>JAEIGI010000014.1:0-1226407 GCA_018903615.1 Drosophila neocordata
TTGACGTTCAACTAAAACTAAGAAAATATAACTTTTTTGAAACTAATATTTGGTATGCCTGTCACCTGCTTCTTTAACAGCCTGAAGACGTCGGAGCAATAAGTATATAAGGTTTTGAAGGTGATAAATTTCAGGAATTCGTTGCCATTCTTTTTGAATGACCCTAATAAGACACGTTTATTTAGTAGGGCTCCGTTTACGCACACGCTTGTTAAAAAAGGCGCACAAATTTTCGATAGGGTTAAGATCAGGGCTCTGGGCAGGTTTTCCAATCACTTTACTGCAATTATACAGTCACCAAGACCGGCGCAAGAGCGACTTGTTCTTATGATAATTATCTTGGTCCCGCTTATACTTGAGTGTATTAGTGTTTTGGGGGTCTAAAAATCGAAAACTTCTCGCGCTTTTCATCAATTTGTTTCCTAAAATATCCTAGTATACATTTTCATCCATAATTTCTGAAAAAAAGTGGAGTTTAACAACGCCTTTTGATGAAACGCAACCCCACACATTTACAGACAAATTGCCAAACTTGACAGTGGGAACTATATTTGGTTGCTGAAGGGCTGTTTTGGGCTTTCTCCATAATTTGCTGGGTCCATCATGATGGTACATACAGTTTGACAACAAAGTGTTTTCACAACGCCAAAAATTATCATTTTCTTACTTTAAGATGAAAAAAAAAACCTAAATTAAAAGGTTTTTTAAATTTTTTTTAATTAAAATATGTTAACTAAACAATTCTCTTTCAGGAACACAAAAAAAAATTTTAAATATGTTTCAATCAAGAAAGAAAAATAACAAAAACTGAAGATTGCTCAAAATTCAACTGCCAACTAAGTGTTTTCACAACTTAGTTTTTCCACTTATTCTATCGATTTAAAGATAAACTTATAATATTTAATATTTTGTAAGGCCACCATTGGCATCTAAAACAGTTCCCAATCGTCTATTCATCGATTTGATGAGATTTTGGACATAATCCATAGGGATATTTAGCCATTCCTCCAAAATAATGGTCTTCAAATTATTTTCATTTTCGGGATGTCGTTTGGCGGTTCTTTTTTTGAGATACGCCCACAAATTTTTAATAGGATTTACGTCTGGACTTTGGGCTGGTGAATCCAACTCATTTTTGGAGTTATATAGCAGTCAGTACCTCACAATATGCTCCTTTTGCTTGGAATCATTGTCTTGGTAAAACTTAAAAGTTGGTTTACCCTCGACAAAATACCCGAATTTGTTGGAACTGGCCACCAAATCTGTGAGCAATATGTCCAAATATTGTTGGACATCCATTGTGTTCTCAATAAACGACAAATCGCCAACTCCTTTGGTCGAGATGTACCCCCAAACCATTTCCGAAAGTTTGCCAAACTACCAAAGCAAATTCCATTATTGGAATCCAAGGCTTTTAACGGCTTTCGCAACACTCTGCTAGGTCCACCCTCATATTTTAGCATCATTTTGCTTTCAACACAAACTATAAAATCATCCCAATGTGAATCAGTTTTTCCTCCGTGCATCCTCGCAAATCTTAAACGCCTTTTAATATGTGATTCCCACATCAAGCGTTTTTTACAAGTAACACTGGATGACAAACCGGTCCGTTTTAGGACTTTCCGGACATCTTCGCGGGAAATGGTTATTCCACATTCCTCTTGTAGCTTTCTGGCAAGCGTCCTGGTCGAAATGGTTATGTTTTCACTTGCCCTTAGTGGCATAATTTCCCCGGCTTTGGGTGTTATGACCCGAGGCCGTCAGGTTGTAGGCTTTGTTTCTAGCCTTTCTTCCTTTTTTAGCGGTTTAGGGTGTTATATACTGCCTTTATTGAAAGTAAAAACATTTTGGAGATCTCTACAACCGTTTTGGCTATTGTAGACCAGTAATAGACCATTTGGGCCATACCAAAACTTATCCGTTTGCTTGGCATTTTTAAACATCCAAAAGGCGGTTAAAAACGAACCAATTCTAGGAAACTATGACAAAATTACTCAACATATTGAAGCAGCCACCGAAGCTCGCTTCGAAAATTCCGGGAAACAATGGTAAATACAAAAATAACGACGGAAAGAACCTAAAAAAGCGAAATGTGTAAAGACTTAGTTGGCAGCTGGATTTTGTGCAATGTTTAGTTTTTGTTGTTTTTCTTGTCTTGTTTGAAATATTTTCAATTTTTTTTTTTGTAGTCCTAAAAGTAAATAGTTTAACTAACCTACTTTAATTTAAAGAAAATTAAAAAATCATTTAATTAGGTGTTTTTTGTCATCTTAAAGTAAAAAAATGATGCTTTTTTGCGTTGTGTAAACACTTTGTTGTCAAACTGTAATTATTTTTGTCCCGTCACAAAAAAACTACATCATCCCAGTACTCCAGACTATTGTGAACATGGGCAATAGAATAGTTTAGCCGTCTCTAAATGTTTACAGCAGACGGTAATGGTTTTTTTCGAGGTATTTTTGAGGAGTACTTGTCCATTTTTAAGACTTTCCTAATAGCTCTATGGCTTACTAACTTCTGCCAATCATTTTTGAGCTCTGTCGCCAACTGTCTTAGGCTGCTTTGGGGGTTATTGGAGACCTGTTTTGTAAAATGTGAATGATCGCGCTTGTTAACTTGGATGTCCTGCCTCGGGAGTGCTTTAATTCTGACCTATTTTCCTTGTCAGCCCGGTTTATAGTATTATAAATGGTTTTAAGCATAATAGAAAAAATTTTCGCCAGTTCGTTTGGTCGTTTTCCCTTAGTATGGTGGGAATAAACTAACTGAAACAAGTTGTCATAAATTGCATTGCTTAATTAATCTAATTAGGTAAGATATTGAACGTAAACTTCCAAAATCCAAAAGAAATAATTTGGTGATTGAATTGACATGTCGCACAAATTCGTTTTTCTTCGAATTTGAAGTGCCGTGTCACAGTTACGGCTCATTTTTGTATTGTCTTTGCATTTTGCAAAGAATTACTTGACAGCGTAAAATTCGCCGAATTTTCTTTTTCATGCTTTTTTTTACTCTTGTGTATGAAAGATTGAATGTTTTATGCCTTTTATATGTAAAGTATACTTAAATCTATGATAAACAAAAAGAAAATTTTCAAAAAAGCTAATGTAAGTTGATTAAATATAAGGTAAAAAATGAATATGTGTGAGTTTTTTCGTTTTGCAAACAATTACTTGACAAACTGTATATACATACATACATACATACATACATACAAATTTATGTAGATTTATCCATTAAGTTCCGGTTAACTTCTTCTCATGGCTATATTGTTTTAATTTCATTTATTGTATAATTGTTTGATTTTGTTTAATGTTTCTCATAATATTTGATTGAATTGCAAGTCTTCATTTATTTAATTGCTTAAAGTATTTAAAGTTCAATAACCCTCAAGGCTTCACAATCACTTTGGCAACGTTAAAAAAAACATAGAAGAAAAAAAAACTCGGACTGAATTATTTTATAAATTTTATTTATTTGGTGTTCAATCACGCCACGCGCTTTAAACTAACCGAATTTCGCATTCAAATCATTTGCATAACTACATAAAGATGTCCATATACATACATACATAGATACATACATAGATACATACATATAACAATCTATATAACCAAGATAAGTATATACATACATATTTAGCAAAGAAACACTAAATTGTTGATTTTATTTTCAAAATGCAAGCAAATAACTATTGTTTTGCAAGGTATTTTTTTTTTCTGACATGACCAACTTGAACAACAACAGCTGACAATGCTTAACAATCGATTTTAAGCGCAGATATATGTATATGTATGTATGTATTTATATATTTTTTAATGCCTCCACTGGCCCCCACTTCGGCCTGGCCATCACCGTCTGGCAAATATAAACCTGCCGACTCTTACCCCAAACCCAAAGACTCATAAATTCATTCGCCAACATCGTGGCTGTTGGATCTATACATATATATATATATGTATGTATGTATGTGTGTGTATGTATATATATTTTTTTCGCGAGATAAATCAACGGGCGACAAATTAATGCTGCAAATGAAGTGCAACTGCCGTCGAACCGAGGCATACGACCCACCTGTCTAGGCTAACGATTATTTTCGCGCCTGTTTCGCTCGATTTCGCTCTCTCCACCACTCTTCCCAATCTCTTTGCCCCAATATGCAGTAACAGTAAAAATAAATGGAGCCAGTCAACGTTTGCATATTTCAGCTACCACCACTTCTTTCCTCCTGGCAAACTGGCGATATAATTACGCAGATACTGTCAATTTTCCAAAGATCTCTCCCTTCGATTTAAAGTTGTAGGCCTTTAAGGGACGGTGACACTACATAGGGTCACATGGACATCGGTCGCAGTATAAATTTCAGGGCATCATCATTTGTGCGACGTCTGTTTTTCTTTTCAACATTTTTACTTGCATACTTTTTGGTGCTGTCTGTGATTATTTTGTAATCCGTTGGCGCCTAAAAGTATCGTATTACATTGATTGCAGAAGGTGATGATGATGATGTTGTCATTGAGTGGGTAGTGGGAGATTTAACTACCGGTTACTGTATGTATGTAAGGTTTGCTTGGGTGGAATATGGTAGGGTCATCCCGAATGCCCATAATGCGTGTTAATCAGGCATCATTAACTGCTAATTAAGTGCGGTTGGAAAATGCAACCAACTGTCAATTGTTTGCAATCATTTCTTTTTCGTTCGCTCGGTGCCATTGAACGAAATGCAATGAGGCTGAAAATAATGGAAAATGATGCCAGATTGTCTGCCCGCTAATCGCTGCTTGTGGATTAGTCCAATGAAAATGCGGGAAAACTTAAAGCTGTCCATATAACGGTCATACAATTTTTAGTGGAAAAGATTAAAATCAAAAACTATGAATAACCGTTGACTTTAATCTTCATATAAGCTAGTTAATTTAGGCAGTTTGATTTGTAATTAAAAATTGTAGTTTGGTTTTTTATTATTATTATTTTCAAAATATTAATATATGTTAAATTTTATCTGAAGTATTTAGTTGTTTTGCTTGAATACAAACTTATAAAAACTTATGGATAAAATGTAAATTTGCTTTTTTATTGATTTTTTTTTTTGATAATGTTTTGGTTTACATATGGTTATGGTTTTAATGGAATTAAAACAAATTTGAAAGAAAAACTTAAAATGTAAATTTTTTTGTTTTTAAACTATAAAATTTTTATAATTTATGTAGTATATTTTTAAATTTAAATTTTTATCTGTAGGCTTGCTGTTTTTCGACTTCGAATTGTTAATGTTTTGATTTTATCTATATATATTAATTTATGAAAATATTTGTAGTTATAAATATGTTAAATGCATTCTTTATTTATGTCATTTTATATTTATTTTTAAAATTTTTGAAATATGTTTTTTTTGCTTTACTTCTGAATACTATTTTAAAATATTTTCAATTCAGTTTATCTACTTAATTTTTCCTCATACTTTTGCTTAATTTCCTATCACTGGAAATCAATTTAAAAACGATTGAAATTGCCCCACAACTAATCACAACTGATTAGTTACTAACTATGTGGGTAGGTAAATGTGTGTGCGTGTGTATGCATGTGTGTGTTTGCGGTCAATTTTCCATAACACATTGCATGTAATTGGCTGTCCAAAAATGTAGCCACTACTCTTTGAGGGCAAAGATTTTCCCATCACAAAAGGAAAATGCATTTAAATTCATTTTAATTGAGCTGCCAATATTTGACCAGAATGCAATTAACAAAATAAGCCAGCACAATAAAGCAACAACAAATTATTTGTTTTAATTACATAATTAATTTTACTATATCGTTTGCCTTTTTTTGTGTGTGTGTGTGTGTTTGTGCGGCTTTGTGGTAACAATTTCCCATGACTAGACAGACATTTCCCTAATCAAATCGTAAAAAAGAAATGAAAGAAATAAATAGACTTTTTCCATAGACGACATTGTCGTCGTCGTCGAGTATTTTCTTGTTAATTTTGTTTCTTATACTTGCCCACACTTCCTCGACCACAGCCACAAGTGGTCAGTGTGTATTCCTTCTATTTCTACCTCCTGATAAGGCCAATCCCTTCTTTACTGTGAAGCAACTTCGATCGATTTGAGTGGGACGAAAACTTTTGAATCTAACGAGAAAAAATTTCCACATCATCAAAGCTCATTCCAGGCCATAAATTTTGTGATAAATGGTTAGAAGATGGTTAGGAGAGTGCATGAAATGACGATGGACGATTCCTTTGGGTGGTTAAAGGTCTCTTGGTTGCAACTCCTTGTCTGTCTATTTCTGCTGGACTAGTTGATTTCTCCAAGAGCACAAAAAACCAAGACCAAGGCATAACGAATGCTGCTTGCTCCTGCTGCTGCCTTTCATTTTGGTTTCATAAATTTACAACTTTAAGAGCTGGAATGAACTACAATTGCTTCCTTTTTGGCCTGTCTGGTGGTCTTGATTGAGTAAGGAAACTTTGCTTTTTATATTCTAGCCAAACAAAAGGGTATATTGATTCTATTTATCGTTCTATAACCACTTGAACGTTAAATAGAAGTTTTAACCCATTTTTAAAAAGGAACTTTTTAAATTCAATGGAAGTCACAGCTAAAGTCCTTTATCAGGGTATACAGAATTCGCTGTGCCAGCTGAACTTTTCTTATTTCTCATGTGATTTGCTATGATTGGAAAACAATTTGATAATTCGTTTTTTGGATTTTTTTTTTGTTTTTGGTAACAATCAAAAGTTTTATTTTTTCGTTAGGTTTTTGTCTTTAAGTATTGAAATTCCATGGGAAATTCGTTAGGTTTTTTTTGTGTCGAGCTTAGAAACGGTGACGGTACACACGACGACGGACAGTCTTGTAACGGTAACCATCAGCGGATACGGGTTCAATCTCTTCAAGAACCTGCAGGCTGTTCTGCTGGATGGGAGCTGGAGCTGAGATTGTCTGGATTTGAACGGGAGCTGGAGCTGGGCGATAGACTGGAGCAGGAGCTGGGTGATAGACTGGAGCTGGAGCTGGGTGGTACACTGGTGCTGGAGCTGGAGCTGGGTGGTAGACTGGTGCTGGAGCTGGAGCTGGGTGGTAGACTGGAGCTGGAGCTGGGATTACAACTGGTGCTGGTGGTGCGGGGGGAATGTATGACCGGACTGGAGCAGGAGCTGGGATAACAACTGGAGCTGGAGCAGGAGCTGGGATCACAACGGGAGCTGGAGCAGGAGCTGGGATCACAACGGGAGCGGGAGCAGGAGCTGGGATCACAACTGGAGCAGGGGCAGGAGCTGGGATCACAACTGGTGCGGGAGCAGGAGCAGGGATCACAACTGGTGCTGGTGGTGCGGGGGGAATGTATGACCTGACTGGAGCAGGAGCTGGGATAACAACTGGAGCTGGAGCAGGAGCAGGGATCACAACTGGAGCGGGAGCAGGAGCTGGGATCACAACTGGTGCGGGAGCAGGAGCTGGGATCACAACTGGTGCTGGTGGTGCGGGGGGAATGTATGTACTGACTGGAGCAGGAGCTGGGATCTCCACTGGAACGGAGATAGGAGCTGGGCGATAGACTGGAGCGGGAGCAGGAGCTGGGTGATAGACTGGAGCGGGAGCAGGAGCTGGGATCACAACTGGAGCGGGTGCTGGAGCATAACGGATGGGCTCCGGTTGGTACACTGGTGCTGGTGGTGAATAGTCATATCCCAAATGGGAGACATCACCATAGGCGCAAGCCAAAAAGGCAACAAATACAACAAGGAATTTCTAAATTGAAAACCAAAATCGGAAAGTTAATCCATAATCCATGAAAATTTGTGTCCAATCGGGTGGCTTACCATTTTGCTAAAACGAATTATTCTGCTTCTACTCCAAAGGCGTTTTCAAGCGCTTCTGTCTGTCAATTCGCGCTGAGTTTACTATTTATACAGTGCTTTGGGTGTGAAGTTCTGCGAAGCGTCAAAAATAAGAAAAAAACCTGAAGTCCAAAGAAGAAGCGGCTGTAGCTGATGAGGCGGAGGCTGATGAGCTTGCCCTGCCATAATAGTAATCTGAATATTGAATATGGATATGTATAAGTATATACTAGTTATAAATACATATATTTATTTATTTATGTATGTATTTCTTTGTTTTTGGGGGCCATCAAAATCAAGTAGCATTTCGTTATCGTTGAGTTAAAACTAATTTTAATTGGTTGATTGGATTTTGTCTATGACTTTTTCACCATCTCGTTAGCCAGGTCTTTTAATTTATGCCAATGAAATTCATTTTAATGTTGCATTAATCTGACATCTGGTTAAAATCTATCAAACAAGTGCTAGCATTAGTTCATATTTCTTATTCTAATCATCTTTATACCCATTATGCATAAGACGTCAAAGAGTATTTCGATTTGAAAGAATGGTTCGTCTTAGAGTAGAAACACAACTGTACCAATTATGCAAAATTTTATAATTAAAATGGCAGCAAAAGGTGATATGAACGAGTTCTCTTTTCAATGCGGTTTTTTTTTTTTTTGGTTTCTTGGATGAATGTTAATCAGTTCCAAATATAAAAAAAGTTCAACAAATTTGATCTCAGAGAAAAATTTAAAATATACTTTAATTAAGGGAAGCTACGACTTTTTAGGGTTCCCACCTTTTGTAAAGCAGCTAAAAGATTTCCGTTCGCTAAGTTATAGGCCTAAGAATTTAGTTTTAAAACTTTTTATAATAAAATATTTTAACTAGTGGGTATTTTGAGATCGTCCTTTATTTTTTTTTTTGCAATTATTGGGAAGTTTGTTTTTTACTCTACGTTATTCTTCCATTCGTATTCCCACAGTCACTTAAGTAAAAAAACAAATTGTCATCAGAATCGTTCTATTAAACAACATTTTGTGTGAATCAATATTAAAGCAACAAATTAGCGGTAATAAGTTAATCAATAAAGCTGTTCCTTATTTGCAAAGATTCCCAGTTACTCAAGGGGGGTCTTCATTAGGTGACATACGCAAATGAAAAGTAACGAAAGGCCATGAGATCGTTCTAATCAAAGCAAAACATTTAAGATCAGATAACCTGTTCTGTTTGCTATTTAACAATAAAACTGTTTGAAGTTTCTTAGGGAAATTAGATCACTTTATTGTTTAAAATTTTTCCTGGAATTACGTAATGTAACGTAAGACGGTTTTCTAATAAGAAACAAAATTAATTCGTATTGGTTCACGTATGATGTAATGCAACGTAAAGTGATGTAGAAAAGTGTCAGGCTAACTTTACTTTAGACTAGACAAATTTCAATAAACCAATTATTTTTTCCCGCAACTTTCTAAAACCATTTAAACTAAACATGGCTTCCAACACCTAAAGTAACTTGTGACGTAACGCAATAAAATAGTTGCATTAATTGACTTCTCTATTATATTACTAACGGGTATAATCGTTAAGTTTGATTGTGTTTGCCAAATATCTGAATGTCTAGCCGGAAATTTGCCATCAATAAAATTCAAAAACTGGTTAAATTATTTGAAATTTATAAGCAATAAGTTGGTAAAAATAAAAGAAGACAAGAACGTCAAAACTAAAAAGAGATAAAAACAAAAATCACCATCAATACAACCTTCTGTGTGTTTTAAAAGAAATCAAACTCTTTTGTTTCTTCTATCGCCCACAAAAAATGTTTATGATAAAACTGTAAATTTTGTGATGATCTAACATTGGCCAGAACCCTTGGCCCATGCTTTTTGACCGCAAAATATACAAAAAACCAGTTCCATTTAACAAAAATGGGTCTGGCGGCGCTCAATCTGAACTCTTAGTCAAGGTTATATCATCTTGGATCCGTTAAAGAAAGAAGAGAAAAAAAATTAATATTAATTTTTTTTATAATAAAATGTGTCTTATAAATTATTTCCTTATGCTTTGCTTGTTTGAAATTTATGGCAAATGTTTTTAATTTGTTTTCTCACTTTGCTGTGTTAAATTGCCAACACAAATTGTAGCTTTACCTGCTTCTTGAGATGATAAGATCATATGTACATATTTTTTTAAAATTTATTATTAAGAATCGGTAAATATATATCTACTATAGGGTGTAGTGCAAACAAGTTTTAAATTAATATTCATGTTAAGAAAAAAAAAAAAAATTCCATAAACAGTTTTATGTTATTAATATTTGTTGGTTTTAGTTACGGTTTTCATTCTGCAAAACTAAATTTTTTTTAATTTGTTTATCTTATTCTATGTTAATGCAAATGTCTATTATTATAGCCCGTTCTGAGTGTCGTATTCTGGGTCTGGGCCTTTATTTAATTTGCATGGCAAAAACGCGTTTTCAATAGCTTCCGTTAACTTGTCTTATTGTTGTTGCTTTGTCGTTGCGTGGCACAGTTTTCATTTCTTTTTCTTTTTGTTTTGTGATTTTTGTTTTCCAAACCAATCCGCATAATTATATAGTTTTTGTTAAGCTTACATTAAGCCACATCATTAAAATCACGTCAATAGATATCTCTTCCCTCATGTCATCTCGTTGAATAGCTAATTAAATTAAGTTTTTGGCCTTGACTTTGAAATGTTTTTTTTCTCTCTTTATTATTGGTATTACAAACGTTTTCACGTGTTTATATACCCTGTACCTAAAAGGTATATTAAACTTGCATAAAAGATATATTCTTGATCAGCTTCAATAGTCAAATCAATGGAGCTTTGCCCAAAAACCTTTAGTTCTATTACAGTTAAAGTCTTCTTTTTTGGCACACCAAATAAAATGACTTAAAAATATCAGTTGAGTATTGTTATAATCGTAGATATACCCAAGTACATTATGTACTATATTCCGCAAGAGTGATATAGCATATTTCAGCTACTGTGGAGGCGAATTCTATTTTAAATTGTTTGAAACTTTGACAGAATTTGATCTTATGAAGTTCCACTAAGTGTTACAGGGTATATACAAAGTCGAAAGGGATGAGTAGTTTGCTTCATTTTTGGTTGCTTACGTTTTTTTCACCATTTTATTTCGTTCATTAGCTTAAATTAAGATTGTCTTGTAAAGATAAATAATTTTTATTTTTACGTATATTAACTAATTATATTTACACAGTTTTTAAATGATAACCAGTTTAGGTTTTACGTCAAAATTATCTTGCTGAGAAGAAAATGATGTGTATGAAAATAGTTTGAAGATCATAGAGTGCTTCCCCTTTTGAAGGTGGTTTACATTTTTTTTTTTTGGTTAACGCTTGATCTTGACAAAGAATGCCGATGATACTATAAAATTATGAAAATGTATGAAAAGTTAACTTTTATACTCTTTTTTTTTGGAGAGTATATGTATTTTTTGTTAGTTGTTTGGGTCTATTGACTTATTTTGGACCTTTTTTTGGATATCGATATGTATGTAAGATTAATATGAATATTAATATCTGAAAACTCTAAGTTATCTCCACATTTCTTTGCCTAAGTTTGCTCCCAGTTCTTCCAAATAATGTAAACACATGGTACCTCCTAGATCCTAGAATTGTATATATAAACCTGATCCTCTTTTAAATGAAATCACTATTCAAGCAAATCTTGTTTATTCTACAATCATCGGGAAAGAATTGCTGAGTATTTTTTTTAAATTTACTTTTCAAAATTGATAAAGATGATGTGAATATAATCTATCTGCTCTACACTAACGTGTTCGTATAATTTTTAAAAGTAAATTTATATTCAGATCATTGACTAAATCTATTTTGCTTCCGACATATTTGTTAAAAATCGAAAACAATAACAGGTCTCTATATTAAATACAAAAAACTGGGAACATTCTTTAATAATTGTATCAAATTTTGATTAGTTTTATATTCTACTAAACTTGTTTGAACTGCTTAAGTTTTATGTGTCTAGTCCATTAGCTGTTGTGTTGTTGATTGCTTAATAGATAGTTAAGAGATATTTGTTTATATCTTATGGAAAGTAGTTAGTAGATATACTTGAGATACTTTTGCATTTGAACTTTAGTTACACTTGGAAGAAATTTTGTTTTGTCTTTTATTTTATTTTTTTTTTTTGGTTGGCATTCAAAGTGAGCTCTTGAGAAGAAAAAAAAAAAAAAAACTATGAGAATGGAGTCAAGTTACGAGTGGAAAACGCAAAACGGAAATGAAATCACGTACTAGGGGCGTTGTCATTCACAAAAGCTGTGTGTGTGTGTGTGTGTGCACCACAGGAGTTGTTGCTGTTGTTGTTGTTGTTGTTGTTATTGCTGCTGTTCAAGTTGAAGTTGTCAGCAGCCGCCGCGACAACAGCAGTTTGCCATTTTCTCTCAGAGTCCTTTCCCATTCTGTTTTTCTCTATTTCTCCCTCTTATTCACTCACAAGTCCTCTATGTTTGTATGTGGAGACATCTAATGTCCAATTTCAATTTGGACTGGCTGAGAGCTAGAAATTGTAGGAGGAGGAAGTTAAAGCATCACCGCAAAGGGCAAACAATGTAAAGGTGGCCCTCATACTCCACAAACCACAATATCTACATTCATACCCACCTCCTTTCTCCATCTCTCGCTCTCTCTCTTTCTCTAACTCTCTTTGTATTTCACTTAACAGAGCTAAGTTTATTTACTTTTAACACGAAATAATAAAGTTTACCAACGAAAACGTGCGCCATTCGCCATGTTGCACTATCTTCACTTTGTTGTGTGTGTGTGTAAATGTGTGTGTGTGGTTATTGTACCGCTCTCTTGTCACTTAAAAAACGGCATTTTTCCTTTTTATCACAATTTAAGCTTACAAAGCGAATTTTAAACTTGAAAACTAACGGGGGGAAAAAAGAAAGAAAATAAAAAATTTTCCCTGTTTTTTTTTGCAGCGCATTGCAGTGAAAGAAAAACTTTTTTTCTGGCCCAAAAAAGTTACCAGCAATAAGCAAAAAAAAAGGTAGAAAAATTAGCGAGCTACTCTTATGTGACGTGACTCGACTGCATTACGCCATATGCCTTTGACACTCACACACACGCATACACTCCGGGGCGGGGGACAAGGGGTACACAGCTTCTTCTGGCCAGCTTACGACACACAACTAAATTATTTAAAAACTCTCTAAGAGCAAAAGAAGCTTTGTGCAATTAAATGACGTCTCAACTCGCTACGCAACACATGTGACAACCCTGCCAAGGATGAGGTAAAAGGACATACACACACACACTGAGAGAAGGAGTGTAGGCGGTACAAGTCACAGGTGATGGGCATATAGGAAGTCAACATGGTCCTGCTCTAATGATAATAATTACTTTTACTCTGGTCACATATGTACAAATATTTGGTTCGCTGGTTCCTTCAGTTAGTTGTTTGGTTGAATGGGATTCCTGTCTGGTGCGCCGTGCGTGTGCTCCTAATTACAATAAATTTGGCTAATTATTGTCTGGCATTGTTTTTGGCCTCTCCTACACCACACCCCCCCTCCAATCCCGGGAGTGGGCTCTAAACTTTAAGTAGCTCTCCATGGTAACTTTCAAACACACACAACACATAGACAAAGTTTTTTTTACCAATAGAAATGTTCCCTTACGAAGCTTCACTCGTTTCGGTGGCTAATTGTCTTGTAAATTATGATAAGAAAACTTTCACTATCATCCGATGCAGCGACAAATTTAAGTGAAGTTCAGTTACAGTGGGTTAAAAGGGTCAGTGTTGAGGTTGGGTCACAAAATGTGCTGTAAAAATGATATAATAGATTGATTATGCAATTACAAATTAGTGTCTGCCAAAAGTTAAAAGATATTTAAGTATGTCTGGAAATGAAATTAATGTATGTCTGGAGGAAAAGTTCCTAAAATTAGTTTGGCTAAATAAAATTTATCTAAATTTGTATACTCAAGTGAAAAAAGCAAAAGATTTCGATAAAAGAATGAAATTTAAAATGATTTGATTAATCTGTTAATTAAATTAAATTTTCTTTTGGTGAATCTATCTATTGGTAATTGATTATTTCATGTTCACATTCCATAGTCTTAGGATGTCACTTCCTGCATATTTATTTCAATTTTTCTGTCAGTTGAGTAAGCTTTATAATTTTAATTATTGTCACTTCTATAACTATATTCTTGACAAGATTTATTTCATTTATTTAACTATATTCTAGAGAAGATTTGTTCCAAAGATTTATGGGATTATCAATAAATAAATTTATTTATTTCTGTCTTGTTTTGCCTCGATTGTATGCATAAATTTAATATTTAAAATATTATCTGTGTTATTGACAGACTTTTGTGCCATATTTTTCAATATATATTGCATATATTTAGTTGTTAAATTTGAATATTAATATCTGAATGGATTTTATACTTTTGTCATTTGATTTCCGTAGTATGTAAATAATATTGTAAATCGCAATCAGAGAGGCAAAGTTTAAGAATTCGTTTAGAATAAGTTAATTTAACATAATTAATTTCCTAATTTAATTAAACTGTAAAATAGATTATTAACAATATATTCTAAACATCTTTTAAGGCGTTTATTTCATATAGATTAAAAATATTATTTAATATATTTCTAAATATTTTATTGTTTTGCCACGGCTTTAGTAAGTTTCTGCAAATTAGTTTCTGTAATTAAAATAGATTTAAATAATTTATGTAAAATTAAATAATTGATTTTGGTAAGCCTTCATAGGAAAAATATAATACAAAACAAGTTATTTTTAACAATTTCTTTTTTATCAGTAAATAAATATCTAGCTAATAAAAAAGCTTAAATTTGTTAAGAGAAAAGGGAAATGTTAAAGGCAAATCGCAAACCACATTGAGAGCTATAAGTGATTTATCTGAATCATTATATTGTAAATCAGTTCAATAGGAAATCCTGTTATAGACTTAAGAGATTACTTCAGGTAATTGAAAACTTTGTTTTTGCTCATTATAAAACAAAAATAAGAGAAATTTCAGCATTAATAATTCACAATTTGAATAATGATATTTGTTTGCTTACCATTCATTTATTGGCTGGAATAATCTAACATGACATATCACTTGACATTTTTGTTGGTTGATTTTTTTTCCTTGCCCCTTTTTTTCTTTTTTTTCTGTTCTGCTTGAAATCATGGCAAATCAAAACAAATGTCAAACGATTTGCCTCAGAGCCATCGAGAAAATCTGACTGCAGTGATTTGCCTAGGGAATACAATACTTCCAGTATAGTAAATACTAAGAAATACCAGTGGTATATATTTATAGATATATATATGTATCACAAAGTCCTTCGTTTCGTTTTTTATTGTGAGAAAGGGGTGCAACATATGCTTCATAAACTGAGATGGTCTCGACCTCTCGCTCCCTCTCTCTCTCTCTCTCTCTCTCTCTCTCTCTCTCTAGCACATACATACATACATATACGATGATGCATGCCAAATGCCAAAATGCCAAAGAAAAAAAAAAAGAAGATGATGCAGTCAAGTCGTGCGCCAGCTGAGAGCGCAATTTAGTACAACAATACGCCCCGTTGTCCCGCTAACAAAATGTCCTCTAGTTCTCTTTTTTCAGGTCTTGGGCCTCCTGCTACTGCCATTTAGAAATGCCTTTGTCTTGCCATGGTTTCGTTTCAGTTTGGTTTCGTTTTGGTTTGAGTTTGGTTTGGTTTGCTTTGGTTCCTTATATATTTCGTTCGTTTTGTCTTGCCAAATGCGCCATATATTTTTAAGCTTCATGGCTTTCTTTTCCTAGGCAAATATTTCCACAGTCAAGGGGGAGTGGAACAGAAGAAAAGAGAGCGAGAAAGGAACACAATAACGCATATGTCGGCCCTGTTGTCGTTTTGTTTTATTGCATATTTATTTTTTATAGCAAAAGTAGCAAAATATAAATCGTTGTAAGGGGATTTTTGTTTTTTTTTTTCTTCTGTTTTTTGGTTTTTTTTTGTTTTTACCATTGTTGGGCACACACAGACAAACGCACAAGCTCACACATGCACAATGGCAGCGTGTTTTGGAATGGTAATGGTGAGTGTTGGGCGGTGTGGGATAGGGGAGGGAGGGTGTGTATTGCAGCCAACCCTTGCAAAATTCAATCATAAAAGTTTTTCAATAATCCGCTTTTGCCTCGATTGCATTTCAATTTGCGCCCAAAAACTTCATTTTCCACCAATTAGTTTTTGTTGGCCCTGATTCTCTCCCCCTCTTTCCCTCTCTAACCCTTTCCATGCCCATCGCAGGACCCAATTGATGTGTGGCCTAAAAAGTACAAAATAATTTGTTTTCGATCAGAAAATTGTACAATACAATTAACCACTTAACAGACACAAAAAAAAAGTTTACTGTCAAAATGAAATTAAACGCAGAAGCAAATAAAATAAATTTAAAATTTAAAATAAGTTTCGGTTATAAATTTATTAATTTTAAGTTTTACGATCTTACAGATAGAATTTTTAAGTAAAAAATTATTGAGAAAAAATAGGTTTAAATTAATTTTTATTATAAGAGGAAGTAATTCACTAAAGTTAAAGAAAATTAAATAAATAAAAATAAATTATTTAATAAAAAAATTAATAATAAAGAGAAATTGTAAAATTTACATATATTATACAGTTAATTAGATTCTATAAATTAATAGTTTAAAAACGAGGTGAGTCACTTTAGACTCTGACTGTTGCTGACCCTCAAATTAGGCTACAAACCATAAATAAAGAACAAATTTTTTAAAAATTTGCTAAGGTTTACACAAATTGCTTCTATTTCTTAACATTTTAAATTAATATCCAAGCTGTCAATAAACCTAATGGTTTGCAGTGTGAAGAAGCATTGCTATGAATATTTTTTGAGGCTCTTGATTCATTCATCTTAATGACCCGCTCTTGCATCATATGGTGCTCAGAAAGACATTGAGCATTTTTATTGGCCCCCTTCCTTCCAAAGGCTCTCTATATTGGAGTGCCACCTGGTCGTGGATAATGCTAATTTTATTCAAAGGTTATGCTGGTTACAATCCACTGCAGTCTCGGACGTTAGACGACAGACAACGAGGACTACGACGGCCACGACGACGACGTCAACGAAGATGGAATGCAAGTACGTGTAGAAATTTACGAAAAATTACGAGAGATGGTGCACACAAAATTGGAAATCGCATCCGGTGGGGCAGCTGAGGCCAAGACTTTGGACTTTGGACTAAGGACTTGGCCGCGTAGAGCTGAGGTTAAGGCAAACGGTTCAGACAGACTTCAACCCGAAATCTATCCACTATTCTCTTATCCTTTACCCCCTTTCAATGCCACAATTGCTTCTTAAGATCCTGGAGAAACCTTACCATGCAGCATTTATTGCCAACGAAGCGTATTTGGCACATTTGATGCGGCGCATAATGGCAAACGCCATTAAATGTCCATTGACATGGCAGTCCAAGTCCAGTCTAGCACATTGGTACAAAAGTAATTTGAAAAAAATATAGTTGAAATACTAACAAGGAAAAAACCAGTTTAAAAAAATTTATTTTGAATGAAATGATTATCAATAATACTACTACAAATGCAAAACTTGTTCTAAAAAAAATAGTACAACTTTATAAATCTTACTTTGACATCTGGCATATGGCAAAACTAACCAAACAGATGCTAAACATAAAACGAACTGACTCCAAATTATGAATGAACTTCTTTCAGAGACTCAAAAAAGTTGTTTTTGCATATGATTTACTTATTTTATATCTAAAAAATTCAGATTTGAATATTTAAAATGAACTAGTTGCAAAATTAGTTATAAATTTGAGCTATGAGTCAACTGCTTGGGAATTATAAACAAATTAGAAGTTTGTTTTATATATTCTTGCACTTTTCTTTAAATTTTAGGCTTAAAACTAAGAAGCTAGTTAAGCAAACATTAATAAATTTCATTTGTAAATTATTAGAAAGTTCTTTTTGTGTAATATTTAGTGCTTTAACCCACTGTGCATAGTAAACAGTGCATCGAATCTAGCTAGACCAATGGGGCGCATCGCAAATCGAATGCGAAACGAGCGTAAATCGTGACCTGCAAGGATCTGCTTAGTTTTCTTATTAGCTGCGATTACATTTTATGTTTGTTGTTGTTCAACATGGCGTATACTTCACTACACCACACACACACACACACACACACTTAGATATATTGGGACATACAGGGCGTATACGTAATATACAGTTTGTATGTTTAAGCAAAGAAAGAAGAGTCTGAGAGTTGTTGGTTCTTTGCATTTTGCTGCCAACGTTTTTTGTACGTGGCCAAGTTGCAAAATGTCGAAAGTCGTCGTCGCATCAAATATGTTGAAAAGCAATTGGCAGGCACTGTACCTCACTTACCTCACCTCAACCGTTTCGTTTCGTTTGCCGCGCTACCTCATTCTGCAGACCAGTGCCAAAAGGCCAGCTGACCCTGGTTTGAAGCTTGTCTACTAATGCGCTGCTGTTGGAATTTCTTCATTGAGTACGTGCATTAAATTTCAAATCACAAAACAAAAACCAAAAACAAAAAAAAAAGGGGAAAAAAGAGAAACCAAAGTGCAAGGAAAACTGAAACAATTTTCCTCTCATGGAACAAAAACAAAAAAAAACAAAAATTAAATGCATTTTTCCCATTGCATATTTTCAGGAGTACGCGTTGAACCGTATTGCAATTTATTTGAGCGTTTCCTTATACATAGATTGGTATTTTTTTTATATTTTTGTTAATTGCTGCTGCGTTTTTTTACGCTTCATTTGTAATAATGATAAATGAAACGAAATGAGGTAGAAAGGATATACAGGGAGTAGGAGGAGAGGAATATAGTATTCCATATGATTGTTGAAAATCAATTTCCTCCACTACAAGACGAAGAAGAGAAAAAAACAAAGAGACATTCTCATCGACAGGCAATGCATATCAATTGTGGCTGACAATTTCAAATAGAAAATGTAGAAAATGTCTCAGCAAGTCAGAACAAATGAATAATAACAACAACAGCAACAGCCATGCTGCCTGCCTGCTTGCCTGTCAACGACAGAACGACACAAAATAAAATTCCATTCAACTATGGAACAAATAACAAAAAACAACGACAACAACAACAACAAAACAAAGTTGGTAAAAGTAAGTTAAAAAGAAAGTGTAGTATTTGGTCTACTTTAGTTTTTATGCCAAAGAGAAACTTGAAAGGAAATTTAAATCATTTGATTTAAAAAGTCTATAGTGACCGTTGAATTATTCCAATTTATTTACTTTATAGTCTTAAGATAATCCATGATATATGCATTTTAGTCAGAAGTGTAAAATTTAAGTAATTTAAATAATTTAAATCAATAATATAAATTCACTAGTCTAGACTTTAACAAGCCATTAACTTGAGATATCATAAATATGTATATATCAGCTTAATTAAGCAAACAAATTTAAAATAAAAATAAAATAAATATGTTTCTTTGAACAATAAAAGGTCAATAAACTTGTTTAATATATTTAAATGCCAATTTAGTAGATATAAATATTTACACAAAACTAAAAAAGTTATGTCAACCTGTCTTCTCTTACTTAAAATCAATTGTTTAATAATCATCCTCGTTTTTTAAATATTTTTTAAATAAAACATTATTGAAATTTTATTTTTATTTTACATTAAAGTAAACTTATCAAAGAATGTTTAAGATTAAGCCGATATTTTATTATTATTATAGTATTATATAGTTGTTGTAGTCTTATGTTATTGAAAGACGTCTTTATACTATTGTTAGTTGAAATTAAAAGCAAATTGGTTAGATATTTTATTTAATGTTTCAAAATGATTTCTTTTTAATAAATTTATGTATTGGAACTTTATCCATTATTTGATATATTAGGATTTAGAAAGAAATATGTGCTACAACGGTTTCATATCGTACCAAGTTTTCCAAATTATATATTTATGTATCCTGTTTCATTTTCAATCAGTTTTTTAACCTGTCATGTTGTATCATAAACAGCTTGCCCTTTTAATCTCCTAAGATATCCTCTAGGTTCATTTACATCATGAGAATCCATGACATTATCTAAGTTAGAGTATATTGAAATTGAATTGTAACTGCAATTGAGTTTTGGTTTACCCCTCGGGCATCTTATCATTATTTTTTCTTTTTTATCGCCCAACTCTTGAAGAGTTGTTCTTGTTTTATTCCAATTGTCAACTGTCAATGAGTTTTCAATTGCCGCCAACTGGCATGTTGAAGAATGACTCCCTACCCTCCGTCCTCCTCCCTCCTCCTTCTTCCTCACCATTTTCATCAGTGTTCCTTTTTGGCGTCATCGTCTAGCGTAACATGGTGAAACCATTCCATGCTAAGCCGCCAATTGGGTTCCTCTTTTAGGTTTGCTTTTGACAGTCAGTTTTCTTGTCAATGGCAGGCAGCTAATTCGCTTGTTGTTTTGTGGTTTTCTTTTTTTCGTGAAAAACAGAAAAATTTGCTTTGTTTTGACTATTCAATAAAAGGGGGTGTGGCAAAGCCAAAGGCAAGGAATAGGAAAATTCCATAGATGGCAAATAGCATGTCAAGTCTAACTAAAAAACAAACTCTATTTTATCGCCCTGATGAGGTGACTTTAATAATCGGAGAGGTGGACACGCCTACTTCTTTTTCTATAATAATAAGGCAAAAGTATTTGATTTCTATTTTTCAAAATAAATGGAAAAAAAAAGGAAAATGTAATATTCAATCTTGCCACTTTTTATTGGGTCGGTCTATTGGCTAAATTTTTGCGTAGATATGTACATATGCATATGTGTGTGATATTTATACATCGACAGCTGTTCAAACTGTGCCCCAACAACTATCCATTGTGTGTGTATGTGTGTGTGTGTGGGGGTAGGAATTGGGTTCCAATTTCCAGCAATTTCAGTGGCAAACATCAAAATGAAAGCAAGGGAAAGCACGTGGCACCACCAGTAGCAGGCCCATGCAAAAATTTCAATTGAAATCATTGATGATTCTCTTCGCTAGATGTGTGTCTTTCTCTGTATGTGTGTGTGTGTGTGTATGTATGTGTATAGGTGGCCTCGTTTTCTTTGCATCTGTTTTTTTATTCTTTTGTACTTTTTTTTTTTTTTTGTGGGCATGTTTGTGGCAAGTGGCGCAAGTAGACAGCGGGGTCGGTACACAGCAAGCAATGGCAGCTTTTGTTGACAGTTGCCGCGGATCGCAATGGCCACGTAGAAGCAATTAATTGGAAAGATGTGCAAATAGAGTCGAGAGACAGCGGGAGAATGCTAAAATAAAAAGGGGGGTAGGGACTACAATAACATGAATAGAGAGGAAAGAGAAAGGGTAACAATTTGTGTGGCATGCAGATGGCATTCTCTTGACTTAACCTCCATTTTTTTGGGGGGAGGTCTTAGAAAACTTGTATTTTTGTACCCGTTAAACATTAATGTGAATGGGTATTTCATGTAAATGGTAATGAAGAAAGTTTTTAAATGTTGCATGAATCAAAAACCGTTTAGAAAAGTAGCACTGTTATTTTCGTTATAGTATATAATATGGTAACACTGGCATTTCAAAATTAACTTTGTTTTTAAAAGATTGCTGTAATACCTAACAAAAAGTAAAAGTAACTCAACGTTTTAGCGGTTTAATACTAAAAGGATTACCCTCAATGTTTGTACCAATAAATCAAAGAAACGGTCACACTTAGAGAAGATTTGAAATCCATTGGATTATTTCTTTGATTATATGTGTAATTTCTTAAGTCAAAACGCTGATTAAGACATTTTAGGCTTTTTAAAATGAAATTTGGAGGACCTACATTTAAAAAATATTCCAAGAAAAAGGCCTTTAGTTATCCTTAAATCTAAAATAATGGAACATCATCTAATAAGTCATGCAATTTCCTAGTTTCTTTTTTAAAATTCCTTATTGAAGTTCTTTGATAAAGTAGAGTGCCGAGTATTAATGAATTCTATAGATTCCTCTCGTTTGTCTTGGAGAACTTTTCTCCAACTTCTTTTGGCAAATGCAATGCAATAATTTTTATGGTTCGGGTGTCCCATTCTCGTTTAACTTTTTCCTTTCCTTTCCTTTCCTTTCCTTTTTTTTTTTTTTTTTTTGCCTTGTCGTCACTGTCAATGGCTTTTGTCTTGTTGGGGGCGCCAAAAACTTTTCTAATTAAGTGGCAACGCTGGACGGCCGTCACTTGTCCAGTTGGCCTACGAGGCGTGGCGGTGGCATTACAATAAACCGTTATGTGACTTAGTGTGAGTGGATGTGTGTGGAAGAGGGGAGGGCTATGGCAGGAGAGTTTTAATGACCAAAATGCTTTTGTTGCATTTTCCACCACAGTCAAACGGGGGGCGTGTTAATGGTTATCGTTTTAGTTGTTCTTGTTGTTGCTGTTGCTGTTGCGGTTGGCCAGCATTAGTTACAAAATGTCGTTAGCCAAATTATTTGCCATGTTGGCGGAAAAATTTTTATGGTTTTATCATGAGCACGAGCACGAATGAACGTGAGCGACAGAGAGCAAAACATTTTGCACGACTAATTGCAGTTGAAATTTTGTTTTATGCGCACAAGCGGCACATTTAGTTTTATGTATATATATATAAATATATATATGTACATCCCGATTTGGTTGCTTGTTGAGGGGACAACTAAAGTTAAGCAAGCTAATTAACTAAAGCCTAGTTATAGTGGCGGAAGTTAAACATAATATTATGTTGGTCACAATCTAATCAGCAAAAGATTATAAAAACTTAACAAGCTTTGCATCAAAATATTTGGTCAAAAAAGTTTTAGGGAAATTTAGTTTTAGAAAATTTAAATTTTTGTATGCATTTTTATTGTTGAATTTGTTTTTACATTAAATAAACTGGTTTTGAAGTAGAGTCTACTTAATAGATGTTAAATTTACTGATCTATTTGTTGATGGTGATCAGAAATATATGGTATATTTGATTAACACAAATTACTAAAAGAAATGTAAAGGTTCAATTCAAAATTTTGTAAAATTAATAATAAATAAATGAAAACTGTTTTCTAAAGAAATTTTATATGAATTACAAATTTGGTGTAAAATTAATAAAACATTTAATAAATAGGAAAATATACGTGACTAAAAATAAACTAAATAAGAATTAACATGAAATGAGTAAACATATTTGGGTATTCATCAATATATAATATATATAAAACTGATCTAGATAGATATTTTCATTATTCACAGTCTTTTAAGCAATTAAAAATCTGATTTTGGCATTCCCCTAAAAATAGATCAATTTTTAAAAGTAAAACTCTTAGAAATAACATTTATAAATAAAGTTAAAACTATTTCAACAAAAATAAGTTATATACATTTGACTTTAGTATTCCCCTTTGATTCTACCTTTTTCATTCAATTTAGTTGAGAGAGAGAAAAAGAAGCGAATGTTTTTGGTTGGTTATATTGCTAGCCTTACCGCATGTTGCTGTGCATACATAGATAAAGCCGCAAGACTTTGCTAGAAAATTTACTCCTATACACACAAACACACATGAATACACACACGCACACACACAGATACAGTGTAGAGAGTTAGCAGAGAAAGAGGTTCATAGTCGGGTTTATATGTGCCCCCTGGCTGCTTTGGTTCCTTTCTATTTATAGTTTTAATGTTAGCTTGGTCTCGTCGCTGTGTGTTGGATGGAATTTATATTATTGCATGCCAGAGAGACTAAATGGAAACTCCACTTGCTTTCCTCTTCCTTCCATGTACTAGTATGTTTTTTTTTTTTAGTTGTTGTTGCTTACTAGCTTCTTTTTTTTTTAGCATTTGGTTGGCCATTTGGTTGTGTGAACAAATCGCAATGTTATTGCTGTTATATGTAGCTGTATAGGTTTCTATTGCTTATAAATATCAGTACCGATTTGCCTAGAACATAGTGTAGCATACAATATGGGGCTATTCAATTGAACCTCATCCACATTTGATAAATAAAAAACTTTTTACACTTCATCGAAGCAAAAGCAAATGGAGTTGCCTAAAGTTTGATATTTGAATACAAAAATTTGGGTTTAAATTGGCAGACATTATAAACAGTAGAGTAAAATTCTTTTATTTAGAAGAATCTATGTTACACCGTTCTTTAACTAGTTGGGATTTACAACTAAACGCAAAAAAAAAGAAAAGCAAAGCATTGAATTTACTCAACTCCTTCAATCTCTTTTGTCTTTTTGTGCTTTATTTTTGTTTTGTTACTATTCTATTTCTAGGTCTCAGTTTAACACCAAAGGGTCTTAACAAGTTGAGAATTATAAGTAATTGATCTGAAAGAAGCTTACCAAAGTAAGGCCTCTTTGTTGTCTCAAACTTCATCTTTTAATTTGTGCAAAAAAAAAATCAGTGTGACATTTTTTTCTCGATGATTTATTTTTAGGAGATACTCAATTAAACCTCACCTGGCCCATTCTTCATCTGTCTGCTTAAACATTTATATACATTCACCACTCCAATCCATATTCCAACCAGTTTTTGTTTTCCTTTTTTTGTTGTTGTTGTTGTGTTGACTTGAGCGACTTTTCAGCTTAAAAACTCATTCATCAATTAAATCGACACATTCATCAAAACAATTCCTCCCATGTTGATGTCAGCAATGTGGCAATATCTGTAAAAGGTTGCAGGGCATGGCAATGGGCAAAAAGTTCAACCGGACCTTGACATATGTATGTACAAATATACACACACAAACACACATACAACCAAACATATATGAATGCATGTAAAAAGGAATGAAAAGAGAGTTATACCCTGAGCATTGGCCAAATGGTTTTTGCGTTTTGCCCTTTTTGGAATTTCATTAAGGTTGATAGTCTGATATGGAAGAGTGTTACGTGTGTGTGTGTGTGTGTGGGTTGTCGAGTGTTTGTTGAGTGTGGAAATTATGAAGGATTATTCATTTGGTTTGTGTAAAAATAATACAACAAAAAAAAAAAAAAAAAAACAAACTGAGAAGTATGTTTTACTATCTTTGTGTCTTTTCTCTGTTTATTTTTTTTTCTTTCTTCTGCTTCTCTTTTGCCTGACTTTGTGTTTAGCTATTTCTCTTTCTTTAGCACACTTAATTGCTTTTTCACGCCTCCCTATTGAAGTAAAGTATACTTAATGCTCTTTCCAACCATTGACAGCAGCTGTCAGCTTCGTTTTTGTATTCAAGGCAAAGACTTTACTACTTTGGCTTGACATGGCCATGGTCTGCAAATTGCTCATTTCAAGGCTAATTTGTTGGCAACAACAAAAAAAAAAAAAAAAAAAAAAATCCAAAACAACAGGAGCAAGGTTGAGGGCGACAGTTGCATACATATTTTGCTTCCAACTAAATAAATTTATTTACATAATTTTAATTAAAGAACGCAACCATAAGGAAGATGATGAGGATGATATAGAAGAAAAGCGACCAAAATCAAAACCAAAAGTCAGCCTCAATTTGACTGTCATCTGTCAGGGTCAAGCAGAATGTTGTGTGTGGGCTGTCAAGGTGTCAACACATAAAGCACACACACACAAAAGCATCAGGCGATGCAAGCAAGGACAACACCTGTGTCCTGTTCTTAGGGGTTGCTTTTGCTTCCTTCTTTCCCTTGCTCCTTCCAATTTCTGTGTGTGTGTGCTTAACGAGATAATTAGATTGTTCTTTTTTTCGGTTGTTTTTTTGGTGGATGGCATTTCTTTACTTTATTTATATATTCTTTTCTTTCATTTACTGTTGATGTGTCACCCTTGTGTCTCTGTGTGTATGTGTGTCTCAGTGATTTTCAATATGCCAGTCAGGTTAAATATCCTAATTATTTTCTGCTGTTATTTGAAGTTGTGGCAAATTGGGGTGACAAACCTCATTAATTACAAATGACTTCATTTTTTTTTTTTTTTTTTGGATTCTTTGTGTGTGTGTAGCAAAACCACTTTGTGGCTAACAAAAGAAATGAAGGATTTCCATTGAAAGTAGAATTTTATCAGTTATTGATAAAATTATACGAGGGTGGCCTAGTTAGTCTTGGGTTTAGTTATGATAAAGTATATTTAGAGAAAGAATGTGTCCTTTCATTTTGCTACAAATTTATTTAATTTATATAAGAAAACTTTACATTTAGTAAGCATATAAATTATAGTTTATATAGTTATTAAAAAGATGTGATCAACAATATAAGTTTGGAAAAAAAATATATTGAATAATTTTTTAAAAATATCTATGAAATTGTTCCCTTTTTATAGAATTATTTCATTGACAAAGATTTTTAGTCAATTTTGAGCTATAACTGGATATAACTTTATTTTTACCTTTTCATTTCAATACCCAAAAGAAAAATTTAAAATTTCAAAAATTGTTTTATAAAATAACTAAATGCATAAACATTTTGTTCTTTTCAAAATTTTTATATATTCCATAAAGGAATCAGAAATATTATGGACCAAAATATTGGTAGGACTTATGGGAATTAATCGCCATTAAATAGAAAAAGTATATTTATAATATATAAATGGGAAACTACTAAAATTGACAAGAAGTTTTATATCCTTTTGGTTGTATCTGAACTCTCAAGATATCCAATTACTGAACTAACTTTTTGCCACTGCATTTGGATGCCCTTTTATTTTTTTTAAGTAGAAATATGTTGGGAATAAATATTTAGTCTAAATATTCTCTTATTCTTAAATATAAATTATTATTATTAATAAACTATGCAATTTATTAAAAATCAATTTCTGTGATGTAGAAAACATGTTTCTTTTTCATATAAGCCAAAATGCTTTTTGGGCAGCTTTAGATATCGGTTTTAGGGGATTGGAGACTTGTAGTATATTCCCCAGTTGCTTATAAATTGTACCAATGTACGATATTTATATATATATATATATATATATATATTGTCGAGCCGCCAAACGCATTGGTGAAATGTGACAAATATGCATTTGGCAACAATAAATTTTATGACCGCAGTCGCTGGCGGCTGCCGCCAAAAATATTTCACAGCGCCTTAAAGGGAGGAGGGGAGGGAGTACAAAAGTAGAAACAGGGTATGGAGTAGCAGGAGCAGCAGCAATACGATTTGGAACTTCAGTTGAGTCAAGGGAATTTCATGGTATCAACTCTTTCCACACGCACATTCATTCATATAAATATAAATTAGCATATTTTGTGGCGTCAGAGCGGCGACTGCAATTGCTCCTACCCCTCCACGCTCTCTACCATTCAAACCTTGGTAATTAAATTGTAGCCAAGCCAAAAAAAAAAGAGGCGAAAATATATGTATAAATGCATTTTGCTAGATTTTATTGCCTCCATTGTATTTTCGTAATTTAATTTGCTGATTTATGCAGCAAACTCAATCACAATTAAAAATGGCAAACTGCCTTTTTCTGTGCTGGTGGCCTGCCAGCCAGCAGCACTTTGTTTATGGCAATTTATGTATGGCATTCTCAATGCTTGATTATTGCCAATTAGCCGCAATTGTGCTGCCCTATAAGCTCGACCAATTAAAAAATTACACATACCCTCAAAAATTCAAAGCAAAAATGCAGCAACTAAAACATTGAGTGAGTCTATTTCTTAAAAATCTCAAGGCGCATGCGCCACCAAAAAGAAAAAACAAACTACGAAAAACCCAAAAAAAAAACTATTCAAACATCCATTTACTTTTGAGTGATTGGTGCAAAGAAAGTGCTCAAGAGAAGTTGCATG
The DNA here is from genome assembly GCA_018903615.1 of Drosophila neocordata. NCBI lineage: Eukaryota > Metazoa > Arthropoda > Insecta > Diptera > Drosophilidae > Drosophila > Drosophila neocordata. Next base: position 27,623 of record JAEIGI010000014.1, read on the forward strand.
TCTTTAATGGTAAATGTTGTTTGTTCTGGGGAAACAAATAGTGTGGCTGCATATTGATATATATAAATTACCAACAGTTTTTGAAGTAAGGCATTTTAAAGAAATCAGAGCTTAAGCACGCTTGTCTGAGCGTTTAGATATTGTGGAAATCTTTGATTTGTCCTTTGTGACATTCTTTTTGACTGATGTCTTGGCCTGCCCTTGCTTGGCCTGTTCACTTGCATTGGTCTCCTCTTTCTTCTTCTTTTTTAAAACTTTCTTTTTCGACTTGTTTTTCGCTTTCGTTGTTAATTTGTAGGAACGCTTCAATTGCTCTACTTCACCCTTTTGAACGGCCTTTTTTAGGGCCTTTTGCACAGATTTGTTAAAACTACTTTGATCTTTTACCTCATAGCCGGTGGACTTAATAAATTTCACAATGGCAACCACTGAGGATCCAGTTTTATCATTCAGATTATTAATAGCAACGATAATTATTTTGGATAGGGGTTTCTGTTTCTTCTTGGTTACCATTAAATTGCTACTAATACTGGACACGGCATAGATCTCAGTATTGACCACGTCATTGACCTCAGTATTGACCATGGCATTGGTCTCAGGATTGACCACGGCATTGGTCTCAGGATTGACCACGGCATTGGTCTGAGGATTGACCACGGCATTGGTCTGAGGATTGACCACAGCATTGGTCTCAGGATTGACCATAGAGTTGCTTTCAGAATTGGTCTCAGGACTGACTTCGGCACTGACTTCGGCATTTTTCTCAATATCAGCAATGGCTGCTTGTGGAATGACATCCATCGAACCACTTCGTATAGAGTCATCCGGATTGAAATAACGTTGAGATTCATTCGTCAAATCATTAGAATCCCGCAATTCTATATCATCCAAATTGAGATTTGTAGAACTACCGTAAACTCCCCCCATCCCTGTGTTTATTTGATTGAACTATGTCAAAATATGATTGGATATAAGTACTAAAAGTGAATTTATGAATTTAAAAAATAGAAACTAATGAAAAAACACGTTTTTATCAGCCAAAGAACCGATTCAAGTTAAAATTGCAATTTATCAACAGTTATTGTTCTTTTAATACAAAATTTTTAAAGTTTAAATCAGTTTTTTGTTTTAGTATGCACTTTTTAAGAAAACTTTTCTTTTTAATTTTATTTTTCGTTTTGAAAATTTTGATTGTAACATTAAAAAATATATAATGTTTGTTTTATTACGTTTATTTCACTTCAAAATCTGAGAATATTATGAATATTTTGTTACATGAGTTGTAAAATGTTACTTCACAAGTAACTAGATTCGGTTTTTCGAAAATAAAACATGCATACTTGGTTGGGTCCGACTTCCAAGATGTTATTTTATGGTTAACAATTAATATTTGGCTTCTATTGATATCTATCTTAATGTATCTGAATTTATAAACAAAATTATTTAAACTCAATGGAAAACTAATTAAGTTTTAAAAATGGTTTACTTACATATATTTGGCAGGAGTTTAAGTGGTTTTAAGATCAATTAAATGTCTTAGTTATTTTTTATAATTCAAGTAAAAGAGAAACTTAGTTTTAGTTTCAAAAGTTGATCAGAACTTGCATTTACTTATTAAGATTAAATTGAAAAGTGTGCAAAGATCTTTCTTATTTTCTTCCATTTTATTTTGCATCATTTTGTGGTGAAGCTTATTAAAGTCGTACTCCAACAACAGAACTAGCAGGACATACCAAGAACCAGGACCTGAACTTAACAATGCGTTACATTTCGCACAAGAATACTGAGAAAGGAGAAGAAAAACATTAAAAATCCATTGGACAAAGCTAGACAAATAGACGCGTACCAGACAAACGTTGCTTATATAAAACTTAGAGAATATATATATATCTATAGATATATATATTTATACAACTCATTGCTTGTACACCCTTCTGTTGGTCTGCATTTGCTGGTCCTGGCTGCTTTCTCTTGGAGTGGTTTTGTTTAATTAATAAATTGATTGGATTGTTTTCACAGCATGCCAAGGATATCCTCCACTCAGCCATTGCTTACTCTCTGCCATTGTATTTTATTTTCATATCCATTTTTATTGCATCTTGTATATCTTAATCGTATTTTCTTGTAGCTATTTTATGAATGTATTTGCACTTTAATTGCAATACTGAAATACTTGTCAAAGATTTCCATTTGTGGTTGATCAACCTTTTTTCTTTATGTTTCTTGTGAATATATTGCATAACCTGTTTGGTTTTCTCTTTTTGTTTCCGCCCCTTTCTTTTTTTTTTACATTTGTGGGTTGGCTTGTTGTCAACTGCTATTAGGCTAGCCACAAGTTGTTGCTACGCGACAATCCAATACACACACACAAACACACACTCACACTCACACTTAGAGTAAGGAGCAACTGCTGTCCTGGCATTTTGGCCTGCCTTGTTATTATGGCTAGCAATTCAACAGTTATCCTATGGCTTTACCCATGCCTTCAACTGTTTTTAGTTCCTGTTCTTGTTCCTTTTCCTGTTTTTATGAGCGCCACTTGATCCCGTTTATTTTGCATGTGGCTTTTTTTTTTTGCCTTTTGCTTTTTCATTGTTTTTTTTTTTTTTTTTGTTTTGGTGGCAAACACATTTCGCATGTCGCTGTAGTAGTAGTTGTCGTCATCGTCGTCGTTGTCCTGCGCACTCATTTCCGTTTCCTGTTTTGTGGCCAAAACTTTGGTGCCGCAAAAAAAAAAAAAAAAAAGAGGTTTGCTTTCACTCCTCTCATCCTACACTCTTTCCCTATCTCATGTTCCCTGTTTCGCTATGTGAATGTGGCTATGTCTTTACTACAATTTTCATTTGTACACCAAGGCCTCGTAAATCATGCGCTGACATGGCTGGCAAAAATGGTTGATGCAGTTCAAAAATGGTATCAGAAACAACCAAACCAAAAAATATAATAAAAATAAAAGGCTAAGAAATGCGAGTAACAAAAAAGGGTAAGAAGAGAAATGTCAACTACATTGGAATTTTTCACAGCAAAATGACAAAGAAAATGAAATTAATAAACCCGCTCGATGACAACGATGAGTCCGAGCTTAACCATATTCGTGTATAGTATGTCCTTGTAAATGTCCAGCCATAAAATTTTAAACAACTTTAAAACGGAATACAAAATCTTTAATTGCTTAAGCAAATATTCAGGAATATGTTTATTTAGTTCAATTAAATGAATTTAACTTAAGTTAAATATATAATAATAATTTTTCTTATTAGCTAAATACAACTTTTTCCTTAATCATAAAAGAATATAATTTTAACATTTTATTCTTATTTTTAGTTAATTTTATCTTCCTTTCGTTTTCTGAAAGGAAGCATTTAAAACTTATTTGATAAAATTTGAGTTAATTAGATAAATCGTTCAACTGATTTGGTTACCTGCATTTTACTTTCAAGAATGTGAACTTAACTTTGCATACAAATTGAAAATAGGTCTTAGATATCTGAAAAGGCTTTCCAGGATATAGATCCAACTCTAATATATATATTTCTTACTAAGTATAGACTTAGTAAGCATTGTTGATAGTAGAGTTGACAGTTCAGGTTCAAAAACTAAACTAACACGAGCTATTCATGAGATTATGTTAAGGAAGAATAAACTCACCTTTCAAAACTATAATTCTTTTTAACAACATTTATTGCAATATGCAGCTTTTTAACCCTTTGATTAAGAGATAAATTTACTTCAGCAATCAGCTGGAGACCTTTTGCAAGTTAGCTTAACTTTAATTATGCATAAGCCAAAAGCGACAAATGCCACATGAACGAACCGTCCGGCAGCATTTACAGGAGGATGAGCAGCATGTTGGGCGAGAAGTCTGCACTAATTAATCCCTTTACTACTGAAACCTATCAAAACACAGGCTTAACTTTTCCAATAAAAATAACGACAAACACACAAAACCGCAGAAATTGTGTAAAAAAAAAAAAAAAAAGGAAAGAAAGGAAAACTGTACGTAAAACCTAACATAAGGAATGCGCTAACTTGCTCCTGACCAGGATAACGAATTGGACAGGGCCAAACTCCATGTTCTAGCTCCAAAATGCAGCAAAAGTTGGCGCACTAATTACCAAGGATTAGTTTCATATTTGTTTGTCAACAACCATCTAGCCAACTAACCAACCAGCCAGCCATCCAGCCAGCCATTGCCAAGCGTCGTGGGTAGCACAAAAAATAAAACAACAAAAAAAATGGGAAGAAAAATGGAAAAGAAGAGGAAAGTGGAAGTGCAATATGAGCAGCTGCTTTGGGTAGGACACAGACTAGGGGAAAGAGCAAGGAGTCCAAGAGTTAGTGTCCTCCGTTGCCAAGAATATTTATGCGCTTTCAGTGGGCAAAAAAAAAAAGGACTAAAAAACCATACCCAACATAAACGGGTAGAAAAACCGTTTAGCTGCCATCATATTCATAATGAAATTAAGTCGATTGAATGCTCTGATTATATTCATAGCATACTTTTTACCAGCTTTTCTATGCCCTTTGAATTAAGAGGGGGTTGAGCGGTACAATAAGGGTATAAGTATGCACAAAAGACCTTCCGTTTCTAGTGCGTAAATCCGTTGCGAGTACATAAACCTAGTAAAAAAGAAAATCACCAAACAAATCATGACTGACAAATACTCTGTTATTGCTAAAATTGTATAAAAGTTTACTAAATATTTGGTTTTGTATAACAGTTTAAAGAATTTTGCATAAATGCTTAGGCATTTGAACTAAAGCTGTGTACAACAGAGGCGAAGCTTTAGTTTTTGTTAAGTAGTAGTTTCACAAATGTGTAGCATGTAGTGCGTATAACAGTTTAGTTAATATAACAGTTGCCCAATAAAAATTTTCTCAAGATTTCTTACTTTAAGCTATACTTTTCTATTTAGAAAAAAAGTTAATATAATATATGATGAGGTTAACTATATAGCATGTATAACAGTTTGAGTTGCACACATTTAGCTTTAATTTAAACATGCGTATAACAGTTGGCATCTATAATATAGAACAAAATGTATTCATAAATATGAGCTAGTATAACAGATTTATAATATCAGACTATTTAGCTACAAATTGATTCATAAATATAGAATGCCATTATTATGTTTATGATTCAACGGGCAAGAAGAAAAACAATATTACCCGACCCTCGAGCACATAATCTGATTGCAACCCTAACCAATGACCGCATCATCCACATCCATAACCCATCCCTTGGAGTAGCAATAGCAACCTTCAATACAGTAGAATGGACACGACACGGCTCGAGTCTCGACTCAACTCGACTCGATTCCCATGTCCCTAATGTGATTGACCCTTACGCCTCGTTGCTGGCATAATATTCGTGTTATCCCTGGTCTGGGTCTTGGTCCCGGTGTGGGTCTTGGTATCGCACTTTGCCTTTGCTTTTGCTCCCATGTTGGTCATCGTGGGGTTCAATAAATTATCACGCCATATAAAGCAATTAATTCTGTTCTGTTGGTACTACCGGCTTCATTTTGCTCCTGTGTCGCTCTTGTCTGGTTTTTGGTATTCTGCTTCTTTTACCCCGGCTCGTTGTTGTTTGTGGAAACTTTTACCATATTATTTGTTTATAGCCGGCTGAGTTTTTTTTATTCTTTTTATTTTTATAACATTTTTTGCTTTCGTTTTCTTCTTTTTTAACTTGACTACGTAAGCTTTTAATCGGTTTTTTCTACCCCCGTCCTTGTCCTTGTTGTTGTTAATTGATATTTCCAGCGTCATAATGATCTTTTGCTGTTGTCACTTTCGTTGCTAATTTCATTTGCTTTAGGTTTATATAACATTTTCATCGTGTTATTTCCATACGGCTAAGTTAATTTTTTTTTTTTGCCAGTATTTAGTCAGTGTCCTCCTTTTCATCATGTTTTTACTTTTTTCTTTCCTTTTTTTAATATCCTTTTTGCTCCCTTTTTTTTACCGCATAGTTGCTGGCAAATTACTTTCGCCTTCACGAGTTGTTCAATTTTTGTGTCATGTGGGGAGCGTTTGCTTGTAAACTTGATTGGGTTTTTCTTTCGCCCTTTTTTTTTTTTTTTATTTTTTGGTTTTGTTACGTCTTGCGGTCTTGTCCTGTCAGTTTCTAAAACTACATTCATGCATGTTACCATATATGTTTATATGTAACTGCATATAGTGCAGTGTCGCCGTGCTGGAAATTAAGTTTTATACTTCAGTTTGCAGAACATTTTATGGAATGTAGTTAGTGAAAGTGACACAGCGAACATAAAACTTAAAGGCCGAGTTAAGATTGATAGTATTTTTGTAAACTTTGGTGATAGATAAATTGTAAATTTTGGTCTTTCATTTGAGTAGGAAACTTAACTACGTGTTTATTAAAGTTCATATTTTTTAAAAAAGGAGATTCGCTTTATTATTAATAAGTATTGATTTCTTAAACAGCTTTTTTTACTTTCTCTTTCTCTTGGGCATAATAATTGCTTGTATAACAGTTTTGTATAACAGTTTTATATACAGTTTTGTATAACAGTTTAATATAACAGTTTTATTTAACAGTTTTTTATAACTATTTTAATATTTATTCTTAAGTTAAATAAAAAGGACCGTATACATAACCGTTTTTAAATATATTATTGAACATATATAACTTATTGTAAGAATGCTTGTAAAAGAGCTGATATATAACACTTATCATTGCAACTGTATTAAATCAATTACAGCAGAATATAAAATGTTGTATAACAGTTTAATATCAATTATCTTCAAGAACTTGTCAAATTTTCCCCTTTTCCATTATGATTATTTCCCAACGCTTGAAGCGACTTTCAACAAACTTTTTATCAGTTTTATAATCATAATCCGGCCACATTGTAATCAACCCCCCTTGAGCTATATACATATATATACAAACACACATAAAACCAACCTACATACATGAATAAATATTTGGCAAGAGTTCATTGCCATTTGTTTATGGCATAAACTTTAGTGCCATCACCATAATAATTCACTCAATAAGACAAGCCCATTCTTTGTTCAAAATTTTGGCCAAAGCAATAATAATTTTCCTACGCATTGTCATGGCCATCTATTCCATATCCACCCTGTTTTATCTTCTTCTATTGTTTCCTTTTTTCCATCATTTTCGCTGTTTGTTGAGAAGACACACAAGAAGGGCGAGAGAGATTTGGGCACAACAAATGAGGGCGTGCATCTAGAGTAATAAGGGCGCATCTATTTGTTATAAATTATGTTTATAAATACATTCAGTGGGCGTGGTTGTCTATATAAACAAAGTTAGTCTTATTTTGTAATTAGTCCATTTATATTGCCTTAGGCCAATTGATGAGGGGATCAATCTCACAGGATGGCCAAAAAGAAAGAGTACTAAACTATGATAGTTTGGTTGGACTAAGATGGTTCGTAGTAGAGTATACAAATCAGAGGCACTCAAATTTTCTTTGGCATCTTTTGTTATTGCTGATAAATTAATCTCTTTACGTTCTGCAAATGTCTAGGATCAATTTAATTGCTCATATTGAAGTACTAAGAACCACTCATAGTTTTATCGAAGAAGAAAATAGAGCATCTGGGTAAATGGATGGAGTTTTTTTATTTATGTAATATGTAAAACCAATAAAATTGTCGATTTCGTCTAACGGTTCGCGTTGTTGTAGCAAACAACGCCATAATAATATAATGAAATTTATGATGCGCATTTAATGTACCCGACACACACACTCCCAAACACACACCAACACTCAATAGCAAAGCAGTGCGACAATAAACGACAGTCACAATGTTATGGACAGGGGCGGAAACTAGGAGAACGACAAGAATGGGACTAGGAGGGGTCGAAACACTAGGATTGCCATTCAATGTCCACATTGAACAAAGCCAACACTTAACTGATTTCAAAACTATATTTCTCAAGTGTGTGTGTGTGTGTGTGGGTGTAGAATGCATCTGTGTGCTTGTGCGTGTATATGTAATATGGCATATCATTTTATTGCTTATTGTTCGCGTGAAATTAGTGCATTTGTGCGTACTATAGGAATGTGGGTGGGGAAATGATTCGAGTAGCAAGTAATCGAGACGACAGGACAAATATTTGAACTTGATAGGTTGATATAAACAGACGATGGTTGTGCATGTGTGTGAGTCTACATAGGGTGTAAAAGCGATCAATTTGAACTTAATATTGGCTGACTTAATTGATGTTTCAATGAACTGAAGCTGGAATATCGATGGTAGTTAAATAGGCATAGCTTTCAAATTGAAATGCTTATGCTTGAATAGCCTTAAAATGACTGTAAAATCCAGAAATAGATAGAATCAATAATATTTATAAAGCAGCAGAGTAAAAACATTACCTATATTATAAGTTTAGGGGGAAATTATAAAAGTTGTATAACAGTTTTGTAAGAGTTGTATAACAAAACGTAAATTGAATCTATTAAAAGTCACTGTGAGTTATCACAAAACTGAGTGTTGATGTATGCGAAAGGTTTAATGTGTTGATATAACAGATGTATAACAGTTTTCTCAAAGTTGTAGACCAGAACAGTTCAATTGGAAGTTGTATTGGTACATTTCCAATAGTGTTGTGTGAAACAATTGTTTCTTAACAATTTCTATTTACGATTTAGTATAACAGTTTCATAATGTTAGCCTTAAAAGACCATTCCTAATCGCTATACCATAGTAACTAACAATACGCATTTCCGCATTCGCCCATACGATGTTATTTGACGTTGTTTATCCACATTATGTGAACCCCTTACCTTTGCCACAGTCATTAGAAATCAGCTATTGGCATGAACAAATTCTATGGCCCATACGCGTGTAAATCGTAAAACATGTTAGGAAAATAGTGAGCCTAAATTAACAGATTTTGTTTGGCTGTCAATAAAGATTGTAAAAGTTTAGGCCAACATTGACTGTGGTCACGTGATATCAATTTTCCTTGTGATTCCTTGACGATGATTCAGCCAAAAACAGACAATGAGTCAGTCAACTCATTGTTAGAGTAAACGGAAAAGTTTTGTTAACTTTGTTGCATTGTATGGTAAAAGTGAAATAGATGAAATGTTGTTATAGGAAAGTGATGTTTTTTGAAAAGGAGATCTTGGGGTCATTGGTTATAGTTGTTAAAATTACAATACGTGTTTTGTATGATAGAATTTTGTTGCGTTACACCACTTTATAAGCTTTACTTATATTTGCCAGTAATGCTACAAAATAAAGCTTAGCGTGACGTTCCCTTCATTGTTGGTTTTGTAACCTAATGATGTACTTTCATTTGTTTGTTTATGTATTAACAGGTATAAGCCAAGTCGACTTTAAGATAATGATTTTCTTCCCGTTTCGCTTTCACACTTCCGCAATAATTTTTATCGTATTTGTATATATATATATATATGTATATGTGTATCTCTGTCTATCTGTATGTGTGTGTGCAAAATTTTTACGACCTGCTTTTGGCGACATTTCACTTTGGTGGAGTTTTCGGGCCTGGCCTAGGCGCCACTTGAACTATGAAAATTTGTCCCGTCTTACTGGCGCCATGTTTATCGATCGCGCGCGCATGGAAAACACTTTTGCCATTTGCTTTCTTTCTCTTACCATAGGTAATGTCCTTTTTCTTTCTTCTTCTTCTTCTCCTCTTTTACCTACCCCTCTTTTTGGTACGTAAAAGTATATTTCTGTTTCACTGTTTTTTTTTTTTTCGCCTTCTCTTCTTCGTTGTTTTCTTTTTTGCAGCAATTTTAGTTTTTATTGCTTTATATATGTATGTATTTGGGGTATGTTTGAGTAAAACATATAGGACAGACAGACTGAGCAATGAATGGTACGAAGGTAGTCAAAGGAATGTGAAAAGAAGCTACCAAAATGTCTGACGATACAACCAATACCACCTACTATATATATATACACATATGTGAACTATATACGTTTGGGTCATTAATTTTTTGCATTATTCCCAAAAGTGAAATTTAGTTTATAGTGTTGTAATGAATATTATAGTGGCCAGTGGGAGCATTTAGCCACTTAGTTACTATACAAAAAGGTTTTAAGTTCACTCAGTTTCCCTTTTAATATCTCTAAATCTATTGCAGGGTATCTAAAAGTCGATACTGCAAACAATTGGTTTCTTGTGTGTGCCTTCTTGTTTTTGCCTTTCCACCTGTCGCATAAAATTTCACACTGCAACATAAATTTTAGCCGACGGCAACCGCACGCCCATCTTGCCCCACAATTTCCCCTACCCAAGTTATCCTTCTTTAGCAAGGGTCCCCCTGAACTTTGCCCGGTTCACCGCCTGGTTAACCGACGCGCCGCATTTGACGCCACATAATTTTTGGTGCTTGAAACTTTTTGTTTTTTTTTCCTCCATACTTTTTCTGTTTGTTTCTATTTTGGCCACACCCACAAGCCGCCTCCAATAAGTTGGCATTGGTAAAATTTATTTCCCGACAGTAACCAAAGTTTTGCATAGTTTTTTTTTTTGGTCAACAGTTTTTTTTTTTTTCTTAATGTCTGCCAATTAAAACTAAACTTTAAATGGAAGACTTTAAGAAGAAAAAAACTGTTGGCAATTAACTAAAAAAAAAAATGACGAAAAGATACTTTAATAAATTTACCTTGCCAAGTCAAAAAATTAATTGCTAGAGAATGAAAAAAAAAAAAAACAGGTTAATGGGAATGGGAAATGGGTGTTGAATATATTGTAATACTGCGCACGTGTTCATGTTTGGTGTGCCGTCATTTTGCACGCAAACTTTTTTCTATACCCTTACAAAATGTATATAGATTAATTAAGTTTGTAAGTGAAAAAAAGACTAAAATGGAATCAAAGTAATAACGAAAAGGATATATAGAAAAAAAGAAAATATAAAGCTTCCTTACAAAAGATTGTTTTCTATTCGTCTGAAATAAAACAAATTATAGCTGTGTATTATAAAGGCACTGTATCTCAACATATTCATTGATTCCTTGACTGCAAAAAAGTAGTTTTTGTAGGACTTGTTTCGACAGCCAATTAAGATATTCTGATCCATTTTCTACAATTTTAACAATTGCTAGAACATCGAACTGGATCAGGGTTCTATTACTGGATGGGTAGCCAATATATTTCAACATCTCATGAGGGTTTGTTTGCCTTAAACCTCATATTTTTTCCCCCGCACTGAACGTTCATCAAATCGCCGTTTGCTTGCTTCTTTTCATTGGTTTCATTTCCCTTTAAAACAAATATTTTAAAGTGAAATTTCTTCATCACTAGAATAGAAACGAAAAAGATAATAATACTTTATTTGTTTGTTTTGTTTATTAAAATTTTTCCATGCCTTTCGATTCAATAAACTTATTTTGTTAAATAAGTGTGCCCGTTTTAGGATTTGTAGAAAATACTGATAAACCATCAATACCTATCGGTTGATCCCATGCCGCTCCTTTAGGTTTCCAATTTGCAAGAGTATTTAATCTACGGTTTTAATTAAACTTAGGCCGCTTCTATGGTTTCCTTTTTTATATATTTTTCCTCCTTTTTTTTAAGGTGAAGTTCTAGAGTTTGACATTTTGCCGCAAGAAAAGTACCGCAAGGAAAAAGTTTGCCATTTTAAATGTTGTCGCAGAGGAAAGACTGCATTTGACTTACCCATGTGCTTCTGCCTGCCTCTCCTCCCTACCTTACTCCTCCGTTACCTTACCATTTGCTTCACCCTCAACATTCCGCCATTTCAGTCTCGACTCGATGCGACTGTCAATTGCAAATGTCACATAGAAAAGCTCGGTGGAACTGAAACTAGAGCTGGTCTTTCCGCTCGGCTGTCACTAATTCCCCAAAGCTTTGCATTTTGCGATTTGAATTTTTTTTTTTTTTTTTTTTTTTTTTATTTCATCTTTTATTTTTGTGGCTTTTATTCGGTTTTTTGTTGGGTTTTTTTTCCTTCTGTTTTTTGCCGAGTTGCAGTTGACTTGTTTTTGTGTTGCCTTTTCTTTTCTATGTGCTCTCGGCCATGTGCCGCAAATGAATTGAACCTTTGTTAATATCTTGATTAAATGTCGTAAGTGGGCTTGATAAATGGTTTTCACGTGGGAATCAGTCGAAGAAAACTTTTCTTGCAACGAAGTTGTTTTACTCTTTGATATTGATAAACTGTTTGACGTTTAAATTATTAAAAAGGTAAATATAATTAATGTAGAAGATGAGCTAAAAGAAAATTTAATTTTTTAGTTTTACAAAAGCTTCATATTTTGATATTTATTTTTTTAATATATTCTTTAAATTACAATTCTATTAATTCCAATATTTATTTAGTTTTTTTTCTTAATTTTTTGTTACTATTTCTTTATAGTTTTCTTTTTCTTTATTTTTTTTCTTCTTATTTTAAACTATATCTTGTTAGTTGTTGTGTTTTAAAATTGAGAACTTTTTTTGGTTTGAGTTGGTTTTATAAAAGTTTTTACTCTTGCCTTACAGCACGAAATTTTACATGGCGTAAACAAACTAATAAGAAAGTACGTGCGAATAATTTTACAAATTAGACGAAAGCGACAGCAAAACACGAACTGAATTGCATAGAAAAGTAAGGGTAGGTAACATGAACGGGATCGGGAGCAAAAGTGGTTAAGAACAGCCAGGACAACAACATAGTTGACACCCGCATGATGGCCATGTAACTGTATATACTATATAGTTTCATGTTACGGTGTTTGTTGCTTTTCTTTATTTTTTGTTTTTTTTTTTTTCCTGTTTTTCTTTTGCCGTTACATGCTAACATAGTTAGTAAAGAGGCCCAAACACAGCGTAAACTTAACCACAGGACTGTAAAATTTAAACAAGAAATGCATGGCAAAGTATTGCAAGTTCAATTTAAGCTTCCGGTACAATGTTGGTCGTTGGTTGGTTGGTTGGTTGGTTGGTAGAGTAGTTCTCAAGGCACAAGATGATGGTCATTTGATATTTAAACAGTTGCTGAAATAACATGACATTTAAAACTCGGGGGAAAATGCCTTTGAATTTTGAATAGATGTGCAGAAGAGACTTCTTTTAGATTGCTTAAGCATTAAGTGTATACGGAGGCAAATAAGAAAGGTTTCAATTCAATTTTTTCCAAGTATGATGTTGTTTATTATGTTTTTGATTTTGCTTACTTGGACAGCTATGGTGTTCAGCGTGGGCTTGTTGGCAAGATCTTTGAAAGGATTTAAATTGGTTGCTTTCAGTTCACCTCGAGCTGTGGAGCTATTGCAAAATCCCTATGAGATCATAGAGGACCAAAACGTGTTCCCTGCACTTAGTATGTATATATAATCTGCCCATAAAAGTATGCTATAGAAAGAAAAAGAAAAACCAATTAACTATTTTTAAGCAAAAGTAAATAAAATGAGAACTTAAATGTTATAGACAACAACAAAAATCTGAAGTATTGAATAAAAAGAAAATATAGGGGAAGCAATACAGTTAGAAAAAGTAAAACCAAATAAAAGTCCAATAATAAATAAATAAAACTTAAAGCAAGTCTCATTAATGAGGCCGGACGACTTGGACGCCACTTGGCATGACAAACATGTGGCGCACGTGGCAAGAACACACAAACACATGTCTACCACGACTACCAATACAACTACTACTGCAACATTTGGCTATGGTAAGGGTAAGTGGCAGGAAGAGTTTGAATCATCGGTATGCCGTGTAGGTGTGTGTGTGTGTTGCTTTAGCCACTAATTCTTTAACATGTCACGAATCATATTGAACATGCGGCTGTGCCAAATGATGATGATGTCCTCCTCTTTAGCTCAATAATGATGATGATGATGATGATGAAATGTTGAATCGGTGAATGGGGTGTAAGGAGATGGAGTTGAGAAACCAAGTACTGACAGCTCGCATAGAAATTAAGTATGTCTGTGTGTCTGTCCGCCAATGGTTGAGCATTTAACTCATTTTCTACATGTGCTGCATATTAAGATTAACAGACATAAGTCTAGTTATATATATAAATATATATATATGCATGACTTTTCCTTTTTCTTCTTTTGTTGATTTTTGTTTTCTACTTTTGACTTTGGATAGCCTCCAACTCCTTTTCCTCTCACATCATTTACTATAATACCGGAAATTGTGCAATTTTTCATAAATTTTCATCCATCTGCCGTTTCACATCTCTTTTTACTAATTATTATTTTGCTTGCGCATTTCACTGATTTATTGAATCCATTTCTTTTTTCCAGATGCCGCATTCAGTATGGATGCCATCATGTGCCAAAAGGAATGCACACCATGAAATGAAATCACCACATGCATTTCCACTTGAAGTGGCAGACCAACAACCATTTACCAAAAAAAAAAAGAAAAAAAAACTTTACACAAAAAAAAAAAAATAAAAGAGCAGAAAAGATACCGAAAATTATTAAATAATCAACACTCCATACGGTAAGCCTAGGCAGTCAGACAAACATACCAACAGACCGACAAGTAGACAGATAGATACATTGCACATTAAAAGCCTGCCATTAAGTCGGATGGATGAGTTTGTGTGTGTGTAATAAAAAATAGAAACATTTTTAAATTTATAAATTTGGACCCCATGTCTCTTAGGACAAAAAATGACTATTGAATGCTCTTTCGGTTAATTATAATAAATTAAAATCGTTTAATCTAAGCTTTAAGCATATATACAAAGGATGAAAAATATAATGTTCGATTTTTGTTAAGTAAATCTAAATAATTAGAAATTTTTCTCTCCACAAAATATTTGAAATAATCAAATAGATTTGAGCAAAGAATTTTTTTTCAATATGCCTTTTTAACCCCAACAAAATTAGGTAAAATTATTAAAAAAATAAATAAAAAACAAAAATTAATTATAGAATAAACAAGTATATAGTTAGATGAATACGTTTTGACCAATAATTTCTCAAAAGAAACTTAAATTTTATGAAAAATTTTCACGCGATATCTTTGATTATTGATATATAATATACAAACATCTTAAAGAACTAAAAAAAAAAAAAAATAGAATATACTTTTTGAATCTTTTTTAAAATTAAAAACTTTTTTAATTATTGCAACAGTATTTTCTTATTATAACTAAAACAATTATTTAAATTGAATAATGAAATATCGGAATATTTCAAAACTAGCCAAACATTTCATTTGAAAGGACATTCGAATAAGGCATAATTGTTGCAAAATGATGTGGATACTTTTCAAATTTGTATTTATTTTATCATTTTATAGTTCATATCAAATTGAAAAAGTCAAATTGACAAAATAAGTTGAATAAAAGACATAAATTTACATAAAAATCTGTTAATTATTTTTATATAATTGTCAAGTTTTTACCTTTGTTCTTTAGTCCAAATGACAAATCCCTCCACGAAATAATGGTCAACAGAAATTAACAAAAAAACACAAATATGTAGGTATCAATATTTTTTTAGTTTTCAAAATTCAAGAATTTGCAATAAACTTTATAAAAGTTTTACAAATATTTTTAAACTAATTAAAGGTTCTTAAATCAAATTTGTGGCCTCTTAAATAAGTTTGCAAAACTGCATTAGAATTCATTGATAGTCAGAAATTTTGATCATTTTCAGGTCAACATCAAAAGAAATGTACAAAGAGTGTAAGAACTTCGTTATTGAATGCTTTAGAGATTTTCCTGTTTTTTTTTTTTGTTTTTGAGCTTTAAGGCATTTTAAAGGCAACCGTCAACACCACCAAACTCTTTTTTATAGGCCCTTCCCATATCACTTTACCACCAACAATTTAACACTCGAGTGGCGCGAAAATTCATTAAATCGTTCAGTTGGCTATAATGCATTCACGACTTTTAAAATACCCCTTAACATGTAAGTAGTACAAATAACAATTATCTTTTGCCTTTTCTAAATAACATTTTTTTCGATGGTAACCAAAATTATTTCTATATACCCCTGAATGAACCCTAAATGAAATATATCCTTTCAGGTAGCCCATTACAGGGTATACAAAATTGTGTTTAACATGCCAGGAAAAATATATAAAATTTTCGGGCAATTTTTATTGCGGTCCAGTTGCAAGCGCAATGCATTTTTTTCGACATTTATTTGACACGGCCATGATGTTGCAACTTATTTCTTTCTACAATAAAGTTCAACTCTATAAAAGAATCCCAAATTCATTCATACCAAAAAATATCGATTACCTTAAGTATCAAATAATACACGAACACAAATTTTTAATATTCAAATACATTTTTTAATTACCAATTCTTGCAAATTTACAATAATTTTGGAACAATTTGCTGTAAGTAGTGCTCGGGAATCCCCCACAGAACTCACGAGCATTACAACACCGCTTGTATAAAATGTAATCATGTAAAGTGTGTATAAATGTGTGCTGGTGTGTGTATGTATAAATGTGTGTGTGTGTTTTACAATTTATGAAACAACGCCTTTTGTTTTGCAGTTGACGTATTTCAATTATCTGCAGCTGGAAGTACACAAAAATGTACAACAAATTATTTATGCGAATTATTAACTTACCTCTATAACATGAACATTTATTAAGTATGGGTAGCAAGCGTACTCATGCACGCCTGCTGACCTCCATCAAGATCCACATCAGGATCCGCCTTAGGATCCATATCGGAATTTGCAACAGTTTCGTCATCCATATGTCTTTTTTCTTTCAGCTTCAGCCACAGCACTCGTGCTGTATAAATGCCAACCGCAGCTGCAGTCAGTAGTGCACTCGACTCCAAGGACATCGCTCCAGAAGATGATGAAGAAGAGGCAGCTGGTGCTTTTGTTGTTCCCACAGGAGAAGCAGGAGCTTCAGTACTGGCATCACCAGGCATTTTGAATACTAAAAAAGTTATAAATCTAATGTAAAAAGAACTCTTTTCTTTGGGACTATCAAAACCTTACCTCAAGTTTCTGAATCCTTGCAAATTATTTTATAATATTTTTTCTAGTGTTGTTACCTCTTCGAGATATCAGAATGGTATAAGAAATTTGGGTACGAATTCAAGGGAGTAGTTTTTTATCAAATTTTCTGGCTTACTACGTGAGTGGAAAAAATGTTACTGCTGCTAAGTACAATGTGGTGTATTGTTAAATGAAGGGAAAAAGGGATCGCTTAACCGTATATGTATAACAAAATATCATTTCCGCTTCCATAAAGTATATATATGTATGTATATATATTACATTACTATCTACAGCCAATTGAGACATGTTCTCCTGTTTGTCCATATTTCAAAGACTATAACAGCTACGGGAATTAAATATGCTCTGAACATCCTTTATAGTCTCTAGGCAGATCAAGTTTTGTTTTGACATTATAAAATACCCCTTCTTTATACAGGGTATACTTATGGTCGACTGAGATGACTTGGTTACTTCATATAACAATGCGTCCCATTGTACTTAGCAGCAGTAACGTTTTTTCCACTCACGTAGTAAGCCAGAAAATTTGATAAAAAACTACTCCCTTGAATTTGTACCTAAGTTTCTCATACGATTCTGGGATCTCGAAGAGGTAACAACACTAACAAACAATATTATTAAATAATTTGCAAGGACTCACAAACTTAAGGTAAAAAACTTAAGGATAGACCAAAGAAAAGGGTTTATTTTATATTACAATTGCATTTTCTTAGTATTCAAAATGTCTGACGCCGGATCTGCTGCCACTGAAGCACCAACAAAAGCACCAGCTGCCTCTTCTTCTTCATCTTCTGGAGCGATGTCCTTGGAGTCGAGTGCACTACTGACTGCAGCTGCCGTTGGCTTTTACACAGCACGAGTGCTGTGGCTGAAGCTGAATGAGAAGAGACATATGGATGACGATTTTGTTGCGGCTGAGTGTGCTGATGCTGATCCTGATGCGAGTGAGCAGGTGTGTGAGGATAGTTTGGCTACCCATACCTAATATTAGTTTTGCTCAAGTTATGGTAAGTAATAATTCTATCCATCGCTAATTTGTTCTGATGTTTTTAATCACTGCAGCTGCTGGTTTTGATTACATAAAAATTACTATACACTAGGCGATGTTTTTCGATGTGTCGCACAAACCTAAGGACCTTCTTTGCATAATTATGTTTTAATCAAGCGGTGTTGTGACGTTTGAGTTCTGTGGGGGACATTCAAGCGTTTACAGCAAATCTGTACTTTGTTAGAGCGATCAAAATTTTTGTGAATGTTAAAATAAATATGAACTAGTTCAAAAAACATAGTGCTGTGTGGTTTATATGAGGTAAATGCGGTATCAAATCACTTGGGCTTCTTAAGGGTTCACAGAGATACTTGAAAGTTGATGGGTGCCTTTTTATACTGTTTGGTAGGGTATACCCTTTAGGAAACTTGACCATAGTTGGAGTCCCTAGACAAAGGACTCATGGTCGACAGACGACTTGGTTACTTCATAAAACTGCGTCCCATTCTCAGCAGCAGTGACATTTTTCCACTCACGAAGCAAGTCGGAAAATTAGGTAAACTACTCCCTCGAATTCGTACCCAATTCTTATACCATAGTATGATCTGCCTAGACTATGATGTTCAGGGTTGACAAAGTTAATCGAAATTTGATGGGGGCTTTAGGAAACTTGATCATAGTTGGAGTTCCCATTGTACGCAAAAGCAGTGACATCTTTCCACGAAGTAAACCAGAAAATTTGGTAAACTACTTAGTCCCTCGAATTCTTATTCCATATTATGATCTGCCTAGACTATAAAGGATGTTCAGAGCCGTCTGTTTTTACCAGACACATTTTGTTCCCATCTCCGGCCAGTCTTTTAAAATGCATTTATCCAAATTAAATGATAAATACTGAATGATGCGTAATGCTACTTTGCGATCGACTTCGATCGTAGTTACTAGGATGATCACGATGTTGACAGGCATTATGGGACAGTGCAAGGGCCAACAATTGCTAGCAGCTTCCCGACCCCTCCCACTAATAAAACCAAGTTTCTATTAGGATTTGGTTACATTTTTACTTATCGCTTTAAATTCATTTGAGATGTACAATAATTTTGGATGGGATGTAATATGAAAACAATTTATAAATGCTCGATGATCCCCCACAGAACATTCGAGCATTACATTGTGTGGGCGTATTTGTGTGCAAGCGTATATGAGTGTGATTGTGTGTGTGTGTGTGTGTGTGTGCGTGATTGTGTGCGTGTGCGAAAGTGTGGGTGTGCTTTGGTTGTATCCATATACAAAGATTTCAATTTAGATGTCTCTCCAAAATTGTGCACCTGGAAGAAGTTAGAAAATTAATAAATAACAATGACGAGATGCAAGAATTCTTACCTCCACTTCACGAAAACCTAGTTAGGTATGGATAGCCAACGTACCCATGCTCGCATGCCGACCCGCGTCAGGATCTACATCAGGATCCGTATTAGAAACTGCATCCATACTCTCAACCTCAACAATTTCGTCATCACATTGTGTCTTCTGCTTAAACTTCAGCCACAGCACTCGTGCTGTATAAATGCCAACCGCAGCTGCAGTCAGTAGTGCACTCGACTCCAAGGACATCGCTCCAGAAGATGAAGAAGAGCCAGCTGGTGCTTTTGTTGTTCCCACAGGAGAAGCAGGAGTTGGAGAAGAGGCGGCATCATCAGCCATTTTGAATACTAAACAGTTATAAATCTAATGTAAAAATAACTCTTTCCATTGGACAATCATAATCTTACCTTAAGTTTATAAATCCTTGCAAAATATTTTATAATATTATTTCTAGTGTTACCTCTTCGAGATATCAGAATATTATAAGGGAATTGGGTACGAATTCAAGGGAGTAGTTTTTTATCAAATTTTCTGGCTTACTACGTGAGTGGAAAAAATGTTACTGCTGCTAAGTACAATGGGACGCATTGTTATATGAAGTAACCAAGTCGTCTCAACGACCATAAGTATACCCTGAAAAAGAAGGTGTATTTTATAATATCAAAACATAACTTGATCTGCCTAGAGACTATAATGGATGTTCAGAGCATATTTAATTCCCGTAGCTGTTATAGTCTTTGAAATATGGACAAACAGGAGAACATGTCTCAATTGGCTGTAGATAGTAATGTAATATATATACATATATATACTTTATGGAAGCGGAAATGATATTTTCTTATACACATACAGTTAAGCGATCCTTTTTCCCTATGTAATGCAGTTTTATTCTGAACTTCATTTAACAATACACCCCATTGTACTTAGCAGCAGTAAAATTTTTTCCACTCACGTAGTAAGCCAGGAAATGGGATAAAAAACTACTCCCTTGAATTTGTACCCAATTTTCTTATACGATTCTGGGATCTCGAAGAGGCAACAACACTAGAAACAATATTATTTAATTATTTGCAAGGATTCACAAACTTAAGCTAAGATTTTGGTAGTCCAAAGGAAAGAGATCTTTCTACATTACAATTACATCTCCTTAGTATTCAAAATGTCTGACGCTGGATCTGCTGCCACTGAAGCACCAACAAAAGCACCAGCTGCCTCTTCTTCTTCATCTTCTGGAGCGATGTCTTTGGAGTCGAGTGCATTTCTGACTGCAGCTGCCGTTGGTATTTACACGGCACGAGTGCTGTGGTTGAAGCTAAATGAAAAGAGACATATGGATGACTACAATAATGCAGTAGAGTGTGCTGATATGGATGCGGATCTAGATGCGGATGAGCATGATGGGTTGGCTTCAAATGCCCGGTATTGACAGTTATAAAAAGGGTGAAAAGGAAGGGGTATGCTTTGGATATCTTTAAAAATTATTGCATTTGCTTTATACGTGTTCTTCATTAGGTTGGTAAACTATTCTTTGAAGACATAGCAGATACGGTTCGGATATCGGAGTAAACGTCCCTAGATGTATCTATGCAGAAAAGAACAGTTATTTGTCGTTGTTTGTTGTTTTACAAGCTAAATTATATGTGATCCAGTTTTTAGTGGACGAGGCTATGCTAATTTTTGTGTTTTGCTTTTCATATTGTCGCACTGCAGTAGTGAACGTCAATCGATGGTTACCGGGGGGAAGTCGGCGTTTTTTTCCATTAATTGGCACAAAGCAACCAACTGCCAAGAAAGTGGTGATACAAATATCCATCCTCTCTGTAGAAATTTTCTTTGGCTTTAATTTTTGTGCTTGGTTTGTCTACAAATGTTTGTGTGGTAAATAATTCTGTTTGTGCCGGCAAGTCGAAGACAAAAACACATCAACCTGCAAACTAACAAGGTGAACAATGTTTGGTGGGGAGGGGGGGTAGAGGGCTGTTGTGAATTTTATTGCTGCTGGTCATTTTCATAGCTGTCGTGGCATACGTAATTGAATACCAGACGGCAGCTAAAACAGTTACAGAAGCCAGCTAGAGAACAACAATTCTATGGATTAATTTTTAATAAATTCTTAGTTCTCTAGGTTCATGAACTTATTTTACTTTGCATTTTGACAGTGTTTATTTACGGTAACCAGGGTAAATATACAATACAAATTTTACATATAAATATATAGACATATGGTTTATTCAACAACCGAGAATATAGATTGGCATATAGCCAAGATTTTCCTAGTGAAAATACCTTTCTTTGAAATATTCTTTTAAGAATTTTCTATTAATTTTTTACTCATTCTAAAGGAAAATGTAACATTTAATAAAACAGGTCATAAATTTAACATTTTGTTAGTTGATATAGCCATATATCATTTTTATTTATTACTATATATAGTCATTCAAATTTAAAGCTTTAAAATTATGTTGGAAAGTTAAATTCTTGTGTTGGTCTGATCGAACAACCACTTTAAGATATATCTCCCATAGTAAAAATGGGAAAGAAGTAAAGATTTTGTTTTAAAATTATTTTGTTTGCAAATGAAATCGGCATAAAATTTTTTCAGATTTTGTTCGTATCAGCCAACTATAAGCAAAATATAAAAAAAAAACCATTAAGAACTTGGTAAACAAACATTATATGCCTTTTATAGATGAATAGGTAGTAAGTTTATTTAAAAACTTCTATAAAATATTGTTTTATAATTTTAAATCATTAAAAGTAGAGCTAAGAAACTATTTCTCTAACACTAGGCTTAAGAAGCTATGAAAAAGTTCTGAAAATATTATTTTTCTTTTATTTTTCTTTGAGTCAAAGGACCTTTTTTCTTTGTAAACTCTAATTGCAATATGTTTTCTAGTTAATATAATATCTTAGTTTAATTAAAAAATATATATATATATATATTTTTAGCGGCAAGCTAGTGCAAGTGTCCTTAGCTTTTACTTAGAATGTTAAAAGCTTTCAAAGCTTTTTTTGTTTGAATGCATTTGCATTTCGGGCGCAATCTTTTGAAATGCTCAGCTCTATGGTAATAACGCCTAAATGTAGGCAACATAAGATGCAACAATGCTGCTTACATACATATAAGTACAAAAATACATACATCGTTTGCTCATGCGCTCTTTCATGCACAGATATTGCATAAATAATATATGTAGTTATTGCTTTTTCTTCCTTCTTTGCTTCATTTGCCCAAAAATAGTTTATCCGAATGTGAACCGAACCGAATTCAATTTTCCAGACAGTGTAAAAAGACCACGAACACAAGAGTTTTTATGATGTTTCTTCTGCTGCAGAGTATCCATCCGTATTAAAAATTGCATATTTAAATCAAATAAAGTTAGGTTTGTTGTATGTTGGCTGGCCTTCCAATGTTTTGCCTTGAAATTAAATGGTTAAAAATTTAAAAAGCGTCTTGCGTTGACTGCAAAACACTTTGGGGAGTCATTAATTTTTATCACCTTTCAACTTTGCCGGTGCCGTGCAACCGGAGAATCAAGACTACATACATAAAGACAGAAAGAACTGAAAACGAAAGGTTGCAGCTCCTATTGAAGAAGAAGGGGTATAAGGAAAGGAAGCTAGGGGATATGCTCTTGCAATTGTGTTTTGGCAAGACCTCAAGAAACATTTACCTTAAAGTTAGTCTTTTAACTTTATTTTTTTTTTTTGTACCAAAAAGAAAAATACAAATTGAGGAAAAACACAACGTTTAAAAGGGTGAAAATTTCTAATGAAA
Organism: Drosophila neocordata; assembly: GCA_018903615.1. Lineage (NCBI taxonomy): Eukaryota > Metazoa > Arthropoda > Insecta > Diptera > Drosophilidae > Drosophila > Drosophila neocordata. The sequence goes on from JAEIGI010000014.1 coordinate 50,704, forward strand.
AATAATAATAAAAAAAAGAAAACTGCGAAAATAATAAACTATGTTGGATAAACTATCTTCGAATTAGGCCATTGAACTAAATGGTAAACTAAATATTTAAAAATTCCTGCAAGCAAAATAAATGACAAGAAATTTCCATTTCTGTTTTTGCAGTATAGACTTTCCACCCAGACGCGACATGAATATTTAATGTTCAATCCTCCCCAAAATAAAAACACAGAAAAACAAAAATGTCTCTCTGCAAAGTAAAAAAAAAAAAAAAAAAAAAAAAAAAAAAAAAAAAAAAAAAAAAAAAAAAAATCGAAATCCGTCAGCAAAGAGTAATAGTATTGAAAAGCATGACCACAAAAAAAAAAAACCAAAATAACTAAACAAAAATAAAAACGAAAAAATATATAGTATAAGTAAGGGGTCATGCCCATTGCTTTGGCATCTTCTGTGTGTTGGCCCTGTGACCAGTAAAGTACTATTGGAAAAACCGCTGGAAACGCCTTTGAGTCCAAAAAGGTCGTCGCACGCTCAATGTTGAACGTGTCGCATACATAAGCAGCAGAAGCTACACACGTTGCACTTCTTTGTTGTAAATTGGCAAATATGCAAATGAGTTGATGCTGCTGACGTTGACGTTGTAAGGCTGATTGTGAGACTGACGCGCCTTGCAACGATCACAGAACATTGCTGCATCATAATCAAGCGGCATTCATTTGCCTTGCCGTCCCTTTACAATTAGAGGTGAAATTTTTGGTTGAACGTGACCATAAAACGTGAAAGGCCATCAATATGCACAACTTATACAAAGATCTAAAGCAGAATTGAGTTATTTAAGAGTTATTTAAGATGTTAAATTTGGTTGAAAATATAAAGTAAATAACTATATACAGTTAGAATATTTCTTACAGAATTAGTTTGTCTTCTTAACGTATTTGTTTCTATTATTATATATAAAGTGGCAAATTTATTAAAGTTTCTCCGCTACTTTTATTTCATTCGGTTGTAATTCTCAACTAGTTTTAGCGTTAAAGTAGTCATAAGGCATTGCATTATTTATAAACAAAGTTAGTGGCTCCTTGTTTACAAAACGATTAGGAGGTATTAGACCTAAAACCTACTTAAAGTAAACGTTCTTAATCATATTAACTAGATGTAATCATAAAAAAGTTATTTTTCTAAGCGATATAAGAAAGTCTTATATTGCTCCTCTTTCTTTAAAAAAAAAGGATTCATTACAAATGTTGAATAAAATTATATATACACACATTAAATATACACATCCTATAAAGGAACAGGAACACAAAGTTGTAACTAAAATGCCTGGCCAGAGAATGGGGACCGATAAAGCAAAGCAAATCCACTTAAATGCGCCAAAATGATGGCAGCCAAAAAACCAGGGCAGGCCACCGAACCAAAATGTGACAAAGTTAAATTCAAAACTCATAAATTGGTTTATCCACTTAACTGTTAACGGGTTTCGGGCCAGGACCAAGTTCCGATGCCAAAAAAAAGAAGGAAAAACCAAAACAAAAAATTCCAAAAATAAAAAAAAAAACGTGGAAAAAGAAACTTGGCTAATAGCAGAGGATGGCCGAAAACTGGCGCCGCTCTCTCGCCCTTTCCATCTGCCAACTGTCAGTCGGCCCCTTGTCTGTTTGTTTGTTTGAACTTTGAGTTTTTTTGTTCTTTTTTTTTGTTGTTGGCTCATCATTCAATCAGCTTTAGTCACTCATGTCCTTCAACTTTCGGCTGCAGTTACTAAACTCTATGATGACTTTCTTTTGCATGAACGCCTTTTAAGTCACCTTAACTCCCTTTTCCATTACAGCCTCTGAATCTGTATCTTTTCCTCGACCATCAACAGACACTAACATCACTGCCATCCTTTGCATCATCATCATCCTTACCGATGCCTTCTAAGCACTTTGAGCCAGCGCCTCAGCTACCATTTGCAACAAATTGCAGCTCATTAGTTAAGGAATGAGTTCAAAATAAAAAAAAGAAAGCAAATGTCAAGGCAAAAGATGTTGAGATTTTTACATTGCAAATGCAATGTCATGCACTGTGGTACAAAATTTACTAAAAAAAAGTTTATAAAACAAAAAAAAAAAAGGAAACTTCATTTCGATGAAGAAAATATTTCCATGAATATCCACTTAGAGACATTGCTATATAATTTTGTAATAATTATATAAATTGTATTTTATTATGTTTTTTAATTTCTACCACTGTCTTACCAAAATTTTGCAAGCAGCTGCAACTTATGTGAATTTCTTTCAAAAAATAAAATACAAAGAGTTGAGTTGCAATAAAAATAAATTCCACCTGCTACCTTTTGATGCAGCCAGCACTCTAAGTGTAAGGGCGTTTTTTGGAGGGCGTGGTCTATTGTTGAAGCTGTCGTTGTTTTTACTGCTGCAGCTATTGTTGTTGGAGCGCTAGTTATTTTTTTTTGCATAATTAATTGAAAATTCTTTTTTAATGCAATTTTCATTGCATACTTATATGGGCAGCGTTTGCTTACGTTGAGTATGTTTTCTTTGTTTATGTAAATTACTTTAAGTAAACAATTTTACTTAGGGAAAGCATCTAAAACTTTGATTTAAACTCTAATTTACGGTTTTTTAATTTATATTTGAGGAAAACTTAAACAAAAGGCCATAAAATCTCTTCTAAAAAAATGGTAACTATCACTCTAATATAAACATTCAAACTAAAATGTTCTTTATTAACATTTAAAATTTATCTTTATTTGATTTCAAATAACATAACACTTGAGTATACATAAATTGATTTCAATCCAATAAAAAGTAAAAGTCTCGAAGTTCCTTAACTTAGACTTGAATAAAACACTGTTTTCTCATTTTATTTAGCATAATTTAGGTAGACATTCTCATTAGCATAATGTCGATGCCAAAAAAAGGTGTCTCTTGGCCATAATGTTTTTGTCACAAATTTCATGCTCCAATTTAATGATATGAAAATCGCCCATTAACTACAAATACAACAAGTTGGTGGTGTCTACATTTCAGTTTTAATTAAGCTAAACTTGCAAATTATCATACAAAATAACATTTAACTAAAGATGTGTCTAGACCTGCTTACTTACCTAATTATAATCATTTGCCAAACAAGCAACAAAGACATTGCAAAATAATTTTATAGAGAGAATATTTGGAAAGAAGAGATATTATTTGGCTTTTTGTTTATAATTTGTGGGAAGGAAATCATTTTTGTACTGAAAAAGAAACACGTGCTACCAAACCAATTGAAATCAAATTGTATTTAATGAGATTTGTATTTATTCATAAATAACTCAAACAAAATATTTGAAAAAAAACTTAAGAAAAGATACTTTATATATGAAAATTATTATTTACTATATGAAGAAGCTTTAGACATTACAAATAATGTTTTAAATTTGTTAAACTTTTTTTAATGCAAAAAAAAAAGTAAATAGAAGTAGGAAAAAATGAAAAAAAGAAAATTATTTAAAAATATAATTCAAAGTTTTGAAAACAAGGTTATCCATTTGCATCAAAGTTTTTCAATTGACAAAATGTTTGAGACATTATTTTGAGTCTCAATTTACTGTCACTGTGCAAAATGAGTGAAAAATATTTGGTGAGAGTATAAATAGCTAAAATACTGGGAACAGTTGGTCAAATTAAATTTCTCTTACGCTCAAGAGCTTTTATTTAATTTTGTTAAAATAAAGCTCAAAGAGAGCAGACCGAAAGCTTTCTCTTTAAACTTGAAAAGGGAAACATATGTTTGAACATAATACAAGTTATATGAAAAATTAAATCAATAAAAAAAGTGCAAATTAATTTTTTTTTGCAAATATTTACAAATATTAAGAATAAAAACTTTAGAAATTTATTAAAATGGAATTCATTTTACTTTCACTTATCTCTTGCTCTCTGACCATGTAAATGACATTCTCTTGAGAGTAATATTAACAGTTGTTGCATTTCCTGTTAGCAGAAGTGTCCTCTGTTAGGCCTAAAGCATTCAGGGTCGCTGGCATCTTGGTCCTTACTACTCATTACTTGCTGCACGAAGTTGAAACGAACTTGAATTTTGAGCTAGAATTGAAAGCACAAAATACTATAGAATCGTTTGGTTGAGTGCAGTTTGATGCAACATCGGGATCATCATCAGCGTCGTGGGGCATCGTTAGCATCGTTCCCATAATCATCGGCATCGGAGTCGCGTCGTCGAGTCGGGTCGAGTCGAGTGCAACTACATTGCCACTACTACCACTATGGCATGCAACTAGCTGCCTTTTTGACTTCACTTCGTTCTCGGCATTCCGCACAAGAAGCGCATTTTCAATTGCGCCTGCAAGCGCCGCTTTTGCTCTGCTGCCTCAGTGTCGCCTTCTGCCCATCGTCGTCGTCATCATCATCATCATCGTGAACAACAAGAACGGTTCTTGTCCAACAATATCGGAAGCCAAATATTAGTTGCCTTCAGTCTCTAGGCGACTACGTCTACGCGCGGTTCTCGGTGGTCGTAAACCAAAGTAAAAACTTACAAGAAAACAAAATACCCAAAAAAAAAAAAAAGAAAAATAAACTAAAGCAAAATAAACTTCTAAAAGCAAAATCGCTCTTCTGCAGCTTATTTGACTCGTCATTGCGCTTTGCGAGTTCTATATAATTTTCGCTTTGACGCGCGTGTTTTAACTAGGCTCGCGATCTTTTGCTAAAAAATAATAATAAAAAAAAACTTATAAATAAAACAACGTGAAAAATAAACAAAGTTTTATTTCTAGAATTTTATGATCAATTGTATCAAAAGTGTGAAACTGAAAGTTCTTTCAAAGTACTATAACCTAACGTGTTTGATCGAAAAGGTATAACATGGCGAAGCTGGGAAAGTGACTACAAAGAAAAGTGATATTTTCTAGAAAAATTAAATAAAATAGCTTTACTTATTATATTTAATACTTTTTGTCAAATTAATTTATTATTTTTTTATTAAAGTAAATTATTTATTTTGGAAATATGGTTTTTAGAATTATTTAATTTAATTTATTATGTTTACATTATATGTATTTTCATATTAAAACCTTTTTATTTAGATAAGTTTTAATTTTTATGTTTAATAATTTTTTTTATAAATTAGTTTTCTTTAAGTAAACTATTTTTTGTTTTTATTTAATATTTTTATGACATTTTCCTGTGAATAAAAATTTCTCTATATAAACACAAATTAAAAAGCTTTAAAAACAAATGAAGTTACAACAATATATTTTTGCCTTAAAAAATATAAATCAATTAAATAATTCAAATGATCTTTGAAATTGAACTTTTTATATCCAACAAGACAAAAACATAAAACTCCATCTATAAACTTGCATTAAAATTACTAAAACCATTTAAAAAAATTTTAAAATCGTTTAAATAAGGATACAGGAATATTTTTTTTAATATTATCTTCAAATGTTAATTGACTTGTCTAATTTAAAAATTCATTTTATGAAAACTATCGCAAAAATCTCTTAGTTTATTATTCATTAATTTAATTATCATTAAATAAATTTTTAAATTTATTAGTGAAACAAAAAATAATAATATTAATAATAATCTGTAAAACGCTTTAAAATTGTAGAATCAAAAATCAGCAAGTTTAAATGAATTTTAGAATTTTGTTAAATTAAAACAAAATGAAATAAATAAAAAATAAAAACAATTTTTTTGAAAACTTTTAAAATTTTGTTTAATTACAATAAAAAAAAAATATGAAATAAAAAAATGTTTCAAAAACTAAGTCTTAAAAAGACTAAATCTTTTTAAAATTGTTAATTATTAATTTCATAATATAATATCTTAAACAAATAAATAGCTTGGACTAAATTTTTGTTGTTAAAAATAACTTTTTTTTCTTTTTAAGTTTATTTAACTTTTAACATTATTTCAATATTGTTTAAGAAAATATAAATTAAATATTTGATTTATTTTTATTTATTTGAATTTAAATTTGTTTCTATTTAAGTTCTTTTGTGAATACAATTAAAAAAGTTACAATAATGTTGGAAAATTTTAAAATACAAAATTGTAAAATAAAACTATTTTCAATGTTGCTTTTGTTCTGTTGTTTTGTTATTTCTTTGTGAATTTTTGTTTATGTTGAGTTGGTTTTAGGTTGCATTTGGTTTTTGCTATGCCAAAGGAAGCACCAACTAACCTAACCCAAAAAGGACGAAATTGAAAACTAACTTGCCAAGCTCCGGCACCGTTACCGACTTTAGCATCCGCCTTTGCTCCTTGCTGTCATTGTCATCATCATCATCATTATCATCATCATTATCGTTATCATCTTTATCATTCGTTGTTGCTGTTGCCACTTGGGGCTCCCTGGGTCAACGTCGTCATTGTCGTTGTTTGTTGCTTGTATTTTGGTACCAAATATCGTAACCGAAACCACAACATTCGACGTCAATCAGCAAAAGCAAATTTCAATAGCTGCTCCGGTCCAGAGTTCTATTTTCTTGTTGCTGCTGCTGCTGTTGCTGCTGTAGCAGTTGCTGTTTTTGTTGTTCAACAACTGACGCATTGCCTTTGGCTACTATTGCCTCCTCTTTCTTGTGCTATTGCTGCTACAGTTTCTGTTGTTGTTGTTGTTGTTATTGTCGAAACATGTTGCCACTTGAATTTGTTGCTTGCGTTGCATCAGTTTCGTTTTCCCCTAGTTTAAGCAAGCTTCCAGCTGTGCCAACTGTTTCCGGGGACATTGGCCAAAAGAAGATTGCAGCACATAAACTTCTCTTTCTCAGGTTCAATAAGTACATATATAGAAACATATATATATATATATATATTCTCTTTTTTTGCCTATAACTTAAATGCCACACAAATTGGTTAAGAAAAATTACCTGCAATTTTTTATATACGACCAATAAAACTTTGATTGGCTTAAGCAAATAAATATATAAACATATATATATATAAAAGCATATAGATTGCCAGTTATATATGCATCACACCACATTCAATTATCAAATCTTCATTTATTGTACACCTCCTCCTTTTCCAGGAGCGTAGTCAAAAGCTTATTTTGGGGGCTTGGAAATGAAAATTGTTTTGCCATTCAAAATTAATCTCTCTGTGGAAATCAAATATAGGGAAGGAAAAAGGGTAACTGTAACATAGTAAAGTTTCAGTTTTAATTTATTATTTTTAATTGCCTTTATTTATTATATTGAAAGCCGATTGAGCTCTTAAGTATGTTACGAAAATTCATTTTTAAGTAAATTAAACTTTTTTTTCTTAGGGTTGTACTTAACAAATTAAAGTCATTAGAAGGTTATGGAAACCGTTTCTATAAGAATTTTATGTTCCATAATACTATAGTTAAACTATCTATTGGAAACCGAAACAGAACTACTACTTGGTTAACTACAATCAAAGTAATATTTCAGTTTCATTTAAAAATTTTCAATTGTTCTTTTTCGTTAACAAAACTGCCAGAAAACTACTTTAATATTAAACAAATTTAGGTAATATTTTAGTTTCAATTTATAGCTTTTTGTTATAAATATTTTAACTTTTAGTTAAAAAGATATGTAAAAGATTATAGTCAACAAATATTTTCAATTTTTCAAATTTCAATTGTTATTTTTTGTTTGTCTGAAAAACTCTTTGATTGTTTTGTTTTGGGATGACAAATTTAAACTACTCCCCCCTTTAGCTGCTATCATTTTTCTCTCACTAAATCAATCCCGTTTACACTTACAACATTCATCTCAAGTGTCCAGTTTACCATCTTATATAAAACGCTAAAACGATTTAAATCGTAAATTAAATGCGACTGCCAGGCCATCGAGCAGCAGTGGCAATTAAGAGGAGGCACCACATGAAAAACTGAAAAAAAAGCTAAAAAAAAACAGGCTCAATGTTGCCTGCTTTACATGTCTGCAATACATAAAAAAATCAAAAGGCGGCAACATTTTATTCATCATAGCCAATACTCTTGTTAAAAACGGATATATACAATTAGTTTATAAAATTAAATAAATATTATATAGTAAAAAAATAGAAATAAATATTTTGATAGATCAAGCTTAAGCAGGAAGCATTAACAATTTATATAATCACCAACTAAAGCTATATAGAAAATGCCATAATAGTGTATAAGTTTGGCCTTTATGTATCAACTTTCTGTGTCACATATGGCCATAGGCCATAGAGTTTAGTGATAATTTCCGGACATAAGAGTGTTGAATTTCAAGCGATTTGTTTGTTCATTGTGCCATAAAATTTCAATATTTTACAAATTAGAAAGGTGAAAAGATTTGTTTATGGTTTCAGTAACCAAATACTAAACACGTAGAAATGTTAAGAAAAGGATTAATAAACTAAATTTTAAATAAAAAGTTGTCGTGTGGGTTGTTTTGTTAGCTAAAGCTTGGAAAATTCCTAAAAATTGTGGCAAATATTTTATATAATATAATTATAAAAAAAAATTATAAAAAAAGGAAAGATTTGTTTTCTATATAAAATTTTAAAGTAAATTCTATAACAAAGTCTTAAAAAAAGGTAAAAAAAAGGAAATTTGTTATAAATGAAAATATTAAATCTTCATTTTATCATAAAAATAGAATCTAAAGTAAATATTTTAGAAATTGAAAATTATATTTTTTTAAATACTTAATGTTTAAATTTATTAAATATTTTACTAATATTGAAATATAGCAAAATATAAGATTTTAATTTCCATTTTTTTTATTAATTAATATTACCAAATGTATTATAAATATTTATATATTTTTTAAAATATTTTGGAGATTTTTTTTCATTACTAAATTAATATATATTTTAATTTAGTAATGAAAAAAAATCTTTAAAATCTTAAAAATATATATAAATATTTATAATAATATTTTTTTTATTTATTTTTTAATATTTAAAATTTTATAGCTCTCAATTTTGTTCAATTTTACGTAGTGTCAGAACTTTTTTAAAAGAATTTTATTTTAAAGCTTAATTTAAAAGCAACTTTTGGGAAATTTTAACTCTATAAATTAACTCTACTTGGTAGAAGGTAACAAGGACAGTTCCCTTGCTTTATTTATATACAAAAATTTATAAAAAATTTCGAGTTAAAATTATTATTATTTGCAATTAAAGATTTTATAATATAGTCAAAGTCAGGGCAGATTTCAGGCTAGTAATTTATACAAAAAAGAAACATTTAAATAACTTTTAGAGGTTTTAACTACAAATTAAAATCATTTAAAAATTCTTTTCTTTTCAAATGTTTTTTAACCATAAACAAAATTGAAAAACTTTTTTCGGTTAATAAAATGTAGTCTCTGTGTGTGTGTGTGTGGGAATAGTATGCCAAATACTTTTTTCAAATACCTGTAGATGTGGTAACCACATATAGAAATGTTTGTTTCGCATTTCCTCGCTCATTTCATTTTGGCCAATCTGTCAACGGGTTTGCCAACACCAGCAGCAGCAACATTAACAGTAGCAACAGCAACACTTAACCGCTGCCAACAACAGCAACATCGACATCTAATAGGGAAATAATTAATAAACACTTGGCAATTTTGTGTTATGCATTTTGAGTTGTTAATTAAATTGGCAGTCGTCTGATTGAAATTTAGTTTAAAAACAAATTTAATAAAATGGAAAAACTTGAATTTTTGACACAATTTTTGTATTGCTTTTTAGTATATTTGTGTATGTGTGTGTTCACTGTACTTGCAGCTCTCTGTATCTCTATGCTACTCATTATTGGCGGCAGTTGCTTCTGATGGTGTCCTTTTAACTACACTCAGGTAAGTTGCTAGTAGTAACAAAAGCCACTGATTAGCAATGGGCTGAAATTGTGAAAAGTATTCACTGGAGCATTCATTCATTCATTCAAATCAACCAACGAATGAAACTTCACTTGATGTGGGAGGTGGGGGGTGTTAGGTGAAAAAAAATTGCAAGAGAATCGCATTTTACTATGCACTTTTTTTTCTTCTTTTTTTTTTATGATAAATGATTTGCGATTTGTGTGCATTCGTTGAGTTTTATAGACGTTTCATTACCAGTTCCGCCCCTTACGCTTTAGCTCTCTCTCTCTCCATCAGAATGACTATTTGTGCATCGTAAACGAGAGGAGATGAAAAAGAAAATCCAGATGAAAACTCTATGAAAAATTGCTTTACCTCTTCTATGGCATGAAGAATATATTTGCATGAAGTTTCATTTCATTTTTTCTGTTTTTTTTTTTCTATTTGAGTTTACAATGATTTGAGTTTTAATGCAACGACAAAGTTGAACAATTTAAAATACATCTATTTCAATGGTTTTATATGTGTTGAATGACACGCTTTCAATGTCTATTCAATTTGCTTTAAAAATGTCAGCAATTAAACCACAAAATAGAAATTCTATAAAACAAAAAAGGGAAGAAAAAAGTAAATCTAGTAAAAATACGCCTTCAAAATTGTAAAAGCAAAAAAGTATCTAAAGAAACAGAAAAAAAAAAAAAACAATTAAGGCAAATAGGAAGAAGCAAGGACCAAGTAGCAAGGAGTAAGGAACAGTCAGGATAACGTTTGGCGGCGAGGCCATGACAACAATTACGAGATCCATTTAACTTTGGCAGGATGTGAAGAATGCGACACATGTCGCAAAAACGCAGCGGGGATGACGACTCTTGAAAAGGGGGGGGGCAACAAAATGGGTTTAACAACAGAGCCGGGTGCTAAAAGAGGGGTGAGGAGAGGGGAGGGATACGGGGTGTTACAGTACTGGCGACATGCCGACTGCACTCATACAGAAGAGACATTCGCATTCATGTCTCATGCCCGTTAAAAAGTCACAAAAAAGAGAAAAATGAAAATAAAAAAAAAAAAAACGAGAAATAAAGCTGAAAGAAAGTTGGAACCTCGTTGACGTCGCCTTGGCTAAAAGCGCACAAATCTTGGCAAACGTTGCAAAATATGAAGCAGAATGACAAAGTCGACTTCTTTCTATATACAAGTGTGTGAGAGAGAGTGTATGTGTGTGTGTGTGTGTACAGACAATCAACACAGGATGTTTTTGCGCTCATTATGCGGCAGCTGTATTCACCATGTGTGTGTGTGTGTGTCTCTGTGTCCTTTGTTGCTCCTTGGGTATAAACATAAACTCACAACCAGCCAACAAAAGCAAATGGCAACACATCAAATACACTTTGAAAAACACTTTAATGCATTTATCTACACTCTTCTTAATTGAAATTTATCTTTAACAAGGATTACATACACCTTATATTTGAAAGTGTAAAGTTGTTTAGGTCAGTGTTTTTACTGTCATTCTCAAAGAGTATTCAATAGTCGTTCAACTCATGGTAAAAAGCAATACAAAACGAACTTTTGTTGGATATATGCCAAATGGATCTATGGCTTAGATTATTTTCACAGTGAAATGTATAAGAAAAGGGGCAAAAAAAATAAAAGATCCTTTAGAACAATATCCTTTAAGTCTTAGCATTTGGAAATCAACATGATAGATGCCTAAATATATTTATATATATCTATAAAGAATTTAAAAATGTAATGTTTGATTACAGAATAATACAAGAAATGAGAAGCCGATCAGCATTTGCTTAACTCTATAGTAATTAAAGGGTATTAGATCTCTTGTTGTCTGTTTCTATATAATTCGAAATACCAACTGGTTAAATAAGGGTTCACTGTATGCATTTAATTGAGTTTCATTTGAAGCTCTTTTTAGCCATTGACATTGACTAGGCCGAAGTGAAAGACACATGCAGAGACCATACGACAGAAGTCACACACCACAGAAGCATTATAATGCACTTTAAAGTGATCTGAGGCATGCCAAAAAAAGGGGTTAACACCAATGAAAGAGGAAGGACATACATACATATAGTAGAATCCACCTTCCCTTCAGTTAAGGGTTAACCTATGTAAAATATAAACCCAAGTATAAAAGAAAAGTTTCTCTCTTTTTGGTTAAAGTTTTTGGTTTGTTTCAAATAATTGACATTTGTTGACTAATTTTGCTTTGGCATTTGCATTAGTCGGTGGTAACAGCTGCAATGCAATGGCAGCCTGGCCAAAAGCAAACTCTGGCTTGTTTTTTGGCCATTACCATACGCATCAGTATGCCCCTTTACCCCCTGCAGCATCACATTTCCCCAACTCTTTTACTTTTTGGGCAAAGTGTAGCGGCATTCACTCGTGCACACATGAAAGTCAATTAAGCGTATTATTTGTGTGTGATGGAGAGTGTGTGAGGAGTGTGTGTGTGTGTCTATATGCATCGCGCTTATCATGTCAATTCTTGGTCTCGCCACCATGCAACAAACGGTTGCTACACACACACACACACACACACAGATTTACTCCCCTACTCTGCACTTTCATTCCCTTCCTTTTTCTGGTCCCATCAGGACACGATTTGGCTCTTTTCTCGAGTTCAACCCTTTCATGGAGTGTTGTGTTTGGTTATTGTGCAGCATGATTTCTGTCGTTTCAATTTCGATTCCGATGTGTAAAATGTTTGCAGTTGATTGCGGCTCTTAACTTGTTTAAAGATTCCACAGAAACCAAAGCGACAACCAAAAAAGAAGTACAGATTAACTTAGAAAATTGTACATCAAGTAAAAGGAAGGATTTCAAAATGTGATTTAAAGCTTAAAACAGTTTAAAGCAAAGACTTCCCCTTACCTTAATCTTAACAGTAGTTGTAACTATTGTTAACTCTTCACAATTAACTTTATTTTGCTCATAAGTAACGCTTAATTTTATAGCGAGTTATCAAGATAAACTTAAATGTTTATAATCATCTTAAATTAACAATATTGTAAGCCTTAACAATACAAAAATTAGTTATCTATTGGTTAATATGTTTAACTGCTAGTTTTATTGTGTGTGTTAACACACATTGCTAACCTATGACAACACTTGGCCAATCAACATGCTGTCATGCCCTATGACTGGACTTGTTTTATGTGTTTGTCTCAGCACTATGTCATTAAGTCGTTTATGTTTCAAGGTGCAGCAGTCAAAAGAAAACAACAACTAGAGGGGCAAGGCATGAAGTGTGGCAATTTAACATTGCACACACGACAAACATTTTTTCGACAAAAATTGATATTAAAATGCCATGAGAAGTGCAAGTGAACTTTTCCCTTTCCATGTAATTGATGGCTGTCCATAAAAAAGAAGCAAAACACACACGACGATGACCTCAAATTGATGCAGCAGCAACAACTTTTACAGTTGTCATACCCTATAGATATTTGTAAGTGTGAGGGTATATTGGTGGCAGTATAAAGTTAAGTTTCATGAAGAAAAAAGAAAAGGTGTTTCTGGAAGCTGTAAAGAAAAGATGTAATCAACAATTCTATAATTGAAAAAACTTTCCATATAGCTTAAGTTTCTTGATCTATATAAAATATATATTATTAATTTATGGAGAATATATACGAACAGTAATACACATAATATTCTTTATCAGATTTAATATTATATATAAAACTTTATGAGTATGGTATTCTTTATCTTTATGGCTAGTTTTTCTATACTATTCAATATATATAGAGACATGTTTCATAGTAGATGTCGCTAGGATGCTTATGAGCTTAATAGATATCCTCTATATATTTGGTTATCAAAATTCCTAAAAATTACCGTAAAAATCAAGAAATGTTTAAAATTATCACAGTAGATGGCGCTAGGGTGCTCTGGTAACATAAGAAGCTCTTTCTACAACCAAAATAATATTTTCTTCACAAAAATAGTTAAAAAAAATTTAAAAGATTTAAGAAATACAATTTTTAGGCAAAGAAAAGACATGAAATGAATGTTTATCATTAAGTAGATGGCGCCAGTGTGCTAGTTTAGCAATTACAGCTGCCAAATGGATTCTTCTTTTATATTTGTTTGTTTAAGACTATGAAAATAAATAAAAATAATAATGAATTTATATTCATATTCACAAAGGGTCGTAAATAAAATCCTCATCTAGATGGCGCCAGTGTGTCTATCTAATAATAAAAATATTAAATGTAGAAAGAGACTTTTGGTGGCGAAGAAAATCAAGGTTAAGCTTATATAGTAAAAATCAGTGTATATATAGGCAATTAATACAGGGTATCTAGTGAGCGGCGACCCTTTCTTTATACACCAAATTGCATCTGAAGAAGAAAAATAAATCTTTAATAATTAGTAAGACCAATTTTTTTGTTATTAGAGGGTATCAAATAGTCAACAAGCCGATTGACCAACGACTAGTTTTACTTTTCGGTTGTTTACAGCTGAGTTTGCCATGCAAATCATCATTAAATAAAATTGGCCATAATTATCACCGTCGAAAAAAGAGAAGTAAACTTGGCTTGCTCTGCCTTGCCTTGCCTTGCCACGGACGGTCTTTGCGTTAGTTGGTCATTTGTCTAACCTCAGGTCTCTTTGCTATTTTTTGACTAATTTATCTCACTATCTAATATTTTGTTTTGCAAAAGTGGGCGGGTAATTTTCTGTCAAATTTTGTATGATTTCGTATTTCATTAAAAGACTTGGAAAATGTTTTGCTTCCTGGTATATGAAAATAACAACAACAACAACAAATTGGCAGCTGTCCATCTATCTTTTGTTACTATATTGACGAAATATCAAATATAACGAATATTTTATACCCTTAATGCACAACTAAGGTTAGTTAATGCAAAAAGTGTAATACTTTGTTGCAAATGCAGAGACTGTGAAATTGCCTTTGAAAATTGGCAACTATCCATTCGTTTTCCATTGTTCGCCAGAGTTTGGGAAAATGGGCGTATTTTTCTAATAGACTTGCACAATAACCAGGAAAAATAAATTGTTAAACAAAAATTTCACCTAAACTATTGTTTCAAATGATTGCAGATAACTTCTTTTTCTATGCAAGCTATGGAAAATGTAATTTTTTTTCTTTTAATCTCAGAACTTGTTAAAGTAGAGCCAAAAGTTTTTTTACTCAAGTAATTTACGGTCTAACAAATGATTATAAAGTTGAAGTTAAAGTTGAAGTAATTTTCACTGACTTTCGCCGTTTTTGACCAATTTTCGAAAAGCAACAACAAAAGTTGAACAACTCCAATTTGGTTGATTGTAAATTTGAGTGATTGTATATACCTACATAGACTACATATGTATATGTATGTATGTATGTATGTAGTATCTAGGAGCAACAGGAGGTAGCAGCAGGAGGTGCTACAAGTGACATAATATTTGTTGAACATATGGCAATCATTCGTTATAACATATTTCACCTGTCAATTACACTGTACTACCACAACATTTAACAAATTGACGCTAAGTAAGATAAAGTCTCCATCAAATGAAACTATATTGGGTTTTAGTAATAGAAATCAAAATAGGTATATATGTATGTAGTTAAATTAGAAATGGATCTAATGAGAGGAATTCGTTGAATTATATATAAAATGATTTGGGCATGAAAGCAAATTAAATGCTTGAAATTTGTGGAGGATTACATCGTCCTTAAGTGATATTTTTTTAAAATTTTGAATAATAATTAAGATTATTTCTTGCATGTTTTGAAAAGTTTTCTGAAGCACGTTTCAAAAAACTTTTGGATACTTTTATTCTCTTAATTATACTTATAGTAATTATTATATAGTAAATTGACATTAACCGCCAAAAGATATAGTTAATTAGTCTAGAACTGCTAGGGTAGCTTAATTTTTAGAAAGTTCTAGAATATAAAGGATATTATTAATAATATTTAAGCAAAATTTTTAGAATATTGAAAAATATTTTAAGTAATTCAAAGCTTTTTTTTAAGGTTTTTTTAAAGTTTCTTTTTAAGCAGGTTTTAATACTAGATAGTTCTGGGATATTTAGAAAAATTTGAAGTAAATATAGAGCAAAATTTTGGAATATTATTTAAAAATAAAAACTTTTTTAAATCAAAGAAATTAACAGATAATTTTAAAGAAACTTTTACAATATAAAATGTAGAATGTTTTTCAAGTAAATTTTTAATAGAAATTTTGGAAAAATAAAATATAATATGATATAATAATCTGAGCACATAGTTAGCAAGTCCTTAGATCTTACAAGATGAGTTTCTCCCCCTAACGACTATCAATACAATAGAAGTAACATCTAATGATCTGTAGTATCAAGGTTTTATCTTACAACCTGCCTTTTCTTTTAAGATTGAACCTTGCTGAGTAGTGTAATGCAGCAATTTTTTAGTTTTTCTTAGTAACTTTCAACACGAAGGCACTTTTCTTTCATTAACAAGACCAAAAATTATGAATGTTGCTCTACCTACCATGGCGACAAGTGTTAAACAGGCTATAAGACAGCTGACAAAAACAACAACGAATATAGAGACCGGACTTTGATTGGTGTTGGAATATGTCCGTCTGTCCATATGGACATTTAATAGATTTTTGCCATTGCGGTGCTTTTTTTTTTGATTTTGTTTTGTTCAGGGAGAGTCAACTTATGTAATGTCATCAGCATTGAGCCATGATTTACACAAATTATTTTGTAATATGCGTTGGCAAGTTATTGCTTTAAGCTATAGATGTCTTAACCCATCTCCCATCTTTCAGCTACCAGATGTACCACCATTTCACCATACTATTACATACCCATGCTCCTCCATACCCGTTGTCTGTTGCCTGTCGCCGTGAGCCGAAAGTCAAACAAATCAGTCCTGCCAGAAGATTAATGGCGGCATTATTGTGTCGGTGTCGCTGCCATAGTCATCGTCATTCACATCATCATGGGTAGACTTTCAGTTTTTAACTTTTTTATTCAGCTTTCAGACATCAGTTTTTCCACCAGGCAGGCAGGCAGG
Source organism: Drosophila neocordata (assembly GCA_018903615.1). Taxonomy (NCBI): domain Eukaryota; kingdom Metazoa; phylum Arthropoda; class Insecta; order Diptera; family Drosophilidae; genus Drosophila; species Drosophila neocordata. The sequence goes on from JAEIGI010000014.1 coordinate 67,530, forward strand.
CAGGCAAGCGGGCAGTCAGAGTCAGCCATCATCGACATTGGCAATTTCATCATGCAACTGGTCAACTCGTAGTCCAAAAACCACCCAATTGCTCTGCCTTTAGGGTCTCATAACTATTGCGTGTGTGCATGTGTATGTGTGTGTGTGTGCGTGTGTGTGAGTTGTGTGTTTTCAAAAATGTTGCATACGATTTTTCTTGCAGTAAATAATTTTTCATGCCAGCTGTCCATGTTTTGTCTCTCTGACTATCTGACCTGTCCACTCTGTCTTTCTCTATGCCTTTTGCTGACTCAAACTGCTCCTTCTTCTCTTTTGTCACCCTTTTTCCCTCCTTCTCTCTTCCTTTTTGGCCCTTCTGTTGGTTCGTTTGTCTGTCATATTACAGCCCATTGATCAGTTTGTTTTACCAGCCCATTCTTTGGCCTTGGCCCAACCTTCTTGCTTCAATCACCATTCGATTGGTAATGGTCTCGTTGTCTGGTTTTTGTGTACATTTTGGATTATGAACTCTTTAAAGACCTCTTTTCTTTTCCTTTTTGCATTTTTTTTTTTGGGCAATACTCATTGACTGATGGCCAATTGATGGCCAAAAAAGGAAAATTGCCAGAGCAAGCATTTTCTGTGGTTGGTTGAAGACTTTCCATATGGTTGAGAAATGATTTACACATAAATATTGATTTAAAATTGTTTAATTCGTTAACAGGTTGTTCTTAACAATTGTCTTATCAACTATCAAACATTCTTTTGTTAAAAAGATGATTTGCATTTTCGTATAATTACATGGACAGCAATCAAATGGATTTGGTTTTGCTAGTGGTTCGATTCTGTATTAGGTGTTACTTATTATAATTAACACTTTTAGATTCACAATTTTAAATATTTCTACTTCTCACTTGTAATTACTGCATTAAAAATTTGAAAAAGTGTGACCATATGCCGCAAATAATATAATCCCAAACTTAACTTAGCCTATAAAAAGCTTATAAATCTGTCACTTAGAAATCTGTAAGTTTTTAATCATGTTAGTGATGATATAGATATGATAGAAAATATTTCTGTAGTTTATTTGATACTGTACACAAAAGCAATCTTTGAAATATATTTCATTGTATAGGATATGAAAATTAAGTTTCCACAACAATAAAAAAGATAAAACTGAAGAGAAACTTTCCAAAATCTAAGATCTGAAATAAAAATCAAATAGTTTGTAATTACTAATACACTTCATATATGGAAATGCTTTGTAGATGGAGATCATAGAGTCCAGCAAGGAATATGAAAGTCTGTTGGCTTTATATAAAGAATATATTCATTGGATTTTTGGTGTGATCTACTTGGGTCTTATATTAGTTTCTTTTTAAGTCTTAAAAAGATTTATAATAAAGGTTCTTCTTGGGAAGGCGTTATATCTAATAAATTTAAGTACTTGTAAAGAGATATATGTATATACATCAAACTATAAGGAACTTTTAGTACCATAAAAATCCTAATCTTAGTTAATTTTTTATACCAAGAAAGTCTTTATTTGAACCACTGTGCCTCAAGCAGCTTACGTCTTCTGTGGCCTGAAGTGCTTTGCTCTAAGCTACCGTATACGTTTCATTTGCTTGACGTTATGGTTATTTTTGGTGCAAAACCGATTCGATGTCATATCACACACACACATATACACCCACACACACCTATATATATACAAGCTATGCAAATTTGTTAAGTCTATTGAGTTGTACTTCTGTGGAAGGCCTAGACCAAGGTAGAACGAATTGTGCTACCGAAAAGCTGCCTAACAATCCACAAACAGTAAGTTTTTGCTAGAAACCGTTGGCATCAGGTGGCTATGGGCCTAGGCATGGGCATGGGCTTTAGCTTGGGCTTGGTTGATGCAAAAACTTTCCCAAGCACACCACTAACCCCTTCTGCCCACTGCGACCACATAGAACATTTAATTAAATTCCTTTGCACCTTTAGTGCTGCGCTAAAAATTCCAAACGCCCGGCAAAAAGGAAGACTGCAGGCATCCTCATACCTTGACAGTACTCTCCCTGCCTGATGGTTGCCTTTGCTGGGTAGCAATAACGAATTAATCTTTGCGGTTACGGCCGAGTAAGCCCTACAAATGAGGCATTTGATTTTAAAACTAGCTTTGGCACAAGAAAACTTTTAGCCGAGACAAAAAGCATTAAAAACCCAACCCCACCAACCATCTTATGCCATGGCATGCACCGCAACTCGATTCAATCAACTGCTCTCTGAATTATGTTGACAAGGCACGCACTAACCAAAGGCACTACAACTGCCAAATTGTGGATGAACTGTGGGTGTGGGGGGGTTGTATAAGCCAAATGACGACAAAGTTTTCAATTTACGGGCATAAAATTTTTGCCTGCCACTTGCACATCGTCTTCACTTTGGCAAATGTGCCTCAAGACTCTGGCCACGTCACAGGAAGGAAATGCATAACAAAACGTTTCTTATTTGACAAATAAGAAAAATGTGAAAAAAATAAAAAGCATAATAAAAAAAAGAGGTAGAGAGTTAACACTGTTAAATCGATATGTATCTTACTAACCTATTCAAAAATCCTATAAAATAATCGATTTAGCCTTAAATTTCATATCGATTTCATATTGATACCCAAACGAAATCAAAGTCAATTCAATTAACCAAAAGCCAAGGGCGCCAACTTTTCAAATTTGTTTCATTTTTGTATTCTTTTTTTGTGTTTTCTTGTTGCTTTTCACGCAGATAATCCAATATACCCATCTTCCTCCTACATTTATACTTCCTGCTGCTGTTTGGTGTTGCTGCTGACTTGTCCTTGCCCCAGAGCAACACTTGGCGTTTGGTCCTTTAAGCCACTTGCTGTCGATTTTCTTTCTAGCGTGTTTTTTTCTTTCTAGTATGTGTGTGTGTTTTGTCCTTGTCCTTTGGGGCAATCAATCCGTGTTAATGGCTCCGCAGCTAAATCAAAAGAATTGCTCAAAAAAAAAGAAGTAGAACAAAAAAATTTGTAGAAAAAAAGATGAAAATGTTGAGGCAAGGCATTGGGCAAAGCAAAATGTTATCTAGTATGTATCGAAAGATTGTAAACTTTGTACAAATATTTTGCCACTTAAGTTTTGCCTGCAAAATGTTTTTATCCAAATAAGAAAAAGATGGCTTAAGTTAAATTGTTCTTGGGTTTTGTACTTGCAATTTCATTATGTTGTTAGTATCCAGAAACTTGGCCAACAAATAACTTTGCACACATACACACACGCATATTTGTTGTTGAGAGAAGGTTAAAGCCACCATGATGGGAATTGCGGTAAATGGAAAAGGGGAGGGGTTAGGTCAAATGCAATTTGTATGCCCGTCAAATGCGCCTCGTTATTGCGAAATTTAGAACTGCTCGAAATAAGTCTAACAAATTTTCAAGCAAACGAGGCAGACGTAGTTACACCAGTAACAAACCTTACACGCACACGGATGCTCACACACACACACACACGAATACAACGGAATTCTAGTACAAACTAAAATATAAGAACTCCTATATGTACACCCAACAAATGTGGCAATTTCGAATAAATAGAAGTAAATTTTGTTAATTAAAGTTGTTAAACTTGAAAGAGAGTTTTATATTTGGAAAGGGTATAAACTAATTTCTCTAATTTTTCTTAGCATACTTTTGGGAGCCATCAATTTAGATCTATCTTTAGGTAAACTTCATAATATGTTCATACAAAGCAAACAAAGTTGATATTTGACGTACCGAAATTGTATATATATTCTTATTATTTATTTAGTTTTACAGAAGGATTTCAAAAACAGCCCAATTAGTTTTCCTTCTATTGAATCGATGTCAGGGGAAGTCTAGATTATCAATGTCTCAAGGTTTTGATATGTTTTCGGTCTATAGCAGTTCTATTTGTCGAATGACTACATTATATAAACCGATTTTATATTATTTTTGATATATTTATAGTCGAAATTTAAGTATAGATATAATTTTTCCGTTGAATAAGTTTTGTAATTTGCTTTCTATTGTTCATTGCAGCAAAAATACTTTTATTATTCTGGTTGTAATGCAAAGAACACGTTTTAGAGTTAATTAAGGTTTTATATTCTAAAGTTCTTGCAATAATTATTCGAATATTTGAGACCCTCTACATCCTCCTCATCCATTAACTGTTTTGTATATAAGATAATACTTACATCAAATCGCATTTGGATATTGGATTGGAAGAAATGAAAAAATGCTGTCTATTTTCTTATCTCAACTTAAATTCCATTTCTATGGAATATCCCCAGACCTATTTCTAAAATTTTGTTTCCAAAAGTAAAGACTTCCTTAAAATAGAATTGAAAATAAGACGATCTTTAGGGAAACCTTTATAAGAAGAAATTCTCTAAAGTAGAGGGGACTATCGTTCATTATAAAAAAAATCTTAATCTTAACGGAAACCTTCATTGGGATAAGTTCTATAAAAGATAATCGAAAAGAAAAAGGGGCTAGCCACCATTATTTTTTTTGTTAGAACACTTTTTCCGATCACTGGCTAAGCCATAATTTTCAAACAGTCTATAAACAAAAATATTCCATAGTGGTTGCCAGTTCTAGAGATTACTAAACATTCATCGCTCATTTATTTTACTAAGTTTTCAATTTTCCCAATAAATTTTAAGTTTATAAAGCAAAACAAAATCTAATCATTTGCCGCCTGAACCAAAAAAGAAAATGTCTCATGCAACTGGAAAAGTCAGAGGAGCCTTTGCCAGTTTCTGTTCTTTTCTGTTCACTTTATGTTCCTTTTTTGGCCAAAAGAGTACGTGCATTAAAAGTTTAAGCGCCAAAGTTGTCCGAGACTGAAAAGCCGAAAGTGAACCCAAGTACCCAAAAAACCAAGCGAACGTACCAAACGGCCCAAAAACCATTCCATGCAAAACCATGGCAAAGCAAACCAATCCAAGCCATTCCCACACATACACACACACATACACACATCCGTATTTGAGCCAAAGCAAGCCGGAAGTGGCTGTGGTGAGTCGAGTTAAGGTGCATTGGAGGAGGGTGTAGAGGAGGTAGGGTATGAAGAGGAATGTAGTTTAATTATGTAGAAATCGAGACACGCACTTTTCCAGCAGCCAGCCAGCCAGCCAGGCAGGTGTGTGTGTGTGTGTGTGTGATGCAATCGACACGCCCACTCAACGACACGCAAAATTTGTGGGTGTACTTCCTCCTCTTTTTACTCTCATCTCTTTCACTTTAATTTTTTTTTTTTTTCTGCTCTTTTGGCTGGCAGGATGGATGGATGGATCCGTATGAACGGATTGGATGGAAAGTGGAGCCGTAACTTTATGCGATTATAAATTCTGTTGCATGTCAGTGGTTAGAATGAGAACGAATATGTCTAGGTAGCTGATGTTGTCGAAGTTGCTGCTGTTGCAACTAACAATTTTTTTTTTTTGTTTTTGGTTATTTAAACACTTAAAGGTGTTGGCCAATTTAATAGCAACTTTCATTTTGTCGGCGACGCATAAATTTTAATAAAAAACAGAGAGAGACTCAACCGAAAAGGAAAACAGCAAGACATTTTAGTTTATGTGTTTTCTTTTGTGTTTTTTTTATTGTTGTATTTCCTCATTTTTTTTTTTTTTTTTTTTTGTTTGTTTTCTTTTTGTTGGCATTAACTGTGAACCGTTGGTAACAGTCGTTTATATCAATTAGCCAAGTGGCAGACAGTGCCATAGGACACAACACTTGGACCAGGTGAAACCTTTCCAGGAGAAAGGTGAGTGAGTGAAAGAGAGAGTCTAGTGGACTCAAGTTGAAATCGTGTTGGGATTTACCTTAAAAATTATATTCTGAATAAGGTTAATTGATTTATATTATTTTCCTTTTTTGTTGGTCAAGATAAAAATAAAAATTTGATTTGATTTGGGATTAATTTTTAGTTCAAACTGACTCTGAAAATGAATGAAATAAATAAGATGAGGATACAAGTTCATGTTATTCCTTTAAAGAGTTATTTAAGATTTGTTAAGATTTGTTGTTTGATCTAACAAGATCATCTTATGATCCTACATATATGCGATCTTAAGTTCAATATTTTATAATCTTTCTATTAATAGTTACATAGAAATATCAATGGTTGATATAGCTTATTTCGACTTTATATATATAATATAAATTGGAAAAAATGTTGATTATGAATGTTATTGGATCTTAATATTAAATTCCTTTAATTTTCAGATCTTATAAACTTCCTTATATATTTCTTTCATTCAACTGTTTCAAAAATACTTTCAAAATTAATAAGTATTTAGTACTTTAAATACTTTTTAAATGGAAAATCCTTAAGCACATAATCGTGAATTCCTGAAACTAGTTTATTATACAACAATAGTAATCAAAATATAATATAAAAAACCGAAAGATATTCACAATTAAAATTTCTAAATTAATTTCTCAAAAGTATTGAAGTATTAAAGTAAGCCATTCCCTCGTTTGAAACATTCTACATCGAATTAAAAAAGATTTCCATAAAATATTCTTTTTAATCAAATATTTTCAATACTTTTTCTTCAATAATCTTTCTTACATAAGACTTACTCATTTCCATTTTTCTAACGTATCAAACAAACGTCTTTAACTTTTTTATATATCAATTGCTTTTAATCATTTCAATATCAATTCAATTAACTAGCAAATTCAATTAATCGATGATCTCAGTGTAAACTATTCCATTCCTTATGCTTTGGTATATTTTCCATTTTCTTTGAGTGAATGAGGAAAATGGATACAAAACAAATCGCATGGCCAACGCAATTTCACACTTTACCAACTACAAATTGCAACATCATAGCCATGGTCAAAGCCATAACCATTGCTCTATAGCCAAAGCTATAGATGTGGTAGAGGAGCAACGAATACCTTCAGTTTGTTGAACACTTAAACCTCCACCAACCTCGATCCTTCCAAGATTATATAGATGACGATGGCGGTGCATGGAATTTTATGATTTATGAGTGCGTTCCTTGGTCCTGGGCCGCCGCAGCCTGATGGCTTTAACGATTTTTATTTTATTTTCCTTTTTTCGTCTTTGTCGACTGCTTCTTGGATTTTCCTATTTCTCTTCTGGTCTTTTTTTTTTTCTCCTTTGCTGTATGTGTGTGTGTGTATACTAAGGCCGAGAACTGGGTCCATTCCAACAGTTACCATCGAAAGTGTTGGCCCACTATTTTATTTTTATACCTTTGCAAAAAAGGTATATTAATTTTGGTCAGAAGTTTGCAACGCATAGAAGGAAGCATCTCCGACTATATAAAGTATATATATTCTTGATCAGCACGATGAGCTGAGTTCATTTAGCCCTGTCCGTCTGTCCGTATGTCCGTCTGTCCGTCTGTCCGTCTGTCCGTCTGTCTGGATCAACGCAATCTCCTCCGAGACCCTTAAAGCTACAGAGCTGAAATTTTGCACCTAGGCTTCTTTTTGCTGCAGGCATTGTATATCTCGGAATCATCCCGATCGGATGACTATATCATATAGCTCCCATAGGAACGATCGGTCGTGAATAAGCTTTAACCTCAATAACTTTGTTGTTTTCTAACGAAATACTACGAAAGTCAGTATTTGTGAGTTTTATATACTTCTCAACATGTCCACCAAGTTTTATCAAAATCGGTTGACTATATCATATAGCTCCCATAGCAACGATCGGTCTTGAAAATGGATTTCGTGCTATAACTTGGTTGTTTTAAAAGCGATTATCACCAAATTTGGTATTTATGAGTTTTATATACTTTCTTACATATCTGAAAAGTTTTATCAGAATCGGGGCACTATATCATATAGCTCCCATAGGAACGATCGGCCAAAAAATTGGTTTTAGTTGAAAATCTTTGATATTTTAACAGCGATTCAGTCGAAATTTGGTATTTGTAAGTTTGGTATATATATAAATGTGTCTGTTGAGTTTTAACAGAATCGGCCGACTATATGATATAGCTCCTATAGGAACAATCGGACCAAAAAAAAATTTTTTTTTACTTGTAAGTTTTTTTCTTGGAGCCACGGGCATGATTAGCTTTATATACTTTCTTATGATTCTGGTTATTTATATATAATTGAAAAAGACAGTTTGCAAAGGTATCCGAACTTCGGCGTGGCCGAAGTTAGCCCATCCTTCTAGTTTTTTTTTATGCCCGCTGGCATTAGTTCAAAGAGACTGGGGAAGGGAGGTATAGAAGGCGACTCCTGCCGACCATTTGATAAATGAGTTTCTGTGCACTTTTCCTGCAGGGCTAAGAATTCGCCCTGAATTATGAGCAATGCGACAATGTCATTGGTTTTAGTTCAATCTGTCAGTGGCTAGCAAATTGATCTGGCAATGCATTGAAATTAAGCAACATTCCAACAAAAAAAAAAAAAATATATTAAGATACCAAAAAAATATTAGAAAATAACATAATAAATGTCAGAGTATATAAATGGTGATATACTCTTTAAAAGATGTATCTATTTCTATATAATAAGTACATTAAATAAAGCAAGTCTAAAGTCTTCTACATAAACCTTGTTTCTTGTATTTATTGGAAACTTTTTTATCACTTTTTTTCTTACCAGTTAATTATGGGGTATTTATGATCACTTTGATGAAATGAAAAGAAATTCCCCAAAAACTATAAATGTTTGTGATTTATAGCCAAACATACTAAAAGTCTTTAAAATTTCTATTAACAGTATAAACTGTGTATTAAACGTATTGCTAAAAAGTAGTAAACTGCATTTGATGTAATTAAATGGGGAATTTTAAAAACAACAACATAAACTATAGCATACGAACATAACGAATACTATCATCAACTATCGTCACATTACTCTTTCCGGTGCAATGACTCATTCATTATACCCCAATTTTCATTTTGATTTATATAGTAACCTGCAATATCGTATATTTAAATATATTTTTTTTTTCTGATATATAAAAATTTGTGCAATTTTCTAAAAATAGTTAATTTCGACAACTTCCTCTTGAATATCATAACTGATAATTTTCTTGCAATGTTTAAATTTCGTAAAGTATTGAATATCGTACGATATTAAATACCGTAAGCTTGTGAATATCGTACGGTATAACTTACCGTAATATATGAATATCGTAAGTCATTAAATATCGTAATTCATTGAATATCGTACTCCGTTGAATATCGTACTTCATTGAATATCGTAAGACATTTAATATCGTAAGGCATTAAATGTCGTAATGCATTGAATATCGTAAGACATAGAATATCGTAATTTTCAACCTATTTTCTATAATATTTGAATACCGTATGTTTGCAATTAACTAATATTTTATATATAGTTGGATTTAGACAATACCCTTTTAGGTATCGTATTTCCTAACTGTTTGTCAATACCATTTAAGATCAGTTATATTTCAAACTCTCCGCTTAAATATATTATTATAGAATATTACCGAGTCGTAACTTTTCATTAGGTATCCCAACTATTAAATTTTCTTGCAAACTTTTACTTGACTTATTCATATGAAACAATTGCTTGCTTTACAGTTTCTTGGCAAAAAAAGTCTTCCATTCATATTTATATATATGTATTTACATGTATCTATATTAACAGCTTTATAACTAAACAAAAGAATTTCTAAATCTATTTATCATTCATAAACTTGAGCCAATGAAAGTTCCTCTCAGTTCCTTTGGCAAATAGTTGCACTCGTATTCTTAGTTGGTTCACTTTCATAGAGAGTTTGTCTTTTTAATTAGTGACGAGAAATGTTACGGTGGAATGCGGAGAAGGAAAACCTCTCTCGAATGCCAAATGCCAAATGCCAAGATCCTACACTAGTCATACTATGTTACTCACTCCTCTGTCTGTTGCTGTTGCCTTTGTGTGTTTACTTTGTGTGGATTATGGATTATTATATGGCAATTATATGGAGTTCTCTTTCGTCTCTTTTGGTACTGTCTTTTGGTTTTGTGTCAATTTTGTAATAAGTGGAAGATGGCCTTAAGTAAATTCAAATTTGTCTTAATTTAGAAAATGACGATACGAAGCATTAAACATTTTGGCGTATTTTAGTTTAGCATTTAATTTGCATTAGTTGTACATGCCAAACAAACTAGATGGAGATGGTTTCCCCCCAAGTTTGTCTGGGATTTATAAGGTTGAAGCATTGAATCGATTATTATCTGTGGCTGCAGTCAACTTCAGGCATTGTTTTCCTTTTGGCCACTAACAATATGCCACAATTTGGAGACAGGCTTGATAAATGTGCTGGCTGGAAGCTTTGGTGGTTGGCCAGTGACCAGGACTTACCTTCAATGGACAAATTAACATTTCGACAAAGGCAACCTAATCAAATGTCACAATCACGCATGCGGCCTGTCCTTGCCAGGCAGCGGTAGTGGCAGTGGCAGTGGCAGTTTCAGGACCTGACCTCACGTCCTGCCCACATTCCCCTCCCGCATACACTCACACACACAAAAAAGCAGGCACTTTTCTCTTTCTCTCTCTCTCTCACTCTATGCGGGGACTTTGTCCTGCCCTTCGCATAACTTTCACTCTTGTCAGTTGCAAATTACATCGCACGTCTGCAGTCTAGAGCAGATTCTAAGAGAGGGGAGGGATATGGTGTCGTAATTTAAAGCTTATTTTGACACTCTCCGAAGTTGGCAGTGCCGGGGCACAAGAAGAAGATGACTCCTCTATGGCTCTGGATCTGGCTTCGACTTTAGCTCCTGGTAACAGCAACCAAAAACAAAAGCACCCAATTTGCATCTTTCAAAATCGTGTTTTGTTACATTTTGTGCATGCGCAAAAATTTGCATACAACAATTAACACTCCGAAAGGCGGTACCAGAATCCTTGATGTGAGGCTAGCGATTTACACACACACACACATGTGACTCCTCTCTAAGGCTCTCATCCTGTCTCTGCTGCATTTTGCAACAGTTGAACAACATTGCGTATGCTTAATTTCTAACTAAAAATCACAGAGAATATTTGAGACAAAAGAGAGAAAATGTAAAATGCATTAACACCAACTACAACTGTAACTGAATCCTAGATGAAGTTCAGGATATAATATGCAAATATAAACCAAAAATTTTCCACTTTCTGGTTCACATTTGATCCAATGGGCTAATGATAATATTATAACCTTTTCCATAGGAATCATTGCATTAGAAAATAATGCATAAGAAACAGTTGATTATATGTATGTCTGTATGTATATATAAACCTATCTATTTATCGATTATTAAAGTAAATCATAGGATTTTCTTAATATTTTTTCAATTTTCTCTTGCATTGTTTTTGTGTAGCTGTGCCCTTGAACTAACAAAAATGACCAAACAAATTTTCAATCAGAGAAATGCAGCAATAATGGAATAATGAAATTATTGTAATCCGACTACAATATACCCATTATTGAAGGAATTTTTGTGTTAACAAATGGATTTGGTTTTTTAATTTCCAAGAGAAAGAGTAAAATATTTGAGTAACAAAATTAGATATATTAATCAAAGTTGTTTACTAGTGGAACATTTGTTTTTTGGGGATCTCCAGATAAAGCATATATACCAGAGATTGTGATTACTAAATATTTAAACTAATTACTAAGTGTCTAAGTAAATTTCTACATAGAAGATATACAAAATTTATAATTCTATGTTAAGGAAGATTTCGCTGTATTAAGAATTCTATTATTATTAAAAATCTACTTTCTAAATCAAAATATAACTTTTGGGTTGTAAATTTTTCAAATTTGCATCAATTACATATACCCCATTTGCTAATCTTGTTAAAAGGGTATTAAAAGCTATGGGTTTTTGTGAAAGATTTTGGTGCCTCAATAGTTGCCAATGCATTTTGTTTTTTTGGTTTCTTTTTACTCAATTTTTTGTTGTATTTCTTTTCGCTAGCCTTGTTTGTTTTTCTACTACTATTTTTTTTTCTTTTTTTGCAACAAATTGAACATTTTCATTAGATTTTGCTTTACTAAAGCAAGAAATGAGGGTGAGACAGAATGGGTGGTGGGGTAACGAAAGGGAAATGCGGGCAGACATTCAATTGTATTGCCCAGGAGAGTGATTCAATTGAATTTGTTTGTTTTAGTATACGGTTCATTTATTTGCAAAAACGAATGAATAACAGCAGCCTCCTCGTTGTGTGTCCCTCTCTTGTAGAGCTATAGCTATTGCCTCTGTCTTTATGTTTGTTGAACTTTTGTCGAACTTCCGGTCAAATGGGAAGCACGGGCATTTTGTCCATACCACCCCCCTAACCACCTTAAAAGACCGACAAACTCATAACATATGCTCTGCGGCATTGTTCAAGTGCAGACTCAAGGTATTGTACATATGAAAACTTCTTACAAAAAGTTCCACCCGAACAAGTTTTCTTCCCTTTGCCAACGTCATTTACCTTTCCACGTAGTTCCTCTCTGGGGAGCGCTTAAGATTTCATTGTGTAGAAATTTACCTTGGGCCAACACTTTTCCATCCGCAACCCTCAACTCTTATCCTTTTTCCATACCCATAACCCTCTAACATATGAGAAGAAAATTCGCGAGAAAATTAAGTATAAATGAAGTTGCCAGTGATTGGAAGCATTTAAAGTGGTAAATCAAGTGGAAAAATATATACATATATTTATATATTTTATTCATATTTTCTTTGATACTTTTCTTTTTAAAATGTCAAAGATTTCCAAGTTGCCAGACGACAATGTTAATCAAAAGAGGAAGAGGGGAGAACCAAAGTATTTCAAGTTTAAGATTCAAGTCATTCTAATTGCATGCAAATTCTATGAAAACAAGTATCCACACATGCACACACATATATTATGGGTATTTAGTACACACTCACGAACACACACACACACACACTCAAATGCATGCTTATGAAGATTATAACTAACGAAATCCGATTAAATATCTAAAGTAGTAGGTAAATGATTGCCATTGTTCATGATTTGTATCTCTTATATAATACATAAATCCGATTTGATTAAATTCTAAACACACAAAGTCAAATTAGCCTCCAGTTGCGCCTATAAGTAGACTTTACATTATAATAATAATAATAAGTAAGTCAATGTCTTCTTCTTCTTCCTCACAGACACAACAAACATAATATGTCAAATAATTTGTCATTGTTATGCCATAACAAACACACTCTGATGTCACCTTTGACAGAATAATATGAAATAAAAATGTGCAAATAAACAACAGAGAATTAAGACAATAGTTAGTTGATATATAGTAATGCACACAAGTATATAGCAACTTGATGACACAGAATTGTACATAAATAAACAGAACTCATTACAATGGCTAATGTGTAATCTTATGTAAAGGCACTATAAATGCAGAATATTGTGTTGAAATTTGTGAAAAGTTAGACATCAAAGGCATTTATCTTCAGCAAACAGAAGTTAACTAGACATCCTCATAGCAACGTCTTAAGTTTTTACCAAGAATTATCAATTATTTATAATTAAAACCAATTTGTTAAACGCAATGTTAAATGCTTACACCTCGGTTTTTAGTTGTCTTAACTTTTTAACATTTATTTTGAGGATTCCTTAAAGACTTCTCTTTGATCTTGGATATCAAAATCGTTTATTGCCTTAGTTTGAATTTAAATTGTTGTATACAAAATAAGAAACAAATGTTTATATTTTTATTATTCAATTGATTTTACTGTCATTATTAGTTTTATGGATCTTTTGCTACTTTGGATAGTAAATTCATATATATGCATGGACATAAAATTAATTTAAAATGTCCTCGTCAACACTAAGTTCAGTGATAAAAACGTTTAAAAACTTATTAAATAGGAAATTAAATTGTAATATGATTTAAGTTTCTCTATATTTATGACTATAGATTTAGTTAGTTACAGATTAGCTTAATAGCAAAAAAACTACAACCAGTTAAATATGCTCGTCAAAATTTAAGCACAAGGGAAATCGAAAGTAGTGTTGGTAATGCTTAAAAACAAATAGAAAACGAAATTAAACCGCAAAATAAATTTGTCAACTGATACGATAATTTATAGTAGCACAAAGATTTGGTTATTATAAAAGAGAAACCTGTTTTTTTTTATAGGTTAAACCAACCACAACACTAAAAATATAATGGAAAACAAGTTTAGTGTTGGTAATGCTTAAAAAGTGATAGAAAGCAAAATCAAACCGCAAAATAAATTTGTTAGCTGATACTTAAATTTTTATAAATTATTAAAAAAAAAGAAATCTGTATTTTTATAGTAAAAAGAAGCAGCCAGTTTAATATGTTTTTCAACACTAAAAACATAATGGAAATTAACAGTAGTGTTGGTAATGCTTAAAATCTAAAAGAAAATGAAATTAAATCACAAAATAGATTTCTTACCTGATAAATTCATTTAAAAAAGATTCGTTTATAAAGAAAAAGGAATTTTAATGGATATTGCAACAACAATAACAACCAGTTTAATATAGACGTCAATGTCTTTTTCAATTTATGCAAACTTACCTCCTACTCTGAATGAAATAATGTACCGACGCTCTAAATGAAGCCATAGAATGGGGCACTTGCAACACTTGCGGAAAATGCCAATGGCAAAATTTGTTGGCATTTCTTTTAGTCTCGGCCAGTTCAACCAGATGCCACTTACACTAATACCCCTTCCCCTAGCTCACTCATTACCTCTGAAAGCTCAAATGCATCCGTTATGTGTGTGTGTGTGTGTGTGTGTGTTTGTGTGAGTGTGCGCGCGCGCGGAATTGCCCACAATTTAAAGTGATCCGCACGAAACCCAACTAAAAAGCGAAATTGTTATTGCAACATGCAACCACAAAAGTAACAGCAACAACAACAACAACAACAGCAACACGAATGCGTGGTCTCTCTGTCTCGCAATAATTGTGAGCAAATATTACATGTAAGCTTGCGTCTCGAGTTTGATGGAAAGCCAAAGAGAGGGGGGTGTTAGAGCGAATGGCGGCAACAACTGCAGCAACAGCAGCAACAACAGTAACAGTAGCAACAATAAAAACAACCGCAGCAACATCATAATTATCGATTGTTTAGGTTCCCCTACCTTTCCCTCCCTTCCCTTTCTTTATTTACCACGCCATCCATCGAACAGCTTCGTATAGAGAGCAATTATGCCAAAAGCGCGTTTATTATGTGGCAAGCTAAAGCCAAAGAAGAAATATTGAATGAAAATGAAAGACAGCAGCAAAAGCAAGAAAAACAAGCGAAAATGAAAACTTGAGGAAAAACCGTCAGGGAAATCGATCAGCAAGAAAAAGCCAGTAACTAAATAAGTTTAAGGGGAAAAAATAGATCGACTTTGGATTACCTAGTGAGCTAATGAAAACATACAGTATTAGGGAGAATGTATATCTTAAAAAGTTCTTCAATGATATAGAAAGGGAATATATATTGGATATATATATATATATGTATATTAACATAATGTATATACTAACATGCCCCAAAAGCTCTACAAGTAATGAAAATTACGACAAAAAAAAGTTGTTGGCGGTTAGTTTTTTGCTTTTTCTTGTTTTTCTTTCCATTTTTTTTTCTGTTACTTATTTAGAGCGTTCAGGCCATGTTTTATGGGATATTATGAAATCGTCAATGGAAAGAGGAGTCATAGTTAAAGAGTGATAGAGAGGGAAATACAGTTAAGATAATTTACTGCAACAACAATTATAATTTGATTGCATTAACAAAAGAAAATGAAGGAGAGAGAGAGAAGCAAAAAGAAAAACCAAACCTTTAGTGATAATTGTGCTACTTTAAGAGGTAATTAAATAATATGAAATATGAAAAATTGCAATTGCAATAATAATTATCATTGTATAACAGTTGGTAATTGAATTTCTCATAATGCGGTTTTATGCAAAAGTATTTTCTCTATGACAGCTGAGGGATTACATTTAAATTGCTTTTTCCATCGTTTAAAAGCTGTTGAGCCATTTGCTAAACTGCATTTTACATTTGGTATAATACTTTTTCGGGGTATATAAGTTATTAACTATTGGAAAAACTTACAAGTTAAAGTTTGCAGTTTATTTTTTAATTTATTTATTATTTTATTACTGACCTTAGGCATTATGTGGGTGAAATAGCAAAACCAAAACTTATATAATAGTTGAATCTATCATTTTAATCGTTTATTTTTACAGGCTACAGGCTATTGTTACTTTAAGAAAATATTAAAAAATGATTATCTACCATATTTCCTTATCGTTGGTTTTGTTTAATGTTAGAAAATAAATATCTTACGAATATGAAATATTAAGTAAATAAATTGGTATAAAACTTTCTTTTAGTCTTTAAAAACTAAAAGACATGTAAAAGTATACCAAATTGCTTTACAGTTAACGATACCACAACCAAATGTATAACACTTATTAGGATGTATGTTTTATAATTGTTAAAGTAATTCGTATAACACTTACAAACATTATATGTATGTAAATATTATTGTGAATAACAGTTTCAATACAGAACTTTTATATCACATTAATAACAATCATAACAAGTCGTATAACAGTTTGTATGACAGTTTGTATAACACTTTAAAAATGCATATATTTTTAAAAGAGAGTAAATGATATACATATGCAAACGTTTCACAGTTCGTATAACAGTTTGAAACACTGTAAATGTATAACACATATAAAGACATAAGTAAATTAATAAAAATTCAAAAAATAACAGTTTGTATAATAGTTAAACGTAGCATATATGGTAATGTATTTCACACATTATGTTATATGTTAATCTATAACGAATTTTATAATAGTTATAAACAGATTACTTCGGTGTATAAGGCATATGTGAAGGGATATGCAAATGAGTGACAATTCGTATAATAGTTTTCAAAGTTTTCACCAGTAGATCACAGATCTGCATTCTGTAGATAAACAATCTAAACTGAAAAGTTTAACCCAAAGAAAGGCTTTCGAAAAACCACTGGTTTTGCTTAACGAAAAGGAAGTCTTAAAACCAAATGCAAATATTGCTACCAAAACATTTCTTCAGGTTGTTATGCAAGAGTTGCATCTAATAAACATGCAATTTAACATTTGCCAATTTGTTCATTGATTCATGATAAGTTTTTCATTTGTATAACAGTTGCATATGTACTAGATCAATTGATTGTAAATTTACGTACCGTATATATGTATAACAGGGTGTAAGTTTCTTTTCACTGTATTACTATGAAATGGAATTGATTTACGCGCTGATAGACCAACGCACATTACTAATTGACAGCTGCATTCATTAGCTGCAATATGCTGCCAATTGCTGCCCCTCTACCTATCATACCCCTCCCTCATCATCCCCTCTTGCGATGATCCGTTGAAAGAGATTGACAAACACGCAAACAGAGGGAATCGAGATGGAACGGTTGTGTGTGAGTGTTCGTGTGTGTTGTATGTTCAGGATGTGGACCATGGATGATGATGATGATGATGATGATGACGACGACGATGGCCGGCGCAAACATGATGTGAGCCCGGTTGCATGTGTTGCTCCAGTTTCCCGTAGCCGCCGTCAATTGCAATGGATTTTCACTCATTCGCTCTCGGTTTTATTCATTTACTTCTTGTTTGGTTTTTTCTTTTCTTTTTTTTGTTTACGTGTTTATTTTTTGCATTTTTTTTTTGTATTTTTCTTTGCCGCCAATCGTGACATAATGACGCGACGTTCATAGTTTGCGTTTTGATTGATGGTTCAGGAATCGCGCGTTGTAGTTGTAGTTGGAACCGGAGACGGAGCAGAAGAAGCCAGCAACAAAATTGATGAGGTGTCACCCAGTTGCCAAATGTGTTACAAATCAATGGAAATGCAACGAAACGAAAAAAAGGAAACCCACACATTTGTGTATGGGCCAAAGCTTATGTTTGACAGACCTCATTCTTTTATTTGCAGATTTGCCAACAATTTTTTTTTTCCTCTTTTTCTCTCTCTTCTTAGTTTTTGTTGTTTCTGTTATACGTTTTTTTTTTTCTTCTTTTACTTATTTTTGTTGCCCTCCATGTATTTGCATTGTCATCATTGAGTTTTGGCAGCACCATCCCAGCCAAGTCACCTTCTTCTCATTTGCACTTGCCGCATTTGCCCAGTCATTTGGCGCACTTAGCATTTGCTTTTCTCCTCAAATTTTTTCCAAAAACACAGATTATACATAAATTTTGTACATACAAGATATGCAAAAAGTGTTATACAATCTGAAAAACACACAAATTGAAAAGACAAACTAACATAAACTCTGACTAACCTCTGTCTCTTTTAAAGTGCTCATATACTTGAGATTTCTTTTAACCAGAAAAATGCAAATATTTATAATCGATATCTATTTAGTTAATGAGGTGTTAATACGTCTATTTACATTATATATACATACATATATCTTACAAGCTGAAGTTTTAGTGAAAATGTGCATTTATCTATTGGTCTAAGGTTTTTCTATTACTTAAAAAGCGGTCTACCAAGTGAATAAGTTATTGAATGGTTTGGTTTTGAATATGAATAATATAGAACGTAGATCATTTTGCAACGTTTTTGGAATTAAAAAAAACGTTTATTTTAAAAAGAATATTAAATATAAGTACTTAGCTTTTATAAACTCTCTGGAAAAATAAGTACATTTTTTTTGTTTTTTTCTTTTTTTGGTTTTTGGCTTTTGCTCATCTAATAATTCATTTGAGTGACTACAAAATATGACTGTTTCCTATAATAAACAAACATAAGTATATAAAATTTGCCACTTTCAATGTTGTCTTTTTTTTTGGGGATTTTATACACATTTATTTAGCAATGTTAGCCAGTTTTTAACAAATATTTCGGTTGAGCACGCAACGCCATTTTGGCGACGAAAAGCTTTACAATGGAAAAGAAAGGAAAAGAAAATGGTCCACGCACGCGATGTGCTGAAAATAACAACAGAAAAAACTCTGCCTGCGATTTTCCTTATGCCCACTACCCCTCTCTCCGTGCCCTTTCATTTTCTTGCTTGTTCCTTGCTGTCGTGGCCAATATGGCGCCAAAGTGGATACACGAATGAGTGTATGTGTGTGTGTGTGAGAACCAGGACGAGGCCAAAGCGCCACAGTTGGTTTGGGTATGGCATAAGTCAGGCGCCAGGAAAGCTGTAAAATCGGTAAATGGCATATAAAAATCGTTGGAATTGCTTGGAGCCCAAATGAGGAACTTGCAAAAAAAAACAGAAGAAAAAAAAAATCGTATTCAGGCTTATATAACTTTATGATAGATGAATCGATAATGCAATTAAAAGTATGAACAACTTTTGTCTCTTCTTTTTCTTTTATTTTTGGCAAACAAATTAGCATAATTGGCAAGCAAAAATAAAAGTTAAAAGGGTCACATGAAATATTCCAAAAATGGTCAGTGAAAGAAAATTGTGTATATATATATAGTTATATATACCTGCAACGGAAAAGATCTCAACAATGTGGTAACCAAAGTTAAAACGTGACAGTATTATAATATCCTTTGCAGGGTTATAAAAAACACACACAGCGAGAGTGAGGGAGACTGAGAAAGGCAGAGACAGTGTGTGGAGTGTGTAACCCACACTGAAAGTAAATTAGCACAGCATTTTATGCAATCCTCTAGTCGTTTCGTCATTAACACAAAACACATCCTGGCAAATAGGCGTGTGTTGAAAATTAGTGTCATCAACCATTTTGTGCCCATATTTAATGGAAAGGTTTGTCCTTTCTTTTACCTCAATTGAAATTACCTGGCTCATCAAAATTAGCAAGACATAAACCAAAATGTAACAAATGTGGATTACTTTACTTAACGTTACGTTACGTAATTAATGTCTTTACATAATATGACGTAATCAATATGGGAGCAAAAATTGAAATGACTCTATTACCGTTTAGGGTAAATAATAATTACATTTTTATGTGATATTTATTGACCAAATGAAATGATTTAATATATATACATATATATATATATGGAACAATTGGTTTAGATTTCAAAAATGTTCTCTGAAGAGACATAGTCTGGGTATTTGAGTTTGAAAATCCCCTTAATGAAAGCTGTTTAAGTACCTAGGTAACATTAAAAGAAGCCTAATAATTTCTAACTTAGATAATGTTTTTCATACTTTCCCTAAGAAGGATCAGATTAGTTGTTTAATAATACTAAAATTAAGACATTTTCTTTATGCATATCAAATAAAATTTCAAATTATTGTTATAATATTTTACATTTTGAGAGACGTTATAGAAAACAAATTACAAAACTTACTTGTAGAAATTAATTTTGTTTCCTTTTTTAAAAAAATTACATAAAAAATAATATAATAATGAAAGCTTCTTATTTATCATAATTTAAACTTATAATGTTAATACATTTCTTTTATAATAAAGGATTTTTTTTAGGTTATAAAGTTATATTTCATTTCCTTCTCTCTGTAAACATTTTCCTTAGTCAACACTGGTGAAAAGTGTGACCATAATACAAGAAAAGTGGCCACATTTCTTATTGATACCTCATCTCTAAACTGCTCTACTAAATCTAAGATATTTTATACTTACCATTGATAGTTTAGTGTTGCCAGACCTGCTGAAGTTTTTCTATTAGTCACATTATACTGTGAGTCAAGGCAAACAGAAATCTCAACAAATCTATGAGGATAGCCAAACTTATTTCTATCACTCTCTCAGACTAAAAATAACCTATTAAAAAGAAAGATCACTTCGTTTCTTAGCCTCTAATGGAAAAAAAGATTTAAAGTTGACTACTAACTTGTGTTTAAAATGTACCAACTCCACTTCATATCCTTCATTAAACTTTCTTACAGTCATCACTCCAAACGCACTTTCACTATGTGTCTCCGAGGCAGTTTAACCAATTCCCAATTGAAATTTTAGCACATCATTATCCTTGAGTAAATGCAGCAATCGTTGTGTAACTACAACAAGTGACAAGAAAATATTGAAAGATATAAATGAATAGGATAAATTTGCAAGCAAACTGTGATGAGTTAGGTGAATATGAAGAGTCAAGAAGAAACATTTCAACATGTGGAGTACATGACCTAAATCCAGAAGCAAATCCAAAAACCAAATTCAAATCCAAAAACCTAAAAATTCAGCTTCAACTTGATCCCATTGCACTTGATGTTGTTGTTGATGGTGAGATGACGATGAGAATGATGACGATGATGATGATGATGATGACTGGAGTAGATGTTGACAATGACGCCATTGAAAGCACTTTTCGTTGCATTATGTGTGTTGAGATTGGGATTGGGGGATTTTGTGAGAGTTGTGGGTCGTTTCGTTTGTTGAGGTTGTGTTGTGCAGGGGACGGACGACAGCTTTCGGGCTTTGCAATCAAAAAGTCATCAAATATGAATTTTACGCCATAATTTTTCACCTGTGCAAAAGAATCTTTCTCACTGCTGGCGTTTAGCTGCCATTTTCTACCTTTTATGGAGTAAACCACCCACAACTACTGCCACCTTTGGGCATGTCTTTCAACACAATTGCTTGCACTTTTGTGCATTGCCTTTAACGAGACGAGAGTGTGCAGAGAGAGAAAAAAAGAAGATCAAACCAAAGAAAGAAAAATTCCAAATGAAAAATCTTTTAAGGCCACATAACTATAGTACAAACATACATACATATATATATATATATATATATATAGCTGCATATGAGGCATTTTCCCCATTGCACTTTTCATGTAGTTTTTCTTTTTTGTTGTATTCTTTCACTTGGCAACTTCTACTCATAGCTTGTGCCCCTTTAGTTTGGGGCAAAAGAATTAAATTAAAGTTTATGCAAGCGTAACGACAGGCAGCAGCAAAATGTGGCAACAAAAATCATTTGCCACAAAATCCACTAAAACCCAATTTTGGCTACCAAACAAGAAATAAAAAAACAGAATAAAGAAAAGTAAAAGAAAAAACCTAGCTACAATTCCTGTAGAGTCCTGCATAAGCATGTGTAGAAATAACAGGACCTGAAAAACTCCACATAAAGCTGAGAAAGAAAAGAAAGATGCAAGATTCAAGATGGAAAATGAAAAGGAAAAACTAGACAGACTCCTCTCACACACACACACGCACACATACTCCCTACTCTCATACTGAATTGCCTTAAGACGTTGGCGTTGTGGTTGGTTGAAGTTGCAGTTTCGTTTCGTTTGGTTTGCTTGCAGGATTTTACAAAAGGTTACACTGGAAGGAGTAGGAAGAGGAACAGGAGGTTTTTGTGGCTGTAATGCGGATAAGCAAAAACTTTGCCACACGCTCCAAGTTGAAGTTACTTCAAACTCTTCTCAATCTTTAGTTTCAGATTCTGTTTTTGAGAATCTGCATTTTGAGAAACTGAGAAATCATGTCATTTGGCAGGCCAATGCCGCAACATTTTTGCCGCGTTAAATGTTAGACCAAGATTGTCAGATGGATGACACCCCAACTCACTAGACACAGAAGATACAAGAACACGAAACAACATGATGTTGTCGGCTGATGGCTGCCAACTGACGGGTCTTCTTCTTCTTCTTCTTCTCCTACTGCCTGTTGGGTCTTGTCTGACATCTGCTTCTTGCATCATGTTGCAACATATGACACAAGAGTATTGCAGTCGAGATGCCAAATATACATACATGCACAATGTCTTAAAATTTCCAAATCATAAAATAAAGCAGTAAAGCTTAAGCTAGTTGAAACTTATCTTTCAACACTTGTCAAACATTTATCATTTACTTGCTCAAATCTATCAAAATGCTAGATTATCTTGAGTGACAATTATTACTTTGAATCTATAGTAAATTAGATGGGAAACTAAGAAATTGTTACTACAGCAAAAAAGAGTGTTGAGAAGGACCTTTAAATGTAACTGTTCTTGTTAAAATAGCATATAAAGTGTGACCAGATTCTCGCATTAAACAAAAGATTGCCAAGTGCTTAAGATTATTATAAATCAAGATTTTAGAATATTTTCGCTATAAAAAAGGTTTTCACTAACTCCTAAAAGACTAAATAGTTGAATCACTTAATATAGTTTTCATCTGTTCCACACGAAATCTGTTTTTGGAAGATTTAACTCTTCTACAACTCTTTGATGTGATGTCTTTTAGATGAGTGTCAGGTTAACCATGTTTTTGGTTTTTTAATCTTTAGACTACCAACTTGAAGACGAGTTTCTACATTTTTTATTTCATAAACAGCTTGACACAATTTTTGAAATATACATATTCAACAAATTCGTTTTCGTACTAAACATTTTATTCAACGTGGATAGTGACTCTTATAAAAAATAACTAAGAAGGATTATTAAAGCTCCGACTACTAAAAAGTCTTCGGCTAATTCATCCTGAACATATTTGATATTTACTTTAAGTTCTTGTTCTTTTAAATTTTGCAATTTCGTCAGTTTTCTAAAGAGATCGAGCCTGCAGTGTGACCATTTCCTCAAGCTTAGTTATCGTTTATCGGGATCATCTATTACTATGATGAAAGTAGTTTCAATACACTAAAACTAATTTGTTTTTATTTCTGGCTGAAATGGTAAATGAAAATTTACAAGCTGGGCAGATTTTTATGATAAGTAGACAAATAAACAACGATATTTTAAGGAAACAAAAATTGAAAAAGAACAGAATGTTTTTGCATTTAGGAATCTAGAAAGAGAACGAAATAAAAAGTAATTTATATACAGCTTTATTATTCCTAATTAGCTATTAATTCATTGAAAAACACTTTAGTTTATCATTTATCGATTATATCGTAACAAACACAAGTTCCGTTAGTCTTTAATTACACGTTGTGTATGCATTATGAGCATTAAATTTTGCATAACCTTTTAAATAGTTGGCCATATCGATTGTAACTTGATATATACAATGTCTTGTTATTATAGCTAAGCTGGATTAATTTCTGTCTTGTTATATATTTTGCCCAATTAACTTGCATTGCGTTACTTTCACTTCTTTTTCCTTTTCGCACTGGCACACTCATTTCCTTCCTGTCCAATTTTCTCCACGCGCATATTCACAGCAAGCGAGCGGAAAAGGTAATCTGGAGGTGCCGCGGCACCTCTGCCCTTTATGGCCAACCATCTTGGTAATTCAAAACGCCATTGCGTATTTTCCAAATAATTAAATGCCAAAAAAAAAACTAAAGAAGGAAAATGCTAGAGATAGGGGAAAAACCGAAAGTTCATGTTGCTGTTTTTTTTTTCCTTCTCTTACATTCAACCTGGTTAGTTGATAATCATGATGAAGATGATGATGAAAGTCAAGTCGAGTCAAGTTTGGTGGCAACTTGATGCCAACTTAGTCACTGAGATGAAACAGTTGCCCAGTTGGTTAAAAAGAAACGTTACAAAAAAAAAAAAAAAAGAGAGACTGCAGGTAGCAACTACCTTTATCTCAGCATCTGCTATCCCTTTAGCTCTCCCCCCTTCATTTGCCTTCCACGCTGTGTGTGATAATCTCTTCGAGTCAGTTGCTGTAAGGCGACACTTTTAGTGCACTCTATGTGACAATCAGGGAGGAGTCAAACAAACAAACAAACAGACAGACTGACAAACAAACAAATGACAAACAAACTGACTGCTGACGACTACTGACTGCTGCAGCACGCCCATTGAAAACTCAACTCAAAATGACTTTGCCCAGAGGTGTCCGACTTTTTGCACCTTACAAAACGCCTTCTTCAACTTACTTGATTCTGTGTGCCAAAGTTTTCAACAATTTCGATATTTTATTTTATGTTTTTCTTTAACCCACCGACATTTTAATGGAAATGCAGCAAACTTTTTTTCTATTGGGCCTATCATACAATTTAGATCAGTTGCTTTACCTACCTAGCTATTCTATCTTTCTGTCTCTCTCTCTCTCTATTTATTTGATTCACCTGCTTTTCTGGCAAATATTTCGTAAAATAAAGCATACGTCATGTTGCTACTTGCGAGGGTTTAATGATAAGTTTATCATACAAATGTCATTTAATTGTAATAACTTTTGTTTTGCTCCTGGCTCTTAAGTAAAAGTCTACTTAATTTCACTCATTAAATGCCGCACCCAAGGAAATGTGAGGCAAAAAGGAAAATGCTAAAATGGAATGGAATTCTAGGCACAATCAGACTAAGCAAAAAGTGGGTGGGGGGGGTGGTTGGCATCACCTCATCAGCCGCAAGGCAAGTGTTTGCTCAATTTAATGGAAAGGAAATGGCAACATATTTTGTGGCCTTCTCTCCGGTTTCTCGTTTTTTTTTCCATCTCTTTCTCTATGTTTTCTTTTTTTTTTTTTATTTTTGTTGCGTCAAGTACAGAAACCTCTAATGGCATTTGGTTTTGAGATAGCTAAGCGAAATCATTTCTTAATTACTATGATTATTTAGGGGTAAGAGTAAATTGAAAAAAAGGAAACGATAAAAATATCACAAGTAAAGAGCTTCATCACACAACCCATTTACATAAGAGCTTAGTTTACCTTATTTACTACGGTAGAAGATTTATTTGTGCCTTTTACAGAAACAAAACTAACAAACTTAATCAACAAAAAGAAGCTTAAACTGCTTGGGAATTACAAGCAAGTTGGAATGAAAGCCATGATACTTTGATGCAGCTAGATAATGGGTGGCATGACTGCTTACATATAACAGAAAAGACTTAAACCAAACTAGATGGAACTCTAGAAGATACTTAAAACTGTGGAACTCCCAATGAATCCCGAAAGTTCTGTGATATCACTAGCAAATTCGTTGAGTTTACCAAAGAAGGGCGCATCATAAACTACTATTAGGGAGTGGAAACATCTTTAGATACAAAGGCATATAAAGTAAAAATAGGTTTTGGATTGTGATATAAGAGCATAGAGATGTGAGAAAATGAAATTTTGTGACGTTATAAGAAAAGTCTTTGTATTATTCAGGTAAAAGATCTTGCGATAATAAAGATAAAGGGGATTCTAATAACTAATTTGAAAATGCAACCTATAAGCTACAGAAAAACCTTCATAAGAGACGTCGCGATTCCAAATATACATCGTATATATTTCTAAAGTGTGTCAATTTATATTTTCCGCCTTACGTAAACTGTAGAAAATTTAGTTATTAGGTGTTTTATTTTATTGGATTTACAGTTTCTGGATCAATTGGCCAACAATGCAAAGTCTGAATAGTTCGTTAGGTCTTCCATTGGTTTTAAATTCCGTAATAAGCCCTGTGGAATTGCCAATCTGTTCCAATGGTTTTGCATGGAATCGGGAAGTAAATGAATGTGTTCCTGTGCTAGCTCCACGTACCCCTACATGTAAATGGGGCTATTCTTACCATCCCGTACACAAGAAGTGTACAAGAATCAAGTATGAAAATAAACAACAAAAAGGTGCCATTGGCAAATGGTGGGAAAATATGCGTAAGACACCAGCACCAACAATTCCTCCACCAACGCCACCACGCACAACGACGACGCAAGAACCATACGGTTGGTACGGTTATAATATTGGACATGGAGCTAATTTACCACTTATGCGGGGTGGTTAGATTGCAAAAATTTGATTAATTTGGAAATAAATATAAAATATTTAAAAAGAACTCATAGTTTTCGTATCTTGAATTAAGTAAAACTTTTAAGGTATTTTTAGAGGTCGGATGTAGAAAATACTTATAGAAATAATGGAATCTTTGTAAAGAGATGAATCATCGTTTCGAATCTTAAGAAACTGTTTTATGCCCTGAAAACGTGTTGCAATAAAAAAAGTAATACTTTTGGCTTTACAACAGTATTCCTTGCTATTGATCCCTAGATTTATGCACAGCCCCTAATTCCTAAGACTTTTTAAGGATTATTACTATCAAAATGATGACCACAATAGACAAGATCTGTTTAAAATATGTGGAACCTTTTCATTCTCATTTAGAGAGTGTAGGTTAAGTTCAATTTTCAAATGAACTACAGTGGTTCATAAAAAAAATGCCTTAAAGAAGTGGACTACAGTGATTCTAGCGAAATTTAGCAGAATTGACACAGAGCTTTTGCCAAAAAGGGTTTGGGTTTTATTAATTCGAATCAAAATATATTAGATCAATTAATACAACTTTATATAAAGAATGAATAATAGTTATTTTTATCATAATTACATATATATTCATTGTCTCTTCGATCGGAATAAAAGCAATGTTATTAACAGTTGGTAAAGAGCGAAAGTAATTTAATATAATTATATTATAACTCAACTTAACTACATTAAGTACTTAATATATACATATATACATAAAATTAAACATTAAAAATTAAACTTTAAAGTTTAAAAAAAACTTAAATTATTTAATAAGCAATAAATGATTTATAGTATTTTTGTTAGGCGTTAAATTAGCGTTACATATTGGCTAACAAAATAAGATAGGGAACGAATCAATATATCGGTATTATACATAAAAAACTTTTCAAATAATAGTTAACAAACCGATTCTAAGTTGGAACGTATCGAAAAAAACAATTATATTCGTTTTAGTAATGAAACGAATTGCTATAACTAAAGAGAAAAGACAGTAAGTTTACTATTAAAAAAAAAAAAACAAAAGATTTTTAGCATTTCTTTAACTAAAAGAGTCAAGAAAAAATACATTGGTAAAATAAATATTTAGCTTTGTTGCAGTAAAAGGAAAAAAGAAGAGGAAAACGTCGGTCATATTTGCCTAGATCAAGATCTAAAGATATAAATTTTATAATTAAAAACAATAAATAAATTAGTTTTAAAACAAATCCTAAGAATCAAAAATTTAGTTAAATAACTTAATTAAAAATGGGCTTAATATTTAACGTTTCCACAAGTTCCTAAGACAGTTTCCATAAGGATTTGGTATATCTAAATGTTAGCTTATAAGATTCTTATTTTTAAATTCATTGCCTTTAAATTATTATTCCCTTTTTTTTTTGTCAATATCTCAATTTTCTCATTGCAGGTACGTTTCTGCGCTGATTTGTCGACAATGAAAGGAAACACTTGCCAAAACAAATGTCACGTGAGCCAAAAAAAAAATAAAAAAAAAACTTTTTCTTCAAAATAGGAAAAGGGAACTCTCCTTTCCTCTCCCTGCTTTCCTTTTCTTTTTTTATTTTTTTAACTTGTTTTTGTTGTTGTTTTCG
This sequence comes from Drosophila neocordata, assembly GCA_018903615.1. NCBI lineage: Eukaryota > Metazoa > Arthropoda > Insecta > Diptera > Drosophilidae > Drosophila > Drosophila neocordata. Next base: position 95,702 of record JAEIGI010000014.1, read on the forward strand.
GTGTCACTCTATAGTTTCGGTTCATCAGGGTGAAAACACATAGAAATATTTGGCTACTCCTTTTCCTTTATTTTTGCCATTTTTTCTTCATTTTTTTTTTTCTATTTTCTGTTTTTGGTTTGCTGTTGTTGTAGTTACTGGTCAAATCACGTAAGCCAGGAAGGCAACAGCAGTTCCGTCATGTGTCTACGTCCACTTTGCTCTGATTACAAGGCCAACAACAATGCGCCATTCTAACGCCTGGTCTGATAGATTTTTGTTTCTCTTTCTCTTCGTTTATTTCTCTTTTTTTTCTTGTTTTTTTTAGTCTCTGGGTTTGGGTTTTTTTTTTTTGTGTTTTGCAGCCAACTTTGTTTTTAAGTGAAAATTGAAACTGAGCTCAGTAACTATCCGAACTGCCAATGGGTTTTTATTTGATGATTGCGCCACGACTGGCCAACAAATCTTGTAACTGAAAACTCAAAGCAAATGAACAAAACGACGTGATGAACAAAACAGAGAAGAAACAAGAAAAAATGAAGCAAGCAAGTCGTCCCTGCCGACTTTGAGTATACCCTGTACCAAGTAGAGTAACTGTATTAAATCAAACTACTTCAAATTTGCCATCAGTTCAAACTAAAATTCTCCTCACAAGCGGCAGCAACGAACGCATGCTATCTCGCTCACACTTACTACGCAATGGCGCACTGGGCATTTCAGTACAAATTGTACATAGATATATCTCCGACATTTTTTCGATTTTAACGAAATTTGGTCAACCTTTTGGACATATTATTGGGTGTGCCAAATAAGAATATGCTACTTTTAATTTTACTCTAGTTATTCGTTTTTTCTAAATTGGGGGGGCGGAAGTGGGCGTGGCAAAAATTTGAAACAAACTTGATCTGCGTAGACACTACACGGATGCTGACACCAAATTTGGTTGCTCTAGCTCTTGTAGTCTCTGAGATCCACGTGTTCATACGGACGGACGGACGGACGGACAGACGGACATGTCTCAATCGACTCGGCTATCGATGCTGATCAAGAATATATATACCTTATGGGGTCGGAAATGCTTCCTTCTGCCTGTTACATACATTTAGCGACTTTAATATACCCTTTTACCCTATGGGTACAGGGTATAAATATAAAGGGCAACCCCCCAAAATAAAAAACAGGATACAAACAAACATTCCCCTGTATTTGGGACTACAAAAGAAAAGTGATCAAATGACCATAATCCTTGTCGGTTAGTTCAATGAATTTTTATAAATTTTATGGTCATCGAAAGTGACTAAATATTTGTTTAAGGTAAATAATATTTAGTTTGTGTAAGCAATTCATTTTGGGTCTACCCTTAATTTCAGAGCTGCCAACTTGATAAAAGAGTATGCCTCTCAGGGTAGCTACCTTTAGTTGGAAGGCTTTTGTTGGTGTTTGTTAGGAATTCGAGTCTTGTTTTCACAGTTTAGAGCTGCCAACTTGATAAGAGAGTTTTCATTAAGGCTAATGAAAATAAGATAAAAAGTAAGGGTAAAGATTTGTGTTGAGTTCACCTCTACCAGGGAAGTTTCAGGGTTGCCAACTTAATAAAAGACTTTTCATTAAGGCTAATGAACTTAAGTTAAAAAGCAGGGTTGAAAATTTGTATTAAGTTCACCTCTAGCAGGGACGTTTTAGAGTTGTCATTTTATAACAAACTGTTTTCTTTTAAGCTTTTAAGATAGTCATCTATAGATATGAAGCAAAAGTAGAGATATGATGTTAATCGTTCTTTAACAGTGATTTTTGGCTAATTAGCGTTGCTAGCTTGTCTCGATGTGCTTTTTTTCGGGTTGCCACCTATCACGTTTATAAAGATCTATAAAAAAACCTAAGCAGATTTATTAAATTGTTTCGAGTTCTTTACTCATTAGGAGATACTCCTCGTTGGTTGACTAAACGGCGACTCACCTTTAGATATAAACCTCTTGTTAAAAAATGCACCTGTAACATTGACTTTAAATAGTTTAGGGTTGCCACTACGATAAAGAGATCCTTCTTTAGTTATAAAGCATTTGTTAAAATTTGTTCCATGCTGTATTGACTTTGAAACTCGGTTTAAGTTGTGAGTTTACTTTAACAAAAAAAAAAAAAAAAAAAAAAAACAGACTCGAATGCGGGGCAAACGAAATGCTGTGCTCAGTAAAAAAAATTCCACATAATTGCGGTTGGAATTCAACAAACAAGAGCAAAGCGTAAATAGAAAGCGCAAAGTCAACAGAAAAAAAGAACTGTGGTAAAGGAAGAGAATAGGGAAAAAAAATGCTTACCCTACTGCAGTTTTAAGAGAGACACACACACACAGACAGACAAACACTGATACACTACACATATACGAATACACTGAGACCACAACAAATACAAACAAACCAACTAACCTTTGACCCTAGCTCATCCTTGTTGTCCACTTCAGGTGCGCCAAGTAATTGCAACTGAAACTGAAACTTGGCAAAGTTGCCAACGAAACGAATTGCAACTAGAAATTCTAGAATGGACAGAAGGGAACCCATACACACACACACACACACAGATACACACGTTCACACACTCAAACAAACACGATATGGGGAGGACAGGACAACGCATTTCGATGCAAGTCATTGCGGCTAAATTAAAAGAAATTGACGCTACTCGTGGAATGAGAAGTAGAAAGCACAACGGGAAGAAATTGCGAATGAAAAAAAAGAAGCAGATGAAGATAAAAATTGGATAGGCGACAGGATATGGAAGACAGAAGGCGGAATACGGAAGGAGTAACGTTGACAACAGCACAAACAGAATGCCAAAGAATGCTGCATCTAATGTTGCTTTTAATTAAAATCTTTAAGCCATTCGCTTGATTATTAAATATATATATCAAGATGGATAACAAAAAGTAAATACGACCTGTATTAGAAGTGGCATCAGTTTAAGATTATCCTAGATATTTTTAAATATTTCTTTTGTATTAGACAAGAAAAAGAAGGAGAAGATAAGATATACATTAACTACAGTTAAAAGTATTTCAAACATCACAAGCCTTTTTTTTATGTAATTCGCAACTGGTTTAAGCTTTAACGCAGTACTATCAAAAATGAGATAGTACTGAATAGGATTTCTGTGGGTTTTTGTGAGATGCAAAGATATGTAAATAGCAAAATACTCACTTTTTACTCTTTAACCGACAAATGACTACATTTATTCTACTTCCTTTCTTCCTTAACGGTATATAAAATATTTCAAAATTCATTTGACGTGCGACAATTTATGAGGCATCTGCCCTAGGAGAGATCTATGTACATCCACACCTATATTTGCATTCGAATGCTGTTACAGTGAGTTTACCTCCACATTTTAGAAGAACTACAACTATTTTTAGCAAATTTGTCAGCAGGTGTAGCTGCAAGGCCCAAGCCAAGCATAAATAAAGCAGAAAGTGTCAGGCAAATAAACAAACAAAACCGGCCAACACCTGTCATAACCACCTCCGCCCTCTAACCCTGTACCCAACCTCCTTTCACCATTTATCTACCATCCTACTATCCACTATAAATGGTATAGCATAAATAGAGTGGGGGAGTGAGAGAAGAATGAAGGCATTTTAGGGGGTGTGGCAATGGGAGTTAGATTGGGAGGGGCTTTTAAGCTGCCAAATCCGACAATTAAATTATTGCATGACAAAACATGCACCGCAAAAATATTCAAAACGCGCCAAAAACAGGATGTAAACAACAATAACAACACCAACAACAACACAAACAGGAACAGGAAAAAACCTCAAAACACATACACACACACACACACTAACACAACAACAACAGGGAAAACTACTAGAAAAAAGAAACTGGAGAAGAAAAAAAATAAACCAAACCCTAAAACAAATTCATCTTCCGCAAAAAACAAGAGGGCAACAACAACAACGAAAAAAAAACTGACAGAAAATGAGAAAAAATGGAAAAAATTGTTCATGTTAAGTTCAAAGAACGACTTGGGGATACCTTCTACCTAAAGTGAAGTTATTAGTTTTGGAAAGCTATAGATTATCTTCTGAAAGTAGAAACAAAGTAAAAATAAAAAATAGTTTAGATTAGGTGGAAGAACATAATTTCCTATATCCTTTATAAAGTAACTTTTATTTTGAAAGGTTTACTATATTATCATAAACACTTCAACTGAGAATACTTACCTGACTGGAGGAATACTTTCATAATGACCACCTGTCGGACAGTGGTTAAGTTTTGTATTAGTAAACCAACGATTTTCTATATATGTAAGATATTTTTCTCTTGTAATTCGCAACTGGTTTAACCGGACATTTGCAATCTTTCTCTCTCTTTCTTTGTTAGAATCATCTTTCGTAAGAGGTATTCATTATATTTTAAGTACTTGTTCAACACTGTTAATTAATAATCAATAACTTAACAACACTGGCACTAATTTATTTTCATAACAATCAAAAATTAAGAATTTTAAAATAGATTTTTGATCAAGAATCACAGCTCCCCTTTTTGCTATTACATACCCTTCAACTAATCTAACATGACCTCAAACCTTAAAGGGTATACAAAAAAACAAAAAAAATAGAACACCGAAAGAAAAAGGCGACATATTCCCCAGTGTTGTACCAATGTTATCATCCCAGACCACCATCTAGTTCCGCTCCTGCTCCTGTTCGTTTTGGGTAGTCCTTTTTTTTTGCCTATGCACATCCCAGTTCTAGGCCAGACATGTATATAGCTCATGGCAATAATTTGAAATTCGATTACCATAACCAAGTACTCGGAAAACACAAACAGAGATCGTGGCAGCGTCATGACAAGGAAGGAGCATGGAAAATGAAGGAAAAACGGCAAAGAAAAACAACAGCAACAAAACTCTCCTATGCCAGGGGCAACACCAAAAAAAAAAAACTGCAAATGGCGAAAACGTTCGTTAAAAGGTCGCCACAGCAGAGACCAAAAAAAAAAAAAAACATAAAAAAAGAAAGAAAAACTACGAAGAAGAGGAAAAAGAGAAAAACCCCAACAAAAATACTGTGGCCAAAAAGCCAAAACGTGAATATATCAGAATTTTGAACAAACAAGACGAAAAAAACAAAACACACACATATCCATGTGTGTGACAGGGTAAACAGCCAACTGTGTGTGTGTGTGTGTTCGTCATGTGTCTATTTGGGGCGTAGGAGAGGGTGTAAGTGTGTATGTTGGCGTGTCTGTGTCATAGGCCTTTCCGCCCTCAACAGGCTTCAACTGTTTGATAATTTGGCAAATGGATTTGTCCTCACGGAAGTCGAAAAAAAAAAGAAGGAAAAAACACATTCCATGGCTTTTACTAGTTGTTTTTTGGGCTCATATTTAACCTTGACCCTTGACCCCCCGTCTAGAAACCATTCCAATTAGAACTAGTTAAGCTAAGTACAAAACGAAATCAATTAACAAATTATCTATAAGAAATTAAAGCACTTGTCTTGGGAGTGGAAAAATTAGTTAAATTTTCATACAAATTAAATAGGGAGAAATAAAAATCTATAGAAATAGATAAATATTTAATTTATTTTTATTTTAAATACTTTAAAATTTCATTTATTTTATTCATTTGAAATCAGTTTCTGTTTGTATTAAAATATGCTTGCGAAATATTTTTAGGTAGATCGTTTGGGCTGAAGCTTTTTTTTAAACCTTTTATTAAAACGTTTTCGTCATAAACCATTAAAGTATAAAATTAATAAATGTTTGTTTAAAATGTTTTCAATATCTTTGATTTGAGTTTAATTCCCAAAAAGAAAAGCGAAAATTAACGTATTTATTATTATTATATTTTTATGTTAAACTTTTAGTTGATGATGTATAAATTTATGCAGTATCAATTAAATAGATTTTGAGATATTATGGCAGCAGATTGGAAATCATGTTTTTAGAAAACAAGTTTTAGTATAAAATAATTTTATATTCCGGTTTATTGCTGTTAGTTAACAACGTTTCTCAGTTTCTCAAAGGAAATCCTTTTTCCCATGCCTTGAATACAGGTTTTAAATGTAATTTATAAAGATAAAAAAATATCAATCAAGAGTTCATATTTAATCGTAAAATGAATTCGAGATAATTGGTTATACAATTAAATACTCGCTTGTCTATGGATAATATAAAAATGATATTGCCTGATCTGCTTGATAAGATCCTTAAGTGCAGCTTGACTAATCAAAGATCCATAGATCTTTCAGCACTAAGAGACTTAAATAATAAAGGATAAACAGCTTTCAAGCAATCACTTATAGAGCTTCTCATTCTTAGTAATAGCAACTCTTTTTCCTATTAGGTGTCTCTTCCAACTGCCTAATTGAAGACTTTTTTGTCCTTCTTATTCAATAGACAAAGCATGCAACTCTTTTTAGATTTTGTTTAGTAAAATCTGTTTTAAAATCTTCTTTTTTTTTCTATCTTTTTCAACTGTCAGGTTGAATCTACATCACCTATCAATGCACAAGATTCACTCACCTGTCCAATTGATTACTTTAGAAACTACTCTCGTATGTACCTTTATATATCCATTTCTATATATATATATCCTATTCCTTTATACAGGTAACTACCACCTTGGTGGAAAAACTTTTCTTTCACTTTAACTTGCCACCCTCAAAAAACGCAACCTCAACCCACCCACACCCCAAGCACATTTATCCCCCGCCTTCGCTAACTCACATTCATTTTAATGCGCCAAATGTTAAAACAAACAAACAAATAAATTAGTGTTCAATCAGCGTAATTTCTTCAACTGTACCACGCCCCCTTACCCATGGACAACCAAACCACTCAACTCTAACTGTGTTTGCTTTTGTCTTTCTTAACCAATCCACCCACCATCTAACCCCCTTGCCATGTCTTTGGGCCCTGGCAGTGATATGCGATTGTAACTTTGGTTTCAATTGCATTCGCAGCAGGTTCGTCCTGGCAAACTGAAGAAGAACAACAATAAGAATGAGAATGGGAATAAGAAGGCGAAGTAGAAGTAGAAGAACAAGACGAGAGGACTATCCAAACTTTTGCTTCTATGTACCTCTTTCTTCTCATCTAGCTACCGATACCGTTGGCAGTTAGTTGTAAGTAATTAAGGCAGGCAGCCGTAATAGTCGAAGGAGTAGACAAGCAGAAATATTCGGTAATTTGGTTAATTTGAATTCAAATGCAACGCGGCAAGCACCAGAGAGTATTATCCTTACTCCCTCCGACCCTAAGAAAAAAGGGGTGAAAGGTAAAGGCGTTTCAATTGTTGTCTTCTTTCAAAAGGAAGCAAAGAGGGATATTTTGGTAATCGATAGAAAGATTCATTCAGGGATTATCTCAAATATAACAAACTTGGAATGCAAAACTAAAGTTGCATTCGTTTTAAAGTATTAAAAAAAAGGATTATTTACTACCAAAAAATTAATTTAGACTGAGGAAGTTAAAGGTATTTGTGGTGGATTCGTATACACTTTTGTAAATATTATATTAAGTCCTTCAACTTTACGTCGGAAAGACTGTTCTTTAGCCTTTACTATATGTTTTGAATACTATTTCCATGTGACTTTACCCCCATTTTGTGTCCCAGACTTTCCCAATTTGAGCAACAATTCGCTCTTCAAAAGTTTTATTTCCTATAAGGAAACAATTTTTGAAATTTCTTCATAGCATTCACTAAAGAACTCCGAGGTATCAGGTATCATTTCAATCGTTCACCACAACGCACTTAAGTTTCATGCGTATTTCTCTTTTCAAAACTGTTCCCAGTATCTAAATATTTTCCACTCAAAACAACTTTTGAGTTAACGTTTCGAATCACTCAAGAGTCACATTGGTTCATATGTATTCTCTGTCCAAACACTTCACGGGTGAATGTTTGTATACAGAGAGAAGACGAGTGTGTGTGTGTGTGTGTGTGTACATTTATGTATTGTATGTGTGTCTATTTGTTTATTTGTCTAATAGAGGGGGGAATTCCATGTGAGTCAGATGCTTGGAGTTATGGTAAACCACCCACGCAGACTCTTTCGTTTGGCACAAAGAGAAATCCAATATTAAGAGAAGGAGAGAATAATGTTAAGATCTTGACGCTGACTCAGGGTAAACGACGATGACGACGTCATCGGCGAATGCGTTTTTATACCCTTTACAATTGTGTGATAAGAAAGAGTATATAAAAGTTGTTAAAATGCGAATATAAGAATGTAGAAAACAGTGTATATAGACTATTTATATTAAGGCTAAAGTCTAGTAAAGAATGCCAAAACGGAAAAAGCACTTTCAGATAAATGTAACTTGTGGTTTTCGGATATATTTAGCTATACTTGAGTGACGAAGTATCTTCAAGTCGTTACTATCCACTTGAGTTTTAACAGCTTGTTGTAGTTGCTGTTACTTTTGTCTGGCCCGTGCTAAAGTCTGGTGATGTGATCTGATCTGATCTGTATACTCCTCGAAATAAAAAACTGGTTTTTAACTGCAAAAAACAATAAAAAAAAGTATCTTAAAGCCGGTCTCTCCCTCTCGATCACTCTTACGCTTTAACATGATATTTGTTTTGGCATATGCCGTTATTTCTAATCTAATTAGATCTGGGTGGGACTTGAACAATTCAAATTCAAATGTGTTGTAAACGACATTTATATAAATATATGAGAGAGTATTAGTAAGTGGTTTATAGGAACCAATCCCTGGCCAGGTAAGGCACACATACAATAAAAATTTATATGTCGACCTCCTTTTCCTTTTACTTGATCTCGTTTACCCACCCTGGCAAAGCCTTGAACACGTTCTTGAAAAGGTGTAGCAAAAGAAAGAAAGAACGAACAAACGAACGAACGAACGCGTAAACCAGTTTCCAATGGTTTTTGGCGGCTTGCCCAGCATCCCAGCGAAAAGCGAACTCACAAAAAACACAATTCCAACTTCAACTTCAGCTTGGTCAGCAGCTGAGACGACAAAGTCTGCGCCACTTTTGATTTTGCCTGTGAATAAACCGGTTAGTCGTCGTCGCCGTCGTCTTATTCATTGGAGTTGAAGTCTGTATCTGTAGCATAAGAGGAGTAGGAGCAGATGGAGGTGAAGCGGCGGCGACAAAATGTGTAGTTAATGATGCCTTCCAGATGTATGCACAAACATATATATATATATATATAAATAAGTGTGTGGGTGTACTAGTTACAATGTTTTTTTTTTTTTATATTTCTGGAAGCCTTAATGAGAGTCAAAGACTAAGGAACCTTCATGTTAATTGATATTTAACAGGGGAACCTCAATCATTATAGAATCTAGACATGTGGTCTTAGCACACGCACAAAACTCCAATTTCAAAAATATATTTAAAAATAACACACAGGCACGCATACATACACACTCACATATACATATAAAAATATCACACTCTCTGTATATAGAAAGAAGTCTTCTAATAATAATCAATGTAAAATACTAAAACATGGGGAAAGACCCAAAATCATTGCGGGGGCGTTCCTTGATCGACCTCTCTAGCTCTCACTCACTCTCTTTATCACTCTTTTTACACCCACACTTTAAAGAATTGTTTTCACATTGCGGCTAGCCTCTTGTGCTTGTTTTCCTAGGTTCTTACTGCAAGCGTTTTTATACCCATTATAAGTAAAGTTAAAGAGCATATTAAAAGCTGTAATATCCTATCAATCCCATTCTTCATTAACAATCAAAAAAGCCTAACTAACCTATTAAAAACTCCTCCCATGATGTATGGAGTATCTTCTGGTAAAGCTAGCGGGAGTAATTTTAAGCTCAAGACTTGAAGACAGCTAAAGTAGGTTTTAAACTTTGATAACGATCGTTTCTATTTCTATTTCTTTACTTTGTTTACTTCATTTGAAATACCATATGAATCTTTATTAAAAATATGCGGAACTAAAGCACTTAGAAAACTCATGTTTCAATAATTTCCTATACAGTTTGCTTCAACTGTGTCAAATTAGGCATTTCAATTCGAATCATTTGACGATAACTTAGCGATTCGAAAACATTCAAACTAAATGAGACATAAAGAAAATATTCAACGAAAAAAAATACCATCATTAACTGAGTGACGTAGCGTTCCTTTAGTATTTAGTACATTTCATAGTTCATTGTCATAAGTCTTCTTTTATTTTGAGTACACGGTATTTTAAGAACGTCGCCGTCAATAAAATTGTTTAGAATTTTTTACATTCACTTTTTTTTTTATATATTTTTATTATTATTCCTATGTATTACAACGTTGTGGATAGTGCTAGTGCCTTTTCAACCTGTGTGGGTAAATATTCAGAATACAGATTTATGACATAGAAATGTCAAAGCGCCATTTGTAAATATATATATGCAAAACACTTAAAAATATCTATTTTTGGTTTCGTCTTTTGCATAGGATGGCAGATGCAAGAAGATGCATTTACATCTATGTATATAGAAAGACGGATTCAGATTTAGAAATATTGAAAATGTTGGCTTTTTTTTTTTTTTTTTGAAGGTGACTTTCACAATTTCATATTTACACACAGAGAACTATAAAAAGATGCTGATGGTTTTTTTCCTTTTTGAAAAGCCAATATTTGACAATTTTTAATGACAAACTGAGGGATTCTTTGCGTCTTATACATTTTAAGATTTTGTATATTTGAATTATATTATTAAAAATAAATTATTAAACTGTTTAGAATATAGTATTAGAACATTAGGTTTTCCTTCTTTTCCCTATTAACGATTTGTTGACTTTAAAAAATTTTATTAATAATAGAAAAACTTCTTGATTTTTCCCATCTACTAATAATTCCTCCCCCAATTTATTTGCATACAAGATGCAACAGAAATTTCCCTTGAGTTCTTTTAAGTTTGCAAATACGGCCACACTATGATAGTTTAAGAAGAAGAAGGTTACATTAAGTCAGAAGTAAAGATAATATTGACAGAAGTTTTAAATAGAACTATGGAGTTTTGAATAAATCTTGTAACCTTGTACAAAGGATGCATGAAGCATACTTCTAGAAATTTATTAGAACGTGGAGGCCCTTACTTTTAGATAAGTGAGTATCCATAACTTTTGTTTAGAATATTATCTATCACCAATGGGCAACTCTTTCACTGCTTTTTTATGGTTTTGTTTTCGTGGTGTACTTGACCTGTGGCAATTCTAAGGGCTTCTGGGAGACCTACTAAAAGTGGCTTAAAGAATGATCTCAAGAAAAAGCAAATATATTGGATGTATGATCGCCGTTGCAGATATTGAAATCATATTTGTATTTATATAGTCAAGCTTAGATATATTAACTGATAACAGCCATTTGTTGTAAATCAAAAGGAGTAAGATAAGAAAACTTGTATTCTTTTTTGGTAAAGTGTACTTTAATTTGAAAAAGGTAGTCCAAACTTTAAGATCCAAGCTTTTGCTGTATGTTTCTAATATATAAAAAATGGATGACTTAATCTTTTAGTTTTCTTTGATTGAATTACTTATAGGTTATGTTTTGAGTTACCGATTCCCATTTTAATATATCGTTTATATTGTTTATGGTTAGGGTTATCTGTCTAAAATTTTGTTTCAACTTTTGCTTAGACTTATAAATCAAAATTTTGAAGAATTTATCGATGATTTTTGAGTGATGTCTTAGTAAATTTCAATTTGTCACGTACAATTCAAACGTACTAATTTGTTTTTAGTTTCGTTTTCATAACTCATCTTATATATTTGTTTTCCCAAGTTTATATTTTTATTAAGTGAATAGTCTATAAAATAAGTAGTACAATATCATATAACTATAGGTAGATATAATGAAGTGAGAACATATATATGAAGTTCACTTATAATATAAATAATAAGAAAAGAAAGATTTGTCATAGATAAATTTCTTATATATTTCATTGCCTTTAAACTTAAAATTGAAAATTGATCAAAACTTAAGACCCTAAGAAGATGCTCTTACCCGCTCAATTAAGTAAATAACAAAACCATTTCCAACATAAGGTGATAAATCTTATCACTGTAAAACATATGGCAACACAATTTCATATATATACACTTTATATATATACAATTTAACTTGCAAATCCTCAGAGTAGTCGTTGTCTCCCTACTTTTTTTTTCGAGCCGTTGGCCTTGTTTCTTCCACCTTTTTGTTAGCAACTGAGAAATTAAAATGCTATAACTAGACTCGCTTTTGTCAACTTAGCCAGTTCTCCAACCTACGCCAAAAATTAAACAAAAAAAATTTTACTAAATACAACAAAACAAAAAAAAAAGCCGTGGCTAGTTAACCTTTTAGTTAGTTGTCAACTTGCCTCTTACCCTTTCTCTTCCTCTTACTCTGGCTGGCTGTCTGACTCTCCTCACTCTTTGCACTCACGCAACTTTGACTCGATTCTCTTTTTTTTTTTTTGGTTTTTGTTATAAGCAGAAGACAACAACACTTCAGCAGCAGATATAATCCAATAAGCACCTTTCAAAGAGAGCAACAGACACTGTTAAGTGGCCACTGTTAACGAAAAGACACTCGCAGCTGTTATTTAACAGCACTCTCTCGAGTTCAAATATTTACCCGACGTGAGCCAGAATCCAAGTGTTTTGAGTTGCATTTAATGAAGGGGCAAAGAAGTAATATAGGAAAAGGACAACTTTTGACTAGACGAGACCCAAAGGGAAGCAAGCCACATAACATACGGAACATTGTTGCAGGGACAATTTACAATATACACAGAAAAATACAATAATTATTGCTAGATAAGAGCTAAGTGTGAAAATATAAAGAATTTAAAAGGAAGGCAGAACTTAGAACTCCATTAAAATCGAAGGATAGTATAACTGAAAAGTATATCCCTTTAGCAAACTGAGAATATTCATTGCTTACCGTGATTCTTCGTGCAATTTAGGTTTAACAAATTGTCTTGAGATTGCATATGTATGGTCAAAAGGAGCTTATGTCTCTCTCTATATAAAAGAAAGACTCAAGGTCTCTGCAGGAAGACTCTCTCTCTTCTAAGCATACTGAAAATGAAACCTTAATAGAAATTAAACTTTTAGAACCTTATTTTTAATTAGCATTATTTTATTTAAATTAAATATATTAATTTGTATGTGAACCGAGTGAGCTGCGGAGTCGAATATTTTGTTGAGTTACAAAGAAGCTCAATTTATACTCATGAAACTTACGCTCATCTCTAGTTTTTACTTTCAGCTCGCTCTCGCTCTCTCTCTATGTTATTGAGTACAATGTTAACAAACTGATTCGTTTGTCGTATTTTAACAGAGACTGCCAACAGTATTGTTGGTGGGGGGTGGTCCGATTGGATTCGTTTACAGTCGATTAACAGACTTGCTTTTTGCAGTTTGTTTTTGTACGTCGAAAGGAGAAGAGCGAAGCGCATAGCGATTTTCTTGGAAAAAATTTTTGCTAAACTTGAAAAATATTTGCCTTTTGGCCAAATAACAATAAGAAAAAAACAAATTGATTTAAATAAAAAAAACCAAAAAATTCTGCAAAGCGTTGCATTAAATAATTATAACAACCAAAAAAAAAAAACATTTAACAAAAAAAGTTAAGAAAAGTTAATAAAGAGGAAGAAAAAACCGCGCGCGATTTTAAAGTCTTCGCATGATTTAATGAATTATTTGTTAATTATTGGCAAATTTTTGACATCAACAACAAAGTAGGCTGCCGCGTGTGCTTGTCCCCCTCTCTTTCTCTATCTATCTATCTCGCTTCCTCGCTCGTACGTGAAGTGTGCTTGTGTGTGTGTGGTGTGTGAATTTTCCTGTGTACAAAAATATGTGTGTGTCACAGCAAAGCTAAAGCTGAAAAAAAAAGAAAATCAAGAAAAAATTTCCAAAAGTCAGAAAAAGTGCACAAGAAAATCCACCAACAAAATACAAAAAAAAAAAAATAAAAGAGAGAAAAAAAGCAAAGAAAAGTAAAACTTGAATTTACCGGCATTTTAATGACGTCACGTCAACGTTTTGGTCTTTGTCTACCGCAACAACAATAACAACAACGCTGCTAAAAACGCGCGCGTGTTTCTGGGCCTTTTTTTTGCTGAACCAAAAACAAAAAGAAGAGGAGACCGAAACGAAGAGAAGAAAATCACAATAATAATACAAAAAGAAGTTAAAATCAAGAGAAATACATTTTTACGTTAACAATAAAAAGCGCAGCAGCAGCAGCTAAAACACACAAGAAAAACCGCAATCAACAAACAACCAGGCAACATCTAACAAGCAACAACAAGCAACAGCAGCAACAACAACAACAACTCGTTTGCATCATCAGCTGGACGCCCAAGGTGTTTATATCTGCATAATATTTCTTCTTCTTTCTTTTACATCTTCTGAAATTTAACATTTTTTTTTTTTGTTGATATTATTTTTGTTGTTTTTTCTGTTTTTTTTTTTTTTTTTTGACTTTTGTCATTTAGGTCTTTACACTTGTATTTGTATGTGTATTTGAATTGTATTAGTTATTTGTCTTTTGTCTATTTGAGGGCCTAAAACACGTTTTCTTTTCGTTTATTTTTCTTTTGTGAATTTTTCTTTTTCTTGTCTTCACATTGAAAATGAGAAATTGGTGAAAATCTATCAACTTGTCTTTCATTTTTGGTAATAAATCAAGCCAAATTTATCTACTTGATTGATAAATTGTGAAATAAACAAATTGTATTTAATTTTTTAAAATGCAACAAATAAATAAATTAATTAATAAATAAATTAATAAATAAATAAAATCATAAATAAATAAAATAAACTACCAAATTGTTGAATACTGTCAAAGAAATTATATAATAAATAAAAAATCCATAAATTATTAAAAATATTTATAATATCAAAAAAATAAATATAAAATAAATTATCAATAAAATAGAATTGATAACAAATGCGTAAATTATAAGCTAAGTTTTATAATTCATAAAAAAAGGAAACAAAATAAATAAAAGAAAAAAAATGGTTTTCTGGGCAAAAACAGAAAAATTATTTACGTCTAAATTAGAAAGAGTTAAAAATCTATTATTTACGTCTTTATTTAAAAAGGTTTAAAAATCTATTATTTTTCTTAAAATTTATTTCATTTAGATTTGAGATTTGTTGGGTTTCATAAAAATAAATATAAATTCAATTTAATTTGTTTTCCTATGTCTATAATAATATTCATATTTATATGTTTAATCTATTTTTTTTTTTGTTTATAAGCTTTAAAAACTTCGTTATTCTCAACAAGAAATACAGAATTTTTTATTTAATATATTTTTATTATATTTTTAGGGGAAATACAGAATTTTTTTATATTTTTAATAATTTCTTGGGATAAGAAAAGAAAATTCTGAGAAATTCTTGGAGAATTTCATGATGTTCTTTGTTATTATGGACACAAAACAATGTTGTACAACTTAATTTAAAATGTTTATAATTAAAATTAAATTGTATATATTGTTAGTTTCATAACGAAAATAAATTGAATTTAATTTAAAAATAGTTAAAAACATTTATTCACATAATATGAAAACTTTTTATGGCCAAGATCAAAATCTACTAAATGAATTGGCTTAAGAAATATATTTAAATGATTTTAGAATGCGTTTACCTTATATATAGTTAATATTCTATATATAATCTATTAAATAATATATTATATATTATTATCTTTATATAGATATTAAAAATTATAGATTAATCTGAACGAAAGTCTTGAAAAATAAAGAGCAGAAATTGCAAAATTTTACACAATTTTTTAATTATTTTAAAAGCTTTAATTGAAGTTTTTTTAAAAGTAGCTTTCCTATATGCAAACCGACAAATATTTGTTAAAAAATAGAAAACTCATTTTCTATCACATATATATTATATATCTATATATATCTATACCCATTCATATACCAATAAATTGTATAACAAAATGCTAAAGTTAAATATTTTAACCGAAAGCAAATTTCATTTATAAGAAGAAAATTAACATGTTGAACGTGTCGATATTAATTTACACTTTTCTTTTATATAATAATTATTTTTCTAGTATACCAATATAAACTTAAATCATTTAATTAAACTTTCTTATTGTTTAGTCTACCGATATCTCTTGATTCGAGTAAAGATAAAAGCGATTTTAGTTCATTTTTTTTATTCCAAAATCAGTTTCTTTTTTATTAAATCATAATTTTGATTTATGATGAGTAATTTTAAATATATATTAAATATATATTTATATATATATTGTTCTATTTTTTTTTGTTTTGTTTTTGTTGTAGCTTATAAATAAAATTAAATTAAAATTGAAGCCTAATGAACTATGAAATCATAATTAAAATTGCATAAAATGCCAAATGCGAAATGGTCAGCAGAAAAATTATTGTATATTGGGTTTTATATGTTGAAGTAATCATGTATTGCCAATCATCCATATACACAAATCATCTATATATATATTTATATATATACCACCCACACCCCTACGCACACACGTACACACTTTAATGTACTCACACACAAATCGTGCTGAAATTTTAATGCAAGTTTAGCAATTTTTATTCTAATGCCGAACCGAGCCTACAAAAAAATATAAATATCTAACAAAAATCCGATTTAAAATCTGATATTTGTTTTTGTTTGCTGCTTGCTTTACTCTTCTCCTTCTTCTTTATTTTGTTTCATGGAAAGTCACGTTTTTTATGTTCTAAAGTCGTAAACATTCATTTAATGCGGATTTCGAGTTGAAAAGCAAAAGTTGTTGTTGCTATACTTTTTTTTTTAGTTCATTTTAAAAAGGTTAAAAAAGCAAAAAAAAATTGAGGCAAAGAAATCGTTTGGAAAATGGCATATATGAGTTGCCCAATTGTCTGACAAGTCATTCAACCAACTAACAAAATATGAAAAACGAGTCTTTTAAATGTAAAAATTAGACAGACGACTTTTAAATACTCTGTGGTACATTATTTAGATCTTAATTTGATTTTAGGCAGCCAACTCATTGATACTATTAAGTGATTTATTGGCATCTAAATTTGTTTTGCTTTAAGCTAATTTTATTTACTTTGATAGAACATGTCTTCGAAGTACTTAAGCCATCTTTAACTATCAACTATTACTCAATCGATTATTATACAATTCAGCGTAAATGATTCCGGCGTATTTGATTGTATTTTTAATATTGGAAAGGGTTCTCTTTTTACAACATTTTATCCATTATTTCTTGTGTTTCATACCTATTTTAGTTTGTTCTATAATTGAGCCTAGTTTTCTGGTCTTCAATTTATCCATGATTTTATTTATATTATAACTTAATTTAACTATTTAGCAATTGTCTAACTATTTGAAGAATTGTAAGAATAACTAATAGACCAGAGACCAGTATAGAAATTTTTAAAAGAACTTTTGACTTATAAAAAATAGAGGTTCAGAAGGACTCCACTTTCTTTTTTCTTCTTTATAAGATTAAAGTTCTTAGTGGACTTTACTTTCTTCTAAAGTTTTAGATTTCTATATCTTTTATTCTACTTTTCTTCTCAACTTCTTGATTTCTTTACCTTTTATTATTCCTTTCAAAATCTAGGTTATGATTTGGACCTTCCTGTCCAACTTCTTGTTTTTTACATCTTTCTTCTTCTTGTTTATAAGAATCCAGGTTGAGAGAGACTCTACTTTTCCTTTCATACTTTATTGGAGAGAGAAACTTCTTTCCTTTTTAACTTTTATTCTCTAAAAAGGAAATAGAAAGACATAGTAATCTAGTACTTAAGTTAAGATCATGAAGATCCATAGAGTACTGAACAGTGTTGTAAAAATCAATAAAAGGCAACTGAAAAGGGCAATTCCAAATGGCAGTGTTATTTATTATAAATAAACTTATAATAATATAAAGAACAGAATCGTGAAGAGTCTTTATTATATTTTATACAAGATTATATTTTTTAAGTTTTTATATTTTAAAACTTTTAAAAACATTTTAAATCTTGAGTTTATTATTATATATTTAGTTGAGCTAAAGGACTAGCTCTCTCTCTTCCCTTCCAATAAATCCCACTCAATCAAGTCACTCTTAAAAGTGCAACAACTTTGCTTTAGTAAGAGTAACAAAAGTAACTCAACATTTCAAAAACTTCCAACTAAAAATGCCACACAAAAATTGACTAAGGCCCGGGGGGTACTTGGAACTCTGGGTACTATGGAGCCATGACTAATCGATTTGCTTTAGTTATGTTTTTTTCTTTTTCTTTTTGTTTCCTTTTCCATTCCCCTTTCAGTTGCCAAAAGTCGTCGTCATGTTTGTGCGAGTGTGTTGGAGAGTCGTCAAAATATCGATAGAGCTCCTCTAAAACTCTAAAACTTGAAAGTCATTGAGTAAATTTTATGAGCTTTTGTTTTCCTGCTCAAGTGTATAAGTATATAAAGCAGTGGGTGTGTGTGTGTGCCTGTGTGTGTGTCAAAAGGTCAGTCAAACAATAATTTGCTTACACCATTTTCAGATTTAAATTAAAAAAAAATTTGAATTTTTGTTATTGCATTGACTGCTGCTAGTTTTGTTGTTGTTTTTGGGCTTCTGTTTCATTTCGTTTTGCTTATAAACATTTCATTTCATTTCCTTTATTGCCTCTCCTACTTTGTGTTCTTCTTCTCCTTACTCTTTCTCTTGATCGTGTGTCGTCGTCATCGTCTTCGTTTGTTCATCTTCTATATAGTTTTTGATATTCTCAAACATGTGCGCACATTTTTTCTAAATATATCCAAAAAGAAACGCAAATAAAACCAAAAAAAAAAAAAAAAAAAAATTCTGTTCAACTGGCGCACAGCTTCTGCGTTTTTTTTTGTTTTTGGGCTTTCTGAAAAAGGCCAAAGAAGCAAAAACCAAAAACCAACAAAATACAAAAACTACATAAAACACACAAAAAAAAAAAAGAAGAAACATCTTTTAGTCTGATCTCAAGAGGGCCATACACGATTTGAATTGGAAACGTTTATGGAAATTTTGAGAATAAGAAATAAAATTCGTTTTGTAAAATATTTGAAAAGTGAAAGGAAACTTCATAAGTCCAAAAATACATATAATGGTAGAAAATTTAATATTATTGTATAAATATAAAAAAAACAGATTTACTATATATTATTTCTATATATATAAAGATTTCAAAAACTTTTGAAAATAGAATTTTGAAATATTTTTCTTCTTAGTAAATGGTTCACCCTAATGCTTGGAATTCTAAACAAAACAAAAAATTTGTAATGTAAAGAGATATGAACAAATGGAGAAAGAGAGTGTGTGAGAAAGTGAGAATAAGAGAGAAGGAGAAAGAAAGAGAGAGAGAGGGAGAGCTAGAGTGGGATGGACCCAAAAAATATATATATTTTGAACGTGTTTTCTCCTACTTTTGGCATTTTTTCTTTCTTGTATTTTGTATTTTTTCTTCATCTTCCTTCTCTCGTTTTGTATCTTAAGCGACAGCAGCTGTTAGACATTTTGTATCTGCAGCTGTGCAGTCACCTTACCCCCTTCAATGTGTTGCCCCCCGCCTTTTTTTTGGCCTGGAAACGTTGCAAACCAAAAATAAGTTTTGGCAGCAGTCACAAAAGAAACAACAACAACAAGAGCATGTCAGATTTGCATATTGCAAGCACAGGGGGCAGGAAGGGAGTGGTGCTGAACGGCGGTCACATAAGATGTATCTGATAGATGCATGTACATATGTATGTATCTTTAACCCTTCAACGCCAAAACATGAAAGGTTTAACTAGAGACCAAATTGAGATCAATTGAAAGTAAAATTGATTGTTTAACCTCTTTTTTTTTTTTTGTTGTTGAAGTGCAGACAGCAGAAAAGTGGCAGAGAGAGAGAGAGAATGATAAAAAGAGAAAGAGAGAGGTATATATATACATTTATATATAGAAGGGCAATTCCTACACAAATTAGTTCAAAGTTTAATGCTCATTTTGTTTTCTTGTTAATTATATTTGTCTGCCCGCTGACTAGCTCTCATCTCTCCTTTCCCCTGCCTCTTCCTCTCCCTTCCTCTTTCTTTCTTTCGTTTTCCTAGCGTCTTGCTCTCTTTTTGTGTTTGTATTTTGTCTATTTATAAATTTTTTTTAAAATTTGTAATAAAACATAAATGAAATATTTTGCCAGCAAAAAATTAATTAAGCAAAGCCAAAAAGATGAAAATTTTTATATTGTATTTTTTTTTTCTTTCTTTCTTTTCTTGTACTTTTGGTTTTATTTTGTATTTTAAAGATAAGCCAAAAACAAAACAACAACAACCGAAACATGCAAAAACACTTTATTAATATGCCAAAAGAAATATTAGGCACTACCTCTTTCCCTCTCTGCATCTCTCTCTCCCTCTCTAAATTTTTCTCTTTCTTTCAATTTGATTTTGTTTCGCGTTTCTTTTTTCAATTTCTTTTTTTTTCTTTTGCCCCGTCGTGTTGTATTTATGAAATTTTTATATGTGCTGCGACCTCTGACGTAATTTCTGATCTGCTGATCTCGCCTCTCAATAGCAGCAGAAGATGGAAACAAAAGAAAAGAAAAGAAAAAAAAAAACCAAAAACAAAATAAAACTTATTTATTTGTATTCGAAATTTGAACATGGCTGTGAGAGAGTGAAACGTGACAAAAAAAAAAACTCGAAAAAATGACTAGGGCAAGGTTTACAATAGAATCGAAATTTGATTAGATTAGAATATTAGAAATTGGGCTGTTATATTAAATGAATTGTTGAAAAGCTTTCATTGAACAGATGTTGAGAAGCTGTTAAGAAGGCAATCGATAACAATTAATGGATTTTTATTATATTATTGGACCGTAGATCATTGTTATTTGAAGAGGTGCTAAGTCATGGAAGTGCACTAGGAATCGATAATTAATCGAATAGGTTTTGTTTTATCAAATTTGCTTTAATAGCAATGAAAATTATTGATTAAAAAGGTTTTAATGTTAGTTTTAACGTATGGTAGAAATATCAGAAGAGAAGTGAGTTATATTAATCGATAACTTATCGAATATGTTTCGATTTTCCAAATAATCTACTTAGTTAAAGTTGATGCTTAAGTTATGGTTGTTTTCTTTTTGAGATATGAACTTAGTTACAATTGATCATTCATAAGTAAGCCTAGGATCTTTTTTTAGATCTCAATTGATCATTCAAAAGTAACCCTTTGATTGTTTTTGAAATAAGAGCAGAGAAATCACTTATAATTATCGATAATTAATCGAACATGTTTGTAAATTGATCAGAAATGTATGTAGTAGTACAATAAATAACTGAAGGTTTGTTGTAAATGAAAGAAAAAGGTTTTTTATAAAGATCTGGTATAAGCTAGATCATATAGAAAATTTTTCACAAGAATAGATAATAAATGGCAAAAAGTAATCGATAATTTAGTGAAATAACAATCAAATAGGTTTTAAATATAACACATTTATAGGGATTGCAATCCTAAAGATAAACATTTATATTAGAAAATATTAAAAGTATTCGATAACAGTTTATCCAATGTATATGGATTTCGACAATATTCAACGAAACTTAGTGGGAAAAGCATTTTTAACTTCAAGAGGAAATATGTTGGCCATATTTTACAGAATGGTTTTTTCTTTTAGTGCTACTAAAATAGTTTAAGCGGCTTATGGTAACATTAAGTAGGCTTAAATATAGTTCATAACAAAGAATTTAGAACAAATATGTTTTATTTTTTTTTTTTTTTTTTAAATTTTTAATTAGCACAAAGCAAAAGAAGCTTATAAACATGCATTTCTGCATATACTTGCCACCAATTTACAATTACAATAGATTTTCCCCGTCTCGCCGCATGCAATCGTCAGCCCGGTGTTTGCCTCTTTCTACTCTTCCCACACTCTATGTCTTATCAACCACTACGTTTTGTTGTAAATGCCTCTGTTCCCATTATGGCTTCTTTTTTTTTTATTGTTTTTTTGTATTTTTGCATAGTTATAGCTGTAGTTACAGAAAGATCACGTGGAAATGTAGGTGATGGATTTGAAATATTGCTTTTGACTGCATTTCTCCAGTTGTGCATATCGAAAGAGAGATTTATGTATATGAATCAGAAATTGCTTATTGATTAGTTGGTAGCTATGTATTTGCCAGTCAAATGACAACTTACACACACACACAACAAAATATATTTTTTTGTTATTTTTTTTTTTGTTTGTTTTGTGTATGAAACCCGCCCAAAATGAACGAATTGAGAGCGCAACGGCGGCAACGTTGGCGGTGACTACATATTTACTTAACTGATAAGACCGACGTACGACCACTTTGCGGCTTGCTGTGAAAACGCACACACACACACACCCACATAACTGAGTGTTATGAGTGTATACTTGTCATATATTTTGTATTGTTTAGTTTTTTTTTTATTATTATTTCTCTCTCGCTCTCTGTGTGTTTCTAGATATGCGAGTCATAAATGGCACCAGAAAACAAATTAAACTTATATACAGATATAAAGTTCTCTTTTGGTTAAAATACAACTGCGGGTAAGGGTTGGGTTGGGGGGGTTAATAGGGTAGGTAGTAGTTGCATGGTTTGTCTGAATAGCTTGCAAATGGTTCATAGGGGTGCAAGCAACAAAAAAAAAAGAATATTATTCGTTTTACCTTTTAGTTTTTCATACAAAGGAAAGCCCTACATAAGCCTCAGTCGAGGTAGGTACCTCCAACTAAACCTTCAACAACAGCAACAACAAACGAACGACAAGTTAATGCATTAAAATTTACGCAACTTGCAACACTTTTTACCCCGAAGCCGTAGCAAGCTCTTTGGTATTGTTTTGGTCTCTTGGTCGGTCACTAACCGCTCTTTGTGCAACATTATACAACGCGGAGCTGTAACCCCAAGCACACAGAGTAAACTAAAAGAAAAACCATAATAAAAAGAAGAAAAAATAAATAGTATGACACATACATAAACAGTAAAGAGAGTAAAAGAGAAAGAAGAAAAAGTGAAAAGCGGAAGCAGCGGGGTAACATGAGTAAAAAAAGTAAAGGGGGGTAAGGTCTATCAATAAAATGCGATAAGATAAATAAAAAGGCATGGTAAATGGTATTTACCTGATAAACTATTGCAATTGCAGTCAGATTTAACATTAACAATACAAAAATTACTCAAAATACATAAAATTTTTTTTAAATGGCAAAGATCAATAAAACGAGATGAAGATGTTTGCCATGATTATGTCATAGTCCAGATTCAGGTGGGCGATATTCAAACAAACAACACTTTCTGCTTCAAACACAAATTTTGGCTTGACTAATTTATTACTTAGAGAAGCAAATTTGAGTTAAGCTTAGATAAAACCGACTTGCATATACACTTTGCTAGAAACTCGAAAGAAATGACCCCATTTCAATTTATTCTAAAGATCCTTCAATGCACCGCGGGTTCGCTTCTATGCCATATTGTATTTCGCACAATATTTGTTATATTTTTGGCAGTTAAAGTCAATTTACTATATCTTATAGTTGCCAAATCCGACTGATTTTTATACTTTGTCTACCTGATGAATTAAAGAGCTTATATACCAAGTTTCAGCCATATAGCTTATAATTTAAGGTCCATTTCTGGCGAAGAAACAGACAGACTTCTGACCAAGTATCTGGTATTTGTTTTACAACGACAGATGTCGCTAGTGTGCTCATCAACAATAGAAAATTAACTTTTTTTTTGCATTTCTTTGATAAGAAACTAAAATTTAATTAAAGATCTCGTATAAACAAAAGTCTAGATACAAAGTATCTTGCAGTCGTCACTATAATTTAAGTTAGGAAAGTCGTTTTCTTTATCGGTAAACCAAACAAAATATATTTTTATACATCTTGTGAAATCGTTTCGAAAGTTTTTTTTTTTTTTTTTGTATTCACTTTACTAAAGAAACTCATTTTCAAAATGAAAGAAATTGCTTTTGGTTTGTGATGCTGGCGCAGACTTTAATATCGGTCCCTTATATGAGAGTGTTGAATTACTTGGAGAGTGAGTCTATATATGGTCTTATGACTAATGATGCTAGAAGATGAGAAGAAAAAAAAAGGGAATAAGCGTATATGTAGAAGAAACGAGTGGGAAGATGAGATGAGTGATGATGAGAAGATGTTGATGTAAAGAAGACGAGACGAAGCTCTTGGAACAGAGATCAAGTTCATGGAGAAGGCAAAAGCGTGCCAAAATTATAATTTATAAAAAAAAAAAAAACAAACATGGAGAGATCAAAAGGGAACAATATAAAAGAAAGAGATTGATTTTTGCTATAATTAAATGAAAGATTTTTGGAAAAACTTTGACTATATTACTATATAAGGCAAGTTGTTTTATTAGTTGCCCATGCAAATGTTATTACGTGGGTAAAACAAAGAGTTTTGTGTAAAATTTTAATATCTAATATCGGTTAATGTCTACAATTTAAAGCTTATTCTTCTAATCGACAATTTTCTAGGGATTTTTAGGGGGAGAAACTTATTTGGTTTAACTTTTTTATACCCTTGGGGAGAATATAATAAAATTGATTTCATTATTCATTAAGAAGCTTAGCAATTTTTTGGATATTATTAGAAAATAATTACAGAAATTTTAAGAGATTAAAAGCAGCTTAAAAATGCTCTTACAAGTAGAATTTTTCTGTATATTTGACAGTCGTAAGTTCTGTTTCCTAATTTTTAAAAATTTTCTTGGGATCTTTAAATAAATTTTGAAATGTTTTGGAGAACATCTTTTAGCATCTTTTGCTTTATATTTTGTATAATTTTTTTTCTATTTCCATGCCAATTTTAAAGACAATTTTGAGAACAATTTTTTTTGACAGTTTTGAGAAAAGTTTTAAAACAAAGTTTGAAAACAATTTCCTACACAGTTTTGGGGACAGTTTTAAGAACAATTTTGAAGAGAATTTTGTAGACGATTTCGGGAACAATTTTAAGGACATTTTAGTAGAATTCCTGAGGCAAAACTAGTACAAAAGTTGCATAATTTGGAACGTTATAAGGTGTTAATATATATCTATATGTACTTTATCTATAGTTTTTCTTATATTTTATACCAGTTTTTTCTTTTTGAAGACTACTTTTAAACTTTGCTTGATATACTTTTTTCTTGGGATTGAAATTATTAAGAATTGCTTACACTTGATTAACATATAATACTATATGTTTCTTTGTTTAACAATCTACCAATGTTTTTTACTTTGCAAGACAGATTAGAGATGTTCGTTAATAGATTTCTTGTTCATCAGGTTATGCTTATCATTTCTTTCTTTTTCTTGTAATATGAAATAAGGATTAGCTTCAATCTTTAGCTAGAGTTTTATATCTCTCTGTATCCACTACTAAGTCTTTTACCAATTTCTTTTGGTTTGTAAAGCCACAAAATTAACCATTTCAAGCATATTATTTTATGGCCTTAAAATCGAAAGTGTTGTGTTAACCCATTTCACTTTGGTTGTAAAACTTTTTATCATTTTTTAAATAAAGGTTTTTCATTCCCATTCACATCCAGCCAGCTGCTACTTGTTTTTTCTTATTGATACAGCTTACGGTATTAAAAAAGAAATATATATATATTTCCATATATATATATCTATATATTTCGTGGCTTGTGTCATTTCTACATATCTTTATATAAAATGTACAAATATTTAGTAAGATTGTGTTAACAAAAGATCTGGAAATTAACAGTTTCTCTTCATTTCTTCACCTCTTTCTCTCTCGCCATATCGGTTTTTTTTTTCTTCCTCTGTTTCTCTTAGTCTATCTCTCTGTTTCTCTCTTTTTGTTAGTCACTCATTTTTGGTTTCGGCAAGAGTTTAACCTTCAAAAAAAAAAAAAAAACAATACAGAAAATATGTATTTTATATGATATGAGATCGAAAAACTTGTTGAACTTGTTTAACATCTTCTCGATTGGTTTTTTGTTATTTTGGTTTCTTGTGGTTTTTTTTTATACCCTGTACCCATAGGGTAAAAGGGTATATTAAAGTCGCTAAATGTATGTAACAGGCAGAAGGAAGCATTTCCGACCCCATAAAGTATATATATTCTTGATCAGCATCAACAGCCGAGTCGATTGAGACTTGTCCGTCTGTCCGTCTGTCCGTCTGTCCGTCCGTCCGTCTGTCCGTCCGTCCGTATGAACACGTAGATCTCAGAGACTATAAGAGCTACAGCAACCAAATTTGGTGTCAGCATTCGTGTAGTGTCTACGCAGGTCAAGTTTGTTTCAGATTTTTGCCACGCCCACTTCCGCCCCCGCAATTTAGAAAAAACTAAAAGGCAGAGTAGTTTTAAAGGTACCGCATTCTTATTTGGCACACGCAATAATATGACAATAATGTATCCGCTGACCAAATTTTGTTAAAATCGGATAAAAAATAGCCGAGATATACCTATAATAATTTCGTTGAAAGTTGAGCACGATTAGAGTGAGTGAGATAGCATGCGATCTATGCTGTGTACATAAATACCGGTGTGCTGATCTCATAGTAGGAGTAAGCGAGATAGCTAACGTGTCAGCCATATGTATGTATGAATTGGCATTCCTGTACACATATGCATATGTACGAATGTATAATAGCTATTCGGATGCTTCTCAAAACGATTACCTTTTTATGTTAGAACATTTTATATTGGGCCGCGACGTTGCATTTTGATTTAATGTTAAAGTGCATAACTTTACTTTAAATATATAGGTGAAATTTTTTCTGCCATATAAAATGGAATTAGTTAATTTAGCACACCCTTATTTACAGGTAAAATGTATCTATTCATTTTTTGCAAAATATATGCATATGATATATATGTATATGTATGTATGTATATACAGATATACATCAAAATATGGATTTACACATATTCTTTTTTCGGGCGAATAAGCACTTTAAAAGGGGCTGCAACATATAAAGAAACTGCTTTATAATTAGCAGTTAAGATCAAATACATTGCTTTTGGAATAGGTAACATTTTTAATAGGTAACGGAAGTTTTGGGTAAAACCACATATCACGAATAGCCCTAAAAAGTACCTGTTTAAAAAAGGATGCTAAAAAAGACTTCGCAAAAACTCCATTCAGAGTTTTAATATTGCTCGTGTAGGTAAAAAGGAAATACCGCCACCATAATATCCTGCACCTGCACCAAACTATGTACCTGTTTTGAAGATTTTTTGGGCGGTGGAAACCCCATTTTCCCATTCATTACCTAATAGTACTACTCCTTCGTAGATTCATGTGGTGCCCGCGAATCATTCTAAATCCTATCCTTCAAGTGTAAACGTCTTTTTTTGTGATTGTTTTCCCTCATTGTGTTGTGAATAATTTAAAATAAATAAATTAAAAAGTGAATCGTTATTTTCCAAAAAGTTATTCTATAGTATTGTTTTGTGCGTTCGCTGTTTAAATCTATCGCGCCGCGAGTGTTTTTGTGTGAAATAAGTTCTGTTGTTTCCACGTTCGCTACTTTTATTGGAAAATTGTGAGTCAATCTTTTAATTTTTTATTTTTCACCCCAGTGATTCAAGAAATTGTTTTTTTCAAAACATTCCTGATTTATTTTTTTTTTTCATTTTTGATTATCAACTTATAATTTTTATATTTTTATTCTATACCCATTTTTTTCTTTATAATTTAAACATTTTACATCTGTTATACCACATTCGTATAACATTTATAAACATTTTTTCCATTACTCTTCATTTTCAACTACATTTTTCATACCCCCTTTTTTCATAGTCTTAACTTAAAATCTCAATTTTTTTTTTACCGAAACTCTTTTTTACAATACCATATGTTTTTTTGACACACTTTATATTTTTATCATATTTTTTATAACTTTTATACTTTTTTTTCGCGAAATTGCTATAATTCTCAAATTTTTCTCATCTCAAATTTTTTATTTATATTCGTCCAGTTTTTCATCGTTCAATATTATGCCCCGTTTAAATAGACTTTCAGCTTCTCAGCAATCTCAGAGAAGGAGATTAAGAAATAGGATAAATAGGAATAATGATGAGTACGCAGAAATAGAAAGGCAAAGAAATGTAGAATATCAGCAGACGCGTAGGGCTAACTCAAGTATAGAAAATAGAGAAGAGGAACAGGCTGTTAATACTTTACGTCGGTCAACTCGTAGGCAAAATATAAACGTAAGATTAGAGGAGCAGTCAGCTAATACTAGTCGTAGATCGTATAGAAGGATAGATTTAAATTATAGGGCCAATGAGCAACACCAAAATACAGCAGATCATAGGGAACGGCGGGCAAATCCAGTAATTAGGCAGGCAGAACAGGCGGTCGATAGTCGACGTCGGTCGACTCGTAGGAGAAATTTAGAATATAGAGCAAATGAGCAAGCGCAAAATACAGCACAGCATAGGGAACGCAGAACGGATCCAGTGATTAGGCAGGCCGAGCAATTGCAAAATACAGCAGAGCATAGGGAACGCCGAACGGATCCAGAGATTAGGCAGGCTGAGCAATTACAAAATACAGTGGAGCATAGGGAACATCGAATGGATCCAGTGTTTAGGCAGGCAGAACAGGCGGCCGATAGTCGACGTCGGTCAACCCGTAGGAGAAATTTAGAGTATAGAGACAATGAGCAGGAGCAAAATACAGTGGAGCATAGGGAACGCAGAACGGATCCAATGTTTAGGCAGACAGAACAGGCGGCCGATAGTCGACGTCGGTCAACCCGTAGAAGAAATTTAGAGTATAGACACAATGAGCAGGAGCGAAATACAGTGGAGCATAGGGAACGGAGAACGGATCCAATGTTTAGGCAGACAGAACAGGCGGCCGATAGTCGACGTCGGTCAACCCGTAGGAGAAATTCAGAGTATAGAATCAACGAACAAGAGCAAAATACAGCAGATCATAGGGAACGTAGAACGGATCCAATGTTTAGGCAGGCAGAACAGGCGGCCGATACACAACGTCGTTCGATGCATAGGAGAAACTTACATAATAGAGAATTAGAACAGGCAGTAAATACATCGCGTAGATCGTTAAATAGGCAAAGAAATATTGATCGACGTATTGTAGAGCGGGAACAAGATAGGATTCGTAGATCCCAAGATAGGAGAAACTTAGAACGTAGGGTTATAGAACGGGCACGTAATACATTGGCACGCCGAAGTGCTCGAATCGCAGTCCAACAAGCTAACCGCGAAGCTTTGAGAAACCTTAGTCAGCGAGTAAGTCAGTATAGGAGCGTTAATGAAAACAGAGTAGCAGAGAATAGGAGAAATGCGGCTCGTAGCAGGCAGGAACGTGCAATTGCTCTTCAGGATGTTAGAAACTCAAGTCGTCAACCAAATTTAGTAGCGCAGTTAGAAAAGTTTAATAGAATTGTAAAGCTCGGTCCTAGTCAGATTTGTTATTCGTGTAAAGGTCTATGGTTTCCCCACAAACTTAAAACAAAGTCCCAATTTCTAATAGAGAGCACATATCAGTTTAGTCGTCCGATTTTGGATATTGCCACACAGTTCCCTCCCACAAATGGCAATCTTACTTTTTGCTCGACGTGTTTTGCACATATATCAAGGGATACAAAACCCAAGTTTTCCATATCACATGGTTTAGATTTTCCAGTTCTGCCAGATTGTCTTAGGGGTCTTAGCTCTCTAGAAGAACGTCTTATTTCTCCCCGCCTCCCTTTTATGGTAATTAAGTCCACAGGCCATGAACGCCAAAGCGCAATAAAAGGAGCTGTAGTTAACGTCCCAATTCCAGTTAGTAGTATAGTCACTTCACTCCCTCGAGCATTCAACGAGACCGAGGTTATTGAGCTCCACCTTAAACGTAGAATGGAATATGGTCATGATTTCATGGCTGAAACCATTAGGCCCGCTAGAATCGAAAGCGCACTTAGATTTTTAGTGAACACAGAGTTGTATAGGAAGCATAATATTACCATTAATGAGCATAGGCTTGAGTCTTTTGATGCTGAAAACGTCCCATTTTATGCTAGTGAGGAAGATAGGGAATTCGTAGAGGAAATTATACACAGAAATGAGGAAACTTCTGAAGATCAAGCCCATCCTGATGAGGAAGTCGAGGAACTCAATCCCGGTGGCCAGGAGACAATGTTAGAAAATATTCAGGTAGATGATGCCGGCATACAAAGAATAGTAATAGCACCAGGTGAAGGGCAAAGGCCGTTAGATTTAGTTTTAGATTCAGATTGCGAAGAATTATCTTTTCC
Organism: Drosophila neocordata; assembly: GCA_018903615.1. Lineage (NCBI taxonomy): Eukaryota > Metazoa > Arthropoda > Insecta > Diptera > Drosophilidae > Drosophila > Drosophila neocordata. Next base: position 125,907 of record JAEIGI010000014.1, read on the forward strand.
AACTATATATGCCGGCACTAAAAGAAATACGTCAGCCAGTTTTGCAACCATAGTTAGATCTGAGCTTAGGAATGTAGATAGAAGAGGTTGCAGAACAGATAAGTTGTTTTTCAATTACAAAAAGTTAGAAATGATTACAATACGCAATAACACTTCGATTTGTTTGCGAAAACATAGCGCTCCACGCGCAACTACAGCCTCTAACGTGCTTTGTGAGGATTATATAAATAATTTAATTAGTCATGATGAAGGTTATAGGGTTCTGAAGGGTATTCGCACGTCTCCAGCCCATTGGGAGGATGAGAAAAAAAAGGTAATGGCAATGATTCGCCAATTTGGACTCCCTACTTTTTTTATAACGTTGTCGGCAGCCGAGACAAAGTGGACTGAGCTTTTAGTCATTCTTAGAAAAACAGTAGATAGGGTAGACATTACAGAGGAAGAAGCAGAAAATTTACAGTTTAGTGAAAAGGCTCGTCTTATTAGATCAGATCCAGTTTCTTGTGCTAGGTATTTCGAACATAGGTATAGGGAGTTGTTAAAAGTAATGAAAAGTCAGGAGGGTATTTTTGGTCAGAATTTTGTAGTTAGGCATTATTGGCGCGTTGAGTTTCAGCAGAGGGGCTCCCCTCATATTCACGGGATGTTTTGGCTGAAAGATGCCCCCCAAGTAGACCTAAATAATGAAGATTCCTTTTCACCCGTAATAGCTTTTGTTGATCAGTTCGTTTCCGCAGACATTTCGAATTCAGACTTAGCACCCTTTTTAGTGTACCAAACACATACCCACAGTTTTACTTGCCGCCGAAAAGTTCGAGGCCAAGAAATTTGTAGATTCGGGATACCCAATCCTCCCATGCCCCAAACAGAAATTTTAAAGCCCCTTTCCGAAGAATTTGAAAATATTGTGCACCACAGACAAAATTTTCAGAAGCTTCAACAATTTCTAAATAGTAGTTTTCCCTCCGATATCGTTTCCCATTTGTCCAATTTTGAAAATTTTCTTTCACATGAAAATGTGAATCTCAGCTACGAGGAATATCTTTTTGCTGTTAGGTCTAGCTTGAAAAAACCCCAGATTTTTCTTAAGAGAAGTTTTGCAGACATTAGGGTAAACGCGTATAATAGGCATATTCTTTCTATGCAACGGGCTAATATGGACATCCAGTTCATATTAGATCCGTATGCTTGTTGCAGTTACATAATTAATTACATAAATAAATCCCAAAGAGGCATTTCAAAGCTGATGCGGGAAGCCGTTGCTAGTGTTGAAAGGGGCAATTTAAGCATTAGGCAAAAGTTGCAATACATTGGTCATAAATTTATTTGCGGCACTGAGATATCTGCTCAGGAAGCCGCCTATTGTTGTTTAGGGATGTCTATGTCCAATATTAGCCACAAAGATAGGTTTATAAATACAAATTTACCAGAATTTCGAGTTAAAATGCTCAAATCTAGACAGCAATTACAAAGTTTGCCTCAGGACTCAACTGACATCTTTGTAAAAGGGCTACTTGACCATTACGTAGAAAGGCCAGATATTCTTGAGGATTTGTGTTTAGCTGATTTCGCTGCCAATTATGAGTTTAGCATTAGGTCTCGCCGAAATAGTAGGAATGTTCAAGAAAATGAGGTTTCAGGAGCTAGCCTCCCTTTGCGCGATGGAAGTGGATTCATTTCGCATAGAAGGTGGCCTTGCACAATTAGATTTAGGAAATATAATATTAATACAGATAGGCAGAATTATTTTAGGGAATTAGTAATGTTGTATTTTCCTTGGAGAGACGAGCAGATAGAGTTAGTTCAGAGAAATTGTGAGGAGTTTTATAGTGAGCATGAAGAAATTATTAGGTCCGGTTTTAATAGGTACAATGTTTTAGATGATTTGGAAGACGCGCTTAGAAGGGCTTTGGAAAATGAAAATAGGGAAATCGAAGATCAACTAGAAGGTCAGGTCGTATTAGATGAAGAGTTTAGGGTTCTAGCTTTTCCCGAAATAAATTCTCAACTCAACCTTTTAAATTTGAATGCCAATGACCAACCAGCAGATTCGGAGAATGATATCCGTATTATAAAACTCCCCCCAATAGTTTCGCCTGAAAATTTAGCTAGTATTGTTAGGTCGCTCAATCTTAAACAAAAAACTTTTCTTACTCATGTACTTTATAATGCGAAGAGCAATAAAGTTTTTCATGAATTCGTAGGTGGCGGTGCAGGTGTCGGCAAAAGTAGGCTTATTTCTTCAATTTTTCAGTCCCTCTCAGTGGAGTATAATCGTAGAGTAGGAAACGACCCAACGACAGTTAAGATTCTCTTGTGCGCTCCCACAGGAAAAGCAGCTTTCGGAATAGGAGGTTCTACTCTTCATTCCATGTTTTCCCTTCCCATTAATCAGTCTGGTTCTTCTTTTAGGGATTTGAGTTCTGACTTGTTAAACACCCTTCGAACAAGATTTATAGACCTCAAACTTTTAATTATTGATGAAATTTCAATGGTCGGTGCAAAAATGTTTTCCTATTTGGACTCTAGGCTCAAACAAATTTTTCGAAATCGTGATTCTCCCTTTGGGGGCATTTCTGTTATCGTGTTCGGCGATCTTAGACAACTTCGCCCTGTAGGTGATCGCTGGATATTCCAATCCACATCATCGTCGCATGACCCCTATAGCATTCTTGTTGGACCTTCTCTGTGGGAACGTTTTAAGTTTTTTGAGCTCACGGAGATCATGCGTCAGCGAGACGACCAACCCTTTGCAATTGCATTAAATAGCATGGCATCAGGCCAAATGTCACCAACTGATATTGAGTTATTTAGGACCAGAATTTTCGACGCTAGTCAAGTTCCAGATGAAGCAATTCATCTATTTCTTAGTAATAGGGAGACAGATTTTTATAACAGGGCAAAATTATCTTCTATTCCCACTGAGGAACACGTTTCAGTCGCTTTAGATTTCATTAAAGCTGCTCATTTAAGTGATGCAGCCAAAATTAAGTATTTAGAAGATGTCAAGGGTTTTAAAACTTCTGATACTCAGGGTTTGTGTAGTCATCTTATTTTAAAAACTACTGCCAAATATATGATGACAGTTAATGTAGACACGGCAGATGGTCTCGTGAATGGGGCCACGGGTACCTTAATGGATATTGATTTAAATTCTTCCAATCTTCCCATAGTTCTTTGGATAAAGTTTTTAGATGATAGTGTAGGAGTGAATGCTCGAGCTAAGTTTCGCCACCGTGCACAAAATTCATGGACCCCAATTCAGAAAACAGTAAAAAGTTTCCAATTCAGATCTAATGAGCAAGTCACAATTGATAGGAAACAGTTTCCGGTTATACCTGCAGAGGCTATAACTATTCATAAAAGTCAGGGTGCTACGTATGAAAAAGTGGTGGTCCACACCAGTTCAGGAATGCAACGAGAGGCGTTGTATGTAGCATGTAGTAGGGCAACTAGTGCCGCAGGGCTTTATATTGTCGGGCAGTTCGTCCCCCCTAGATCTGGCCAAGATTCTGCAGCTGAACAAGAGCTGCAAAAACTACGCACCGAAAAAGCTCTTCAAACCCATTTCGATCCCCTATTTGATAGCTCCAATTTAAATATCTTCTTCCATAACACGGAAAGTCTGCATTGTCATTTTAGTGATATTATTTCAAATCAGCTTATGCTGCAGTCCTCTATTTTATGCTTTGTTGAGGCTTCTTCATATGCTAACGAAGCATATGAAATTCCAGGGTATTCCATTGCAGTACGTTTGGACTGCCCCTCATTGGCAAGCGGTGCTCGACCTAAAAGAGGTATTGCCATTTTTATTAAAAACGATTTGCTGGAGAATACCAGTCTTTGTTCAAGTGGTCGACATTATGCTAGATCAAATTGCTTGTCTTCCCCTGTTTTTGAATTTGTGCTTTTAAAATACAAGTCTCTAGGAATTCTAATAATTTATCGCAGTCCGACATATCCAATGTCAAAGTTTAAGGTTGAGTTCGAGAGGTTAGTTCAGGATTTTTCTAATATATTAGACAACAGTGCCATTATTTTAGGAGATTTTAATATAAACCTTCAGTCCCTTTCAGGAAGTGGTAGGAATGTCTTTCAGTTACTAAGTAGTAAAAATTATAATTCTCTTTTAGATTTGAATGCGTCCACCACCAATGGTAATACTAATATTGACTGGGCGTTTTCAAATATTTCTAGCAGTAGAGCCAGTGCGCGCATATTTGACACGATATATAGTTATCATAGAGGAATTTCCGTTAGCATTAAAGATTTGTAATTGCGTATTTATTAGGTAGGGTTTTGTGTTTATTAAATATATATATATATATATATATATATCTATTATTTGTATTAATTGAAAAAAAAATATGGGGAATAAGGAATTGCCTATGGTAGTTCAAGTCGACTCGAAGGTTTCCAATGTTTTACTTTACTTGGTAACCCAAATGATTTTTTCAGAAGCCTCCACGTGGTGTTCCCTGGGTACCGATATATTTATTTAGTCGGTAGCAAATTCGAGCGGCGTTTCAAACGTAAAAATAAATGTTTAATTAAAAAAAAAATTTTTTTTTTTTATTGCTTTTAGAATTGTGTTACATAAAAAGATTAGACCTCAAACTTGGTACAGGGTATACTCAAAGTCGGCATAGACGACTTGCTTGCTTCATTTTTTTTAATTTTTGCTGCCTTTGTGGGGTAATAATGAGTTTTTAATAACCCCTAAAGCATATTGCTTAGTATTTTGTTCAGTATCCTTAATACTTAATAAACGATCAAAGACAAGTGAAGGTTATTTGTAGGTTAGCGGATGCACAAACCATCAATATATTGAAAAAACAAACCTTCAATGATCATGATGATGATGATGATGTGGCCTAATTTTCTATGTGAAAAAAAGAAAAGAGGAGATGTGGGGGGAGACATAGCTAAAGAAAAACTATCCATGTTTATTTTTGTAAGCGTTTTCCACACAGATACACACACATTAATATCTGGCCATAAATTTTCCTTCATACTGCGTCAATGACACGACGCTAATTTTGTGTTTCTATTTCAATTTTCTTCGTTAGTTTGGGGCTCCTCTTTTGCGTGGTGGTTCCTACTACAATTTCCTCCCCGTTTTAAAAGTTTTTTTTTTTTTTTTTTGGTTATATGTGGGCGACTTGTTTAAAAGTTCTTTTTCGTTTTGCCTTTACGTTTTTTTGGGTGTTCGTCTTCTTTTTTTTTTTTTTGTATTTTTCATGTTTAACTAAAACACAAGAATTATTTTAATACTTTTGCCATAAACATTAACCCACACACACAGACACACACACTTACGTATATAAAATGATTCTCGCATCAACTCATAAATTAAGTTAGTATATCTATATATCTTTGGAAATCAAGTTGAAATACGGAAAAGCAATTTGCAGCTGACATCATGCCATCATTGCAAACAAAAAATAAATAAAAAAAAAAAATCATATTTAGTAGCCAGACAGATTTAGAGAAAAAAAAAAAATTAAATAGCATACAATATATGTATGAATATATATATATGTATATATATATATCCGTTTGTATATATACAAGTTATTTCATTTAATTTTTATCATATTTAAAAATAAACTTTGATAATATATTGACCAATGAGAGTTTCTCTATGGCTTAGGTTTCAAAATGATATCTTTTGAAATGCCATATAGAAAAAGTTACAGATAACAAATTTATGCTATGAGGCAATGTTAAAAGATATAAATATATAGGAAAAGTTCATTTATAATATAAATATATTAGTATAGAGAGATATGTTTATAAAAAAAATTAGTTTAAAGAGAGGCGCTTTCAAAAGAAAACCAATTCAAATTTGAGTTGATTGTTTGGCTTTTAAGAATTTCTTTTTAATTAATTGAAAATCATTTAGAAAGCATTTGGAAAACGAATTGGCATTTGATTTATTTACAACAGCTGAGGTTTTGGCATCCAAGAAATTAATTTTAAACTGTCTGAGGAATTAAAAAAGATAATTAATTTCAAATTTAAAAACTATTAGTTAACAATTTTGAATTAGAAACTTTTCTAAAAACTATTTTATATGCAAACTTTGTTTTTGGGTTATGTCAGTTAGTCAAAATCTATGAAAAATTTATTCATTAAGAGCTGTAAAGAATTGTCTAAATATTTATAAAGAAAATTTTTTAGAAAATATTTCAAAAAATAAGAAATATTTTAAAAAAAGCATTTAAAATAATTTCCGATTACTTATGAAATTTGAGTTACAAAACAATTTTAAATTGGAAACTATTATGAAACTGTTTTATATACAAATATTATCTTATATTAAATATCTAAAATTTATTGGTAATTTGTTTTTACAAGGAAAAAAGAAAATATTAAGAAAATATTTAAAAAAGAAATTATATATTTTAGCATATATTAAAAAATGTTTTAAAACTATTTAAAACTAAAATTTTGATCGTGTTTTATATTAGTTATACAAAGTTTATTGGAAAACTATTTAAAAACTGTTATAATAATGATATGAAGAGTAAAAAATTTAGGAAATATTTGAGAATGTAAGAAATATTATAAAAGTATCATACGAAACTATTAACTTCCAAAGCAAATTTAAATTTTAAAACTGTTTTAAAAACAATCTTTCGAAGCAGTTTTGAAATAGACACTATTCTGAAACTAATTTATATATAAATTTTGGTTTTTTATTTAGTTATACGAAATTAATTAAAAAGCAATATTTTTGAAAGAAAATATTTAACATTATCATCTATGACCTAATCAATTAATAGTTTTAGATAATAATGTTTTAGTTTTCACTAAAAAAAACTATTTTAAAACTATTTCATATACAAATTTTGTTTTGGTTTTGTATAAGTTATCCAAAATCCTTTAAAAATTTATTTAAAATTAGTTATAAACAATTTGTGGGTTAAATTTTAACAAGCTTATATTGGCAATGGAATTTGAAAACCATTGTTCAGCTAATTCTTTTTTGTTACTTCTTATAAACTTCTTCTAAAATATAAAAATTTTAAAAACAAACTCTAAATAAACTTTTATTAAAAATTTATAAACAGAATATGGAATAAAGTTGGCATAGTTTAGTTATTTTCTACTCAAACTGATAAATGTAAGCCAAAAGTATCTATAATATTTGCCATTTATTTCAATATGTGTAGGTATATAATATTTACAATTTTTACCGACATTGACTTGTGGATTTTTCATGTTTACGTATGCGTTAAAAATATTTGATTCATATGGCCAAGTCGAAAGATAAGATAAGATTATATAGTCATACCCAACCCAAGTAGTAGATAAAACAATAAGAATAAACGAAACAGTTAAATAGACAGACAGACAGACAGATATAGATACACTATAAATGTGTGCCGTCATCGATGATTAAATCATTTTGTATTGTTTTTTTTTTTTATAGAAATTTCATTATATAAAACAATATATATATAAATACATTTAGATGCAAATATATATGGAAAAATGATTAATATTCAAGTAACAGAAATTTTTTTTATAAACATTTACCTTTTAATTATAATTATCATTAGTTCAATTGAAATATATATAAAAAAATCTTACTTTAAAATTATATATATATATACCTATATATACATTTTTTTTGTTACAGTATCTAATTTATATATATATATAAATCTATATACATTTATATATATATATATAACTTGATTGAGCGGTAAGTGCGTTTCACTTATATCTATAGAGAAAAACAAAAAACTACAACAACTACAACTAAAATGTGGTTCTCTCTCTCTCTGTCTCGCTCTCTTAATATCTATAAAATTTTGTAAATTGCTTTTAAATATTTTATTTCTTAATTTAATTTTGTAATCAAGCTAAATTGGTTAAAGAATTACAGCTGCAGCTGCAAAAGGGTTTAGAAAAATTAAAAAAAAAAAAATTAATTTTAGAGCTTTAATTTATTTTTTTTTATAATTTGTAGTTGAATTTTAATCTTTTTTTTATATATATATATATATTGATTTTGTCAATGTGCCTGGCGCTGCTGGACCAAAGAAAAAAAAAAAAAAAAACTGGATGGCTGTTGCTGCTCACGCTCTCTCTCTCTCTATATATATAAATATATATAGAATATATATCTACACAATAACTTGATTAAGTCTAGCTATAAGTTCACCTTCATCATTATCTTCATGCATTTAGTTATATATAAAAAAAAAAAATCATTTAAGCCTGGCATTTTGCATCCCACTCATTAAAAAAAAAAAACTTTCAGCTCACACACATAACTAACAAAAAGCCTTTATAAAAATGCGCATTACTAATACACCCAAAAAAAAACAAAAAAAAAGAAACTAATAAAAACTGCCCCGCCCCTTCTCAATATATAAAACATATGATCAGTAAAAAAAAAAAGTAAAATTAATACATAAAAAAAAAGAATCATAAATAGTTTTAATGTCTCTGTCTAATTTTTTTTCTGTCTGTTGCTCTCTATCCATTTCTCTCTCTCTATATCTCTATCTTTATCTCTCTCTTTTTGTCTAAATGCAATGTTGCACTGCCCATTGTCCCCCGCCCTCTTTGTTAAAGCGCCCCCTACCCCAGAAAAAAAAAAACCCAAACGCCTCTAATAATGATCTATGATCTTAAAGTTCTATTTCTCTTTTTTATTCTCATTTCAGATAATGTAAAATCAGCTTAAAACCTAAATAAAAAAAAAAAACACAGCTGCGCCTATCTATCTATCAAATATATATATATATATATATTTTCTTTATATATATATATATATGTATTTACATATATCTTGTTCAAAATCAAAATCAAAACTGTGAACTAAGAACGGCTTCAAGTACTACAACCAGCTCCATTTTGTTGTTGTTAATTTTTTCCCCCAAGTAAAAAACAAACACGCTAAAAGCAAAAACAAAAAATAAACTCATACCATCTATATATGCTATATCTCTACATATATATTATATATATCCCCTAACTATATATAAATAGAAGAGCTGAACTCAAATCAAGAACAAAAAAAAAAAACTTATTCTAGTGTGTGTGAGTGTTAAACGCGAAACCTAAATCTAGTCGCCAGCTAAGCCAAGCCAAGCCAAGCCTAAGCTAAGCTAAAAGCAAATTGTTCAAGCTATAGCAAAACATCTAGTTAGATATATACGATATATATATATATATATATATATATATATATTGTAACTAAATATATATATATATATATATTAAGAAGCAAAACAAATATCCTTTATACAATGGCCAATGTTGTGAATATGAATATGAACAGCCTGTTCAATGGCAAGGATTCACGCTGGTTGCAATTGGAGGTCTGTCGCGAATTTCAACGTAACAAATGTTCACGTCAGGATACGGAATGTAAATTTGCCCATCCCCCGGCCAATGTGGAGGTACAAAATGGCAAGGTCACTGCTTGTTATGACAGCATTAAGGTCAGTATTAATAACCAAAAACAAAAAAAATCTATTTAATTATCAAACCCCCCTACTCTACCCCACTCTCTCTCTCTTTGTCTCTTTTTCCCTGCCCAACCAACCTCACCCTTTCTCCTCACCCACCCATTAAAAACTCTTGCTTCTTGTGTATGTGTAGTTTGTAAGGAATATAATCTATATATATATATATACGTCCCCTCCTACCCACCTATACTCTTTTACCACTCTTTCTAGAAACCATATTTAGGCCCAGAAAACCCCCCAACTGATCTTGTCTCTGCTTTTAATTGTGTTTTGTGCTTTTGTGCTTATGTTTCTTTCTTTTTAATATTATTTTTGGTATCTCTGTGCTTTAGTTGAACAAATAAGCTTTTTGCCTCTGCCTTCTGCCGCCTGGCTGAAACAAAAAACAAAAAAAAAAAAAAACCAAACAAACAATCTATATATATATATATAAATATATATATATATATACATATATAAATATAAAGCTTTTAAGCCTAGGAAAGTGCTTGATGATCGAGGAGCCTTCTTGTAGTAGTCCTAAGCTTTTTCAATTGACAACAAAAAAAAAGAGAGTTCCACAAAAACCAAAAATCAATCAAACAAAATAAATTTAATAAATTAAATTAAATTTCATTATCAATTTTGGGGCTGATTTTTAGGCCGCACAACTATTAGAGATGGATAATTTCAAGGTAAAAATATACAAACCATATAATCTTATCTAACTATATATATATTTATATATATTTAAATATATTTATTTATATTTTTTTAATAATAAGTTAGTTGGTATAAGTAAAAGTTTATGAAAGATACAAAAAAAGAAGTTATCACTTGAAGAAAAATTCATTTTATTTATTTGTTTTTTAAAACCAAGATTTGTTAAAATTTGGGCATATAAGATTAAGATCTGGAATAACATCTAGTTATTGAGAGTCCTTTGATATTTCTTCTGCGTTAATAGACAATGTTTAAAGCCGTTTGTTTATTATAAACTTTACTAAATTTTCAAATTTATATTGTTCCTAACGAGGGTATAAACAATTACATACTTATATTATAATATAAACTAGAGAGAATATATATAAATGAAAAGGAAGAAATTACAAACAGAATATCATATATGGTACTTTGATATCTAAAAATGATATATAGTAGCTCGATATTTAAAATTAAGTATTGATATTAATGAATTGTTATAAAAAACATTTGAAGATTTTATAGAAACTGAAAATTTTAAAAAAAGATTTTGTTTTAAAATAGCCAAGACGATTTTTTTATAGAAACTTTTGTCTTAGAGAATGTTTCTTATCAAAAAAGAAGGATAGGATAGAAGTATAGGAGTATAGAAATATAGAAGAAATTTATATTGATAACCACTTCTACAAGAAATGGTTTTGTTATGATAGTTTTAAAAATATTAAATGATAACAATCCCTGAAAAAAAATATTATTTTAAAGCTAGAACAAAACTCAACTATAATAAGAAAGTTCTACCAGATTAGTTTAAATCAAACAATGGAATGACTATATAGAAACGTTGAAATCCATACAAATCGTTTGTTATATATTTCTTATCTTTATAAACTTCCTATTAAAACCCATATGTTTCTTTTTTATAATCGAGTATAACCAAAAAAAAGGGACAAAAGAACCTTGAGGAATACAAAAATTAAGTTGCCCAGTTCGTGTTGTTGTTTGTTTTATTAAGCTTTTTGTTTTCCTTTACGTTTTTCGTGTTCCGTTTTCAGCAATCTCTCTTTCTCTCTCTGTCCCTGTCTACTTTTCTCTTTCACTCTGTCAACTATGAGAAAAATGGCAACATAAAGTAAAGTATTTTATATATAATGCCGACGACGCCGCCGCCATCATCATCATCATAATCATCAAATTTGTGACAGCATAAAAAATTACGTTTTTGAAAATTTTTCGTAGCCGCTTTTTAGGCGTGTCGGTGAGCCGCTTGTTTGGTTTAACGGTTGCGGCACCATTGACTGCCTTTCCTTTGTTATTTTAACACAAAAACCCACCCAGAAGAGACTGAGTTACTGGAGTCGAGTTGAGTCAAGCCCTAAAGTTGGGCATAGTTCGAGAACTCTCTTTCTCTCTCTCTCTCTCTCTCTCTGTTTCTCTTGTTCTCTGAAACGCTCCCATTCTGTCTCACTCACTTCCAGTCTCTCACCCACTCGACGAGTGTGCAAACAATAGTTAAAACTGATGTTTTGTAAGTAGCTCGTTGCCATTGGAGTGGGTCTTTGTGGCATTGGTGGGTCTCTTTTTTTTTTTTTGTTTTCTGTATACATTTTTGCTTTCTTTTTTTTTGTACTTTTCACGCCTGTCCTACTCGTCGACGGTCGTCGTTGTCGTTAATTGAGCCACTGCCTGGAATGCAGGCTGAACTGGCTGCGGCAGGCAGGCAGACAGGCAGAAAAGAAGGACTTTGTCCTTCTGGTTGCTGTTTGTTTGCTTACTTGTTTGCTCTGGGCCTCACCCGAACGACGCTTTAATGAATGTATTCAAAATGCCCAGAAAGGAGAACACTTTAAAAATTGATCATTGACGTTCAATTTGGAATAATGAAACCATTATACATAACTATTTATATTGAAACTAAATGGTTTTGAATGCATAAAATAACAGTTAACCTTAACAAAGGTGCTAAAATGGTGACCCCGACGAGTTGCTACTTACTCTGTTACATTTGTGACTTTAACTAAATGTTTATGGCAATTTTTTAACTACAATCTTTTTTATCTTAGGGAAAAACCTATGTTACTTTAGTTTTTCTTAGAAACTATCATTCTGCTCTCTCTTTAAAGTCACTTTCTAATATATTTTGGTACAAATTTTTGGATTATAAGCCTTTAGATCACAATTACTCATAGTCACAGCTGCGTGATAAGCAAGTTGTACTGATGACTAGGGAAACCCACATAACTTTGGCTATGTAACAGCTGCCATGTAAAGGGACAGGACATTTCCCACACACACACACAAAACGCACACACACACAAACACACTTATATAAGTGTATCCACAAAGTAAAAAGCCCTTGGGGCCACTATTTTTTTTCTTCTTTCATTTTTTTTGTTCCTGGTGCTGCTGATGCTACCCTGCCTGGTTGGACAGGCAAATAAAGCTCAGACATTCATTGCCCACAAATTAATTGTGTTATCCTATTAATTAACTATGCAGTAAAGTTGCCAAGCAATTTGGTACGCTGACTGAGTTTTTTTTTCTGTGTTTCTTCTTCTGTGTTTTGCTCTGTTCTGCTCTGCTCTTCTGTAGAGTGTTGTAATTGTAGCCGAAGAGTGTGTTTGTACTCATTTTCACCTCGTTGTGTGTGTGTATGTGTGTGTATATGTGCCCGGTGTGTGCTTGACACACAAAACGAACGGGGACTGAGTTTAAATGTATAACGAACTTAAACGTGCAAGTAACCAGCCAGCATATAATATACTTATAATGCCTGCCAACCAGTGTTCGAGGACAACAACACACAGGCCTATGTAAAAGGATTTCTCTCAACCTTCATCTCCCTTCTTCTCTTTCTCTTTTTTTGCTGTGTGTTCTTTTTTTTTTTTAAACCAACTTTTCTCTTTTTCTCTATATAAATTATAGTTTAGTAGACTTTCTAATGGCCTAGGTTAAATGTGGAAGTTTTTTGTTGTTTGTTCAGAAATTGGGTCAATGGCGTTGTATTGGTGACATGTTTATATAAATAATTGACAAGGCAAATGCTTTAGACTCATAAATAAGGTTGCATTTAAAATTGGTGACCCCGACGTCATTTGGCAAACTGCTGTAGATTTGAAAATTTATAGTTTTCGATGTCCAAAAATTAATAGCGAAATGAATTTGAGCATGACAGAATGGTTTCTCTTCTTAAATTATGATTGTTAAAGCAATTTTTTATTTTTCATTTTTGCTTCTAATTTTCTGAGAACTTTGCTAAATAATTGGCATCATCATCTCTGGTAGAGCACTGGCAATTTCCTCTCAATTTCGTTTGACCACAATGAGCCGGCTTGCCCAGTTAGCTAGCCTGGCTAAAACTTTAAAAGCCACTCTCACAACATAAAACATTTTCCGGTTTATAATTTTCTTGTCAACACAATTTTCACGCCATGTTCTTTGGCGCTAACGCCTGCCTAGCTGCTTGCCTAGCTGGTTGGTTAGTTGGTTGGCTGTTGCCTAGTATCCCTCGCGGCTCCTTCACTGGCATCCTTTTTATTTCTTTTTTTTTTGTTTTGTTCTCTGTTGTTCTTGTTTTGTCGCCGCGCTGCGCGCTTTTGCTACTTAACCAACTGTAAAGCTCTCGGCCATATTGTGTGGCACCTTATTTTTCTATTATATTTTCAACATAGCCGCTGCCGCTGCTGTTGCTGCAACATATTTTCCACTCTGAGACCCACAGACTGCCGTGCCCCCCGTCACTCTCTTTCTCTCTTTTTCTATAGAACAATTCTTCCTCTTGCTTTCATTCTTTTGGGCAACAAAAGTCAAGTTCCCAAGCCATGCAAATTATGTGGCAGAGTAAAGAAAATGAAAATGGCAACTCCTTCCCCGAGAGAGAAGCACAGACAAAGTGAACCACTTTGACGTTATTTTGTTTTTCACTCTTTTTTTTATATTATTTTATTTTAGTTTTCCTTCTATTTTGCTTTATTCCATTTTGTGTAGTTGACGCTTCAAATTTCCGGCCTCATCTCTCGATTCACTCTTCTTTCCCTCTTCTTGTATCCAAAAAAAAAAAAAAAACAAAGTTGTCCTTGGAGTTCTGGCGGAAATACTTTGGTAATTAAATTTTAAAGACAACTAACCAACACTGGAATTCACATTCCCTTCTACAACTCTGCCGTTTGTTTATTTATTATAGAAGCAATCTGCAAAAATTCGATTTTCTTTGCTACTTAATGACAATGAGAAAAGAAAATGTATACAAAGCAAAAATAAAACCCAAGAAAAGTTTTCTGGTTGCAAATTCTACACAATTAACGATTAGAGAAAAACATTGAAAATAATTAAACCAATAATTGAAGAAGCTTTTGTGCTTTAGAGGGTTAAAATTTAAGTATTAGAGTGAAGATGAAAGTTAAGCCAAGATGATTGCTGTGATGTAGCAAAGGATTGTTAATAAGCAGTGTTAGATAGTTTATCTACTACTATTATTCTACTACTAGTTTATCACACTACTACTAGATATAGTGAGATGACTAGCTAGCTAGTGTCCTGTCGCGTTGCTTACATTCTGCCAGCCCTTAAACCAACGATTAAACGTTTATAAAGAGAGTAAAAATCCTGAATTAACTTATGCTCTCTTCTGAAAAACACTCAAAATCAATATGTCCAAAGGATTGTCTTTTTCCAAAGCATTCATTTTAAACTTTACTCACTGCCCTTGCCTTTTTGAATATTCCGGTGTTACTGCTGTAACCTGTCTTTACATTTCATTTGAAAGTTAAAACAATTTCAATCAGACATTGACACTATATCCTGTATCTGATTGAAAAATTTCAATGAATAGCTGATGATGGCTTTAACTTATTTTCATATGGACTTTTGTCAGTTTGTCACTTTGTCAGCGACTGTATTAACGGAAGACAAAGAGTGACAAAAACTTGGCTATGTATGTTTGTGTGTGACATTTTTTCCGTTATTCTTTCACATTTATATTCATGCTGGAGCCAGACATTAGTTTTTATACTCCCCCCACCCCACCCAAAAAAAAAAAAAAAAAAAAACCCTTGCCATATACTTATGAACAAGGAAAAACGAATTGGCGCCAGTGGAAGTGGAAATTTGTTTGTTGGTCAGACAGAAGACTACGGACTGGCATTGAAGTTGGAGATTGTAATGGAACATAGTAAGAACGAAGGGGGAGGGGTATGAGTCCGAACTATGGCAATTTGTCAGGCTCGTGACTGCGAAGAGTTTTCTGGCTCTTTCAGCCAGCACCAAATGCGGAGTTCGCTTCATTTGTTGGCTTAAGTAACTTAACAACTTTACGCTTGCAACTCGCGTACGAAGGAAAGCGCGACTCCTTCCTTTCAACTACCCTTCCAAGCGGAGACGTTGTCCTCATCGCCGTCGTCGTCGTAGTCCTTTTCCTCTTGTTTATATTGATAATGTGCCATTTATTTTATTTAAGACATGCGCCCGCTCTCGCTCGATTTGCAGTCACGTTCATGCGGCAGCAGCAGAACGCGAAGCACCAGCAGGACGAATGAATTGTGTAGGTTTCAGCAACTGCAAAATGACTGCACATGTGTGTGCCAATGAGTGTATGTGTGTGTGCGAGTGCAAGGACATGCCACAACTTGCTGTTGCATAATGCATTAAGTGCTGGCATCGGTGACGCCGAAGGAACGAAACGTTCGGGTCGTTCAAGGGGGGGCAAAGAACGGTGGTAAGGCAGTTGCTCTACTGAGTTATTGACTTGAAGTTTGTTGCGGAATTTCAAAGTGCAACGTGTGTAAGGCATAACAAATTAGTCAACGGGGTGAAGTGAGCGTACTGAAGTGAGGTGAGGTACTGCGGGTACATGGACTGTGAGCGTGAGTATGTGTTAGTGCAGAGTGTGTGTGCGAAAGGAAGTGGCTTCTTGAAGAGATTTTCGTGAACCTTAAAGCTAATTGGCAAAGCAATATAAATATTATGGGAAATATTCTTAAACGGAAATAAAATTGCAATGAAATAGCAAACATTTGTTAAGTTTTGCTTATTAAAATAGCAATTTATTAGTATTTTAAGCCTGAAACCGCAACTCAAACCTTTTTGAGTAAAATTGTTGTATGTATTGGTAAATTGCTTAATGGTTCCTTTCAGTTTTTCACAACTTACAAACAGATGCAAGTTTATTAGCTAAAAGCAGTATTTTAGATTCGGGGATTACCTATCAATCTTTTCTTTAGCTCTTTCAATCTAAAATACACCAAACGGTTTGTTTCGGTTCTTCAATTACTTAGTTTAAATACAGAATTATTTAATATCTATCTTTAGAGATAAGATATAGATTTAATATCTTTTTAAACAGTATTTTCCTTCAGTAATCCCAAGAGTTTCTTTAGGTTCCATTTTGGATTCCAAAACTATTACGAATTCTGGAATCTCTTTGACAAAAGCTGATTGCTATATTACTCTATAGAACTAGTTCCACAAAAATGCTAATGCTCACTACGATGATTGTTTTCCCTAGAAAACTTAAAACTATTGCAAGTTTGTTGCTCGTTTAAAGAGAAGAAAATTGAAAATGTTGCCTCGAACCACAAAACACATCTCTTTTTCTGTCCATGTGTCTGTCTCCCTGGCAGCCTTTCCCGAACGACAGCTAAGCGTCAAACTAAGGAGGCAGAAGGGAATGAAAATCGAGATCAATAAAAACGTCATTCAATTTATTTTCAATTTTTTTTTTTGCTCCTTCTGCTATTCTGCTATATTTTGCGGAGCGAAGCGCGAAATGAGACGTGGCAAGGAGCAGCGAGTGAAGCAGAGTGTGGTATCGAGCGCCTAACAAATAATGGCAGACAGCGAAAAAAGAAAACGCCAATAAATTTAAAGAAGAAAAGCGGGCGTAAGAAAAGCGATGCTGTGTGTGTGTAAGGAGTCAACACAATGACAAACTGCAGTCAGGACATATGTGTGTAGGATGTGTAGGATGTTGGACTTTTGAGAGTGGGCGTATGTGCTTGGTTATATCAAATAACTTTGACTTTACACATTATTAAACCGCAATGTTGTCGACGACAACGACAATGATAAGGAGGAGGATGAGAAGGAGAAGGAGGGAGTCAAGCGTAGAGAGAAATAAAGCGAGACAAACAAACAAAGCTGCGTCACATTTGTAAGGATTGTAAGCAGTCGACGTCAACGATGACGACAATGAAAGGATGCAGTTGCCTGACTGCCTGCCTGCCTGCCTACGTTACTCCTGTTGCATTCTTGTTCCTCGACACACTCGACAAACAATTGTCAGCCCTGTTGTTGGGCGGTGGCAACGGTTGCGGCGGCCACTGCACAGTTGCACAGAGTTTCTTCTCTATTGTCTTGACTGTTGAATTTTTGAGAAGAAATTGATTAAAGCGGCAAAGCAAATTGTTTGCCCAGTCAACTTTAAGACCTTGCTCCTTGCTGAAACCTATAACTGTTTCATTCTCTTCTTCATCTCATGTAGCTAACGGTCTTTGTCTTCTTCTTCTTCTCCAGTTTCTTGCTCGAAAGACGACGAGCTTCACGCTGTTTCCCTTTCCTTTTTTTATTTTTCGTTGCCGTTGGCATTGCGGCAAAGTCAATGAGTGGCAATATGCCACCAATAATTCAGGTCACGCGAGATGTCGTCGTATAGTCCTGGGCAGAACATCTTGGCATCAGTGCACAGTGGGGCAAGCTAAAGAACCTAGAAAGCAATAAGAGAAGTGTTCTTAAGATTGGTTATGTAATCTTATTGATAACTCAAGATCCTTTGTTAAAGACTAACATAACCGATTAATATTAAGATTAATAGTTTTAGATGTCCGTTTTATGGTTGGAGAAGTCCTTCAAATTTACTATTGAAAAGTACAGTCTATGCACGTTTTCATATAGTTTAATTTCGTTAAAATCTATCTATGAAGTTAATCTAATATCATCTATGTAACGATAACCTAAACGAGTTTAGTTTTCTTGAATTATTTTGATTGAATTTCATCTACAATATTTCCACTGTCAATGGCTTTTTTTCATGCCTTGAGTACCGCCAGTTTGACTCTCGCTCTCTGTATAGCTCTCTTCGCGCCGCTCTTTCCTCTATTATATACCGTCACCTTATTCACTATATTTTTCGTTCCTTTTGCCACTCTCTGACATTCCCTAGGTTTTTACTCTACAGTATTGTGGAATGTTCTATTGCCTTTTCTTTCCTCCTACACATCCTACATTGTGTATGCTCCTCCATTGTATACTGACGTCGTTAGGCCAAGCCAGTCGCCCTCTCTCTGCTTCACTCTGCTCTTCCTTCCAATTTCATCCTTTAGCTGATGCTTCTCTTTCCATGTTCCACTTGCTGCTGCTGCTGTATTTCTGCTGCAATTTTAATGAAGCTGCGGCATGCGGCAGGCGCCTTCAAGTTGCACGCGCCATTGGCGCAACTTGCGCTTTTTATGCTTTCCTTCGTTTTCTTTTTGTTGCTGCTGTTGTTGTTGTTGTTATTGTTGTTCTCCTTTTTCTTGATGATGATGGGAATGGAATGGCCTGTAGATGTAAAAGTAAGAGAAAGATGAGTAGAATAGAGTAAAGGAGAGATCAAGGAGGTAACATATTGAGGCCTTGGTTTTGCCATTGTTAAATGAGCTTTGCATGGCAGCTGCTTGCTAACTTGTTTCCTCTCCTCTAACGAGAAATTCAATTTCTCTACACTTTTTGAACAAAACTCTGTCTCTTGCAATGGTCAAAAATTCAAGTTTGCCTGTCAATTGAGAGTTAAATGAACGTACAGACAGGCACACACACACATACATACACAATAAGGAAGATATAGAGAAAAGGATAATGCTGCTTTGGCCGACAGACAACATCCTGTTTTCGTCTCTATAGAACTAAGTGAGTATGTGTGAGTGTGTGTGTGTAAGGTCCTTGGGTTTTGCCTTTTGAATAAATGCCATAATTTATGGTCAAAAGTTTGCTTGTGCAGACATTTTGTGGCAAACACTTGCAAAACGCTGGCTATTTAGTAACTGAGAGAGAGAGAGAGCAGCTCAACTCCCACAGCTCTACAAGCTGCTCTCCTTTTGGTCATTTTGATGATGATGACTGCCCAAATTCATTCACAGTCTACAATCTACTCTAGCCAGTAGTAACTCCTTTCTCTACTCTACCACCAACCTTTGGCCCTTCCGTTGCATTTGCAGTTCATCTGAAAAGTTTGCTTGGTTAGATTTCGGTGTCCATTAGTGTAATTTAGAAGTGGAGTTTCTCTCCAACTTTTTGGACGAATCAAAAACGAAAGATATTCAATTTACTTAATAGTTTAGGGACACACGAGGGCGCATCAAATTACAATTGGTGGCAGCGGCAAATAGAGTATGGTAAGGGTAGGAGAGAGAGGTTAGGATGTTAGAGGGAAACTCAAGTTGCCACCAGGTGCTATTGCTAAAGAAGATGATGATTCTGAGTTGACTAAGGTTGCCTGCCTGCCAATGCCTTTGGCATTTGCTTTTAATGAAAATCAACAGAAAGAGAGAATTGAGTAGGAGGTTGGTTGCTGCTTGATGAGAGAAAAATGCTAATCAACAATGAAATCGATAAATGTTTGTATAAATGTTTGAACAACAATACGAGAGTTGAAGTTACCGCCACGGGGCCAAGGGGGAAATTGTCGCTTTAGACATTGATTTGCATATTATGAGAAAAAGTACAGCAAAGTGTCGTTGCCGGTGTCAGTTACAGTTTCAGTTTGTTTAAACGATGAGCTCATAGGCAAATTGAGTTTATTTTTCTGTTCTTCTTTTTTATTTTATTTAAATGAAAGAATGAAAATCTAATTTAAAATCAATTGAAAAGTGGAAATTGGGTATTAAAAACAGTTGGTATTTAGTTTCCTTTAACTTTATTGAAATTATTTGTTTAATTGTTGATTCGTTTATTGTACTTAAATTTAGTATTTCACTTGCTTTTCATTGGGAATTGGGATTGCTTCTACGTTTAGAAAACTGTTTTATCTGTTGTCATTTTGGAAGAGTTTTAAAGATAAAGTCTCTCTGATGTCATAAGATTCTTTTTATGAATCTTTCTTAAATTTAACTAAAGTGTGATATGATTCTATATGACTAATGTTTCTCTACAATCGTTTCACGACTTTTTAACTTAAATTGAAAAATTAAGATAGTTTTTAATACTTATATAATGGAAAAGCAATACGATCCAAATTTAACGTTCCAAAATATATTTAATAAACATATTTTAAAGCAAAGACTTAAAAAAAACTATCAATAAGATAATAATTTTCAATAGTCTTTTATGTTTCTTTCACATATTCCATATATTTTCGTATTGAAACACACAAGCTATACCATTCTCTGTTTCATTTCAATTGTACCATTAACTTAGACGTTTCATTTTAAGCAATTGCAAACCTTTCATAAAATATCACAATTTTATGGTGTTCCATTCCATATGTTTTATGGCCATCAAGTGTACCATTTGGTTTAGCGCTTCATTTTAAGCAATTGCAAACCTTTCATTAAATATCATAAATTATGGTGTTCCATTCCATATGTTTTATGGCCATTTTATATACTTTTATCTTAAATTGATTAATTTGGTAGACAAACTCTAACGATTGAAAAGTTTGGTGGCAAATAAGTTCCGTTTACTTCCACCTAATGGCACCTTGACTTAGGCCTTGTCTCGAAACAAGAAATCAATATACAAAAAGCAATAGCTAAAGCATCTTCTCAACTGACAGTAAGTTAAGTTACTGGCTAAAATCAACAAATAATATTGGGAGAAAAAAAAAAAATAAAAATAGAAAAAACGAAATTGAAGAGAGAAAAAAAAAATTGAAAATGCGCAAAGCGCCTGTTTAAGCATTTCAATTGATATCCATCAGCAAAGTGGCGCAAACAAAAAAAAAAAAAGAAAAAAAGAAAATGTATTGTAGGAGTAGAAGTATAGAAGAAGGAGGGAGGCGAGTCGAAAGTAGAAAAATAGAAAATCAATTCAATCACGCTTATCAGAATGAACGAGAAGAACTCTCCAACTCTCGCACTCTTCTCTCTCTCGTTCTATCCACGTCACTGGCAGCAGGAACAAGAAATACAAAAAAAAAAAAAAAAAAAATTACAATTCAAAAAGCATTTCGGTATGTTTATAAGAGGATGGTAAACGAGGATGCGGGGAATGGATAAAGATTTGGCGGGGCAACTTGGCGACAACAATAAAAATCCAAATGGAACTTTATGTAGTTCTTTCTTCCTCTCTCTCTCTCTATTTCTCTGGCTCTCTGGTAGCTGAGAATGATTTACTGTCGTTTCGTTACAGTTGTTGCTGTTGTTGTTGTTGTTGAGATTTTTATCCCTTGGATTGGCATTCGTTTTAGACCATTTTTACTGTTTATAACTATCCTCCGACCCCCTCCGACCAACCGCCTACTTCATTGCCATATCCAACGCCCACAGTTATCTATCTATCCATCTATCTAGCTATATATCTGGCTATCAACATGGCGCCGCGTTGTCGCTACTGCATTTAAAAATGGTCGCATATTTATATCACTCAAGGGGAATGGTGGGTGGGTGGGTGTTGGGAAAAAGGAAGAGTATATAGCATTAGCTATATCTAGCAAGTATTGTTATATGAAGGATTCAAAGTAGTTGACTTAAAAGCGCTGCTGCTGGCTTATTGATGATTGTTCAAGTGCTGCATCAATATGGTTTTGTTAGCATTTAACATTTTTAGAGTGTGTGTGTGTGAGTGTGCGGATGTGTGTGTCTGTGCGTGTTAGAAGCTTTGTGTGCCATAGGAAATGGTGTAGAAAATTTGATAGGTTTAAATTATTTCTTATTATACTAGCAAGAATTTAAAGCACCATATAGAAAATATCGAAAAGGGGTTTTAAAATATGATTTAATCCATTAAAAGATAAAATTTTCGTATATTCTCATTGTTATTTTTACAAAATTTCAATAGATCACTCATAATATATAAAAAGTTCAATTAGTTCATCATTTTTTTAATCAAACACTTTGATTTATTCCCCTTTTCAACTTATAATCCTTGTGTATATCAAACTATGCCAATTATTGCAACTTTTGCTGTCAATTCCCATTCCATTTGTTTTTGTATCTATCTCATAGTTGGCATACTCTTCTATCGTCTCATTCTCTTTTTTTGCTCTACATTTAAGCCATTTTGCTATTCATTTCTTAATCACGTTATCTCGTCAGCTAGCATATGGAAATGTTAACTTGTTGGCTGAAAAACCAAACCCAACTCAATGGGCACACTTGAATGGGCTTTTCTCTTAACCAACCAACACACCCCCCTTACTCACTTTTCATCTTTGGCTGTTGGGACTTATAGCCAACTTTTCCATCACTTTCCAAGCGATTAAACAATCAGCGGGCATTATAATCTCTCTTGCTTGCCCTCATCCTCTTTCATGCTCCTCTCTTCCCTCTTCGTTGGGTAAAAGTCATGTATCATAGATGCTGATGGCATTTTTCCTGGCTTTGGATTCTACAATGAACCTATCTATAACTCGTCTCCTTTCCTCTCCTCTCTATACATACATGTGTTTGAGTGTTTGTTTTCTTTTCCTTTCATTTTTTTTTTTTTTTGCCTTATGCGATTTGCTTTTTTCCCCTTTCCTTTTCGTTTTTTGCCATTTGATGCTGTCAAACATGATTTGCATATGCTGCCGGCAGAGATTATGGATTAAGTTGACTATATCTTTTTCGATTGCAGTGATTTCTTTTTTGCATTGAGCTTTGAGGTTGATTTTAACTTGTACCGCTTCTTCCTTAATACGATTGTATGCGGCCAATTAAAAACTGGCTACGGTATATATAATTTAGACTTTTTTATTTCAAACTATGCAAATTGGTCACTAATCATAATGTCAGCTTATTGATTAATATCCGTGGCAATTTACAAAACGATTTCCTGCTCAAATAGCAGTTTCTACATTCGAAAAAAGATACAGAGAGGGGGAAAAAAAAGATGAAGAAGTTGTAGTAAGAAATGTAGAAGAAGCAGAAAGAAGGAGAAGAAGGTAACATACATCAAGGTGACTTATTAGGCATTCCATTTAAATGACATTTATTCTGTGTGCCGAGTGCTGGAAATAGGCTTAAAAAGCCATTATTGTCAACATTTATAATAGTTTCAAGAGCGACGAGCATCGTCGAGGCAGCACACATTTGCCTGTGTCCTGAATTTGCGTCCTTTTTAACCGTTGCCTATTGCTCATGCCTTTGCCTTACCTTTACCTTTGCCTTGCCTTGCCTTGCTTTTCCTTCTTGCTTTTCTTGTCTGTGTTTGTTTACCTTACACTTGAGCGGCATAAAAACACTCACACGGCAATCCACATACACACACACATCCTCAGACAGTTTGAAGTGTGTAGGTTGCAAGATGAGAGCGAGAGCGAGAGTGAGAGTGAGAAGAAGGAAGTTGTATGAGAAGTGTGGGGTTTTACTTAATGAAAACAATTTGGTCTATGCTGCGTATGAGTTATATTTGAAGTGGTTAACTGTGTACAAGCTATATGGCTGACAGAAGCTAGTAAAAAGAAATACAAAAGCAAAATGGTATAAAATAAATTAAATCAAAATGAAACTACTTATTTTCTATCGATTAAGTTTTCATACAAACACAATTTTCTATTTCCATTGACAGTTTTCTACTTGATATTCTCATAAAAGAACTTTAAAGATTTGTGCCCTGAAAGTGAAATGAATGTTTTTATCAAATGTTGTTAAGTTTAATAAAATAATAAGATATTTTTATAAATTTTAGATAATTTTAAAATGTTTAATTTACTTTGTCTTACTTAGTTTTCGTTTGGGGATAAATGACAGAAGTATCTTAAAGATTAGCCTTTATTATCTTTAAGTAAAACAATAAAGAACTGGTTAAGAAAATAATATAAACCAAAATAATACATGGGAATCGGTTAACTGATTAACATGATTATATATTAAAAATTTCTCTTACTTTTCCTTGTTCAACACTTTTTCTTCTTAACAAAAAAAAAGTAAAACCTTTCACTTTAATTTAATCACACAAATCTCAATTCAAGCTGTTGGCACTTGTTAAATGCGTTTTATTACAACAAATTTGCTTGTAACCAAACAAAGTTTACTTTGTTGTTGTTTGTTCTTTGTTTTTTTTTTACACTTAACGCGACCTTAAAAGGTCAAGTTTTAACCATTATGAGTTTTAACAACTTTTCATTCTACTTTTAGACCTTCTTCTCCACTTCTCTTTCTTCCTTGCCATTATGCTTGCCTCTCCTTCTACTTATTATGCCTCTTTTCACATTCATTTTGACAACTTGTGACAAACTGTCTTTCACTCATTCATTCACTCACTCATTCAGTCAGTCAGTCAGTCACTCATTTTTATTATTATTATCATTATTTTTGGCTTAAATCCTTTTCAACAAGGATGTTGACAGCAAACAGCAGCAGCAGCAAAAAAAAGCACAGTAAATTTCGTTTTAATTTTCACTTATTTATATATATATATATATATATTTAATGTGCGCTCTTTTTTTTTCTCTCCCTCTCTCTCTCTCTCTTTCTCTCATTTCTTCCACTTGGTTTTATAGCGTACTTTTTAATTACTTTCCCATTCATTTGTATAACTTTTGGCTGTTGCTTTTACACAGTCTTCTCATACCACTTGGCTTTGGTTCTATCTGTTTTCGTCTATATTGTTGTTATTTTGAGATTAGAATTGAAATAGAAATGAATATTTAATTAATTTTCACACACATTTTGCTGAGATTTACATATGCCTCGAGATGCAAAATGAAAATAAATACCAAAGAGATGAAATTTAATTGTCACATTAAATGCCAGGACACAGGGTCCCTAAAGACTTACACACACACACACACACACACGCAAGTAAATTTCCATCCTAAGAAGAAAATTGTGTTTTCTTCTTTTTCTGTAAGTAAGTGTGTGTGTGTGTGCCTGTGTAGTTAGATGGTGGCGGGGGAGGTCCTTGAGGCGCCACAGTCAGAGCACATTTCCTGCCTTTACACTCCTTTTGGGTCTCATGTGAGAGAATTTAACCTATTTACACAGTAATTTATTTGCTTATAAACATAAAACCACTTTCGTTTCCAGCAAAGGGGCATATGTTTCTAAAGAGTGGTGTAGGGGGAGGGAGTGGGGTAGTGAAGCAAAGGCACTGGCAGTCACTTAATTTAATAATTTTCACATTTATTGAAACAAAATGCACAACTTGGAAGGCAAATGAAAAGGAAAGGAGAGTAAGAGATTGGTAGGAGAAGGAGGGAAGTTGACTGGTTGGGCAAATCAACTCCCCAGACAGACTCGTTCTTATTTTTTATCCATTTCATTCTTTCTGTTTTTGCTTCATTTGTGTCGGTTTTTAATTTTACTTCGTCCTTACAACGTCTGTGTATGTGCATATGAGTAACTGTGTGTGTGTGTGAGTGGGTTTCTTTGGGTGCATGGGTGTGTGTGTGTATATAAGGCAAACACACTTAAAACTCAAATATTTGCATACACTCGAGCATTGTTTGCATAAAAATACCAAAAAAAGAAAAAAGAAGTGAAAAAGAAAGGCAGCAAAAGGCACCAGCCACTGGCAAGACGATGGTAGTAGGTAAGGAAAGCAGGGTGGGGGAAATGAGGTAAGGAGCGAGGTAACAAGGACTTGCTGCAATCCCCTGTTGTTGCCTTAGACCAAAGCAAATTTATTATCACACACAAAAAGGCACAATCTATAAAAACGTAGCAAGCTGAAAGAAGGACGGAACAAAATCAAACGAAATGAGGCAAACACACCAGAGTCCTCGTCTCCAGCCAGGATATAGATCCTTTTGCCCCAAAAGGGAGGGGAGAACGAGAGAGAGAAATGGAGAGAGATGGGGTGGCAAAACACACGCGCCTCTTCTTTTGTGCAAATAAAAAGGACTTGATGCTAGAATGCGGGTGTGCATGAAGGAGGTGATGAGGCTGCTGCTGCGGGGTGGTCGGAAAGTGGCATGATGCTAGATTGTAACATTTGCTACAGAGAAAGGTAATGTATGCCAATGCACATGAGACCTCGATTCAGGTCCAGGCCACCTGATGTGCGGCCCCCTCAATTTGCATAGCTTTGCAGAAGGAGCAAGGACAAAAAAGATATAGACGGGGGCAGCAAGAGAATGTAGAAATTGGGGGCAGGGCAAACAAAAATAAGCCACGCCAGCAAAATAACAACAAATGGCAGGGGAAAAGAAAGACAAGAAAAACAGCAACAGCAACAACAACAAAAGAAGCAGCAGAAAATTTCGTCCAAAAAATAAAGGAAAACGAAAAGAAGCGGCAAAGTACAAAAAAGCGTCAAGTTTAGCGCAAAATTAAACAATCTTATTACCCGGATTAGTGACAAAATTATGTAGCATACCTTAAGGGGCCAGCCTAGAGTGTGAGTCTAGCGAATAAGAGAAGTGGCAGTTGGAGGAGAAATGCCAACAATGAGTGAGAGATCTCACTGGATGATAGGGGGAAAATAGGTAAACAGACAATTGGCAATTGTGTGGAAATTGTTAGAATTGAAATGAAAATTACACTCTCAATAGTTGAAAGAAAAATGTTATTTGTGTGTTAAGGGGGGAGTTGGGAAAACAAAGCAAAACTCGAATCAGTTTAGATCAAATGGAAAATAAAAGTAATGACTTTTTTTAGAAGTGGAAAATATTTAAAAAGACAACATTTTGGATGAGAGTTTTTTTTCGAAAAAAACTTAATTTGGGAAGGAGATAGCTTATTCAAATGTGATTCATTTGTTTTTAAAATAAATTTTTGATTTTGAGAGAAGACTAAATAAAGAGTCAAAGAAATGGAACTTCTATTAAAGAATATAAGGACAAATATCCTGACAGTTTTTTCTTATTTTTTCTTACAGTTGAGTCTACAAACCTAAACCTAATTATATAGCAAAAGAAAACTTAATAAAAATTTATTAGAAATTAAATTTCATAATCAAATACTATAAACCAATCAATATTTCATGACTTTAAAGGATAATTTTATATACTATCCTTGAAGTCGTCTTTATTTCATTTGAAGTTTGAATCTTATTTTCGTTTATCCCACTCAGTGAAATCAAATTTAAAGTCAGTTTTAAACTAATTTACCTTACTTTTTAACTTTACTTCACTTAAAACCTGCAAATGATCCTTTTTTTTTGATAAGGACCATATCCTGAGACTTCTCCATTTAACATTCAAATGGAGCACCCTGTAAAATTGTCGTGTTGTTTTAACAATTGATGGTCGGCCTCCCGTTCGTTGTTTCTGTCTACCTTTCATTTGCCTTTTACCAATGAATTTATTAATTCATTTATCCTTTGTCCTTTTGTGTGTGTTTTTTATTCGCCTCCTTCTCATTCCTTTGGCCACACTAATTAGGTTTGTCTCAAATATTTAACTAGTGGATTTAATGCTCAATTTAACATAGAAAAAGTTGAAAAAAAAAGAAAACCAAGAGAGTGAGAGAAACATAATTATGCAAATTAACTTGAGGAAACCAAAAAAATAATATAAAAAAGAAATCCATGATGAGGAGAACTTGGACTCTTTTGACTCGATAGCATCAACATTTATGCCTGCAGTTGGCGCTGTCGGAAAAGCGCGTGAGGCGGAAAAGCGCATAAGCTGCACGTTAAGATTGCGTATACGCCCCGCATATGGCAGCTACAAAAAAAAAAGGAACCAGAAAAAAAAAACTGAAATGGAAAGGAAAGGCAAGCAAAGCTAAGTAAACGAGAGCCATAACTTGTCCTCAGTCGCCACACAAACAGCAGCAAAAAGAGAGAGAGAGACAGAAAGGTATATAAAAACGTGGATATGGCCAAGTTGCTATGGTTGTACTACGGTGTGGTATGTCCTTGTCGTCCTTGTCGTTGTCGTCGTCGTCAGTTTTCATTTCCTCCTACTGCTTTCTGTTTTGCTGTCGTTTCTTGATACCCGGCAACCTTTAACTTGGTCTCTTGCCTGTGCTGATTTAGTGCAAAACATTTTTCTTGATTATTTTAGTTATTCCTTTGCGTTATTTTCGTTTTTGCTTCACTTTCCTTTCTTTTTCTTTGCCGTGTTGTTGCGGTTTGTGCCGGAGGCAAGTGCCAGCCAACAAGCAGTCGACACTGGTCTTTCTATCACCGTATCGCCTCTTGCGTGCGATTCCTTCTTACTCCTGCTTGTTCCGATTCCTGCTTCTGGGTGCTGCTGCTGCTGCTTGCTGCTTCTCTCCTGCTGCGTGAGAAGCCATAAAGCGATTTGTCATATTTATACAAGTTGATAAAATTATAAACAGCATCGCATAGCAACATCCTTGTCTCGCAGTCAGACATCGTCCTGCTGCGCTGCTATGCCATAGATAGATGTATCTATATCTTTAACTATAAATGTAACTGTAACCGTAACTGTATCTATGACTGTAACTGCAACTGTGTAACTTCTGTGTGTGTGTGTGTATGCTGTGTGAGTGTGTGTGTGTTTATATCCTGTAAAATTGTTGGCGTGTCTGCAGTTTTCTTACTCTAATTGAAGAGGCGGGCACTTGACTCTCTGTATAGACTTCCATTATCTCGAAAGGTGAATAACGAAAAGGCAAAATATATCATCATTATATATCATTAAGGATAAACAACTTTAAAAATTGATCATTTTGGCTAGTCTGGTTTTTATTTATCTCTATTTGTTAAGTCGAATAAGTTTTTATGGTTCAAATAATACAAAGAAATCTTGGAAATTTGTTGGGAAGATTCTTTGAACAATTTTAATTTAGATTATTACTTTCCTCTTCATTGACAACGACTCAAATATATCTCAAAGTAAATTTATTCCAATTTCAGGCTAATTTTATATTAAGCCAATTATTTTTAAAGAAATTGCTTAATAAAATTTAAATTAAAATTCTTTTTTCTACTTTGAACATTGCTGTAACGAATCTGATCAATTTCCTCTACCTTATCAAGTACAGTGGGTGGGAAAAAGGTTTTACCTATGTTTCAATTTTGCAATTGACTTGAAACTAAAGTTTAAGTTTATTTTTTTTTGTCTGGGCATTTAAGTTATTTTATTAGAAATAAATTTAAAGTTTTAACTATAATCTCTTTATGGATAAAATTTACATTTAATTGAATATTCAGTAGTTAAATATTTTGGTTTTATTTATGAAATGCAACAAGGTAAAGTTTTATGTAAATTCTAAAACATTTACCATTCAATTGAAAATTCTGGCCAAGACTTAAATTCTGCTCACATTTTCAACCTCCTCCTTTAACCTGGTTTATGCTGAACATTTCTGGCAACATTCAAATTACATGCTAAAATTACTGTCAGTACGCTTAAAGCATTTACAAAACGATGTCTTCTCATTCCTTTCCTTTTTTTCCACCTCCAACTCTCTCTCTCTCTGCTCTGCATATCTCTCACTGTGTTTGTCTCCCATAACAAATTTTATTTTAATATTTATTGTTTTTCACGAAAAGCCGCGCGTCGCTCTCCATCCTTTGCCAGTCATTTGTTGGCCAGTTTTTTAGCTGGAGGCGAAAAGCAGCTCCTGAAGATGACGACGAACAAATTGAAAACGAAAGCAATGCCAAAATAGAAATGTTTTCGCGCCCGCCACTCCAGGGGGTAAAAGAAGGAGTATTTTGTGAGAGAGAGTGAGAGAGAGAGAGAGAGAGATGGTTAAGAGATGTGGGGAGTACGAAAGACATTGTCAGCATTGTCGGCATTATGTGCCTGCCAAATTGGACTTAACCTGGGTGGCAAAGTGGAATGTCTGAGACGAAGTCGTCCTCGTCGTCCCTTCTCTCTTGTTGTCTTACTCAAAGTGTAATCATTGTCGTTTGTCGCACGTTTGTCCGCATGCCGCCCACCGCTACCAAGTTCTAAGATGCAGCCACATGGAACTTATTACTTTCATTTGCCTGCCAACTTTCCGCCCCGTCCGCCCCCTTTATTCCCATTGTTACCATCTCTCCCTTCCGTTTTTAGAATATAAATTCATAACAAATTCATTGCGCGCAGCGAGGCATTTAAGAGCCTGTGCCAAGAACAGAATAAAACAACACAAAAACTGTAAGAAGGAAAAATACACATACAAAAGCCTGTTTCTAATTTTATATATTTGGCTTAGTATCTTCTTCATGTTGGTTCCTTGGTTGGTATCTCTTCTGTTTCACCATCTTCATTTTCTTTATCGTTCTTCTTCTTCTGTTTTTTTTTTTCGTTGACATCATCACACGGCGTATGCGTAATTTTGCCGCATTGCTTTTGAGAAAAGAAGCATCGTCTGTCTGTCTGTAAGGGGCATATCTTTGTCTGTTTCTTGTGTATATATTTGCTACTGGCAAACTTCACGCTCGCGGCTCACACGCTTTATCCCTCACTCACTTACTTATTCCACCTCCCTTTATATATACACACACACACACACATACACCTTCTACTGCTGCTACTCTCTTGGCCATATACTGGTGGGAATTGGCAACGCATATTTATGGGGCAAGCCCAAGTTTATTAGGCTCTACACGTTGCTGTTGCGACATTGTTTCAAGACTTTTTGCCGCCATGTAATTCCATTGAAAAACTTTTTATCCCAAAATGACAAAGAGCAAAAGAGATGCAAATATAAAGATAGAGAGTGGGAAAGAGAGAGAGAGACTTACTTTTCTTGGTTTTATTTACATAATGTCATTTAATGATGATGATAATGTCTATAGGCGTTGAAAGAGGCTTTCCATATGGCCTACGCATCTATTCCCCAATTGATCCTGAGGCATGCCACAAATCCAAATACAAGATTATAATCTTTAATGAGTTTTTCTTTCTCTAATCAATCCTTTAACATAAGCAGTTTACATTTCCACACCACATTTCTAAATTGGAAAAGCCAATGTAAAGTTTTAACCAGCATTGATAGAAGTTTAAGCCAACTAAGCTTAGTTTAAATAAATACTTAAATATAAAAATAAATATAATAATATCTACTTAAAAAGAAAAGAGGAAGAAAGGCGCTAAGATAGAATTTCAAATAAATAAGAAAAAAATATAATTTTAATTGAAAATTTTAACATTTGAAAGTTTTGTCTTTGTGTTTCAAAAATCATCAGAATCAAAATCTTTAGCTCTAGAAAATTTCTTTACATTTCTTTATAAATAATTTCAGAAAAAAAAAAATTAAACAGATATTTCATTCTAAACTTTATTCTGGCTATAGTCTATAAACTTTAAAAGTTTTATAACCCAATTTTAAGTTATTAAGAGTCTCAATCTTGAAGTCTTAACTTCTTAAGTCTTACTTAACCTCAATTAAAGGATATTTTATTTTAAAGAAAAGATTATTATATAGCTGACTTTGCCACTTTTTTTATTTTTAAGTATTTTTTTTCTTTGGTGTTGTTTTAAAAAGTGCTTAAAATTGTTGACTTAACCTTAAATTTGATTTGCTTCATAATACCAAATAAAAAATGTTGGCCTTAAACCCACCCATAAGAAAATAAAAGTAATGAAAATGCCTCATTTATTTAGCATTATGCAACACTTAATTTCCTTCTTAAGCATAATTTTTCTTCAACTTCAAATAAGTAGGCAACACTTTCTTCATTTTTAAGCCAGAAAAATTCATTAAAATTTTCTTGAGGCGCACAGCATGGAAAAAAAAAACGAACGATATATAAGTAAAAGTGTGCGTTAAGCACATTTTGTAAATTGCCAACCTTCTAGCCAACATTCTTCTGCTGGTTACCATTTTTGCCTGCCCACTAAGCGGATCAAGCGGCATCTTCTCCCTGTCTGTTTCTGCCCCCTTTTTTGTATTGCTTTTTTTTTTTTTTTTTTTGGTTGGACTGCCACAAGCATCGCCTGCTGTTGTTTATTATTATCTCTTGGCGTTGCTTGGGCGCTAATTTCGAAATTACAAAATATTCCATTTACTATTTTGTTGAAAAATGATTGCAAGCAATTTCATTTCCGACAGAGAACACCCGCCCCACCCCCGTACAACCGCCCACTGAGTTGTGAAAACTAATTACAAACACATAAAAGTTTAAGAGAAGGGTTGTTTGTTACTCTACAAAACAAAATAAAGGAAAAGGAAAAAAAGGGAAGCAAATGCAACATGTGACAAGTGAAATTGGTGTCTGTGACACGCCCATCAAACTAAATTACAATTCCTACTTTTAGTCGTTTGTGTTACTGTTTTTTTTTTTGGGGCGTAAAATATGTAGCCAAATGCCAATGCAATTGGCAAAAGTAGAAAATGGAAGCAGCAATAAGGAGTAAATGTCGGAGTAGTCAGAGAAGTCCAAGTCGT
This sequence comes from Drosophila neocordata, assembly GCA_018903615.1. Lineage (NCBI taxonomy): Eukaryota > Metazoa > Arthropoda > Insecta > Diptera > Drosophilidae > Drosophila > Drosophila neocordata. Next base: position 158,425 of record JAEIGI010000014.1, read on the forward strand.
CGTCTCTCTCTCTCTCTCTCTCTCTCTCTGTTGGCCTTAAGTGGCTAGCAACTTGAAGAATTTCGCATGAATTTTCAAGTTTTTTTCTTCTTCTTTTCCTTATTTTTTTTTTCTTTCTCTTAGCTATTTTCCAACATTAAGACAATAAGGTGGTGCCGTTACCCAAAAGGAGTTGGTAGGGGGTAAGCCACTGCCATTATTGTGGCCTCTGAAAATGGTTTTTAAAGTGTGTCTGTATATGTATCTGTGTGTGTCTGTGTTTGTGTGTGAAAAACTTTTTCCACAAATGTTATTTTCTTCCCCTTCCCCTTCTTCTTTTCATTTTTTTTTTTTTTTTGCTGTCAGTGTTTTCTCTCTCAACATTTGGCCATTTTATTTTATGACAGTTGAAGTTGAAGTTTTGCTCTTTACACTTCTATGATTCTGATTTGAGCATTGCATCAAATTTTATGTGATTGACACCTAAAAAGCAAGAAAAGAAAACCCCAAAAGAAAAAGAAAATATGTTAAGTGTATGCAATCAAGAGAACTAACTATAAAGATGTTGCGTAAGGGAAAAAATAAAAGAAAGATATGTTTGATTCAAACACCAATTGATGAGTCTGTCTTTTCGAGTCACGTTGTCATCTCTAGTATGGGGCCAAAAACTGCCAACCTGCTGACATTAATGGCAAATGCTAAGCCAGCATTTCCTAGAGAAAGAGAAAGCATTTCACTCTCTATCTCTCTTTCTCTCTCTCTCTCTCTAAGTGTCTGTGTCTATGGAAAGGGTCCTGCAAAAGATGTTGTTGCGGCTTTTGAGGTCCTTTTGTGTGGCAAATGTTAAGGTAGATGAAGAAGGGGCGCATGACCTGCAGCAATTACCAATTTTCTTGTTACATTTTAAAGTGCCGCGACTGAGAATGCGGGTGATGTTGCTACTGCTGCTTCTTCTTCTTCTTCTAAGGACTATAGTGTCCTAGTTTGTCTAGGTGTGCAAATGTGTGTCTACATCTCTCTCTTCCTCTCTCTGTGTGTGTGTGAGGCCCATTAAGTGCGCTGCCAGATGAAAGCTTAAGCTGCTGCTGACACAACGAGGACAACCACGTGCATAATCTTCCTTGTCATTTGCGGCAAAAGGCTAAAGAATTGTTAATTAAGCCAAACGACATATCAGAAAATTAAGATCGCTTCTTATCATAGTTTAACCCCTTTTTGTTTAAAGTTAAAACATTTTCAATTAAGTTCTTTATTTTAAGTACATTTTTATTGGAATTTTATTTCAAGTATTTAAATTCTTTATTAATATATATTCTATATATTTTTCTCTCTCTCTTTCTATTTCAGGTATGTACAATTTTGTTGTTTAATCATTGATGAAAATTGTAAGTCAAATTATCAAAGATGCCTCATTAAATGTAACAAAAGCTATTCAAAATTATTTACTACTAAGTCGTAAGTTAAATACCCTGATTTTTTTTTTTTTATTTGTTTTTGTGTGTCCTTATCTAATTTTAAGTTGCGTTTTGCCTTAACTCAAGATTAGCGTCTCTTTTTTTTTTGTAAACATTCTTTAGAAGACTAATGAAAGTTGTTGAAGTTTGTATAACAGATTGCATTTTCCATGATTTATAATTATTATAAGTAATTATTATTGGTAAAAAAGGAGGTAGTTAAAGATTTGAGTGGGAAAAAGTCCATAAAATGCGTTTCGTAGACCCTAACACACAGATTTTTGATGTCTCTTTTCCTGCTTTTAGAACCCTGGAAAGTCTTTAATAGGAGTATAACTTATAGGTCGATATAAAAGATATAGTATGGAAATAGTTAAACATAAATTATCAGTATTCAATAAGCGAAGTTTTACACATATATATATATATATATTCCATATATTATCTCGGCTACAAATATAATGAAAATAAAGCTTATCTCCCATTATACATATATAGGAACTTAATAGAAAAGTTGAATGAAAGTTGTTAGAGTTGTCCAGAGTTTATTATCTTATCTTTGAATATATATATAATGAATTCTACAAAAGTTAAATTATATATTTAAAGTTCTTAAATATGTTTTAAACTTAAGATCACGGCAATATCTTACTGAAAAGTCTATCTGCCATAATATCAAACACGACTTTCTTTAAAAAGACTTCAAGTAAACTAGGGACTAATACTTTTATAGTATACTTAAGATCTTCTTTTTCAAATGTTTCAATATATCATGAAACATGTTTAGTAACATAACCAATATACCCCACAAAGTATAGAGTATGCGAAAATATAGCTAGAATCAGACATGCAATTGCAACATTTTGTGTATGCAAACAGGCGAATAACAGACACACTGGCAACACTTTCAACTCAACTTTGTCATCATCTTCACTTTTATTTCTTCCCTTTCTTCCATCTTTCTCTTTTTCTCTCTCTTTATCTCCATCTCTTGGACCGTCTCTTGCCATTTTTCACTAATTAATTATGCAGTAACAGCAAACAACTTGAAATGTAAGAAGATTAAAGCGACTTAAAAGGCATTTATGCAATGGCAGGCAACAACACAACAACACCAAACAGCAAACAGGACAGACAAGTGTCAGGATTCGTCCTCCCAACCCCCCCGTTCTTCTCCCTACACTAGCTTGCCTGCCATCCTACACACTATATAGTACTCAGTCTTTACAGAAAACAAAATTGCAAGACAAGTTGAAATGCCAAAGCATGGATGGATGTATGCAAATGTGTGTGTGTGTGTGTGTACACACATACATATATGCATACATATATGTATATATATGTGAGTGTGTCTTGTTAAGTCATGTTTACCAGCCTCAAGTTAAGACTTTTCATGTGAAGAGCAAAAAAATCATTTACACAATTTTTCTCTTGTAAAATTGTTTAAAAATTAATGAAAAATCCAATCACAAAAAAGGAAAAAAAAGAAGATTTATTTGACAGCTAATTTTTTATTTTAGCTGAAAATTAACTTTCTAAATTAAGCAACAAACAAAATATATCATATTAATTTTCGCTTAATTAAAAACAATTTCAGACAAGGAAAAAAAAAACGTAAAGTGCGAAAAAAATAAAAAAAGACACGATGACTATTTATAATACAAAAAACAAAAAAAAAAAGAAAATGCTAATTAAGTTACAAAATGCGCTGACAAAATGAAAATTATAGACAATGCCACACCACACACACACACTTCCATACACATAAGGACTTAAGTGAGCTTGAAACAGTCTGTCCCCCCTTACCCCTCTTTCTCACTCTACTCTAAGAGTTTGGGGTCTATGTGTATGCCAGGTGGCAAGCCAGAAGACAATTGAGCGACGCATTTACTCCCCTCTCTCTTTCTCTCTGTGCCGCCCTTCCTTTGCCTGTTTGTCAAAGTGCCTTGAAGCATTTTTAATACCCATTAACAAGGAAAGTAAAAGGGTATAAACAGAATATGTAAATCTCTGTATAAAGTGAATAAATGTTATATATTCTTGAACTTTATAGGCAGGCAAAATGATCTTTTAATCTAGAATCTAGGCAAAATTTTAATATTCAGAGGCTTAGGCCATCAAAATCGTTAATTAGAGACGTGTTTGGTCGAAAACTAGTTGAAGTATGTTTAAATTTTGGCCAAACGCCCTCTATCGGTCATCATTTATAATAGATATTTTTAATCAAAGCAATTGGTAAAGTAACCTGTTGTTTTTTATTACTTTTTTACAGATTTTGAAAGATTTTTTAATCAACTTAAAAATACCAGAAAGAAAAAATATTCATAAAAGATATAAATCAAACTTTTCACTGAATAAAATCAGCGATAGGTGTCGCTGGTAAATGTAGAAAAGAACTTCAAATCTTTCCTGTTATAGGATATACCAAAGTCGAGACTTCAACTAGCTTATGTATATTATTTTGATATATATAAGCTTATATACATATATATGTATATATATAACTTTTTGTTACTGTCACGGCTGTTTTTCGTCTGCGTGTGTGTGTGTTGTAGAAGAGCTTGAAGCGTGGGTGTATATGTGTGGTTAAGTGTCTCACACACACTCACACAAAGAGTTAGCTTTATGTCTATGTCAACGACTTTGAGCTTGCCGTTTTTTTCTGTTATTTTTTTTTTTTTTTTTTGACGACCCCCTGTACATTTTTTGTAAAGTTTTTTTTGAAAATAAAAAGAGAAACCAAAAGAAAAGAGTTTTGCCAACATTTTTCGTTACTCCTGGCTGGTTGGTTCGTTGGTTGTGCCGTACCTCGGCTTGTCTGTGTTGTCCTGTCAGGACTCTGCGGCAACGCAAGTAAATGTTTTTCAAGCTGACAGACAGTTTCAACAATTAAGCGACATTTGTTGCTACATTTTTGTGCATATTTGTTGGCAGGACTCAGCCAAAAAGAACAAGCTAAATGAATTTGGGACAACAATTTTTGAAAAATATTTGTGAAATTAAGCAGAAATAAAATAGAAATTTATAAAAATTAAACTTAAGCAAAAAGGGAAAAGCAAAGACTTCTAATTCTTTATTCAATTTGATAAATGTGGTAATTAAGTAGAGCAAAAAGTGAAGTTTTATGTTTTAGTTTATTCTTTTACTTTTTCTACATTGAATTTTCCAACACAACAAAAACATTTGGGAAATATTTAAAAGGTATTTTTGATAAAAAACTTTCAGTGCCAATATTTTTATTGTTAACATTCGTTTGAGTAAAAAATCATTCTCCAACACTTACATAAGCAAAAATTTACTCATATAAAGTTGTATAAGGATAAATTGAACAAATTGTTTGACTTTTTGGTACTTTTAACTGATACACCCACACATATATATTATATCAATTGAAATTCCATTAAATTTTTGATTAATTTTATGCATTGCACAACACTGTTTATGTCTATTGAAGTTCATTTATGATTTTGCTATACGCAATTAAAATTCAATGAATTATTTAAAAAGTTGTCACTTTAAATGTGACAAACCTCCTTTTCCCTTTCCCTTAACCCCCTAGACAATTTCCTATCTCTTCCTGCTTGCCCCTTCCCCCACTTTATACCAATGGCACTCCCTCGCGCGCCATCAGTTCAACCCGCATGTGTTTTCCATTTTATGCTGAAAAGTATGCAACAATTTAAAGCTCTTTTGCGGTTACTGGCTTTGGCCACACACACACACAACAACACAACTGCTTCCCCCTCTCTCTCTTCACCACTCCTATTGCTGTTTTTATGAGTCCTGTTTTTTTTTTCATGCTTCCCATGTGGTTTATTACAAATTGATTTTATTATTGTTTTTCACCGCGCCACCCTCCTGCTCTTTTACCCCTTTGTGCTCATTTCCCTGCATCCCTTAACCTCAATTTGCGTACGCAATGATCTGTAGGTGCAGCTTTGTTTGCTGTTGGCGATTTGAAAACTGATTGCAAACACATGCAAACGCACACCCACAAAGACACATACACACAGACACTTTTCCCCATTCCACAATTGAGTTCAATTTCCGCCGCTTATACTTTGGCCATCAATTGTTTAATTAATTTTATAATGAGTTAATTTTCCACAACGAACCAAGTCAAATTTAAATTTTATCCATATGTTCAATTTGCTGTCTAGTAGAAATTTGTTTTGCCAACTACAAATCTATCGATATACCATATGTATGTATATATGTGTGTATATATATATCTTTACCCAATACTATCCTATTGTAGAGTAGTAAATGTAAAATTCAATTATAAAATCGCTTACATTGCAATTTAAATTTTTGTGGTTGGACTGTGTCAATTTTCATATAAACATTTGCCACACTTGAATTAAACAAAATGCTAAAAGAATCAACAACAACAACAACTACAAATTACCCAAATAAATATCACAATTTGTGTCAAATTATAGTTCTCGCCAATGTTAAATTCAAGTCAAATTTCTTGGCCTAATGCCCACTTGAGAGAGAGAGCGAGTGAAAATGTTTTTCATTTGTAAATGCCAAAAATAAAAAAAAAGGAAAAACAAAATAAAGACATATTAAATTTATTCTAGCTATTTATATAATTTATGCAATTTGGTTTTTGTGGCTTGCAATAAAAAAAAAAAACAAAAAAAAAAATTTACAAAATTTAAGAGTCATTGGACAATTGCAAAATGTTAATGGTCTTAAATATTATTCTCTTAATTTGTAAAATTTTAACATAGCCATTAAAGAAGTTATTGCTTTAAAATAAAGACTTGCATTTGTTTATTAATATTGTAAGAAATGTTTATACAATGTAACTAAAGCTTATGGCAAAGGCTATTCTGGTCTTATATATAATAACTTTATACAGAAGTAGTAAAAAAAACTACTACTACCCGTACTTTCATACCTTAACCTTACAGATCTAACTAAGATTTTTGCCCAACAAGCCAAGAAAACCTCATAGATCTTTACTTTGCTGTCCAAGGATAACTTTCATTTGCCTTAGAAGACAAGTAAACCTTTAAGATCTTTACTTTGTTGCTTAAGGATAACTTTCTTTTGCCTTAGAAGCCAATCAGCTTTAAGAGCCTTTTCCATTAGCACTTTTTTAGCCGTCTTTTTATGCAGATTGAAAGTAAGAAGACGATCTAGAACACGACCAAGATATATATAAAGGGTCTTTAGTTCCAAATTCTGATGTCATATAATATTTTCGTATATAGTAAAACATTTTCTCAGATAAGTTCGTCAAGTTTTTTCCAAGTTAGGAACTTTGTTTACCTGTTTTCAATGTTGTGTTCATAACTTTATTCTTCAGGTGAACGTGTTAATGCAAACGTCTAAAAGAAAAGTGAATGCAACTTTAACATGTTACCACATGTCTCGTTATTTATCAAAAAATGTAAACCTGTCCACTTTGAGACATTTAGAAATTTTCTAGAGGTACAAAAAGTCTTCCTCTCAAAATTCTTTTATCATACTTTAATCATTGAGGCACACAAAGCATATAAAAAACCAAATTGTTATGCAATTAATTACTTCCAAAGCAACCCTCGCATTTATTATTTTTTTTTTTAATATATTTTTGGTTCCTTTTGTTCTGTCTTTTGTGTATAGCAAAGAAATTGCATTAAAAGCATAAAAATTCCAATTGTCATTAGGAGAGCAACTCCACAGTGGGACATAGTTTTCGGTTGCTTTCATATAAACCAGTCTTCCTTACCATCTTCCCTCTTAAGGAAGAGCTGTAAATTCCAGCTGCTCTTTTTCTTAGTCGTTTTCTTCGTTTAGTTTTTCGTATTTTTGCTCAACTGAATTCCAAAACTGCTAGAGAAACGACAACGACGACTACGACGGCGATGTCGACAAAAACTTGGTCCTTTGGCTTGGGCGATTAATGTGTAGCTAAAAGGAAGGCTACCAAAATTCCCTAGAATTTCTTTTTGCTCCTTTCAACCACCCACAGGACTTACTGTTCCTGCTTCTACAGCCCATTCTTTCTACTTTTATGCTTTTGCCTCTTTGCGTTGTATTCGTCTCGTCTTGCTTGGTGTGAAATGCCACAAGGTGTAAAATTGAATAATTGAAATGAAGCGCAAGCAGTAGAAAAGAAAGTTTTCTTCTTCCTTTAGAGACAAGGACAACCTAGATATAGAGAGAGCGAGAAAGCGACACAGAGTGGTGGCCTAGCTACTGTGTGCCACAAAGTTTAGTTAATTGTGGTTAATTCTGATGGATTTATGCGTAATTAGTGAGTAATTTAATTTCTTACATTGAGAAAAGATAGCATTAAGTTGGACTAGTTTAAAATTGAAGACAATTCCTTGCCTTCATTCGTCTCATCATTGAGTTTTATTAATGTTTTTCATTGAATTGCGATTTGTCTTGCCATCAAGCGCTACAAAATATGCAACACATTTTCTTTATTGGCCAAACAAACCCAACAAAAAAAAAGGGAAAGAAAATCAAAACAAAATATAATTCTTACAAGTCTTTTGTCTCTCCCTCTTGCTCTTGCATCTCCTCTTTCCTTCTACAGTTAAGTGTTTCCTTTTTCACATTTTTCGTTTTCCGCTGTTTTCTTGTGTGCGGCTAATGAAATGTGACATTAAGTGCTGATGTTGTAGCCACGCCCACACCATTGCTGTTATCGCCTCCCAAAAGTGGCGCACTTTTAATTGTTGCCACCGCAGTTGATGCTGCTGCTGCTACTGCTGCCAGCCACTGTTGTTGTTTTTCTGTGGTTCTTGCGGGATAAATTTGTAAGAGGGGGGAGGCGTGGAGCAGCAAAAGCATCAGACAAATGCCAGCCAAAAAACGCATAAAAAATAAATACTCCCCAAACAAAAAAACCAAAAAAAAAAAACAGAAAAAAATGAAAAGAAACGCCATGCAAAACAAAGTGGAGTGCAGAGAAAAAAGTTTTTAATTAAAAAGTTTTTTGTTTAAATCTATGAAAATGTCGAGAAACAGAAGAGTGGAGGGGTGGGGCTTAAAAGAAGAGTTGGGTTTCGGTTTTTCCATTCCAAAATCTTTTTTGTATTTTTTTGTTTTATTTTTTTTTTGCAGCTGAGTTTCAATAATTAGCCAAGATTAGCAAATTGATGTAAAGAGATTTGTTTGTTTGTGAGTGGATAATGCTTTTTATATAAGTATATACAGGGTGTCCCTCGTTTTTGTAAAAAAGTGATTAATTACAGAGTTCTTTTAGGAAGTTTTGAAAACTAATCTATAACTAGTTAAGTAAAACTGTATTTAAAGTGTTTGCAATACGTTTTACTACTCTCTATGCTCTTTAGTTTAACTTTGTTTTTTTTATACTTTGGAAGTCTTCTTCAGGAAACGTTAGACTTCCATACCTATGCTCTTATGTTGTCTGATGGACTTCTAGAGGTTAGGTTAGGCTATCCATAAGGTTTCTTATCATTGTTCATGTTCTCTGGAAGTCTTTTTAGGGAAGTGTTGCACTGCAGAGTCTGCTTTACCATTGGTTTAATGTTCTTTGGAAGGCTTCTTTAGGATTTCTTACCTTAAAATCTTTTTAGGGAAGTCTTCTACAGGTAACGTTATACCTATGTTGTCTGCTACCTCTGAAAGTCTTTTTTGGGAAGTGTTGCACTGCAGAGTCTGCTTTATCATTGGTTTTATGTGCTTTGGAAAGTTTCTAGAGGACACGCTGTTTTAGGATTTCTTACCTTGAAGTCTTTCTAGGGAAGTCTTCTACAGGAAACGTTATACCTATGTTGTCCTATGTTGTCTGGAGGACTTCTAGAGGAAGTTAAGCTATCCAGAAGGTTACATCTCATTGTGCTCAGGTTCTGTGGAAGTCTTCTATTGGAAGAGCCAGACTTCAGCTCCTGCTTACCATGGTTTTTATATTCATCGGAAGCTTTCTAGAGGACACGTTATTTGTGAATTCTTTTTGCGAAATCTTTCAGAGGAAACGTACGACTACTCACAGAATGATGTCCTTTTTACTTTAGAGTTGCCTTAGTAGAATTTTAATATCAACATAAAGGTTCTCTCCATCTTAGCCAAAAGTCAGTCTTAAAAAGTCGAAGAAAAAACGCACCCTATATACATACACACTGCATATTTATAGAATATTTATATACATATATTGATTGTTTTGCTATTAATTTTTAAATATTCTTACCTTCAGTTACCTGTGACCTTCTTTTCACAATTTTATAATCCCGAAGCTCATTAAATATGAAAGTTGACTTTAAAAATATATGCAGATGGTTGTTGTAAATGCTCTGGCAACTCAACCAACACCATCAGTACCACATCCTCACCTCTTTCTTCCGCTGTTATTCCTACTCCTTCTCCTCCTCCTCTCTTTCTCTTTCTCCTTCTCTTATGCTGTGCCACACAGCACAAGCATCGCAAATTGAGTTGTTTGCATTTTATTTATGGGGCATGGCAACGAAAACTTGCACACACAAATAGCCCCAAAAGTCAAACAACGATGCATGCAATTTAAATGCAATTGTGTTTGCCATCGCCACCCACCCCCCTGCCGCCCCCATATCACCACTGCCACCCCTAACGCCTCCTATTGCTGCCAACACTTCCCCTTTGCCCTTCAACGGAGTTGATACTGCTGCTATTGCTATTGTTGTTGTTGTTGTTGTTGTTGTGGCAGTGATGCAGCTAAAGCCAAAGGGCAGAGGCAGAGGCCGAATCAGGCGATTAACATTTTGCTCTCGCTGTGTGTTGCAAGAGCGAACAATGCGGCGTATACGTAATATATATCAATGTGTGTTTAAGTGTGCGGCAAGAAACATAAATTGCAATAGCAACAACAGCAACAACAACATAAAGAAGAACAAAGCCAAGCTCATTTTGCTATCTCTCTCACTCTCACACATTTACTAATAAATTATTAAATGCAAGCAATAAATTTCAAATTAATCGCTGATATTTATCTCTCATTGCCTGCCTGCCAGTCCATCCATCCGTCCGTCCGTCCGTCCTTTCTCTCAGTATGATGTGCATTATAATTATGCTGGTCTGTGTAGCGCCACCAAATAGCCTCAACGACAGCATCAGAATGAATCCATCCATTATATATATATTTCATAATTTCCCCATCATAACTTAATTTTCATTTTTTTTTTTTATATATTACATATCTTCATCTCTTTTTCTCTCTCCCTCTTACTCTTTCATTCTCTTCTTGACTCATTGTTTTTACATTTTTACATGATATTTTTCATTCGTTTTCATTCTCAACCGATTGCTTCTGTATATTGTTAATTAAATTATATTGCCACTTGCTCCTCTTGTTATTCTTGTTGCCTCTTCCTTTTTCTCTTTCATCTCTTTTGTTACTGCTGCTGTTGTTGTTGTTGTTATTGTTTAATTTACAATTTAATTGTACATGAAACAAAATAAAAAATATAAAATTGATAGTAATTTTAAGTGGCTCTATTGATATCCGTAAACTAAATAATGGAAAATATTTTAAAAAGTGAACAGTTTTGTAAGGAAGTTTTTTTTTTTAGGTATTTAAATGATATCCTTTTTGGGGTTTTCTATAAAGAAAACATGATAAATACATATGAGAAAATTTATAAAAAAAATTAAAAAATATAAAAGAATTAAAAATGTGAAAACTTATATTCAAATGATTAAGCAAAAGTGGTAATAAGAGAATTGATTTAGAAAAGTTAACTGGTAGGCAAAAAAGTCATTAAATATTTCACAGTATAAGCTTTGATCTTAAGTTAATGATATATAAATCTATTATATTGCATTGTTTATTCGAATAAAGATCTAATCGTTACCACTGGAAAGTTCCGAAAAGTTGGTTTATGTTTTATCAATCAATTTTGAAACTCTGTTTAATAGAGCTATAAATATATCAATATTAAGCTATAAAACTACCAATATATCTAATATCAAATTCCATATTATAGATTGTAAAATTTGATTACTATACCTTTAGCTATAGTATTAAAATTTTTATTTCTCCAATAAATAATTATTTTAATTTGAAGATAATTATTAAAAAATACTTTTCAATTTCATCTTTTATTATATAAAAACTTTTTAGAGTACTCTCTTATTAGTAAAAGATTTTATGACTAAACAATTATCGAAAAGCAATATCATTATATATATACTTACCTCAACTTCTACCTGACTTTAGTAATTTGAAAGTTTCAAAGAATCTTTAGCCTAACCAGACACAATAAAATAGTTTCAACAATTATATTTTTAGAGTAAAATAAATCGATAAACGATAATTTTTTATTGAAATTAACATAACGATTAGTTAGTTTTATATCACATTTTGTTTTACAAATGATGATCCAGTAAATATATTAAAATTTATAACATTTATATGGCGATTAATTATCACCGATAACTGTGTAAGCGTTAGTCAACGATTAATTACTCAATTTATGGGCAAAAGCTGACTACAACCAAAATGGAGAGGCAGACAGTGTGACTGACAGTCAAATGTTCATTCATCCATCCAATAACAGACAGTCAGCCTGGCTAACCAATTGCCATTATTATTGACTTTAACTCATTATCCTAAAGCCTGTTGTTGGTCATTTTGACATATGCTAAGTATGGGACTATCGCCAATCTATTGCTATTGCTATATCTGTTTTGTTTTGTTGTACAATTCTATTGTTCTGATTTATGCACATCAATAACAACAACAAAACATAAATCATCAGCTAGAAAGAGACAGAGAGAGAGAGAGAGAGAGAGACACACAAGCACGCATAGACAATGGCAAAAACAAATATTTGACTAATTTCAAGTCAAACAATAAGAACTAGAAACGCTAACCAAATGCACTAGACAACAATACAGAAACATATATATATATATATATATATATACAGATATATATATACAAACATATATATGAATGCCTGCAAGAGCAATAGAGATAGTTAAAGCTAAAGTATAGAAAAGGATAAAGCAAGAAAGAGAAAGAGAGTGAGAGAACATGTTCAAAACGTTTTTGACATCAGAGAAACCGCATTGAAAAGTTATGGCCTCTGTTGCTGACATGGAGATAAGCATGGAGACACACACTAAACAGTAGAAAGAGAGACGAAAAACAGAGAGAAAGAGAGACGATAGGAGAAAAGGAGATGATATTGAGTATGGGTAAGTTGGAGGAGCGGGTGTTCTGGCAAGAACATAATTAGCATCGAGGCGCTTTAATTGATAGTTAAAACAAACTCCGCAGACACAAAACAAAACACAACACCAAACATTATGAGCTTATACATGGATATATATATATATATAAACGTACATCGATATTGACGAGGGTAGCTCATATAGTTTTGCTACTTAAATGAGAATAGAGAATGGAAATAGGGATTCGAATCGTTTCTTTTACTTCTTATTTTTTTTGGCACAACTTCTCCTGTTTGTCTTTCGTGGTATTAGTTTTTAAAATGGTATTAGTTTTATATAGATCTTACGCTCTTCGATTCCGAAATAGTATCTGGTCTGTCTAAGCCTGGTGAATATGGTGTAGTTAGGTACTGAATTATAACTTATAATCTATTATGTGTAATGTATATACATATATGTGAACACTATTACATAGAACTTATATACATGTATATATATAAAAGTATACAGTGAAAACTGATTTAGTTTACTTAACTAATTTACTTATATTTAACTGTTTTTGGCTTCTTCAAAATGGTTTGATATCTTTCTTCAGTTTGCAAATATTGCAAATTTTGTTCTTTGTATATAAAGACTTATATTTTCTACTTAAAAGAGAATACGAAAAATTTTCAAATATTTTTTGTGAATATTAATATAACAAAATAAATTATAGATTCCAAAAAAACGTTTTTTCAGGCAGAAATTAAAACAAATTTATTGCCAAATGCCACAAAAACAGTTTATAATATTAGAAAATATATCATTAAAAGAAAATATATAGAAAAATTCATTTATTAGACCCTTCTATATATTACCTATGTATTATATTAAAGATAATTATGATAAAATTATAAAACTTTCCTCTTTCAACTAGTTTAACACCTTTTAACTACTTAAGAATGTCTTTTCTTTTATTTGTAAAGATATTTCAAGTTGGTTTAAATAACAAAAAGTTAACTTAAATTGTATGCCATTTACTTTTCACACTCATCTCGCCTGCATTTTGGCTTTTATATAGTACATTTTGTTGTTAGTGTTGTTGTTGCTCATGTCAGTCTGCTTATTTAGCTCATTTATTTTGAATGGCAGCAGCTTTGGCAAGTTGATGCACTTGTGGTTAAAAAGTGTGGTGAGGAGCAACAAGGGAAGTACTGGGAACATAGCATACTTTTAGGCCTGTCTTATCTAAAATTTATTAGCTGCAGTTGAACAAAATTTGCCTCTCTGCGGTTTTCGTTCGTACTATAGATACTACCTGCAACATAACTTGCCCTGTGCTGCCTTACAGTCAGATTAATTATTGTCTTGGCCCTGGCAGGCTTGAAGAGAGAGAGAGAGAGAGAAAGAGGGAGAAGAAGAAAATTGAGTGGCTGCCAATTTGGTTTATACTCCAACCACCTCGCTTCCCCACTGCAACTAAAACTCTCTTTGTTTCCACCATGTAAAAGAATAACGAGACAAACTATGTAAATTTTCAGTTTTGTAAATGTTGCAAGTAAATTTAGTTTGTGCATATTTGAACGTAACTAATTAGCTGTCAAAACAGCATAATATCAACTCAAATATAAAGTGAAAATAAACCAAAAACTGATAGGTAGACATACACACACACACACACACAGAGAGAGAGAGAGAGAGGGAAAGAGAGTGAGAGTGTGAGATTGAGAGGGGAGATAAAAAGAGAATTACAGATACAAACTATATGATGAAGTCAAAAAGTTCTATTATAAATTCAGTGTTGGAGATTTGCCTAACATTTTGCTATCTGTCCGACTCTCTCTCTCTCTCTCTCTCTGTCTCACTCTTTCTATCTCTCTCTGTCTCTGTGTTTCATTCTGTGTGTGCATAATCGAGCGGATACAATCATTTTAATAGACACACCGGTGTTATAATTTATATGCTGTCTCCTCTTCTTGCCCCTTGCCATCTTTATTCTACGAAATGAAACCGGACTCAACGACCACATTTCTATGCCATTTGCATATCTCTCTCTCTGTGTCTGTCTCTCCACTCTCCTACATTTCTCCTCTCCATCTCTCTCTGTATCCCTCTTTGTGTTTCTGTACCCTTTTTTGTCTGTTGTATGACTTTGTCCTGGCTATTATTGTGTTAATTTCAGTTTGATATGCAAAAAGTATACAGCACGAGGCCTCCCACAGAGAGTGGGAGTGTGAAAGAGCCAAAAGGAGATGGAAAAAGTGAGAGAAAGAGTGAGAGAAAGTGTGCATATGGCCAACAATATGGTAACTGGCAAAAAACAGAAAAAAAAGTTTTTATTGTTCCTCCAAAAACAATGTGAAATATTTGTCGCTTGTTGGGCCAACTCTTTGTGTTGCGAATTGTTGATAATAATAATGATAAAGTGAGCGAGAATGAGACAGTGACAATGAGTGAAGTGAGAGAGAAAGAAAGAGAAATACAAAAAGTCTCTAATAATGAACAATAGACATTTCAAGCCTAGAAATATTTGCCAAAATAAAAAATATTTAAAGCATTTTGTTTCAGATAATGAAAACGATTATATTTCTGAATATTTGGTTAGAAAATAAATGAATTAAATAGAAACGATTGAAAAAAAAAAGAATTATTGGTAGAAAAGTATTGAATTCATGAATGTGATAATAAAATTATACCGAAAATAGACAGGTAAATAAAAATGTATGTAAAATAAATGTTAAAATGAAGCAAGCAAGTCGTCCCTGCCGACTTTGAGTATACCCTGTACCAAGTAGAGTAACTGTATTAAATCAAACTCCTTAAAATTTGCCATTAATTCAAACTAAAATTTTTCTCACAAGCGGCAGCAACGAACGCATGCTATCTCGCTCACACTTACTACGCAATGGCGCACTGGGCATTTCAGTACAAATTGTACATTGATATATCTCCGATATTTCTTGACCGATTTTAACGAAATTTGGTCAACAGATACCTTTTGGCCATATTATTGGGTGTGCCAAAGAAGAATACGCTACATTTAATTTTACTCTAGTTATTCGTTTTTCCTAATTTGCGGGGGCGGAACTGGGCGTGGCAAAAATTTGAAACAAACTTGATCTGCGTAGACACTACACGAATGCTGACACCAAATTTGGTTGCTCTAGCTCTTGTAGTCTCTGAGATCCACGTGTTCATACGGACGGACAGACGGACGGACAGACGGACAGACGGACGGACAGACGGACAGACGGACATGTCTCAATCGACTCGGCTATTGATGCTGATCAAGAATATATATACTTTATAGGGTCGGAAATGCTTCCTTCTGCCTGTTACATACATTTTAGCGACTTTAATATACCCTTTTACCCTATGGGTACAGGGTATAAAAACGCAAACAAGCAAAAATTTAATTTTGTTTCAAGTGAAGAAATCTTTGATCTTGTATTCTAATATTTCTCAATATAGATATAAAAATATCTAAAGAAAATCATCAATACAGCAATTAAAAATTCAAAAATTATGAATAGATTTAATATAGTTTAAACAAATTCAAATTTAGAAAATAATCATTGGATTGCATATAAATTAAATAGATGAAAGATTCCCCTGGATTGAGTGATTTAATGTGTATTTTTTTTTTATTCTTTATGTATATATAATTACATTATGTATGATTTTTACTCTTTTATATAATGATAATGTTCTTTAGATGATTTTTCATTATATTTTGTTTCTTTGTTTTATCATATTTCAATGCCTTATTATCAAATCTTTTGAATATCTTTACCACACTGACATTTTCCTTATTTATTTAGGTGTTTAATAAATAATAATTATATAGGTTATTTTCATTTACTATTCATAGTTTTCTTGTCATAAAAGAATAAGGCACAAAATTGCCTATAAAAGTTAAATATAAAAGCCAAATAAGAAGATTCCATACAAATAAAGTTAGATTGAGTTAAATATCAAGTATCTTAAGGGATTAGATCAAACGCTTTTAATCACTTAATATGATTCATTAGAATTATTAGTTCTGTTTTAATGCAATACTAAGAACAAATAACTCCTTTTTAAGGGTATTAGAATATCGGTTTATTCCACTTTTGCAATTCTGTTTCTAGTTATTGAGATATTTGCCATCCATCTGGCAAATCTACAAAAACCAAAAATCAACTTTAATTTGTATTTAGCTAACTTGGAAATTTACTAAACACCGAAAGTCAAATTCAAACAATTTCCCATGAAAGACACACACAAACACACACACAAAGAGAGCCAGGCAGACAGAGGCTATCAATTGAATTTACCATCTATACGCCTACTCTATTGCTATTGCTATTGCTATTGCTATTGGGTTGGGTATTTTGTTTTTACCCTTTCGACAACAACAAATTACGAGTGAAAACAATAACAATTGCTACCAACAATTATGTGCAAAAGGCAATAACACTAACACCAATAGCAATAAAAGCAAAAACAAACTTTTTGCCCTCGGAACATGCGTAAATTTATGCTAAACCAAATTGTTATTTAAAACACTAAAACTACATATGGAGAATAAAGTAAAGTGTCTGTGTGTATGTGTGTGTGTGTGTGTGAAATATTAATGCACAACATTTAAATGAATGCAGCAGAGGAGAGTGTTATGATAGGAGGAGGGATGATGAGACAGACAGAGAGATGGCAGCAGCCACACGCAATGATCTGATTAAACATGGTAATGAAGTAGTCAAAATGTGGTGCAACGTGGCGTATGCGTAATTTTATATATATATATATTTGCATATACAAACACACATACGCACAGGAAAGGACAGAACCAACCAGACCAGTAATATATGCTTTTGGGTGTGTTTGTGTGTGTGTGTGTGCGGTGTTGCTGCTAATTTAAATTTACGCGCGTCCACGACCAAAAGAGACGATTGACTACGACGTCGAATGGCGTTGGTCTGGTAGGATGGACTAGTGTGTTATGGTGGTCGGTGGGCGTTAGGTCACAAAAAGTAAATCCCCGTTGCAACAGCAAAATGAAAACAACAAACACACGTACACTTGGCCATAGCATCAGCAGCAACGGCAACAGCTTCTGACTCCAGCTCTTTGCCTCCACTTCCAAGACCGACTCTTGATGTGAATGTAAATATATATAGTAAAAACCACGAGCCATGCCAAACAATATAAAGCACGGACTCTCAACTCTGCTTTCATCTTGCATATTAAATTCTACATACTAGAAATGACTGGCTTCACCAAACTCTTTGGAATGCAAATATAACCAGCTAGAAACACAATAAAAAACAAAGTAATAATAATAGTAAAAGTAAAAATACGCGATATTTAAATTTACCTTGAACTAAACAAACTAAGAACTAGTGGAAAAATATGAAATATGTGATCCAAAATAATTCTTAAAATTCTCTTAACTATCATGAAAATATTTTCATTTAACATGAATTTTTAATACCAAACTTCTTCTTAACAAAAATTTTATAATACAAATAGTAAGGTAGTCCATTTATAATGTATCAATATACCATATAAGGTTAAAAATAGTAGGAACTTGTGATTTTAATACAATAATAATAATTAACACAGAAGAAAGATTGTGAATAGTAAGTAACAGAATGGATACAAAATGAGAGTAACTACTACTATAATAGTTGCTTTAAAAAGAAAATACTTTAATCAGAAATTATTTAGTGGTTATATGCCAATTTTCTTTAAAAAGTATTTCAAAATAATTGAAAATATCAAAACAATTTGCTTAACACTGAAAATATGGAAATTTTATAAATTATTAATTATTATAAAACATCTATCAGTCTGATTGACGAAAATTGTGCTTGAGTAGTAAAAAGTTCCAATTCCTAATTATTTTTACTAGTTTTGAATATCCAAATAAGGTTTTAAAGAGCTTAACCAAAAGCATAGTATATAGATGATAAAAGATAATGTTAAAAAGATTCATAATTATAGATATTTACCTATAGATTAGAATATACATAGATGATCAAGGATAAACTCTACAACTTTCACATGTACAAGATAAAAACCAAACTAGCTCCTGTACTTAACAATCTAATGTAATTACTTTAAAAAATTCCTCTCCTTCACTAATTTATGATCTTAACTAGATCTTCTTCATTATTTTTCTGTCCACACGAACTGAATATTTGATAAACTTGAAAACTTTGTTAGATATTTGTCTACAAAAATCTTTATAAAGCTCTACCCAAATGTTAGTCAATCTTTCTTTTGTTTAACTTTGATGAATAGAAAACTTAAATAATAGATTTAATAGAATGAAAGTATATATAATTTCCAATTGAGCTTATAACATCAAAAATGCAAAACCAAATTCTCGATTATATTCCTCGTCGATATTTCTCTTCATAGTAGTACAGTTCTCTTATCACCTTCTAGGAATTCTTCTTCTCCTTCAACTAAATTAAATGAAACAAATTAAACTTCCGCTTAACTTTTAAACTGATGAGTTTTATTTAAAAGAATTTTGTTTTTTTTTTTTTTTGCTATATGTAAGTGGTAAATTCCATTTTACATTTGATTTTGTAATGCATTTTTCATGACTTTGATACTTTTTTTTGATGGGCAAATGTTATTGTTATTTTTTGAATTTTAAGTTTCTTTTTTTATTATTATTATTTTTTGTAGTTATTTTTAAAATGGTGTTATTTACCGATTTGTTTAAACCACTTTCAATATTTATTAGCTCGAAGTGCATTTATTTGCATTTAACATTGCCATACACACACACACACACACGTTCCACACACACACACTCGCTCTCTCTCTCATTTCCGAGCTATGGCACGTTATGCCATTATTTGTTTTCGCTGATTGCATTTGATTTTTGGCAAACTGTAGCCGGCGCAATAGGAGATATGTGTGTTTGAAGGGGAGGCGAGGTACGGACAGATGGATGGATGGGTGGAAACAGAGGGAAAAGAAATCAAGTTGGCAGCTGTTTGTTGGCCTGGTTCTCTTTGGTTTGTTAGCTAAACAAATACCACATTGTTCTACGAATTGTGAAAGGAGAGGAAGGTAGATGAAAACTAAAGAGAGAGAGAGAGAGAAGCTTAGAGAAAAATTTTTTTAGTTTGTACTCTGAAATTGCATAATGCATTTGGCTTTAGTTTTTTTCACGCTCTCTCTCTCCCTCTCACTCTATATATATATAAACCCTAACTAATTTGCGCCATATGCTTGGCAATACAACTTCATTTCGATTTACAAATGTTGACCCAAGATGTGGAAAGTGGAAACCCACACACACACACACACACAGAGACACATGCACACCCACACATGTACAGTAGTGCTAAGCAAAGCGTCACCAAAATGGCCAAAAGGTCAATAAGTTACATGGCAAACTTTTGCACGTAGCTTGGCCAGGTCATAGGAATCAAGCTAACCTCAACATATACCATACACATACACACACAGACACATACAAACGACTACACGTAAATTAGCCATTATTTAGTTCTCTAGATGCTGTGTGTGTGTAGTGTGTGCGTGGGTTCTGTCTATATATATATGTTTGTTGGTGTTATTAACCAAGCCTTCAGTTGGCTGCACTTTAATATACTTCATATGTTTAACATTGACATTGCCAAAAGGACTAAACACATTTGTACACAACTGTACTTTTTGGTAAATTTATTTTGCTTCAAGCTTCAATTTGAAGGCATCTTTGATGAAATTTAATTGATTTTCACACTTGACACTTTAACTTATAATTTGATTTTCTCCATTTTCTCTTCTCTTTCTAGGTAAGTTGTATCCATCTCTTTCTCACTCTCAGTGCTATGCTGACTTTAGTAAGTTTGTCCAGTAAAACTATTTAGTGCATTTTTCTTTTTGGCATTTTCTTCTTTTGCTAACATTTTTCATGACACGAAGAAAAAGAAAAGTCTTTAGGAAAATCGCTTAAAGCAGCAAAACGACAAGAATAATGATATTTGCCACAGTAGGAAAAATAATAAAAAAAAAAAACTAAGAAAACCCAAGGGACATGATGCACCCCAAAGGAAAACTTTGACTGCACACATACATACACACACATATTGGTTATGTGGAGTTATATATATATATATATTTTTTTGGTGCTAAAACTTTGCGCTGATTTCTTATAATTTTTTCACTTGAAGTAGAAAAATGTTAAAAGAAGAAACTTTAAATGGCAAGACGGGGATTTTGGTAAAGGGGAAAGGATGGGGTTAGTATAAAAAATACGTAGAAAGCAGCAGACATTAAGTTCCACACACACACACACACTCATACATTTATAGATGAAGGGGAGTAAAAGTTCATAAGTAAAACTTTGCGGCACTCTTTTTTTTATATTTTTGTTGTTGGTGAGAGGAGAAAAAAAAAAAATGACAGTTGAACTTTACTTTTCACTGGCAACATTTCCACTAACTGCATTTTTTCTTTCACCCTCCCCTAACTTTTTCTTTTCTCTTTTTTAATAAAATCAAAAGTCCTGGCCACATTTGTATAATGTCTTACAAAAGTCATATAACTCATCAGCCAAAGGATGATGTAGCAACTACCTTCTCCTTCTTCTCCTTCAAGCATCTCCTCTACCTGCTCCAATAGAGCTTTTCTCATCATAATCAATGTTGGTTGGTTGGTTGGTTGGTTGGTTTGCTGGCTGCCACTTTTCGACTCCGGCAAACTGCAACTGCAACTGCCGCTGCTTTGGCTGTAGAGAACATTTTAATACATTAAGTAAACGTATTTGAATGCGAAAAGTTTTGCAAATATTTTCTGCTTGATTTTGCAGACCTTCCACATACATATATACACACACACACACATACACATACTCAAATATACACTACTTTATCCATCTTTTTTTTTTGCTGCATGCTTCATGGCGCATTATTGCCTAGTTTGTGTTGATTCATGCAACTAAACGAAGTTTTTAGTTGCAACCAGTTGAAAATTGAAGATGGCATTCAACAAAAAAAGGAAAAGAATATAAAGAAAAAGAACAACGTGGAGAACGAAGAACGAAGAACGAAGAAAAATGTATGGGCGAGAAAAATATGTATGCAAAAGTTTCTTAATTTAACCAAATGCACTTGTTGATTTATTGAAATTAATATTGAAAAGGGCAAAAACTGGTGTTTGGGAAAATGGTAAATGCTTTACTGAAATGTGCAGGTGCAAGTCCAGCCAAAAAGTAATCAACTTAAGTGTTTAGTTTTTGAGAGTGCACACACACACACATACACACACAACCAAACATACATACACACAGGTTAGAAATGTAATTGGCCATATGTGGAATGTAAGTAGAAAAAGTCACTTTGGAGATTACAATGTAAACTGAGAGGGGGGGGAAAAAAATATATAGAGTGGTAAATGTACATTCCACAAGAATAGAAATTTAGTAAAAGAGAACATTTTTTAGAAATATCTTTATAAATTTTGTGAATTGAAATTTATAGCGAAAACACAATATAGAGTCGAGAGTTAGGTCTTTTTTTTAGTGATTGTGTTCTAAAAACATATAAATTATTAGGGAACAATAAGATACTGAGTTAAGAGTTCATTCATGACCTAATGAATGAAGAAAATTATCACAGTGATTCTATATATTCTTATATATATTATAAAGAGTTTAACTTGTAGTGAAAATTTAACATTTGATTTAGAAAGAAAGTCTTGAACAAATAGAGCTAGAGTAAATAGTAGCAGAAGTAAATAGTAGTAGAAGTAATTAGTAGTAGATTAAGAAGTATTTATATATTCTACATTTTAGATATTTCTTTTGTTATATATAAAAGGATAAACAACTCAACATTTTGTATATTTTTTCTTCCATATATTCGATATATTTTACATGAAATCTTTAGATCAAAACACTTTACCTATTTGCGTCTATATCTCATTTAATAGTTAGACACAGATAGGTAAAGTCTTTTTAATGGATCTTTCATGCTAAATATATCGAAAGTATCTCTCATTTAATAGCTGATACCTTAAATGTCAAGCCAACAAACTCAATCAAAGCAACTAAAAACAATTAATTTTAACAACTAAAAAACAAATTAGTTACACAGAATTAACTTTATTTTCTTTTTTCAATAATTTTTCGTTTTATTAATAGAAAATTTTGTAAACAGCAAAATTTCATGTCTCTCATCATTTCGTGGCCATTTTGACATTATAGTCATATTATTTGCCAAATATTTTCTCATGTCATTCAATATATTGTTGAACATCACGTTCTAACACACACACACACATACATACACTTTAACATACACTTATACAATGTACTTTTGGCTTGTAAAGTTGTCATACTCTAATAGACAAATCCTTGAATCTTTTGTTAGCCCAAAAGACAACAAATCTCAAATGCATGACGAACAGAAACTAAACAAAAACAACAACAACAAACAAGCAACAAAAATAAAAAGGAAGCGAAACCCAAAGAATGTCACACAAGACAAAATCCAACAGATTCATTTTTGAGTAGCGTAAAAAATTATGGTAAATTTTTGATTAATTGCGCTGTCAGACACGCGTCTGTATAAAATTTTCATATAGAATGGAATGCCACCGAGGGGAGGTTAAGGAATGGAAGTTTGTTTTTTTTTTTCTTTTTTTCTTATTTTTTGGCGTTTCATTTTACTGTTTGGTTTCGGAGGTTTTTTTGTTCGCTCACACACACAGCAACAATTTAAAAATATTAAAAAAGTTTTCACTTGACATGTTATTGACTTGTTAAAATGTTTTCCTCGCTTGCCTTAATATCATTTCTACTTTTCTTTCTTTTTACATTTTTCTGCCGAGCAAATCCTTCTCTCTTTCTATATATATATCGAAAAGAGTGTAGGAGAGGGTAGTTTCTTCAGTTTTTCCAGTTTTCTTTTCTTTTTTTTTTTTTGTCGTCTTGCCTGGTTTTTGGGCTTGGGCTCTGCTTACTTATTTATTTATAATGTGGGACTTACTTGGCTATTCAAGCCACGTTTTTGCGTCATGCACGAAAATTGCATTGCCAGGCCCCAGGACCAGGACCCAGGACCTTGTCACCATAGTCAGAGTCAGAGAAGTTCACATCCTTGTTGCCTTGCCTTGGGGTTGTCGCGAAACCAGAGAAGTACTGTATGGAATGGAACTAAAATGGGAATGAGTTAGGGGTAACGTAACGGATCAAACTGTGTATAATTCGACTCGAGGGTTGAAAATAATGTTGACTAGACTTTTATTAGACAAGCTTTTCGCTAGTCTCCGCTCACTCGCCGCTGCCGTTGCTTATCTTTAATATATATTCTCCCTTCTCCTTATACTCCTTTCTTGTCCTGCTGCTCTCAGCGGCATCTTGTTGTTGATGATTTTTTTTTCCGTTTCATATAAGCTGCTCACTCTTTCTCTCTTTGAAAATTTTTTGGCAAGAAAAAGCGCATTTTTTTTTTTTTGGTTTTTTTTCGTTTCGGTAACGAAAACTTTGTCCATCTTTCCCATAACCAAAATCAAAAAAGAGAAGCGTGTAACCCAGGCACGATTTTCTATCGTCTAGCCAAAGAAAAAATTGTCTCTTGAGTATGAGTTCTTTGCCATTTTTTTTTTTTTTTGTTTTTTTCCATGGGGTAGGTATTTTTGTGTCTTTTGTTGTTGTCTCTTTGTCATCTATATGTATGTAGATGTCCTGTGTTTATTTGACAAAGCATGAAAAATGCATGTGGATTTTGTGATCACCGGCTGAGGCTTAACATTGGGTTCTAAAACAGTTGCTAGAGGCAGGGGTAAAGTTCAAACGGTAGGAAAGAAGGAGTCATGCCGCTTGCTTTTTTTTTTGTTTCAAAACGGCTAAAAGAAAAGTGTGCTACAGGTTGGAAAACTAATTTTCAAAAGTGAAGGATGACATGCATTGGCAAAGGCGTTTTTTGAACCTGTAAATGAATTATCCTTGCGTTCGCTCTTTATTTTTTTGCCTATGAGAGATTTTTTTTTTAGGGATTTCAGCGAAATTCTGAAACTGAAAGAGGAAGAGGAAAGTTTTGATGGAAAAGGACACTATGAAGGAAAGATATTGAAATTTTTTAAAACTTTGTCATGGAAAGGTTGTTTAATTAAGATTTTAACTATATTAATTAAAAGTAGTTTGAAAGGAAGTGCAAATTGATTGAATTTTTGTTTGGCATATAAATAGATACAATTGTTTACAATATTTTTTTCTTACTTATAAGCCCAAATCAAATGTATTAGTTAGAAAAGACTCCTTTAAGATCCAAAGATAGACCAAATTTGACGAAAAAATGGTAAAACAGATCACTGAAAGACTATCAAACATTAACAAAGTTCTGCAGAATTCTACCACAAATGATCCTCTTGTTCTCCCTGGATCTCCCCTTTTCAAGAACCATTAATGCAAAATTTCACTTTCACGCACATAATGCTTTTCGTGTCTTTGGGCTAACAAATTTTTACTTAAAATTTTTCAATTGAAACTCTGTTTTTCACAACTACTTTCCCTCTCTCTTTCTCTCTTTATTTTTCCACTTTTTCTATAAAAGTTGTCACATTTTCTGGCATTTCCTTAAGCAAAACTCGTAGCATTTTAGCTGCTTTATGCTTGTCAACATATTTTCTAAGCTTCAACAAAAAAAAATGGCGCCCGAGCGGGCCAACAGAGGCAATGCCATAACTGTTATCTAAAGCTTCTCTTAGACAACATGTTGGTGGGTAAGAAAGTAGCAAAAGGGAAATGCTTGAGAAAAAGTAGTAAATTTTACGCGCATTATTTAAATTTACTTGAGTCTAATGTAAATTTACATTTTTTTTGTTGTTGTTGTTGTCTTCTTTCAACGAAAAAAGAGAAAATCCCCCAGAGCTGTAAAGTAAGCAAGCTTCTAGCTTCATGTGTGTGTGTGTGTGGCTAAAAGGGGGGGTGGATAGAATAAAACAGAGGTAAGGAGAAGGAGGTAGAACATGGCTGCATTGTTGTAGTAGCTACTTCTATTTGATACAAAAGACGCAGTAAACAAGTGCACGAAAACAAAACAAATCTCTTGAGAGCCAAAGAAAAGCACAAAAAAAACAAAAAAAGAAGCAAAATAATACGAAAAAATAAGAATTTGTATGTTGAAGCTGCCAACTAACTGAGGAGGGGAGGGGAAGAAAAAAAAAGTACCATAAAGAAAAGAAAAACCTAAAAGGAAAAAATCTAAACAGACCACGGTAAAGTACGAGCGAGCGTACAAGATGAAAAGAGAGAAGGAAGCTAAAATTTTAGCCACAATTGTGGTACAGACATCTATTTGCATGGCAAGGACTCTCACACTTTACTTTCTTTCATTCACTCTTTATTGCTCTTTCACTCACTCACTCACTCACATTTTATTTAAGTCTTGCTCTTTTTGGTTATATTGGATATTTTTATCGAAAAGTTGGCAGATTTCTCATTTTTTGTTTGTATTTTGCTTTGTTGCATCCTTATCAGAGAGTAATATGCATGTATTGGCAGAATAAAGTGCGTTTATATAGACAATGAGATACCCTTTAATGGGAATAAGTTCGCTTTTATAATTTGTTATCAATCTTTCGGGGATCTGGGTAAGAAATTTAGGATTACAGATAAAGAAGTTCAAAAAATTCTGAACCCGAAACCTCATTTCAATTATTAATACGATATTTTAGCTGTTAAGATCTTTTATTGAGTTTTTCTTTATTAAAATATAAAATGACAAATGGAAGATTTGTTTCAAATGTTCGAAATACTGAGACTATTCCTTTAAATGTTCGAAATACTGAGACTACTCCTGCAAATTTACGAAATAAGGAGACTATAACTTGCCTTATCGCTTAATATAGATAAGAACTAACTTAATTTGGTTACCAAATCTTTCCACGATTATTATGCCTGTTTTCTTTGGTCTTCTTTGTAGTACTTTAACATCTAACAACTTTCAAGTCTATACTCCTTTTTAACATCAAAAATTTACAGGATATACAAGGATATCTATTCAACCAGAACCTCTGCTGTCTGTCTAACAAAAATGCTGCTTGACGATTATAGCCAGAATGGCCGACCAAGCAAACTCCTCATTCATTGCCCTGTCCTCCTCCCAATCCATCCAATAGATAGACAAATAGACCCGGCTCTATTGTCTGTATTGGATTCCCCAGGACTTTTTACTCATTTGTCGTTTGTCAGTCAGATTTCGCGTTGATTTCTTTTTGCTGTCGTTGTACAACGTTTTCTTTCGTCTTTTTTTTTTTGTTTTTTTGAAACATTTTTCTAAATTTTCCTTAATTTTTTTTTATTTTTGTTTGTGTGTTACTCTTGATTGCTTTTTCATGTATTTATTTGAAGAGAATTATTTTTGTTTATTTCAAAAATTTAAAAAAAATGTTGAAACATTAAATTTAGGAGCCAGCCATTAGCAAAAATTTTCATGGGCCGTTTGCTAAACGAAACAATTTTTGCCAGCACTTGGCTATAAATTCTAATAACTCACAGTTTAACATAAATTAACACGATGGCGAGAGAAGAAAAGAGAAGAGAGAGAGAGAGTGAGTTCGAGTGGAGAGGGTAAAAGGAAGAGAACTCCAGCCAGGCTTGAGCTGTGGAAAAACCAAAAATAATTGAAATTAAATGACATAAACATAAACTTTAAACCGAATACGGGGAGACAAAAAAAAAACAACAACAAAATAACAACCAGCCAACATTCGAGGTCTGTGGGTGTTTGTGTGTGTGCGTGTGTGTTTGTGTGTGTGGGGAATGCAATCCACAACAAAATAAAAGTAAATTAAACTGTCATATGTTCAAAACAGACGACGACCAGACAGATGGACACACTTCTCATGATGAAGCAAAGGATGGGAGTGGGGGGGAGAGGGACAAAGAGGTGTATATAGCCAAATGGAGGGATGCCTCTAGGACAACAACAGAAGGATGACTCTGCTGCATTCGTCCTGTCTGGCTGTTGGCTCATCTGTCAGTGTAGGAAGATATGTTGAAATACGCCGCGTGTCATGATAAAGTATGTCGAGTGTGTGTCCCTCTGACTCTGTGTGTATGTTTGTGTGTGTGTGTGAAGGAGCCACCACAAGAGGGAGAGAGAGAGAGATAGAGAGACAGTGTGAGTCTATCGAGTACGGCTTTTGGTAATGAAAGCTGCAGCAGTTACAGTGTGGCCAACTAGATTTATAGATAGCGGCGACACAGACCAGAACACAGAGCAAAAGAGAGATAAACAAAAAGAGATAAAGAGAAAGGAAAAAAAAAACAGCAACAGAAGCAACAACAACTCGCTGGATAATTAAGAATAAATGCGAAAAATGTTTCATTTGCGCCAACACACAAAATAAATAACCGCGACCAGTGGGAAGAGGACGTAAGGTATAGAGGAGAATTGTGTGGTGGTGGTGGTGGTTATAGCAGCAGTTGAAGTTGAAGTTGGTGGGGCAAAAGCGAGAGTGTGGCATCAGCAAAAAGTTTTGTTCTCTTTTTCTTTTTGCGGCCAAAGAAGAAGACAACATAAAATGTTGATTATCATCATCATCATCTGGAGCAGCATCATACATACAAACATATCCACAGCATCATCATTGTCATCATCATCATCATCATCTTGGTTCTCTCTGTAGCCTCTTTTATACCCCTGTCTCTGTTGTTATGCCGCACTGTGTTGCAACCTCATCAGCACTTTTTTAAATGTTATTACGTGTTTTGTGCTGGCGGCAAAAGTTTTGATTTTTTTTCTTATTTCTCTCTCGCATTTTGTTTATAATTTGTTGTTTTTATTAAATTCTGCTTTAAAGTAGAATATATAAATAAATATATATATATAAAGAGATATACATATATATCAGTTTTTCTTTTGGAGACCGAGACTTTTCTGGACTTTTTGTCGCCGGGGCACTCAAAACAAATTTGTGCCTGGCTGTTTGCCAAACAGAGAAAGAAACAACAGCTGCAATAACAACAATAAGTTGTAGAAGCAAAAAAAAAAAAAAAAGATAGAAAAAACAACAAAGCAACAACAACAAGAACAACAAAAAAATCAATCTTTTGTGGCATTTGCCAGGAACTAGATTTTCTACAACGTCAACGACGACAACATCTTCCATTGCGACTTTTACTATTACTTCTACTACAACGACTACTTTTATACTACATGCTACACACAGTACATGCAACGAGTATTTCATGCGGCAAACAAAAACTAAAGCATTCAAAAATAGAATATTGAATTTTGTATACCCTAGCAATGGGAAGTTATATAGTATCGAAACAATAGATCTTATACTAAATGTAACATAGTGGCCTTTATTCATGACTTTAGTCTATAATATTTCTAAAACTTATTGAATTTAAGTTCTTGAGAGGATTTACTTAAGTATTTTTATATATTTTAGTGTTAGAAATTGATCTACTATATAAAAGTATTAAGTGCTGATCGTATACATCTCTATTCAACTTCAATTTCTAACTTGTTCTATATAAGAAATATCAAAAACCCAATCTTATCCCTTGTAAGTCTATTATACAGTTTGGATTTCAAGAGAATTGATTTCCTTTGATATATATGTTATATATGAAATCGATATATAAATATATATGAATTTTTAGTACAGATTGCAACCTTCTTAATATAACTACAATTTCAGTCTTTTAATACATAAAAGAAATCTCAACTTCTTTGGTTCTATACTAACTCAGATCACTTGTTGAATAGTCTGTGTAACAGCTTCTATATATTTTGTGGAACCATCTGATCTCTGAACCTCTCTGATCTCTTAGGAACTATTTATACTATTAAAAAGATAAAAAACAAAACTAAAAGTTATTTATGAGAAACATTTTTAAAATTATATAACTTTTTAATCCGATCCAACAAATACGTTTTAGAAAACATATACCTAGAAAGTATGGAAACTAAAATTACTTCGATTCCCTCCAAATTGTTTATCAAAGTGAATATACCCTACTTGAAAGCATATCAAAAACTAAAAGAAATGAGAAAAGGAAAAAAAAAAAAGAAAACAGAAAATGTTGTACAAAATAAAATGAGGACTTAGCAAATAGAACAGGCCATGTGAAGTATTGCGGCAGGAATGTGAAATGTTCAGATAGAAATTGAGGGACACAAAAGGAAGACTCTCGCAATGATTGAAAGGAGGAGGAGGGGGAAGGGATAGGCGGGAAAAACAAAAATGAAGAAGGCAAAAGAACAAATTGAGTGGGATGTATTGCAGTTTAGTCAAGTTTATGCAAATGATTTGAGTTTATAAAAGAGAGAATGAAAAGTTATTGATGTATCTTTAAAGACGATGCTTAAGCAATATAAAGAGAAAATTTAAAAATTATGAAATATTTCAAATATTTTTAAATAATCATTAAGTTACATATAATCTTAAAGTATTATGAGAATCTAATTGTTGTCCTGAAAAGCGGAGGAAAATTAAGTAAGCAACAAAAATTTAAACCAAGAGATGCATTAAAAATAAAGGATAGAGTGTTAAAGATCGAAAAAGATAACTAAATAAACCAAATATAAAGAACCGTCAATTGAAGATCGAAGATCTTCAGTTGTTAATTTGTCATATAGAAAGAGTAACTAGTCAAACTTGGTTAAAGTTTTCATAGAAATACTTTTAAAGAACAAAATTTCTTATTCTTACCGTTTACCAACGCCTCCAAAGCATACTTTAACATTTCTATTGCCTACTTTAGGGAGTGAAATCTAGATTTTTACTGGAAAATCTTCTATCCAATTGATGTCGCAAATTGAAAAAAATATTTACCGCTCTTTTTCAATAGTTTCTTAAAACCGATTATTTTTTCTTTAATAATCATAATCAATCGATAGTTTTGAAAAAAAACAAAACTATTTATATGGATTCCTTCTGCCTACTTAATTCTCAACTTTAGATTTGTAATCAATGCAAGCTCATAAATTCAATTGATTTGAGTCCTTGGTATAAAGAGAGAAAAACTTCTCAATTTCCTTGAAACACAATCTACGCCCAGTTTTCGCTTAACAACTTCAATAACTTCGCTTGTTGCTTTCCTCTTGGGGTAAAAAGAAAATCAGTCAAATGAAAAGGTCGGGCCGACCTCTCTGCCTGCCGCCTTTAGCATACTTTTGGTAAGCCAAAAAGTACACTTGACATTTTACCTCTTACTCTCCTACTTTAATTTTGTTTTTTTTTTTTTCAAATATTTCAAATACGTAGAAAGGCCGCAGCAAAAAAAAATATATATAGTAGAAGGGAAGAAGCGGGGAACAAAGTACTTGAAAAACAGAAAGAGAGAAGAACTCTGAAGAACTTGGTCGAAGTTTGTACACTCGGTTGCCTACTCTAATAACAGGGAATAGGAATACATAATAATAAAGCAAAGCGTTTGTGCAAATAAATATGCAGGCACTTGAAATTACTTGGGATGAACTGACGATGAGGATGACGATGGCTATGAGGATATCTAAATAATGTCGCCACCACTGCTCATCCTCCATCTACTTGTCCTTCTCCTGCTACTGTTGACCCAAACCAAACCTTCGAACTGTACCGAAACGAAACTCAAACTCAATTTTCAGCAGCCCGCAACTCAATTGTCAATGAATAAATTTACTTTTACTCGTCGTTTGCGTGGAAGTGAAGTCCAAATCCATTATCCTTATCAGAGCACGGCCATCGGCATTGCTATGCTAGCTAGCTGGCTGTTTTCTCGTTTGTTCATTCGTTTCGTTCTTTTCAGTCGTTGTCCTTGTCGTTCAATTCTGTTCAGTTCGTCGCGAAACTTTTGCTTTGCCCCATTATTTCTACTCCCTTTTCCTCTCTCTCTCTTTCTCACTCTGGGAGTCTTCCGCTTGGACTTCCAACTCCTCACTATGCTGTTTCGTCTTTTATTTCTGCGTATGCCATTGGATTGGTTTTTCGGCTTTCCCTCACTCCTCTCTCTCACTCTATATGTGTGTGTGTATTTCTGCTTTTTTTCTGCTTTTCGTTTTGTGGAAATTAATGACGCAAACGGCCGGAAAATTTAGTAACTTTTAGTCATGGCGTGTTGGATGATTTCGCACACGATACTTTTTTGGGAAGTCGAAGTACTTTTCTTTACCCCATCCCCCTCTGCTCATATACACACACGCACACTAACTCTCACCCATCTTTAGGATAACCATGAAATGTATGCGGCAAAACGCAATGAAATCGATATTTATGAGTTTTTTCTCTCCTCGTTTTGTGTGTGTGTGAGTGTTAGTTAGCTGGGTGCGTTAGAGTTTTCCAAATTGTGAAAATTCTTGTTGGAGTGAGAGGTGGCAAAATCTCGAGAGTTTAATAAATTAGACAGAAAGTTGTATACGGTTTGATTAAAAAGTTTCTTTTTTTGGCTTTGGTGCAAATGAAATACACAAATCAAATAACATAAAAACACTCACAATGTCGAAAGTGTCAGAAAACAAATATAAATTCCATTGGTAATACTCTAGACATATGAATCAAATATACAAATTAAGTAACAATATCATAAAAATCTAAAAGGTTGTTCAACTAAAAAGGAAGCTTTATCCTTACATTAGCCTATCTTTATATCAGTTATGTGAGTTTTTGTTATAGGCAGCAATTCAGGACGATTTTCTTCCTTTTTAAGTTCAATATTGTTTTGAAAATCAGCTTCTAAAATAAAAGCTTTCGCTGAAAAGATCTTTTTAGATTGTACAAACCTTTTCTATCAATCGAATTTGGAAAAATCGAAGAAGAAGAATCTTCAATTTCTATTTCTCATCTAATTATATTATTTGCAGCAATCGTTATCGATAACTATAACTGTTATCTCAATAACCATTGATACCTAACCTCAAAACTTAAGCTCACTTAATAACATAACCTCAACATCGGTGTAATCCACCACTACCAAAAAAACAAGTGACGGCATATAACATGAATACGATCTCTATAAAAGCTGAAATATATTTAAAAGACAAAAGAAGAAGACATAATGATTTTAGACCATCAAATCTTAAGCTCGTATTATAACATAACCTCAAAGCTTAATACTTTACTGCTTAGTGCTAATTTGCTCAGTGTTATAAAAAGAAGAAAAAGTTATGTAAACATTCTATTGTACATTTCTCCTCTGAAAATCACTCAATGATCTCTTTAAATCCTTAAAAATCATTTCAAAATCTATTTGAAAGTTATGTAACATTTATTAGTGTTGTTTTGTTGCTTTTTTTTTTCTTTTTTTGGCGACACTTAATGTAAATCGTATTACATTTAAATAACGCTTATCCAACCGCCATTGCAAGTGACCTGACAACAGTCACGCCCATTATTGCTTGGCTTAACCACTAATACGATGCTACTCAGCTTAAGTGGTGTCACTGCACTAGCAGAAACCACAAAATGATGTCAAAATTCCCCGCCCCTTGCCACACTTTTAAACTCATTACATCTATCCACACACACACAAACAGTTACAGTCGGACACACACACACAGAGAGATATACACATTTCATACACAGGACAATATCAAAAGCCAATTAGCATACATTTTCATGCACTCGCTCTGCTCTGCCTTTACCCACTGCCTTTCGCCCTTACTACTCTCTCTCTCTCCCTCTCTCTTTGTCCGTCTCTTGACTAAATCAAACAACTAGTCCAAACGGAGGGCAAACGATCTGTGTGGAGTTTAGGGTAACCGAAAAATTTTCACAGCACTTTAAACGTATTCATGGCATTCAGTAAAACTCACAGAGACCCACATCCATGATGAAGCGGATGATGAAGATGAGAATGAAGATGATGATGCTGCTGATGGCATGTCAACAAGAGAGAATTTTCATTTTGTTTGCTTACTCACATTCACCATGCTTACATGTATGAGTGGACAAGTCAACGGAATCCGCCTCCTATCTAGCTCCATCTCTTGTATACTCCTCCTCTTGCTTACCCTGGCATCCATATCAAATTAACAAAACAAACGGAGCATCAGCTCACTGTAGAATGAGTGGAGCGAGAGTAACTGAGTGGGAGAGAGAGTGAGAGATCCCCAACAGAAACTTAGAAACTACTTCAAGCAGCAAAATAAACTAATAAGCAAACTAAAAAAAAAAAAGTAAAGAAAGGAAAAGAAAATACGGCTGATGATGCCGTTCCCTACTATAACTACTACCACTGCTGCTGTTGTGTCCTTGCCAAGTTGCTTCTCAACAATGGCTCTGTCCGTCTTCACCTCCTGCTACTACTACTACTACTCCATTTGCCCTTGCTCCCCCTCTTAACTTGTCCTACCAAACAGAAGCCAAAACAAGCTGCTCGGCCTCGTCTTAATAAGATAAATAGGCACTTGAGTGCAACTTTCGGTTTGTTTGGAGGACAACCAACGATGAAAACTTGAAATATTTCATATACATATATATATATATATAAAGATATATATAGAAATATATTGTACAAGTTGTTGGAGTGTGCGTAAGCTGGCCTGTGAGTTGGGTTTTCCACAATGACGATTTTTGCCACATTCAATAAATTTGTATATTTTGTTTTTTCTTTTTTTCCTCTTTGGCTTGTTAATGTTAAGAGGAAAACTTCAATAACTATTAAACCTATCAATTTGGCTTTATGTGAATAAAGGAATAAAAGAGTATTTATTTGGCTAAATAAATTAATAACAAGCAAGGATAATGGCAATCTATAGATAATTTTGAAAACTTTAATGAAAGAGAAGCAGTAAATAAGAATTTAAAAGGAATTTTTAATAAAGGTCTATTAAAGGTTAAACTATAAAGTATAAAGTCATTCATCGGAATCGGTCTTTAAAAACTGATTTTAGATTCAAAACTTCTTCAACTTAAGTTTCTCTTTTAATATTTAACAATTTTTGCCCTAGACTTTTCAATGAAATCTTTAAATGATTAAAGAAAAACTAAGATTAGCTTACGCTCTGGTCTAAGGTTTCATTAACTGAACTGTCAACTTTGTATAGTTTATGGCAAGCTACCTCTCTCTCTCCCTCTCTCTTTTTTTTTCTCTCTGTCCCATTCCTGTCTGTTTCTCTTCCGTTTTTTCTCTGTCTCTGTCTTGGTTCAACTTTGAGCGTTTCCACTTCCACTTGATTGCTTTTCATTTCTTGTGGAATGCATTTAAGTCAGCTTTTACTTGCTGTATATAAGGACAAAAAAAAAAGAAATGAACGGAGAAGTAAACCCCAACGGTAAATATCAATTTCCACATTAACGCCCATAGTCAGTTGTAGCGCGTCCCTCTGACTTCCTGTCTTTCTCTTTCTCTGCCATTTTTTCTCGGTTTCTCTGTTGCAGTCTATCTCTTTCTGTGCACTCCAATTACACTTGACTATGTGCAGGCTGAAGGAAAATTGTCATTACTTTTTCACTGTGATTTACACTTCAAAAGCCGCCACGAATCCTTTGAGAGCATTTCTTACACTTTTTTCCTACCATTCCTTTACTTTAGTTGCCTTTCCTTTGCGTTTCGTTGCGTTGCGTTTCGTTTCGGTTCGCCCAATTGCAATTTTTCAATTTATATGCCAAAAGGGAAACAGGCAAACGGCAGTAGCAGTAGCAGGACCAGCAGTAGCAGTAGCATGTCTCGTCCTTTTCCCTTGGTTTTTGGTGTAGGGCAATAAAATCAGCAGCGCAGCTTTTTGATTTGACTACAAGAAATAAAGAAGCTAAAGTGAGGGCGAGCTAAAGCTTGAACTTCAAGGGGATAGAGGAAAGAAAAGTCTTGGTGGCGACTACTTGTAAAAATATTGGCATAAATTATGAGCAACGCTTTGCTGCTGCCTCTGCTGCGGCCTCTGTCTGTCTCTGGCAAAAGGCGAAATGTTTCCGCTTAATAAGGCTTTCCGTTTCCGCTGCTGGCCGCTTCCTTCCTTCCGCCCAGCTGCTTCGTGCTTTTGCTGTTACTACTGCTTTTCCTACTTTGTATGCATTGCAGAAGCATTTTGTGGTCTGGCCCCTACACTCCCTTATGTCCTGTGGACTCTCATCTCATCTATCTCTGACTGTGGGCCTGTGCTATTGTTAAGCTCGTTGTCAGCGCGAGCGCAATTGATAATGATTATAATGGTCGGTCGTTGCTTGGCCCCCGCCGAACCACTTCACCACAAACACACACACACACACACAGAGACGCAGACATACACAACTACTTATATAACAATGCATACTTCCTATTTTGCACTACTACTTTACTTCTCAATCTCCCTTTTTATCCCCACATCTTGTCATTTATCCATCCATCCATCCATCCCTCAAACCAAAGCAATTCCCCACTGTCCTCTTTTCCTTTCAAATGGTTGGCAATTTTCTCTCAAAGCTCATGCAAATGACTTTGGATTTTAATTAAAAAGCAAGTGGCCTGGCAGTGCATTTGATGAGAGATGATCATCATCATCGTCATCACGATAATCACGAGGCTCTCGGTTGGTGTCCTTTTTAACCAGCTTCTATGCCACAAACCACAGAACCACCGCTACCAACCACTCTGCATGCATCAAAGCCAGGCCACATAAATAACAAAAAAAAAAAAAAAAAAGAAAGGAAAACAAAAAAAAAGGACTTCTATCCCATTGCGTCTTTTGTATTCTTTCGACGAGCCTAAAAATAAAGTCAATGATTTCCGTCTTTTACTTTTTCTTCTTCCTTTTCCTCCCCCTCTTTTGCTTCTTCTCATGGTTTTTTTTCTTTATGAATTATGCTGGCAATTATGCAGGCAAAGGCAACAATAACAACAACAACTACTGCAACAAAATAAAAAAGGGTTGCCCTCAGTTCCCTTAACTTCCTTCCGGGAAAGTCTAGTCGTCTTGGTTTCGGTTCGGTTTATTGAACTTGCTTAATTAAGCGTAAAATGTGTCCTTATTTGTCATCTCTTTTACAATATAAATTTTTAGCTCTTGGAGAAATGTCCCTTTTTTTGGTCCTTTATAGTATTTTTTATAATTCGCATTTTGTTGGTCAATAATTGGCAAAACAGATTTCAATTTAAATGACATTAACAACAAAAGATGATGGAAAATCAGTTTAGTTTGATGTGACGGCTTTTGAGATACCCTGTAATTAGGTGAAGGATATATTTAGAAAGTATTGAGGTAAAGTTTTGCGTGTGTGTAAGGTTAAGAAGCTATTTATAGATTTAAACATTATCCAGTGTTTATTTTAAACCTTGTCACACCCAATTTTCTTTAGAAATGTCGGTTACTTGTTGTCTTTCTTCTATAAAGTACTTATTTTTACTATGTATTTTCCTGGTTAACAGTTCCATAATTACACAAATAAACTTTTTTATTTCAAATATTATTTATATATCTTTTTGCATCTGTTCTAAACACCCAACAACTCTAAAGACAAGAACTACAAAGTTCTCTTATTAGCAGACTTTACAATCCCACTACTTAAACGCTAAAACTAGTTGAGAATTATAACTAAATGTAGCGAAAGAAGAAAAGGTTTTAACATTGACTTTTCTTATATATTAATCTTACATATATCTCTCTATATATTAAACTTTAAAAAAAAAACAAACATACTAAATCTGTTTTCGATCTTTCTTTTTGCTTACAGGTAAGTTCATGCCACTTCTTCTTTCCACACTCGCTCAATCAAGCAACAAACGCGTAAGTCTTGCCACAAAATGAAATAAAAACAAAAAAAGGAAACGGAAAATAAGAAATATGCTTCAATGCATCAATTTCAAAAAGATTTAAAGCATATCCTGCAGCCAAATATTGTTCACACCTTATACACAAACACACTGAAAGTGAGGTAACTTGGCAGCAAAGTCAAGGATGTAAAAAGGGGGCGGATTTTGCTGTTGTTGTTTGTTGTATTGCAATGCGACACGCGATGCTGCGGCAACAGCAACACCAGCAACAGAGAGAGAGAGAGAGAGATAGAGGGGGATTAGGCAAGGTAGCAGGAGTCAGCAATTTTGCGCAATAAATAAAATTAAAGGAGCACACGCCACTCCTGTAAGCCAAGGAGCAGTAAAGCAGAAGCAGGATAGAGGGGAATGGAATGAATGGTGAAGTTGCCTGTAACCTGGCTTTGGGCCTGGCAAAATGTAATTAGAATTGTACAGTGCGGTTAATATTTCCGCCTTCTTCTTCTACTGGTGCTGCGGCTGCTTCATCCTGCGGCTGCTGCTGGTGCTGCTGGTGCTGCTGCTACTTCGTCCTGCTAAAACAATGCCCACAATGTGGCTGCCTGGCTGCTCCTGCTACTACTGAGCCTGCTGCGTGTAAAATGCAAACGCGTCGCGTGTCAAATGCTCGTTTTAGTGCCCCTAACACAGTACACACCATACACCACTCACACCTGCCCTCACATATACATACACACATCAAGCACATACACACAAACACACACGAACACAACCCACTTGAGGCCAGACATTTGCAGCATTTCCTTAGGCATTTTCTCTGTGTGTGTGTTTTTTTTTTGTGGGTGGTTTTCTTTTTCTCGTTTGTTGGTTTTATAATTTCAAGATGACCCCGCCTTTTCACTTCCTTCTCGCACCCCCAAACTCCCCACCCCCCTGCCACTCTTTTGCCTGCTGGCTGTTGTATAAAATTAATTTTATTTACTTTTTTTGTTTCTTTTTTTTTTCTTCCACACCCGCCCGCCTCCTGCCTGCCAGACACGACCTTCAAGTGGCTACTTTTATTTATTTTTTTTCTTTTCTTGTTTCCTTTTTTGGTTGTGTGTGTGTGTGTATGTTTCCTGGAAAACGTGCGGCTGTAATTAGTGCCATTTCTTTCAGTCTAATTGGAAAATTAACATATGAAGTGTTTGTTTTTGTAGGATAAACCAACCTAAAACAAAAAGAAAACACAAATAGAAATCATAAAAGAAAACTTGAACTTGAGGAAATTTCTTAAACAATGAGTAAAATACATTTTATTTTTCATAACGAGATTACGAAAAGGAAAAGAAGAAAATTGAAAAGCATTGAAAATGAAATTGATTGCTAAAGAAAGTCGTCTTATATAGATGTCTAGATATATATATATAGCTATATAGATGCTATCTTTTAGATCTTTAAGGCGTTTGTTCAACTTTAAAAAATAATAAAC
Organism: Drosophila neocordata; assembly: GCA_018903615.1. Lineage (NCBI taxonomy): Eukaryota > Metazoa > Arthropoda > Insecta > Diptera > Drosophilidae > Drosophila > Drosophila neocordata. Next base: position 197,060 of record JAEIGI010000014.1, read on the forward strand.
CAAAGCTAAAAACTCTTGGTAGCAACTATGCCACCTTTCTACACAGGAGTCATGGCAGACAAGTTGTAAAAAATATATGTATATATAAAAATTTCATAATACTCTTAGTGGAAAAATGTGCCATAACATATCCATCTATCTCTTTCTTGCCAATGTTTTTATGTTCTTTTCTTTGCTCCTCTGCTTGTTTCTTTTACTCAAAAGCTTTCATTTTGTTGTTGCTTGGTCTAGCGTCTGCAGATTTTATCATCTCTTACACCCACTTCAGTGCATGTGTGTTGGTGTGTGTGTGTTGGTGTGTGTGTTGTTAGTGTTTTTGTTGCGGTTATCATACTTGTTGGCATTTTGGGTTATTGTTGCTCTTGTTGCGGTTTGTCCACGCCTTACCAACTGCAACATGTTTCCTCTACAGTCAGATTTGGTCTATTCCTTAGCTTAGTCTTCTCTCTCCCACTTTCTTTTCCTCTCTATCTTCTTCTCTTTTCCTATGTGCATGTGTTTACAAGCATATAAAGCAAATTTTTATGAAGAGTCAAAATAAAACAAAAACCAAAAGAAAACATGCAACATTTTCAGGCATTCCGTTCTTGCCACCAAAATTTAATAAGAGCCAGCACACTCACACACACACACACACCTACATATACACATAGACAAATACTCATACATTCTCGTCGAGCCATAAAAATGGCATTTAAAAGGATCCTTGTCCAAAAAAAAAATAAAATAAGACTAGGAAAATGGCGCCTGCCTAGGTATTCTTTTGGTATTTATTGGTCTACTAAGTGGGCTCTAAATTTGACTTATGCTTCATTTTATTTCATTTCGTTGAGGCTGTAAGGTACCTTCTTTGGCCGGGGTACAATTCTCAGTCTTATGGGGTCCACATACAAGACATTTATTTGTTGCCGAGACCCTAAAGTAACGCGACGTGGTTTGGTCGTTGCTTTGGCCCGCCTCTTGACCCGAAAGTATTATCCAGCGGGAGTATGGTCCACGCTTGAATAACGCAACTCGATTTGGTGGGAGGGAGATCCACTTCCAAAAGCGAGCGGGTCCCTGTTGAGGGGAAGCGGGGCGAGTATCGACGCGCGTGGCCCTAAACTTAACGCGAAACGTAAAGAGGTTGAGGGAAAGAGGGAGGGGGAAGGGTATATAAAACAAACTGCAGGGAAGGCGATCCTCTGCGGCCGTATCAAGCTGGGGTCTGTGTTAGGTACTAGTCCGGACACTGTCGGGATTCCGTTGGCGTGGCGGGAAGGTGATCCTCGCCAGGTTTAGGAATTTCCGATTAATATGACCGGGATTAGTATGGAGAGGGAGGGAGTGAAATCTAGTTGGGAGTGTCGTCCACCACTAGTTCCTTAGTGTCTATTAGTATGTGTTGAAAGGGGAGGGGGGGGAAAGGGGTAGATTACGATCACAAATTAAATAAAAAAAATAATCATTTAAATCCTCTTTTCTTTCATAATTGTCTTTCACATTTTTTTTTTTTTATTATTATAATTCGGTTAGTATTTATTTACTGTGGTCTAATTACCGCACCTTGGCCGTATCCGATCATATATAAAAAAAACAACAAAAAGATTTATCCTTTTTCTTACCGCTTCGCTTCACTAACTTTGCCTTTATTATTTTTCAAGGAAACCAAAAAAAAAACACACAAACAAACAAACTTTATTTTTCCCTTTTGTCGATTCCGCGGAATTGGACTCGAGGTTTCACTTATTTTTCCGCAAAGTTTCTACACGTCCACTCGCAATTGTGGCGGTCACTCACTGATCCTTTCTGTCGCCACGCTTGCGCCCAAGTAAACTTTTGTTTCTCAAAATTGAGTAATTTCGCCGCCGATCATATTGGCTTCTCGTAATCGTTCAATTCGCCACTCATTATCGGTTTCAGTGATAAACCGATCCGGGATCTAAACCACCCCTAAAAATTGGCGCGCACTCATTCAAATTCAAATACCTAACGGACCTTCAATTGCCGTGTACTTATATATTTTCAAAAAAAAACAAAAAACCAATTCCTTAAACCTAGATGCCTCCAATGGCTGAGTATAATGTGAAAAAGAAATTATAAATGTGAGGCGTGACATTTTTCACGTCGTCACACCATCCAGCGGGAGTATGGTCCACGCTTGATGGTGTGACGACGTGAAAATGTCACGCCTCACATTTATAATTTCTTTTTCACATTATACTCAGCCATTGGAGGCATCTAGGTTTAAGGAATTGGTTTTTTTGTTTTTTTTTTGAAAATATATAAGTACACGGCAATTGAAGGTCCGTTAGGTATTTGAATTTGAATGAGTGCGCGCCAATTTTTAGGGGTGGTTTAGATCCCGGATCGGTTTATCACTGAAACCGATAATGAGTGGCGAATTGAACGATTACGAGAAGCCAATATGATCGGCGGCGAAATTACTCAATTTTGAGAAACAAAAGTTTACTTGGGCGCAAGCGTGGCGACAGAAAGGATCAGTGAGTGACCGCCACAATTGCGAGTGGACGTGTAGAAACTTTGCGGAAAAATAAGTGAAACCTCGAGTCCAATTCCGCGGAATCGACAAAAGGGAAAAATAAAGTTTGTTTGTTTGTGTGTTTTTTTTTGGTTTCCTTGAAAAATAATAAAGGCAAAGTTAGTGAAGCGAAGCGGTAAGAAAAAGGATAAATCTTTTTGTTGTTTTTTTTATATATGATCGGATACGGCCAAGGTGCGGTAATTAGACCACAGTAAATAAATACTAACCGAATTATAATAATAAAAAAAAAAAATGTGAAAGACAATTATGAAAGAAAAGAGGATTTAAATGATTATTTTTTTTATTTAATTTGTGATCGTAATCTACCCCTTTCCCCCCCCTCCCCTTTCAACACATACTAATAGACACTAAGGAACTAGTGGTGGACGACACTCCCAACTAGATTTCACTCCCTCCCTCTCCATACTAATCCCGGTCATATTAATCGGAAATTCCTAAACCTGGCGAGGATCACCTTCCCGCCACGCCAACGGAATCCCGACAGTGTCCGGACTAGTACCTAACACAGACCCCAGCTTGATACGGCCGCAGAGGATCGCCTTCCCTGCAGTTTGTTTTATATACCCTTCCCCCTCCCTCTTTCCCTCAACCTCTTTACGTTTCGCGTTAAGTTTAGGGCCACGCGCGTCGATACTCGCCCCGCTTCCCCCTCAACAGGGACCCGCTCGCTTTTGGAAGTGGATCTCCCTCCCACCAAATCGAGTTGCGTTATTCAAGCGTGGACCATACTCCCGCTGGATAATACTTTCGGGTCAAGAGGCGGGCCAAAGCAACGACCAAACCACGTCGCGTTACTTTAGGGTCTCGGCAACAAATAAATGTCTTGTATGTGGACCCCATAAGACTGAGAATTGTACCCCGGCCAAAGAAGGTACCTTACAAGTGGCGCCCGAGCAGGGACCCGAGAGTCCAGACGCGGGTAAATACCGGACGGATTAAAGCCCCGTCTCGTGGTTGGTCGCAATCGTTTGAAATCGCGTGTCGTGTTCGCCGCGTGCAAAAATAAATAAAATACGATAGAAGGAAAAGCTGGAAAAGAATCAAAATGATGGCGTCAAATGACGAACCGTGTCAAGGTGAAGATACTGGTGAGTACGAAACAGTCGTTAAAATTAAGAATCCAGGGGTAGGCGTTCGTTGGATTTATACCCGACGCAAAGATGAGTTGGCCTCCTTGGCCAGTGAATTCGGCTTTAACGCCGAATGCCGCGTTGAAGATGCCCGTAAGAATTTCGTGTCCTGGATGACGACCCAAGAGCTTCCAAAAACTGTTTGGACGCGTCTCTCCGAACTTGAGGTGTATTATAGTAGAACAGCCCAGAGAATGAGAGCTCCTGATCGCCCCGCGACGGAAACGGAAGCCGCGGATTCCCTAGAATTACCACCGGTGGGAACAGGATTTTTAACGCCGGAATGGGACGGACGACTTAATGTCCGTACGCCGGGGGTAAGTCCCCAGAGAACAAATCGAGCGGTTCATTTTGAAGATATGACCAGAGAGAATGTTGCGACCTCCCGATCGCCCCCTATAATTTCGGAGCCTTATTCTAGTCTCCCTGATCGTGTCCGTAAGTGGGGATTACGTTTTGATGGTTCGGAGGATCCTTTGTCCTTCATAGAGGAAATATTGGAGAAAGTCGAGACTTACGGCCTCGACCGGGAACGGATTCCCCGAACGATGTCAGAAGTGTTCACCGGCAAGGCTGCTCGGTGGTTCCGAACCAGTAGGTTACATGACGCCACGTGGAACGCGTTTAGGAAAGAATTCCTAAGCTTCTTCTTGACCCCCCATTACTTTGAAAGGCTAGAAGACCAGATAAGAGAGCGCACTCAAAGGAAAGGAGAAGCATTCAAGGACTACGTTATTGAGTTAAGAACACTTATGCACCATGCGGGCTACGGCCCGACACAAGAGTTGTATCGGATATACGAAAACTCTTCCCCGGAATACCGTCTCTACATACGCAGGCACGAGTTCCATACATTGAGTGAGCTTACTGAGATGGCTACGGAATATGAAAATGTCAAACGTCAGGAAATGTCACGTTCGCAGCAGGCGAGAATCGAGGCTCCTCGACCCCGTTATCCCACTTCCCCTCCCCAACGTAACCCTTTTAGAGATTCTGGTTCAAGGCCGGAACCTCATCACTCTCTCTCTACAGCAAATAACTCGACAGGACGCGGATCCGAACCGATTGCGGATGTACGCCGGGCATGTCATCGCTGTGGACGGTTGGGTCACATGAGTCGAGAGTGTCGCAACGAACCCGTCAAATTCTGTTGGGAATGTGGTCGAAGAAATGTTACGTCATTCGAATGTTGCCGACGAAGTCTACCGGGAAACGACAGAGGTCCTTCCCTAGAGAGGGCCAAAGCAACGACCAAACCACGTCGCGTTACTTTAGGGTCTCGGCAACAAATAAATGTCTTGTATGTGGACCCCATAAGACTGAGAATTGTACCCCGGCCAAAGAAGGTACCTTACAAGGCATGCATAAATTATGCCACCGCCACAACATTTTCCCTCCCAACCCCTCTCCCCCGCCTCACTTCTTTACATTCCCAGTTAGGTCATAAAAGCGGGCAGAAAAATAGGAAAAACATGGCTTAGAACATTAAGAAAGTGGGCGTTGGCAATGGCCAACTGGGCGCAATAAAATCAAATCAACGTGACGACCAAAGGCAAATAAAATGCACGTATTTAAATTAAATATCAATTGTATTTTGGTCATAAAATTAACCAAGTTATTTATAAGCAACAAATACATGTTAACTAGAACTAGTTCCAGGCATAATTAGGAATCACTAGTTCCCAATGGGCATACATTAAGTAGAACATTTCATTGAACATTGTTGTTGGATGGAAATTTACATTAATTCATTTGGAAAAAGTACTTAAATGTACTAAGACAGAATGTTCTCTGTGTTTCTTGATGCTCTTGGAACTTTAAGATATGTTTTAACAAGATTATATAATACTAAAATAAATATATATATATTTTCTTTGATAAATTTTGTAACTTTTTGCAAGCTTTCTTTCTGTTTCTTTAAAGGCTTCTGGGGCTTTCTCTTTCTTAAGTCTTAGAATCCAAATTTCTAATTTTTTAATATACTTCTTCTAATTCCACTTCTACTTGCTTGAATTTGGAATCCCAAGATTGAATATGTTAAGTATAGGCAATGTTATTATCCCATCTGTTGAAATAAATATGGATTATTGTAACACAAAACTGATAGATAAAGTATTCGAAAATATATTTACTATCTATACTTTCTATGTACCTATTTTGAGAACCTTTAAAGAACTCTATATATCTATAAAGGGTTTACTTAGAATTAGTTCTTAGACAATGTTACCCAAAAAGCTAGAGAAAATGTTCCTCATGAAAGGTAATCTATAGTTTTCTTTTTTAATATGTCCTAGTTAAGGGTTTTCGTCCTTATAAATGGTTGTCAAAGAATGTTAATCTATAGTTTTATCCTAAGTATTTCCTAATTAAGGTTTTTTGTTTAGAATACTTTTACTTGTGACAGTTTCCTTTCGTGTAATTGATCATAGAACTTTAAAATAACCCACAATCTATCTCATACAATCATCTTCATCACCTTCTTTAGAGGAACTTTAGCTTTTTATTGAATATTTCAAGATCAATTACAAAAAAAGAATTTTTACTTTCTTTTCCATTATTTTTAAAGCCAAGTTTTTAATTTCTCTTACTGTTTTTTATATCTAAAGTTTTGAATCGAATACCTTTTGTCTTTTCTCACTTGATAAAACAGTTTCTCGCCATGTGATTTGATCTACAAGGATTAAACTCTGTGTATATGTCCTTTTTGCTATATATTTAATGTGGCCAAACAAAAAAGAAGCCCTTAAATGTTAATTTCCAGATTCAGTGGAGAGATTCCTTCCCTTTTGCTTGAGCCGTGGTCCCCATCAAGTGTCACATAAAATGTCAAATAACGTTGTTTGACCAACTCTCCCCCATAAAGCCCCAGCTTCCTTGCCATCTCCCTCTTGCGCGCTCACTTTCTCTCGCATTCAGTGTTTCTCTTAACAACTTTTGTCATTATTTGTGCTTTTGGCTTTGTCAGTTGTTAACCGTTATTTAATGCACATTTAATTTAGTCGTAAATAGAGAGAGAAAGAGGGAGAAGGAGGGAGAGAGCAGAATGTGGCTGGATAGGGAAGTGGGTAAACTTAGATACAACCCTCGCTGAGTTGGTTCATTCCTTCATTCATTTGCTAGCCTGACTAAATGATACGCCAGGGAGTTATTTTCCGGAGACATAAAATTTCAAAAGTCGCAACTGGGTGCCCGCATTTCAAACGCATTTTCTTTCATTTATTGCTGTTGTTGCTCTTGGCAGTAATTAACTAAATACAGCTTTGTAATGGCTCGATGGGCGTATTGTTGTAGAGTGGGTGTGGCATACACAAATACATACATATGTGCTGATACGATATAAATCAAAGCCCTGTGTCCGGGAGTTTTTGTTGATTTTTGCAATTAAAGAAGAATTGAGGTCCTGAAATCGAGACGACGAGGGCGAGAAAACAAAAGCAAATCGAAAAGCAAATGAAAGAGATAGCAAAACAACAAAAAAACAAACTAAAGAGAGTTCATTAGTTGTCCAAAGTCTCAAATGCCAACGATTGAAGCTTATAAAGAAAGCCAAAGAAATATTCTGAAAATTCTCATACAATTTACCATTAAGATGGCACAGTAGCAGCAAAAAGCAATCATCCAAGAGAATTATAAAAGAATTTCCCTACAGTCTTTTACAATAATTCAAGAAAAAACGTAAAAAAAAGAAGAGAAATGCAAATGCTTTAAGGACATTTTCTTAAAGAAATTCCTTGTTCATGATGGCAAATTGCAAGTTAGCTTGCTACTGCCAGGACAAAGATAGATAGACAGGAACTTTTGCCAGCTGGCAACTGTTGCCGGAAGCTCCAGCGGATGTCCTGGCTAAACCGAATGGCGACGTCGTTGTCCTTTGCTGCAGGAAATATGCCGCAGCATGAAATTAAAATGCTAAAAACCAAACACACAATCTTCTCAATCTTCTGGTCTGGTCTGCATAACATTAAGCATAAGGATACAGAGGACCAGGTAAAGCGTTAAGCCTCAGCTTACAAGCGTGCCAAAGGGGCGGGGCAAAAGAAAAAAAAAAAAACATGAAGCAAAATGAAAATGCTCTCTCATTGTCAATTTCTTTTTTTTTTTCTCGCTTTTTTTCCGCTCTCTCATTGTGGGGTGAGGGGTAAAAAGGAAGGGAAATCAAAAAAGGATTATTAGCTCAAAGCGTGCATACAAATTTAATATTAGCTGATTATGTGCGTTTTATTGCCAGCGGCAAAATCATCAGTAAGAGAGCGGCAAGAGGGAAGAGGGAAAAATCCTGGTCTGGTCTGGTCTGTGGCATTAGGTGTGTGTGGGAACTCACACAAGTGACGGAAATTGCTGCATAAAGCGCGCTTGATTGAGTTGACAAGTTGTAATTTCATTGCCGGGGCAAAAGCGACGCGAATTCTGAGTATGGAGGAGATGCTGGAGCAGGACAAGGAGCAGGAGCCGCACTTTATTATGGAATGGGATACCAACCAAATGTTGTGGATGAACAGCCCATGAAATTGTTGCAGCATCTGTGTGTATGTGTGTGTACGCCCTTCCATTATATAGCCGCCAGGCACAAGTGTTTGTTGGTTCTCTCGCCTAATGCTTTATGATATGGCCATATGCTGATAGATTTCAATTGGTATTCTATTTGGATTAAGTCAGACAGAACGGAATAGAACAAAAAAAAAAAGAAAACTAAAGCTCAACAAAGTTACTTAAAGATTCTTAAGTTCTCACCACTCACTCACACATACACACACACATCACAAGGTCACATTTCTCTATTCCTTTAACCATTGATTTCTTTATTTCTTTCTTTGTGCGGCACGCAAAAAGCCTTTCAAGGTCCTTGAGAGATAAATGCTTGAGCTTGAAAACTTTTCTCACAGACAGGATGCACCTGCTTTTGCCTCAAGTTACGCACAAATCAACACTTTCGCTTTTAAAAGCAAACGCACAAAAGAGGCACAAGAAATAGAAGTTTACCAAAGATTTTTGGCCCATTGTTAGAATTGAACAATAGAAGGTAAAGGAGAAACCTTTCCTTGAACCTTTTTTTCTCTTTCCTTTTTTTTTTTTTTTTGTAAGCAATTAGCCAGTAAATGGAAATCATAGACCGACAAAATATATATATGATATTGAAATTTATGCTTAAGCGAATCCCCTCTATTGCCCTGCCCCTTTAAACCTTCTTTTATGTCTGCCACTTGTCAGTTGAGTTGGCAGGAAATGAAGTTTAGCTTGGCTCTTTTGCTAGTTTCTTTTGTATTTGTGTAACGAAGTTTATAGCTAGCGAATCCTGTCATAAGCTGCGGAAGAGACCTTATTAATGGTTACCGTCTGTCCAAGTCGAGCATTTTAATTAGTCCTTGAAACTAACTAGAAGAGTGGCAACTTCATTTATCTAGAAAACAATTTGCCTTTAAAATTGCAACAAATAGTAAAACTAAACAAAATGTTTTAAATTTGCACATTTGCCTTCTTTTTTTGTTGTTGCTTGTTGTTTACAAATTATGCCACACATGTGGCAAAAGAATATATTTCCCCTTCGAAGTTCATGCCACACCTTCATCTTGTTTCTCCCCTCCTCTTTCTCCTTCTCTCTCTCCCTCTCTCTCAAAGAAAACCCCACTCAATGGCAGTCAAAGTTTATGTTAACTTTACACATGATTTATGTGACCTTAGCCAGCTTTAAAATAAACCCACCCCCAACCACACTCACACACGCACACACACATATCCCTACCCAATCTTACTCCCTCTTCCTGTGCATCTTTCTTTCCTTTTTTTTTTTTTGGGGAGGGGAATGGGGCAAACTTTACAACAAACAAAATTAGCAACATGTAAGCCATCAGCATCGGGAGCAGTCGAAAAAAAAAATATATATAACCACTTGGGTTTCCCTTTTTCCTTCTGTTGTTATATCGGCATGTTTAACATATCCTATATCCTGGACACACACAGACGCAGATACAGATACACACAATAACGACAACAGAGCAGAAAAAAAATCTTATTAAATTAAACTTCTACACATGTTTTGCTGGCGTTTCGCTTTTGGCCAGGAAATGCTCAATCTATTGTGTAAAATTTTATACGCCACATTCGCTACACATTGCCAAAACCAAAACCAAAAAAAAAAACTTATCCGGAAAGCTTACTGCAACACAACGAAAAAGAAATACTCTTTTATGTGTACTGTGTCTACTGAAATTAGAATTAATATGTAAAATACTTTTTATGTTTATAAAAATATGTAAAAATAGACAGATTATTCCAGTCTATTGATAACATATGAATTTCTGTGAAATTTCACAACCAATCAAGGGCAAGCTAGAGAAATACCTACTAATACCTTGGTTCCAAGCATTTCTATACAAATAAGCAAAATTATTCCATTTGGTTGACACGTGAAGATCTTGTAAAAAGCGTGGTTGTTGCTTTTAGAGTCCTGGACAATTCTGAAAGTACATTTGTCTTCGAAAAAGAAGTCTACGAAGATCTTATTTGAGAGGTTAGGTTCCACATGGCTTTACATGAAACATTTCCCGTGATTTGAATCTTGAGATCACTTCCACAAAGTGAATGAAGCCTAGATCTATTACAAAAGACAGAGTTTCTATGAAACATCTGGGACCTAGAATTCTCTGATTCTTTAGAGAGTTTCCATACTATATCTTAAATGATAAACGATATAAAGTGAAAAAATGTCGAAATAATTTAGAATAGAAAACTTTTACAGAAGAAATCTGTATATAATCGTACATTAACTAAGCTGATCAGGAATATATATATTACTAAGCTAATCAGAAATATAGACATTTATGAAAACACAGAACGATGTTACAAACACTACAACAATTTCCTTATATCCTTTCAATAAAGGGTATATAAACACCCAAAAATAAAAAGGGAAAGAAAAGAATGAGACTACAAAAAAAAAGACTGTCTATGGGGAACAGAGAAAAAGAAGTGAGCAATCGGTGCGGGGAGTGTATAAGAGAGAGAGAGGGGAGGGGGTAAGAGTGCGTTTCAAGTTTCGCTTTCTTTCGCTTATCGACGTGGAAAATAAATCATTTTTTTTTTTTTTTTTGCGTTTGCCTTTGCCCTTACCCCTGCCACTGGCACTTTGCTTTGCTCCTTTTCTTTGGGAGTTTGGTTCATTGAAATCTCGAATGTGTTCCGAGATTATTATGGCACAAAAGCCTTTGATTTCTGTTAGCCTTCCCTTTGGCAGGCTTCTACTTCTCGTCCTCATACTTCCTTTTTTTCACGTATTTTTGCTGGGCTGTAAATCTTTCAAGAATGTTTATCGAGCATGTAGCAAAATAAATAAATATAAAAACACAAGGACTTGACAAAAAAAAAAAAAAAAAAAAATAGGAAGAAAAAAATGAAAAGGAATCGAAAACGAATTAGGAATTATGTGCTTGAAGTGGAAGATAAGCAAAAACAGCAAAAACAACAACAATAAAGAAAAGCAAAATAAAGCATAGAAAAAGAAATAGATGAAAATTTAATATAAATAGAGAAAAAAAGAGAAAGCGGGAAGCATATTTGAAGTACTAGAAGAGTTTTCCTACTTTCAACACTATTATTTACTACATTCCAAAGCAAGATAGAAAGAGAAACAAAGAGAGAGAGAAAGAGATAGAGGAAGTAAAAGTAAAGGCAAGCGGCAAACTTAACTGGCAACTTGCAACCAAGTTGTTGCCACAATAAAAAACGCGTTGGCTTAGGTATATACCAACATTTTTCTATACATATGCATAGTATATATATATGTATATGTATAGTATATACATATTTAAGTATATGTTGTAGGTCCTTGTGTGAAAAAGGATACACAAATGCCACATTGTGCACCAAACACAGACACACACACACACACACACATAGAGAGAAAGAAACACAGACAGAAAGGCGGCGACATTATGGCGCCAGTCAGTCACTTTCTGCTTTGGGGGTTGGAATTGAGGTCGGGTTTGGGGTTTGGGCCGGAATGGGATGGGATGGGATGGTATGGGATTTGTGTTTGAGTATGGGTGAAACTATGCCACGTAAGCGCCGTTTGCCCTTTTTTTTTCTTTTTCCAGAAGGGCAAAAACATTCAGGTCCTTACACACACACACGCGGAAAGTTCGCTTTGTTCTGCCAACTGGTTGGTGTTGTGGTCGTTTGAGTCTAAAGACGAAAAGGGGAGAGGTTAACAGAAGTGGCCAGCAGGTGTGGGTACAGCTCAAGTTCTCTACACATGTGTGTGTGTGTGTGTGCTTGTGTGTTCGTGTGTGTGTTTTTCGTCTAATGCGTCATTAGATTAAAGCGAAATGATTCCAGTTGGAAGTGATTAGGTTAATGATTAACAACAATATTCAACAACGGAAACAATTTTTGGTTTTTTGATCTGTATTTACCAAAGGACAATGATATATCATTTAGTCATTTGATCGATTTAACTTGGCCTAAAAAGTGTAGTATAGTTTTAATGTATTTGCGCTCTATTATTTAGTTTGAAAGTTAAGTCACAGCGTGGGACCTCTTTACATTCCGAATTAGTTGATGGAAAATCCATTCGAATCACAGATAGAAAATCATTAAATAAAAGTATTTAAAACGACATGTCAAAAAAATATATAATGAAGACATATAAATACTTATCTAGAAAGTCAATTTAAAAAACCAAAATGTTCACATATCAAAGAATATATCTGTCATTAAAACATTATCACTAAAGAAACATTTTGTATACTTCTTTTAAATTTTCTCATAACTTAAACTTGACTAGAAAAATGTAGTATATTTTCAAAATGAATGAAAAACAGAGTTAAAGTTCTTTCTTTGAAATTCTTAACAATATATTTTAATATAATATATATTATATAAAATGAATACTTAAAATTTATATACTTTAATGTAAAATGTATCCCTATAATTATGTATCCCATCCTTTATTTCGCTATACTTTCTTAATAAACATAGCCATTTCCTTATAACTTTCTTGGGTTTAATTTTAAATTGTCATTTATTTGTGGAGATATTCTAATTTATTGATTAATAAATTTTCACAATATTTTCAAACCAATATTATAAAACTGGAAGACGTTTTAAAAACCAACGTTTTTAAGGTCCTTCTGCTTGGAAAAAATATTTTAATATTTCTAAAGAATTTAAAAACTATTTAACTAAAGTTCTTATCACAATCTCTCTAACAAAACCTTTAGGATATATAGAGTATAAAAACAGTATTTGTTATATATTATATTTTATTATATTGTTCCGACTTTTAGAAATTGCAACTTGTCTGATAATACTCAATATTTAGCTATCTTATACTTATTTCATTTGTTTATTTATTAATATATTTAAATGCAGGTTATAGTTATAAATAATTTACCACAACTAGCACTAGTTTCCAAGGACTAACCCATCCTTCTATATATGTAAAATATATACTTAAATGCAATTATCCTAAGACAGTGGATATATAAATATACATATGAAATAATATATATATAATTTATAAAATAGCATTAGGGATAGTTTTTTAAGCTCTAAGTTTTGTTCTAACATTTCCTTTAATAAATTACTTTTTCTTTGTACTTAACTCTAATTAATTTTTCTATAACTTTTGTTATTTTCCCAAAGTTATTGGAAAAAACTTGGTTAATTTATAGTTATAAACAAATGAGCATCACATTGCAATATTTACCCAATGGGACACAAAAGTTAGCATTTAGCTAAAGTCATTTGTGGAACTACCCCACTGTGCTACTGCTGCTGCTGGCCTTTTCCCATATATACATATATATATATCTATAGCCTGTATTTATACCAACAAATATACAGATATCTATATATATATATATATACTTCTATATGTATACAATAATTTCATTTTAGCAAGCTAACCTATAATTTGCTGCAGTTTTAGCGCCGTGTTTCAACTTTTTTATTGCTGTTTGGCCATAGAGTTTTTGCTGTCATGACACACACACACACATACATACACCTACATATATATATAACTATATACCCACCTAACTACCTACCTATAGCTAACAATATAGTTGAAATGGGTATATGTGTACAGTTAGTTGGGGACTTGCCGGTGCCTGTCGCGGAAATGTACCGCAGACATGCAAACAAAACTTTTTCCCTACAGCTGCTACTGTTGCCGCTGTTGTTGCCTCTTCTGCTGTTCCTACTGCTGCTTCTTCTTCAACTTCTGGCACGCGATTTTGAAGGGAGCCAGTAGTATGTGCCCCCCCTCCTTTAGCACCCCAACTATTGCCCCTAAACCTGGAGTAGACGGTTCACAGTGCCAAGTTCCAAGTATTTGTGCCTTTTGCATTCTTTGCTTTTGTTGATATTGTTATAGAACAAAAAAAAAAAGAAACAAGAAGAAAAAAGAAATAACACTAGAGTGACAGAGCCAAAGAGAGATAGAGTGTGATCGAGGGGTGGTTGGGTGTTTGGGGGGATAAATAGTATACTATTTTGTTTGCTCTGTTTTATTATTACTTTTGCACAACGTAATGCATACTTGTTTATGTACGTGAAGTCATCGTCGTCGTCGTCGTCCTGCTGTCGCCTTGTCTGTATTGTCCTTTTTTTTGTAGCTTGGACAGTTTTTTTTTTTTTTTGTTGTTTCCCTTGCCATATGAGGAGGTGTGAGGCCAAAGTGCTTTTTCCCGTTTCTTTCTTTTCTGTGTCCTCGCATTTCTCTTTCTTTGTTGTATGAATTATAGTTTAATAAATTTATATGCGTACTTATTTTGTTTGCCGTCTGGGACAAAAACAAATAAACTAAAAAATAAAAACCAAAAAAAAACACAAACTTCTGCACCAAATGTATAAAATTGTGAAAGAAATTTAAGTAAATGCCCTTTAAAGTAGGCAACAAATATCAACTTTCAATTCGTATTGAGTCCTTTGACTGTAATTTGAATATTTATATACAAAAGTCTTTGTAAATCAAGTAAATGCCCCTTAAAGTATGCAACAAATTTGCAGCAAATAAATTTTTCTTCTTGTTCTTTCCATATTTGTTGCTCTCTAATCCTTTGTAATTATTGCAAGACTTTATTTATTTATTTTCAATCAATAATTTTGCTTTTAATTGTCATCCAAGTCCTTTCAATTGTCAGAAATTAAAGTCTTTGCGCCTTCAACTATGCAATAGTTGTTTAATATATTTATTTAAATGGAAACTTTCTACTATTCTTTTCTATTGCTGCATAAGGCATAAAAGTTAAATCGCCTTAAGTTAGGCAAATGATTTGTATATATTGTATATAAAAAGTTCTTTTCATTCGAATCTATATTTTCTTTTTTCTTTTGTGTTGTATTCAATGCATAAATTAGCATAAAATTTAAATAGATTTTTTTTTTGGTAAGTAAGCAAAAAGCCAAGCCATGCAATTTCAATCACAAAATTCTACCCTGTTACCAATTTTTGTGGTATTTCTATCCCCCCTTTTCTTTTTTGTTTTGGTTAATTGCATTTTCGCCACACTTATCTGCTATAAATAAAATTATATAATTACCATGTATTGTGTGTTGTGTGTGGGCTTTTCTCTCTCTCTCTTTCTCTTCCTTTCTCTTTTTGGAGGGTTGAGTACGGTTAGCATACAATCCACTTAACGGGTTGGCCGGCTTTGGTCTGGGTTTTTGGGTTTGGGTTTGACGTTTGCGTGTTACCATGGCAAAAAGTGGCCAAAACAAAACGAACTAAAATGCGCAAAGGTACGAAAAAAACAACAAAGTAGAAACAAAAACAGTAAAGAAAGGGGAAAGACAGACAACAGCAGTATAAGAAAAAAAAAAAAAAACAAAAACACAAAACAAAACGCAAAGGCAAGCCAAGTAAAGCAGGCTTGTACTGTTGTGGGCGTTGGGGCGGGGCTACAATTTCAAATTTACATGCTGCGAAAGCGCCTTTCTAGATGTTTATCCTTTTAGGCCGACAAAAAAAAAAAACAGAAAAAACTGAAACAGAAACCGAAACTGTAACAAAAAGCGGTCGGTCGGTCGGTTGGTCTGTCTGTCGTCAAAAGGCGCCGCAACAAAGCAAAATGCTTGGATTCATTTCTGTTTTTACCTTTTGTTTTCTACTTTCATTTAGGCATTATGTTTCTTCTGTTGCCTTTTGCTTTCTGCTGCCAGAGATAAAATGTAAATGTGCGTCAACAAACAAAAAAACAAAAATGAGAATAGAAATGAATTAGTGGCAAATTAGCTGAGAGTTAAGCAGGTGCCAAGAATGAATGCCCATTCTAGGCAGGCGAAGGCTAATTACTGCTAAAAACAATGCCAAACATTTTTCTACCATACCAACATTTTTTTTTCCATTGAAAGTCTTACCAAAAGTAAAAGATTTCATTCAAAAATATATAATTAACTGAAATTATTAGTTAAAAAATATATAAAAATGCAAGAAATTCTAAAAATAAAATAGAAAAAACAAAAATTTAAGGTAATCAATGAAGCAAGCCTTTCTATAGTTCAAAATTCATACAGTTGGATTGTGCATATATAGAATATATTTAAAATCTTTTAAAAATTCTAAATATGTTTAAAAATGAAGAAATGCTCTAAGAAATTAAAGTAGGAACCATTTTTCCATTTCAAAAGTGCAATTATTGGGTATTTAAAACAATTATCTAGAACAGATTAGTTGAAAAAGTATTAAAAATTGCCAAAATTTGTTTTTGAAGCAATTTTCCAAAACAGATTAGTTGGAAAACCATTGAAAAATTGCCATAAGGAAGACTCCAAGCAAAGAAGTCTTCACTTATATCTAAAATACTGTAAAGTCAGCATAAGACTGAAACGTACAGAAATAATTGGTTGGCTTCTGCATTTAACTGAAAGCTTTATAGAAAAAACATATAGATACCATACTATAAATTCAAAAAATGATCCAAAATGAGAAAAAAAGAGAATTTATTAAACAAGAATACCTTTATATAGTCTAGAAATGCACCTCCTGGGGTTTTGAAAAAATTTTTCAGGTCATTTTAGTCTACAAAATATGGAAAAATCCCTCCTAGAAAGCAAAGACAGTAAAGTAGTCTACTTTCCACTTATCTTTAAATATTGTAAAGTCAGCCTATGACGATTTTCTATAACTTACAGAAATTGAACGGCCTTTTGCATTTAGCTAAAAGCATTTAGATATACTAGAACGTCTAAGAATGATCCTGAATGAAGAACAATTAGATATTATCAACGAAGAAGTTCTTTCTATAGTCCAGAAATTAAACAATTGACTTTTTGAAACACTTTTCCAGGACCGAATAGTTTATAAAACACATCAAATTTACCACTAGAAAGAGTCTAAGCAAAGAAATCTACTTTCCACTTATTTTGAAATACTGTAAATTTAGCCTATGATGATTTGCTATAACCCAAATCTTACAATTAGCCACCCACAGCAATTTGGCTTTGGCATTACTCATCAAAATCACAAATTGTGGTTAATACATACGAGTAAAATTTTCCCCCCCTCCAATTGTGTACCGCCCCAACCAAACACTGACATGCAACCACTGACTCTAAACCAATCTATACATATATGTATATAGATATATATATATATCTGCTTTTATCTGTAGCAACCACCAAATGCAATGCGAATGAACTATTTTCTATATATGTGAGAAGGATATGGTTTTTGTGCTATTTCTGTATTATGTTGATTTCCATGGGGAATAAAGACATGAGTATGTATGTGTGTGTGTGTGTGTGTGTGTGTGTGTGTGCAATGGTAGACAACATGTGAACTGACCTCCCCTTGCCAGTTTTCTAAGCATTTTTACCTCCCCGCATTCCCCGCATTTTGCTAAATTATTTATGCAACATTTTATTTTCTTTCGTTTTTCCTATATATGTTGTTGTTGTTTTTGTTTTTCCAATTGCTACTTTACCATTTCTCTTCTCTTCTTTTTGCAAACTTGCACACGTTTTTATGGTAAAAAAAAAAGGAGAAAAACCTTCATTTTACCCTCGAGTTTTTATGACGAGTTCGTGTTTAGAGCATTTCAATGAACTTAAAGTAATTGCAAATTGATTGAAAAAAAAAAAATAAATAAAAGAAAAAAACCAAAAAGAGAGCAAAGAGCAAGAGAAGGGCAACTTCAAACTGCTATGTGAATGTGTGTGTATGTGTGTGTGTGTATACGTATGTATGTGAATGGCATTTCATGGAAATTACACGCTTATAAATTGTTTACGTTTAATGCTTTCAATTAATTTAATGCATCGTCGTCCATTGCATTCAAACTACACCTACAACTCATCCGTTCTTTCCTCCTTCTATATATATATACAAACACATGTGCAGTTCTTTTGTGTGTGTGTGTGTGTGTGTCTGTGTGTGTAAAGGTAGAATCGTTCATGCTTAATTGCTTGTAATTTGCACTAATGATGCCAACGGCATTTACAACAACTCATATCATTAAAAGTAAATTTTTATCAACTAAACTATGTAAATCAATGGAAAAAATAAGGGAAAAGGAAAGAAGAGAAAACGAAAATGAGCACAAAAATTAAAGTTACTTAATTTAATTAAGTTAAGGAAATAGCAGCCATCTCTTTCATTTTATTTCTATGTCTTCCTTTTTCACTATGGCGTATTTTCTTCTTCCTAAGGCGATTTATGTTCTAAACCGCAACAACAGCAACAACAACCGCAGGAAAAAACCACTTAAAACAACAGCAAAAAAAACAAAAAAAAAAATGAAACTTCAACTTGGCCAAGAGTTTATCTCACAGTCTTCCTCTCTCTGTCTCTCTCTTTCAATTGCCTTGGCTATCTCTCTCTTTCCTAACTTGCAGCTATTTACGCCATTTTTAATTGCAGCATGAAAAAGTAATTACAAATTTGCCCTCTCTCAATTCTCCAAAAAAAAAAAAAAAAAAAGCTCGCTTAGTTTTCATTTTTTCCCCAATTTTCCTCCTTTTATTTTTCTCTCTATATATTTTCGACTAGAGTTGTGGGGGCGTGGCAATGCAACTCAAACAAAATTATAAGCAAACACGCAAAACTGCCACAAAACTTGAAAACTTGGCAGAGAGAAAGAGAGAGAGAGAGACAGAAAAAAAGTAGGAGAAACGGAACCCAAAATAAGGATAAAATAGTATAAACAAAAAAAAAAACGAAAACCTACAAAAAAACATACCAAAAAGAAACCACAAAAACAAAATAATGTTTATAAAGAACAAAATTTGAATACCCTATATTAAATATAATCAATCTCTCTACAAATTTAGAAGAGCTTATAAAATTTTATGTAAAACTTTATATAAATCAAAAAATGAAAGTGAATAATAGATAATTTCTCAGTGTACTATATAATTTTCTCCATATATTATAAATATTTCTGGACAATTGTTCTTATAAATAGATCTGATAAATAGTTCTTATACGAGTCAGTATTTTCTATAGATAGCTTATACAGCTACTTCCTATAAATGTTTTCTATATAAATAGACAACAAGTACAAGTTTAATACCAATTGAAAATTTTCTTAAAATTTTACTTCTAGTATAAATTATGAATTAAATTTTAAGAAATTGTTTAAAAAAACTATCTGAAACTGTTGAAATGTAAGCAAAATAAATAAGTAATACTTTCTTCATATACATTTTTTTAAATAGTCAACAGTTCTTGTTACTTAATTCTTTGAATGTTTCATATCGATATTAACTTATACTAATTTTTTCCTATATAATCCCATTAATTTTCTATATATTTACAAATTTTTTATTGTTTTGATGAACATGTTCTAACAGCTGAAAATTGATTATACTTAAGACCTATAAAACGACCAATTACACTTCTTTAGTTAAAGGAAAATAGATAAAGAATAACACATCTTTAGTAAAAGGATAATAGATTTAGGACCAACTTATCTTATCTTTCTCACAATTATCAACTGCAGTATTATGCATATCCTACAGATATACTTTCAGAACTTCTTCAGAAGAAAATAAATACTTAGAATCCAAAACTAGTAACACAACTTTTTTAAACTAAATATTCCATTAGAACCTATATCTTAACACTATGCTTAATATATTGTAGAACGGACTTTCTTTATAGAAGCTTTATCTAACCAACAGTCAAGATAAATAACTTTCCAAGAAAATAACATGTCAACTCCTTTTAAAAGCAAATTTCTTAACAAAGTAAATATACCCTCTTTTTAGCCAACAAATTTGTAAAAGGTAGAGAACATGAAGATGAAAAAAAAAACAATGTGAGATATATATTTTGCAGTCGTCGTTTAGGATTTAAGTTGAATGTGAAATATATGTATGTACGTTACGATACGATACGATACGATATTATATATGTTATTTTGGGGTCGTTTGGCTTGGTTGGGGTTTTTTGGCGGCGTCTATTCACAGACAGCAGGCAGGCAGGCAGGCAAGCAGGCTGCAATCTGACCAGACGACGTTGGCCATCAAAGGAAACACACACATACACACATAGATGAAGAGAGAGAGAGTAAGAGGCATGGAGACTGTGGCTAAGGCAGGCCCAGTATCCTGTGTGTGTTTCCTGTTGAACAAATTACACAAAAAGCAAATCCAGGCAACGCATTTTCGCTTCTCTGATGAAATTTAAAGATTTTTTATTCCCCCTCATTCACAATTTAATTTGATAAATTGCATAAAAACAAGAAATAAAATCTAATATATTAGATATTACCAGAAATTAGCAAAAATATATCAATAAATATTTGTAGAAAATTTTTTTAAAATTAATTATTAAATTAAATTGTTGTTGGTATATTAATAGAAACCAATTGATAAACTTATGAAATTGATATAAAAAACAAACAATAAAAACAAAGAGATAATTTTTAAGTTTTTTCATATTCCATTTAAATGTTTTGCAGAATTGTTAGATAACTTTTAGTAAAATATATTTTTAGAAAACTTACTAAAGGATATTTCATTCCACTCTCTGCAAAGCTTAGCTAAATTTTACCATTAGCAAAATTAATTCCTTCTGCGATTAATTTCCACTATTCCAACATATCGATATCACTTACAATTAGCCAGTCCTATTGCTATCTCTTCATCCTTATTCTTCTCTTTCACACTCTATTCTTATTATTTCCTCTTATTATCTTTCTCTCTTTGCCTATGAACTGTTTTGGCCAACATGTGTGAACCGAGTTGTAACTTATTTTTAACTCTTTTTTCTCGCTTTAGTTTTAATCAGTTTAATTTTGCTAATTGAAAAATGTAATAAGCCCCCGGTCAACTGTAATTGTTGTTGTTTTTGTTGTTGTTCTTGTTGTTGAAGATGATGATTGCCAGTCCTTTAAATTTGCCAGAACAGTAAGCTAAAGAGATCTAGAATAAAGCACTTTATATTCAAGTATTTTGTAATTAAAATCATTTAAACAACACTCTACTTCATTTTGCCACGAAAGTTAACATTTTTCCAGCTCACATACATATATGAGTGTGTTAGTGTATGCGGACTAAAACTAAATTAAATTAAAATAGAAAATTCAACTAAAAAAGGACACAGAGAGCGCAAAAAAAAATAGAAAGAGGATACATGGCAAAGAGTACGAACGAAATATAAACTTCTGGCAAATGAAATCCTTGACTACTGTGTATGTCTGCGCCCACTTTTGACCTACACTTGGCATTTTAGTTAATTACAAAATCGTTCCACCCCAAAAAGAAAAGGGTTAAAATCTCTAGAACGAAAAAAAAGGCAAAAACAAAACTCAACTAGAAGCGAAATGTCTAAAAATACTTAGGGAAAATTGTCAGCAAAGTGCAGTTCAAAATGAAATTGACAACAAAAAAAAAAAAAGAACAAAAATATAGCAAAAATGGAAACGAAAAGTGGGCAAAGAGAAGGACTCATATGACGACATCCTTTTACTATGTGCATTTTGTTGATTGTATGTCCTGGACTAATGAAGATGGCGGAACTCAGGTGAATGACAGCTGAAACACAAAGGCTCTGGGCCGTTCTTTTTTTTTTTTCTACAGATTTAAAAGGTAAATTTGGGCCAATGCACTCACCATTCGCTGGTTGACTGGTTGGTTAGCTGGTTGTGGCATTACTTTTTCCTCTTCTATTATCCAACTAATCATTGGCATATTGCACACAGCTGGCCGCATCACTTTGTCCTTTTTTTTTTGCTCTCTCTTTCTCTTGTTTTATTTTATCCTCGCACAAAAGCTGGTCTAATAACTTTTATAGCTCTCTAGCTACCGACGACACTACTTACAGAGAGCGGGAGAGGGGGGGCGAAAAAAAAGTTGTATTATTGAAATAATGAAACGAACCCAAGCCTGGCCCAACTATGCTTTGACCAAAGTCCTGCCTTTTGTCCTTGCTAATTAACTTGTTGCGTCGTTTAATTAGAAAGCCAGCGAGTGAGTGAATCAGGGAGAGTAAAGTAAAACTTTAACGTTTATCATTTTCCTTTCCCCGTTTCTTTTTTTTTTGTATTATCTTTCCGCATGTAAATTATGGAAATTAAACAAATAGCTGCAAAGTTTTTTAATTAACCGCCAGTTAGTAGTTAGGCAATGGCAGCAACGG
This sequence comes from Drosophila neocordata, assembly GCA_018903615.1. Classification (NCBI taxonomy): domain Eukaryota; kingdom Metazoa; phylum Arthropoda; class Insecta; order Diptera; family Drosophilidae; genus Drosophila; species Drosophila neocordata. Next base: position 219,315 of record JAEIGI010000014.1, read on the forward strand.
GGCTAGGAACGAGTAACTGACTGTAACGAGTGGCGAGTGACTGAATGAGTTAATGAGCGAGTGAGTGAGTGAACGAAACGTATGAGTCACGGTTTGACACTAATTGCCAACAAGCGCATAAATTGCTTGCCAAAATAAATGCAAAATACATTAAAAAACATAAAAAAGAAAAAACGAACCGAAAAATATTTCTGCACATTTGCAATGACAGCGCCCTGACACTTGGCACATAAATCGAAACCAGCAAAAATGAAATTATGAGCATAAAAATAACTCTCGGTACAGAAGAGGAACAAGAACAAAACCAAAAAAAAAAAACGAACGAACGAAAGAAAGAAAATTGCATAATTAAATTGCCCAAAAAGTGGAGCGAGCAAATATACCCTGACGTCAATTTGCCTCCTCTCCATGTACCCACCTCCATTTCATCTTCACCTCCTCTGGTCTTCATACCCGTATTTCATCTACTTGGTCTTGTCGTCCCGTTGTGCTTTCTGCTCATCATTCACATGCACACGAGAAGACATTCATTCATTCATTCATGGGGGCCAGTAAAGTCAACTCAACTCAACTCAAGTCGTCTTCGGGTTGGCACTTCTCTATAAATAATTGCATGCGAATTTGTCAAGCGTGTCAGGGCAGAGCACAGAAGCACGCCAAAAGAGTGACAGAAGATGCTGCAGAAACGAAAAAAAAAACCAAGACGAAGAAGGAGAGAGAATGAGAACAGAGGAAGAGGAATGAGAAGCAGGAGATGCGCGACAAATTTGCAATGTCTTCGGCATGCAAAGTGGCATGACAGCAGAAGCACCAGCAACTGCAACTTAAGTGCAAATGTCGCGTCATTATGCTATATAGCAAAGTATCTTTTATAGATAGATAGATGCATATATACATAATAAATGCATATATGTAGATATATACTTATACATATCACCTGTATTGACAAAGGACAAAGAGGAGGGCTTAAGGTAGCTGCTGGCTTTGAGCTAACCAAATTTAATCTGTTTTCAAATAGGTAGTCGATTTAAAAGCACGGTTAAAGTTTAGTGTTAGAAAAGAGATTGACTTGAAGACCAAAAACTTAGAAAGAACTAAAGGTAAAAGATTACATAAGAAAAATGTTAGTCAATAGAGGGTCTTTACTTTCAAAATCCAACTGTGTTATATTCGCCAGGATTTGTTTAGTGTATAGACTTCTTTCCTACTAATAAGTTCCCTCTCCTGTTCATCTTGAACTATCTAATGTGCAAAGGATACTTCAATCAAGAAATTTGCCTAAAGTATTAAAAAAGTAATTGCTTAGTTCACTTAAAGTAATTGCCTCACTGAGAGTTCCTTTCAATAATGGAAGAGATTAAATAGCTATGTCGAAAGTAGGTTTTGAATGAATTGATTGATAAATCATGTTTAATCATTTATTAATAAGGCATTTGTGTTGCTCTAACCTTGGAAATATTCACCTTTACATATCAATATTCATGCAACATTTTTTGGCGCCCAACGTGGTGGCCCTCATTATACAAATTATACATTTTTCACGAAATCCCATTTGAATACCACTTTAAACCAATGTATATAACTTTTGTGGAATTGTTTAATCAGTAAAAAACAAAACTTTTAGCAAACAAATTTGATTTAAATTAATTGAAAACTTTAATAGAAAGTTTATTTTGTCACTTTTTAATAAGAATTATTCTAAATTTTTTAATTGAATTTAAAAACAATTTTTTTTTTTTTTTTTTTTTTGGTTAGAAGAAATGCAGTTTTGGCTTTTAGGAAATTTTGTGGCATTCTGTTGGCTTATATCAAGTTGAGACTTGTAGTTTTAATTCAGTTAAGTTAGAGGAGATCAAAAGTTTAATCATGCACACATAGCAAAAGTTAGAGCAAGAGAGAGAGAGAGAGAGGAATGAAAAAAAGGCTTAGCTCACTTGAAAACATGCGTCTGTCATATATTTTGACATGTTGCAGTTTTAGACAACTCCTTCTCCTCTTTCTTCTACTTTTCCTTAAGGACTACTTCTAACTAAAGAAACAGGTGAAAACTTTATTTCATATCTAGGACTTATTTTTCTCTCTTCATCTCGCGCTTTTTCTCTCACACTCTCTAGATGGGCAAAAGTTGAAAAGCGGTAAACAAGCAGAAAATGTCGCGCCTGTCAAAACTTGCAATGGTAAAAAGGGGTTTCCCCTTCTCTCCTTGCATACAGCTGCCTCTTAAGCAAATGATACCCAACACCCTTCTACTGACACTTTTTTCCCCTTCTCCTGGCCATGGCCTTGTCTGTCAAGTTTCGCTACTGACTACCTGTCTCTCTGTCCGTCTGTTTGTCTGCTTTCTAGCTTTTGCCGTGTGTTTGCTTCTTGCCAATTTATTGCTGCAGTTAATTTGCATGAAATATAAATAAAATGGCAAACAACTTGAGACAGTTTTTCATCCCACCTTCTATTTAAAATGAAGGTAACTCCGGCAATGCACTTGCATTTACCGCACACCATCACTCGTCTTCTCATCTCTCTTTCCCCTCATTTAACTCTTCTCTTTTTCACTAACAATCTTTCTCGCTTTCTCTTCTGGCATGCCAAAATTTAAATTAAATTAGAATTTTTCACTCAGCTCGGTGTGTAATTTAAAACTATTTTACTAGAACCTCATAGATGTATGTACAAGTGTGTGTATGTGTGTGGATTGTGGAAAAAGAAGACTCTGCTTTTACTATTTTCCTTTCTTTTTTTTGTGCCAACTTAAACTTGTTAAGCTTCGGGGAATTTTTCCAGCTAAAGGGGAAAATGCGCACCAAAAAAAAAAAAAAATGAAAACAAAAAAAAATAGTACAAAAAAATGTTAGAATATTTAAAACTCAACTTGATATGCGCCTGGGAGCTTACTATGTCTTCTGCTCTCTGTCTCTCGCCATATTTGTATGGATGTGTATGTGTGTGAGTGCGTATGTGTGGGTGTGTGATTTATAGTGAGCTGGGATTAAGCTGTCTTTGTGCAATGCACAAGAATGTTGTAGTTGGAAATAATTTCTTCTTTTTATTTTTAGTAAAATGCTCCAACATGCATTTGAAAACCTATCTGTGAAAATATATATTTTTTTTTCTTTTGGCCTAAAAGAGAGAGAAAAGTTCTAGGCAAAAGGGTGTTCTCCCAAGCGGAAGTCACAGTAATCATTGGGGATATGTCAAAGAAGCTAAAAATGTTGCAAGTCAGTAAGTACAAAAAGGGGGAGGTGAGGGACTTTTTAAGATGGAAACAATAAATGCATAATGGGCTACTTGTATGTAAAGAGTAAAGTAAAAAACCAATTGAAAAGGATTTATGGTAAATGAATGGCTTATATAGTAGATACAATTTTGGTCTATTAAGTCATTAGTTTAAATTATGATTTTTACACTCGAATGAGAAAGAATAAAAGAAAATTATAAAAAGAAATTGAGTGAAAAGGTGTTGGATTTAAGCTTCATTTTTACTACTACATAAGATGAATTACAAATTTTTTGATACTTTTAAATTGGTTAAAAATGAAGCTTGATTAGGTTTCTTTAGTTTTCCGAAAGAAGATTCAATTTTCAATGGTTAAACTAGAAAAAAAGACCCTTAGCATTCCTTTCTTGACATAGAAAACTTTTTTTCGTTTATCCATCTTCCATCTTTGAGAAAGCGTTGCCAGACCATTGTTTATAACAATAATTAACATGATTCAATGAGTTTATTGTGATTGATGACTAATATGCGTGTCATTTGTTGCTTCATAATATATAAGTTACCTCATTTGCTTTGGCTATCAATGTAGTCAAAGTTCACTAAACTTTAAATCTAATTAGTTAACGGTAAAACTATACTATTATATATAGAAACATACATATATATATATATACTAAATACCAAATGATCTCAAAAAGAGAAAATCAATATAAATACAAAGCCAAATACAATACAAATGAAGAAACAAACAAACAAATCAACAAGGAAAACATATGAAAAATGGTGAACGCATAACGGTAAAGACGAGACATATGTACATAATATAAGTACAAATATACATAGAAGAATGTAGAAACATATATATGAGTATATGTGTGTGTGTGTCTGTATATACATATATACGCACTCGGTGACGACGACTACGACTATGGAGACGATGACGACGCCATTGTTAATAGGATTAGGAAGCACAACAGCGAAACAGAACAACAACAACAACAATGGCAACAAAGCAAAGCTAACGGCATTAGCAACGGTAGAAAACCCCAAAGCAATAACAACAACTACAATTAAAGCATACACACACACAAACAGACACTAATATAGCGAAAAAACATCGAAAAAAAAACGTAGCTTAAGTTAGACGAAAGACTCTCATTGAGTTACCCTGTATTAAAAAGTCTAGTATCTTGACTTCATTGGGTTAAACACGCATGGTTTTTGGGTAAAGTGTTTTTATATCGTTCGATTATTTATATATCTATATTTATCATCATTCGTCCTTCTTTTAAGAAAAATTAAGAAAAACTTCATTTACCATCATCTAACCTCACTTTTACTCGTTACTTTTCCTCATTTCGAAGTTAAACAACACTGATTTTCTGTACATTAGGTTCCACTTTTTGCTTAGAAACAATTTCTAAAGCAAATATTATAATAAAGAACAAAACAAATTTAAACAAAGTGTATGCTAAATGATCCTATAAACATATTTAATGGGACAAGCTTATAGATGGCTTATGGACTTCCATATGCCCTTTAACCCCTCTTTGCTACAGGGTATATTATACAAAAGGAAAACAAAAAAAGGAAAGAAAAAAACATTTATAGTAAAGACAGCAAAAATGAGAATGAGACGGGCATAGAGAATTGGAAAGGAAAGCCAAAGCGCAAAAAAAAAACCAAAAAGGAAAAGCAAATGGCAAAGCAAACAAAAGTAAATTAGATTGTGTGGCCCATTAAGGCATTAAGATTTCATTGCTTCTCGTTGAGGCTTCCCATGTAAGCTATATATAGAGAGGTATATAGTCCAGATAGGCTAGATATAGGTGCAAGGGATCGGGTGGTATTGTGGTGCGGTGATAGGTCTCTCTGTCCCATATGGCAGATTGTTAGCTACCCTCATTGGGTACATGTTTGAGCACTTAAAGCGTTGCCAATGCACTTTAAGGGTTTCACTTAAGCCAACCGACAGACCGACCCCACTCTCTAACGATTGTCCCCGATCTTTCTATCCCTCCTAGCCTTACACTTCCCCACCATAACTAGGCTACCTTACATATATACATTGCTTTATTTTCATTTTGATTTTATTTTCACATTTTTTTTTTTGTCTTTTTTCTTGCGTTTTCTTTTTTGTATGCTCCCACTTGAGCCTTTTTGTGTATGTATGCATGAGAGTACGTGTGTGCGTGTGTGTGTATATGTGTTGACTTGTTAGGCATCATCTTGTCGCATCTCTCATCTCAATCTCAATCTCTAAGAATCTTTCAGTATAGAGGGTTAGGCTGTGGGGGGAAGCTACGTGACTTTTTGCGGTTTGTGTGGATTTTGTTAGCCCCGGAAAAAAAAGTGCTAAAAATTACTCCTCCTTAACCGCTCTCAATGTATGGCCAACACAATTCTATTTAATGACCTTGAGTCCGAAATACATACGTATCCAGGGTATAGCTAAATTTAATGGCCCGTACTCAGAGAGAGTGTGCATAAATGTGTGTGCATGTGTGTACGGGTTTCTACGCGAATATGTATCATTGTTTGCAGACTTTTAGGCGCTTGTCGCACTGGCATTTGGCTTAATTTAAAGTCTGTGTGTGTGTGCGTGAGTCTGTGTTAGTGCAATTGACTTGAGAAGAAGACCTTAGAGAAGCTGCAAAAACGTGTTAAATGCAAAATTGAAGGGCTAACCAAGGGCACGTAAGACAAATAAAATCTTAACAAAAATAAAACTTAAATCCAAAAACTTGTTTCTCTATTTTTTTGTCCTTTAATCAGTATTCAAATGGACAAATTGGCAATGGAGGGGGAGTTTTGCTTAAGAAGCACTTTTAAGCTTACTGCTAAAAGAAACGACATGATTTTAGCTGAATTTCAAAGACTTTTGCCCCCTAATATATGCTTTAATTTTAAGAAATGCAAATATATGCAGCGTTTGTGATATAATTATAATTTCTTTTAAAATTATGAGAAAAAAACATTTTAATTATATGGTTGTTATTTAATCTTGCTACATATTTATGTTCTTTCGTAACAAGAACCCCCTAAAGTATGCCATAGTTTTCAATAAAAGACATAAATAAACATAAAGTTCAACTTAAAGAAAAAGTTTATAATTCCTTTTTTACAATGATTCATCTTAAGCACAACTAATTTTATATATCTTTCTCCTTTTCTTTGCAGGTAAATATGATAAATTTTCTTTAAAATTTTCATCACCTAACACTATTTCTCATGCCCAAAGAAATAGAAAATGCAAACAGCTGTAAGTAATTTAATAAGCATTTAAGACATTTTTCAATTTTGGATATCTTTGTGGTATGATAAGACGGTCCATCGATGTGTCAGCAGCAAACATTAGTAGTTAAATGTTGTTTGCCAACCGGAATTTCATAATAAACATAAAAATTCCTCTCAAAGGATATACCAACACAGAATAACCCTTTACTCCTTCTCCTTCTTCAGTTGATTCCCATCTCATAACTACAATTTTATGCTGATCATCATTAACAAGAAGAGAAACCGAAACTCAGCGAACAAGAAAATTAATTTATGTATGTATATAAAGGGTTTACCAATGTGTGTGTGTGTGTGTAGAAAAGGAAAACTAAACTTCTAAAAAAAAAAAAAGAAGTAGCAGGAGTTGGAACTAGATGCTGGGCCAGGGTCCGAGACAAAGTCCTGGTCCCTGGCATCACATCGTTTCGTATCACATCATTAATATGCTGAGCCTATGCATGTGACAAAGGACACTCTACCAACAACAACAATGCATTATAATGTGCTTATAAATATATTGCTGTTGTTTGGCCATTCAGAAGGTCCAGTCCAGTCAGTTAAGGGCATCATCTCAAGGGTTGTCTCCATCAGCAACCATTCTAATCATCATCAGCATTAGCATCGGCATCATCAGCATTATCATCATCTTGATGAATTTCCCAGGGTCGAAATGAGAGACAAAACTTGTTTGTTTGATTTTTCGTAAACATTTTTTGGGGTTTTTTTCTTTTTTTATATTGTATTTGATTTTTACTGAATGAGAACAAGTTAAGGCTAGGAAATATATAACCCTTTTTCTATTTTTTCCCCTTTTTTCTCATTTTTTTTCTCTTATTTGGAGGTCAAACGAAAGTCGTTCACACGTTTTACAATTAGCAGCTGGCGTTGAGAGGCAGGCGGCAAGGCAAGGAGCTAAAGAGCCAAATAGCTAAAGGACCTGTATTTGGTCAATACAAGAAATGTCATCGATTTGAACTAAAAATCAACCCCGAAAATCTCAAAAAACCCATTTGCATTTATTTGCCCCGAAGTAAAAATAAAGAAAAACATTGAAGAGGGGGGGAAATGGTGGACAAAGAGGATAATGGTGGAGGAGAAACATACCCAAATGGGACACGCGTCGGTCGCAAACTTTTGCCTCTTCTTGTTTGTTGTTGTTGTCCTTGTTGATTTCTATCCTGACCCCCACAGTTCTTTTAGTTGTTGTTTATGCACTGTCTTTCTCGCTCTAGGACTTACTCTCCTTGTCCCTTTTTTGGTTGAACTTTTAAAGTTTGTCGGATTTGCCATGAGGATTTTTCGCATTTTATTGAGATGAATTACATGAGAAATCTATAAAAATGAGGGTCAAACCATGTCGCTGGGTCTCTTCATATGTATTAATGATTTTGGATTTAACTTGATCTACTACCAAACGCAAACAAAAAAAACCAAATAAAAATCAATAGCAAAACAAGGCAATAGAGGGAGAGAAAACATGCATATATATATAGTATATATATAATGTCATTGCTCGATTCGAACGTTCATAAATTTTTATTATGTAATTGAGTTGGTTGCTCTCAGTTGTTGTTGTTGTTGCTGTTGGTGTTGTTAGGGGTTGTCTCCCAAAACACCAAAAACAATAAAAACAAATGCCAAAATGTTGCTTGACTATAAAAATTCTTAACCCCGGTAGTGGCAAAACCAATATAAGGGGGGATGGTCAGCGGGGTATGGTTAAGGGCAATGTCTTTATGTTGGCAAATGGTTTTTTTTTTCTCTCTGGTTTGCTTTGGCAGTAGAACAAATCAATAAATGTTTAAAAGAGTTTAGAATTTTGTTCTAAAATTTTAAAAAATAAATTGCATTATAATAAATGCAATGTAGTTAAATTTAAAGGAAGTTTTTTTTGCTAAATTGGGATAAATTTTATTCCTTAAAAGAAAACTATTATCTTATTTCTTTTTTGGTTCATTTTTGGTTTTAAATTGTTAACTAAAGGTCCTTGTGATAAAACGAAAGAAGGTACATCTATTAATCTATAAAAATTGTGGAACTTTCAATAAAAACAATTTCTTAAATGAGATCGAATGATTCTTTAAGATGTAAATATCTTTATGCTAACTTATAAAAATTGATTTTTAATAATTTAATATTAAATTTATTTATATTCTTATATATTTTTACAACTTGACAATGAAAAGTTGTGAACTTTTCTAATAATTCTTTAAATCCTTAAAAAGATGTAAAAGTTTTCATTGTTGTAGCATCAAAACAAAAACAAAGCTATCAAAGTCCTAACAAATCACAAATGCTAGGACATACATAGATGGTCAAAGTTAACAAAATCAAAAGTTTTCACTTTCTTTGTTATAAAAGACTTTAAAATTCATTTCATTTAAAGTCCAGAAACCTAACAAACCTATTAAAAAAGAACTATCTATCTATGAATCTCCTACAAATATCAGAAGCATCAATTTAATCTGTCTCTCCCTCTTTTTTCTTTCTTTTATATATTTTAAGAAAATAAAAACCAAAACCTTAAGTAAATGTTAGCCCTTAGCAGTTAGTAGGCTAAATCATTACTCAACAAATATATCCCTAACCATAAGCAAAAAAAAGAAAGGAATGAACAATTTTCCACAAATCACTTCCATAACAATAGTCACTAAGACCTTTTCTTGGTATTACCTTTTCTCTCTCTCTCTCTCGCACTCTAACTTTATCTATTTGTTGGCCAAGAACCTTTCATGCGGCAAACGTTTTCAGCCCTCTCAATTCAATTGGCATTCAAACAATGATTTCTCAATATCAATTTCATATTCATTCCAACTCATCTGGTCCACACCATTGTCATTATTAATTGATTAAATGAGCTCAAACAAACAGAAGAACACAACAACCAACAGGAATAAAGAGTAAGAGAAGAGCCGCAATATTTTGACAGCAAACACGCGCCTGCATTACTTACTCTCAGATACTTTGAATGGAATGAGTGGAATTGGTGGGCTGTAAGGCTAAGAATGTGCCGCAAACAAAAAACAGATAAAGGAGGCACAATAAATTTACATAAATTACCCGCATGAATGCCAAAAAAGAAAAAAAAAAAAAAAAAAAAAAAAAACGACCAAGATACTCAAGTCAACAAAAGTGTCCCAAAATGCGCAACAGCAACAGCCAGCTATTCAATAAAAGAGCGCACCCAAAAACGCAAGTGAAAGGCAAAACCTGAATTATGCGGCACGTTCCACACGTAACACCGCTGTTTCTCTTCATATATATATATACTGAGTTTGGGGTGCGTATATATAAAGACATGTCCCGTAAACGGATGCCGTCGCCATATCGCAATTAGCATGCTAAGAAGATAATGATGAGGCTCTGACAATGATAAATAAAGAATTAAGTAATAGAACCAGAAAAAAAAAGAAGCAAGTGAGCAAGGATCGTGGCGCACACTCTCATAAATCGTTGACACACTTCAACAGCTACCCAACTAGATAGGTAGGTAGTCTGTCCTTGGGGTAGGAAATATACCATATCCCATATACACCCATATCCCATAAGCAGACAAAGAACGCGATGCCAAGAAAAAACCCTTCTCACATTCGGTGAAAGGTTAAGGTGATGTCCTGGGCAAAGCTTATTCTTCTCTCTACCATGACGGTGTCAACAATAAACAAATTTGTTTTACATTCCCAACTCCATCTCATTTTTGTTCTTGTTTTTTTTTTATTTTTTTCTTCACGATTATTGCAGGACATTGTCAACCCTTAAGAAATGGGCTGGCGGTGCGATACACTTTACAGTGTGGTGGGCTGTGGTGTATGTTGTCCTGGCAACCATTTGACAGACACTTGAAGCTGCTCCAGGAATTTCTTTTGCCTTTTTTTTTTTTTGTGCTCGTTTATTATTATTATTTTTTTATTTGGCTCCTGCCTGTGTAAATGTTTTTGTTCTCGCTGGTTTGGGTTTCCTTGCTGCTTTCTTTTCTGCCTTTTTTTTTTTTTTTTTTTTTTTTTATTTGTCTCCTTCGTTTCGTCCTGTCAAATTGCTGTCAACATTGGAGCCAGTTCAAGTTTAATAATGTAAAAGTTTTTTCTTCTCACCCTGTGACCAACCCCCTCCCCCATCTATCCCCCCCTCTTACTCCGTCTTTCTATCTCTCTGACCAAACTTGTTTACTTGGCTGTTTATTGTAGAAAGTTTTTGTTTCTTCTTGTTAATTAAACTTGAATGTGTGGCAAATTCGTCTCGCTTCTTTGATACTTGATAGCCTAATAGACTTGAAATACAATTGAGGGAATGCAATTTGAAGTTTGGCTAAACCGTAACGAAAACCTATTGGAAAAAGTTCAAAATAACTTTTACTCTAAGGACTAATAATCGTGTGAAAGTGTTAATTAATAGTCCTAAAGAAATTCAAACAACTTTTTGTTATAATACTAATGAAAATCAAAGATTGTCTGCTTTACGTTGAAATAGGGGAAGTAGTTTGTCTTCTTATTTATAGATATTAAATGTGTTAATAGATTTCAATTCTTTATATATTTAAGCTTAACTCTTTTGTATAAAAAGTAATAATTAGATATTGGCTTAGTTAGACCTCAAATTCTTTGTATTAAAGTTAAAAACTAGCCATCGGTCTAGTAACAATTTGTCTCATATATGTTTACAACTTTTTCCTATACTAAAAACCTAATTATGGTTCCTAATATTAACTTAATTTGATTAAAATTTTGTTTCTCAAATATAGAAAACTTATTATTTATACTATTTAAATTTCTAATATTTTGTAACTTTAGATATTAATAATTTATTTTTCTAAAATTTTAGTTTTCTCAGAGATATTTTTCCAATTATGTTAAACAAATTATGTTATAAATTCTCTCTGTAATTGTTGAAATCTTTCAAATAAGATTTTGTCCTTTCGGAAGTTCTAATTGGATCACTTTAACAGCGCATAACTCTTACCCTTAAGCTCTCTTACTCTTTACTTTTTACTCCTTACTCTTTACATTCTCCTTACCCTTCTTTTCCTTCTTTTTTCTTTTTGCCCATTTCATTTCTTTTTCTCACTCACTCAAGTCAAATGCTCTTTTGGGCTCGCCAGTAAGCAGCAACCACATAACTCACTCAAACCTCCCTAGAGAGAGCTTTACTTTGAATTCATATCCTCTATCTGCACCCCTCTCTCTCTCTCTCTCTCCCTCTTCTTCATTCTTTCTTCTTTATATATATATTTTATATTTTTTTTTTGGGTTTTTTCCATATTGTAGAACGAACAGTTTGCTTGAAGTTTTCTTTTTGGACCTTCTTTAAGGCAAAATTGCTTGACTTTGATTTGTGCTTGACTTGTGCCCACACCAACATTAGTAGTAGTAGTAGCCAGCCACCCCTTGGCTATTAGATCATTTTGAGGGGTGATGAGTTTGCGACCCTTAAGCTGACGTCATCAACACCCATGGAAAATGTGTAAATTGCATGAGTCACTTGCTGGCTTGTCGGTCGCACCCTCATCTATTCAACCATCCAGTCATTCCTTCAGCCATCCATCCATCCATCCATCTATATAGAGCCAACCACTATCCGATTTCAGAACGCCCACGTAATTGCTTCCTGTAGATTTTCGGACACTGGGTGGCCCAACACCCGCAATGCCCTTTGCATAATTAAGCTGCTCGGAATTGTAATTTTAAAGCATTTAACAATTTTGCAGTCAACGGAAGTCAAAGGGAGAGAGAGAGAGAGGAAGAGGGAGATTCGAAGGCAAATAGCCGCCTCAAGGCTTAAAACACACCTGTCAAGATTTCGCTAAAAGAAAAAAACAAAAAATTGGCACATGTCGTTTATATATATATATATTTTCTTTCTATACCATAGAGATATGCTAGAAACGGAGGGGTTGGGTGGCTAGGGTTTTAGGAGAGAGTTGGTGAGAGTTATTCGATCGCATAATAAAACCGAAACACCTGCTGTGGCATTTGCCAATCAAACTTTAGGTGGTCTTTGGTCTGCTATTGCTATTGTTGTTGTCTGTGACACATACACACATACATATGCACAAGTTGCCAACTCTTTAGGTGGGCAATCGATATACATATTTTTACCGTTATCGTGGCCCCCAAAATCCAAATCGCCTCCCCTTACCACACCAAAAAGTATCCAAGTATTTATTGGCATTATATTTATAAATGCTCCCCCAATGTCAGCCTAACTGCCAAGTGCCTGTGCCCTGGGCCTGTTCCGAGTGTGTGTGTGTGTGTGTGTGTGGCCTGTCACTTGTTTTTTTTCCTTTCTTCTCTTATATTTTGTTGTTGTTGTTGTTGTTGCTTTGGTTTGGTTTCCTAAGCAGCGACAATAACAGAAGGAAAAACCTCATGACAAATTCATTTGACTTACACATGACTGAGCTCTATGTTTGGGTGTAAGTGATGGGGCTTGGCTTGGATTTTGTGTATTAGACAGGCAGATACCACAAAAGTCGGAGAAAGAGAGTGAAAAAAAGAGAGCGCTGTAGTACCAAAGGCAGAGATGGAGTAAAGTAGAGAAAGTGACCTTGAGGCAAAAACTTCTTTGCACGTGTATGTGTGTGTATGGAAGAGGCAAAGATAACAAAAGATTTACCAAAGATTGAAAAAAACCAAAAAAAAAAACAAAAAGAAATGCGAAACCAAAAACTTTTAAAACAAAGTTTTTTTAACTAAGGGAAAACTTATTTGGCCAACGAAAATTTATAGCAAGGAATATCAATTAGTTAACTAAAAATGAATTGATTTCAAAAAAAAAAATTGATTAAAATTTAAATTATATAAAAATAGAAATGAAATTGGAAGGAGCTTTAAATGGGATAACATTATAAATTTTGATTATTATAATTTTTGAAACAAAAAGCTTTTTAATTTATATTTAAATATATACTAATTGATTTGGAAAGAAACAAACTAAACCGGAAATTTTAGAATTACGATAGATAAAAAATTTCAATGGAAATATTTAAAGAAAAGTAGAAAAAAACTATATTGAAAGATTCATAAATTGAAATTTTAATATATAAAAAAAATTATTTTAAAATGTTTTCAAAATTTCTATAAAAGCATGACAAATAAGTTTAAGAAAAATCAATTTAAAAAATTTGGCAAATGATATCAATATTTTTATTAAACTAGATAGAACAAATTTGTTAAAACATAAAAACAAATTTTACAAATATTTTAAAAATTTTCTATTAAAACTTCAAGAACAAATTTTGCAAATGTCTTAAAATTTCTATTAATGAATGAAGAAAAATTTTTGACAAATATTAATAAAATTTACAAAATACATAAAAAAACTTAAAAAAATTTTACAAATGTTTTCAAAATTTCCTTTAAACTATAAGAAACAGGAACTAATTTAACAAACGTTTTTGTTCTGTTCACGAAGAAAAAATTTGACAAATCTTTCTTAAAATTTCTATTTAAACACAAAAAAACAAATTTTACAAATATATTAAAGTTTCAAGAACAAAATTAGCAAAATATTTATTAAAAATTGAAAAATAAATTTTACAAATATTTTAGAAAACATTTTTCTATAGATAATGCAATAATTTGTCTTCTCTTTGTCTAAGTTATTTAAAGCAAAATAACTTTCCATAAACTAACAATATGTTAAACCAACTTAATTTAACATATGGAACAACATTTCTTAAGCCAAAAACTTGTTGCTTAGTGTTAAATAGAAACATTTCTCTTGGCCTCTGTAAATCAGTTTTTATATAAAACTTTTTGCCTCAACATAAAACAATTTCCAATTTGGTTTGCCTCAATTTCATTTGTCATGGTTTCATTGTATAAATAATAAATTATACAAAAATTCTAGTAAATAAATTCAATTAAATGGAAAATAGTAAATGATGTTCATATGGTCTAGGCCACAAAACTGACCAAGATGATGATGAATAATTGCTCAATAAACTTGAGACTTTTTAATCAACCAAAAGCTTTAAGAAGGGTCAACCAATGACCCTCTCCTCCTCTCTTCTGTTTCTTAGGACATCATTAACATAACTCAGAGAGAGGGAGAGAGAGAGAGTGAACTTTGGTTCTTTTTTTTTGCGCCAAAGAATAAAAAGTAAAGTAAAAATAAACTTGACCCCAAACAGATGTTGCATCTAATCGAACAAAAAGTCACTAAACTACCCTAGAAAATCTAGAGGCTGTTTTTTGCTGTATCCTGCCAATGACCGTTACTTATTTTGTGGTCCAACCCTAAGTTTCCTTTTTATTTTATTTTTTTCTTTGCCCTTAGCTCATTACAAATAAATATCTTGGACTATTTATAATGCCGCAAGGGGCAACTTACCTGCCCCGTTTGTATGTCGGTTCGTTTGTTTGTTGTTGTTGTTGATGTTGTTGCTTTTTCCATCAGCCGTTTCCAGAGAGATGTCTGCCCAAATTATGCAGATTAAGGGGTCAGTCAGTCTTCAAGTCCACAGCTGGCTAGATGGTTCGCCTAACAGCACCTGGTTCCCTTATATTTCTCTCTCTTCTCCCTCCCTTTTTCTTTTTATGTAGTTTAGTTTAACATTTTCCCTTTGGAAATTTACATAAAAATCAAATTTAAGCTTTCGTTTCCTTTACTCTCTTCACCTTTTTCTATTTTTCTTTTTTTTTTTGGCTAGCATAATTTGTTACAATTTATCTGACATTATTGGTAATATAATTTGATTGTATTTCTGCCAAGAGAAATAAACTTTCTCCTATCCTACAACATTTCTCTCCACATCCTGCCACACACAATCACTCACACAAAAAAAGGTGCTGAAACTATGCCAAACTAAATGAGTTCATAATAATCATCCAAAACAGTTGGCTCCGATCTAAGCCGCCTGCCGCCTTATAGTTATTTTCTAGGTCACATGTGTTTAACATAACCGTTTAAACCCTTTTTCCTAAACCATTCTGGGATGAAAAAGTGGAAACTTTTATAGCCCACTTTTCATTGCCAAAAATTGTAGCAAAAACATTAATTTAGCATTTAGCTCGTTTTGTTTTTTGTTAGACTTATCAGGCGAAAATTTTAATTGAGTTTTGACTGGGGAAAAAGTTTTTTTTCTCTTTGTCTGTGGCATTATTTTTTCTTTTTTTGGTATTTTGGCAGGTTTATAGAAAATGAAATGAAAATATATGTCAATTATGCAATGGAACAAGAGAAATGTGTGAAATACTTAATTTGGCTTAAATAGTTAAATTGGCTTTAAAAATAGTATACACAGAGAGAATAAGGAGAGCAAAAAGAGGTTACAATTAAAAGCTGAAAATTTGTATGTGTAAGATGAAATAATTTTATAAATTTTTGATCAAATATGTGAAAATTATATGAAAGTTTTTGTTGTATACCAAAAATTCTTCAAAAATATGTCTCAGGACAAAATTTCCTAAGGACTACTTTCATGTATTAGTAAGAACTTTATTGCAATTCATGACAATATCTTGAGAAACTAAATCAATGTGTCCTTTCTTACATACGGTCAATGAATAATAAAAAGATCAGCACCTAATTCAAGAGGCCTTTGTAAGTAGGATGTTACATTTTTAAAGGACTTCTTACTTTTATATATTTGTAATAACTTTAAGTTCGCTTAGAACTTCTCAGAATTCAGTGTAATTTCGTCTATAACAAGGACATTGTAACCATTCTTATACTTAGTCAATGAATGACAAACAAAATGAGAACGCAATTCCAGAGGCCCTTGGAAGTAAGATGTAAAATTTCTTAAGGACTTTTGCTGATCTATAATATTCAACTCTGATCCGTTTTTACCTAACCTAAATTGTGGGTTTTGTGATCCTTTAAAGCTTGTCAATTGGTGGGAATAATAAATGTTATAATTATGTGTCTTATTTTATATCAATTATCTAGCTTAAGTATAAGCATATCCTTCAACCGATTCTATGTTCTTGTTAAAGTATATATACAAAGATAAATAATTTATAAAGGATAAATAAATGAATATTTATCTTCTCTAAAGTCATAAAATCATATTTTTCTCTCTATTAAACATTTAAAAAATTATTTTTTCTAGTTTGCCAAAATCGTTTCTAGTTGCATAGCCACTCAAATGATTTTTCTATATATTTTTAGTTTCTTTTTTTTTTTTTTTTTTTTTTTTTTGGATTTTTGTTATAACATATCCCTCTAATCTCTTATCCATACTCACTTCAATATGTTAACTCAAAACAATAGAGCTCGACATTTTTGTGAAATATTTTTCTGTGTTTTTTGTTTTTGCCAACCTATTCGGCGGCAAATGAAAGCCAAAATTTTTGGCAGTTTTGACATATCGCGCAAGTTGCTGTGTTTCCTTCTGTATAGTCTATTTTAGGGGGCCAAAAAATGCGTCAATGTCAGTGACATGCAATCGTAGCAGTCAGCAAGAGGCAATTTGGGGGGAAGGGCACCATGTCTTTTGTTTTCGTTTTAGTTGGTTAGATTGCGTGAGATTCTGGATAAATATGACAATAAAATAGTCACACACACACAGAGACAGACGCCATGACAAAAGAAAAGTAACACAAAAAAAGAAAAATATATATATATAACGTATGCATATAGGAAAAATTTTTCCAATACTAGAGTTTAAAAAAAGAAGAAAAAGAGAAAGAAAATGAAAAGCAAGAAGAGAAAAGAAATGCCAAAGTACAGTCAGTCACCAGCAATAATAACGTAGAGCGCCATCTGTTGGCTGGTGAGAGAAAATACGCACGTGATAAGCATATGAAATTTTATGGCAACTCTATTTGTAACTTTCACTGTATGTGTGTGCCAAAGTGTGTGAGAGTGTCTGCCAACAACTTTTTGCTTTGAAGTTTGCCTGTCCTACTACCTCAACCATTTCCACCCACCACCCTTCTTTCTTTTTAGTTCTCTTCTGCATCATCTTCCTCTCTCACCCTTTTAGTTGCTTTTTGTGTGTGCGCTGACTTGGAAAATACTTTTTGTGATAACATTTTATGGCTTGACAAGCAGCAACAGTAGCAAAAGCAACACCAGCAACAACTCTTTGCCAATTTTTCGTTAAAGAAAAGTAGGAAAAAAAAATAAAAGAGGAAGAAAACATGTTGAACCAGTAGAAGACATCAATTTGCCTTATGACAGTTGCCTATAAAAATATAGCCAACATTGCTTGGATGCATTTTAGTTTGCTGTCACCATACATATATTGAATCTGTATATATATATATCTTTATATAATATAAAGAAGAAGAAAAAAGGACTCTTCTTAACTTAAAGAAAAGTGTTTCAATGAGTAAAGAAATAGAAATTGTAATGTTTAGTGATCCTAACCTAAAAAGTTACTTATTATAGAAGCCTATTAAACTTTAAATATCAAATATATACAAGTTAAAGTTTCTCTTATATAATATATATACTTTTCCTTTTTCCAAAGTTTTAAATTTCAACCTTCTCTTCAAATCCTGTGACATAATAAATTTTCATGTATTAAAGCTCCTCAGAAAAAGAAAAAAAAAGAAAACAACACAAAAGGAATAAACACGCATGCTTATGAGGTCATTCCAAGAGTCATGAAATTTTCTTATTTGTCGCCAGAACCGCAGACTCACCAAGGAGAGGGGGTCTTCCACCTAACCCCCCTAAGAGTGTTCTCTGTGTGTGTGTGTTTCACTTGCATTTCTGTTTTGGGTTTGTCATTGCCACTTAGCCTTATTAGTATGTGCAACGAGTAACAGCAACAAGAGTTGCATCACCCTGTCTCTTGTACCCCTTGTCTCCATCAAGTTGGCATCTCATAAGTGGCAATGAAGCTTACCAAAAAAGGATACATAAGGATGGTGGCTTGCAATGTCCCGCCTCTGTTGCTGTTGCGTTTATTTTACTACTTTCGGTTCCCCCCCACCCCTTTTTCACTCACTGTCTCACTGTCTGCCTGCTATGTGCAGTGTATTGTAAGCAACGCCAAAAAGTATGCAATATTAAAAAAAGCGTATATGTATATATTGTTATGGAGCAGAACAGTGTTTGCTGCGAGAAATGGGTGGTATGGTTGAAGAGGGGTGAGGTGGGGTTTTTTAAATAAATGTAGGGACACACACATCAGACAGCTGCGCAATAACTGTACATTAAAAGTCATTGCATTCATGATATTATTTTTTATGGTTCTCCTTTCCTTTATTTTTATATTTTTTTGCCTGTTTTCTCATCTTCTCTTTTCTTTTTTTTTTGTTTTTTGTTAGAAAAGCAAATTTAAAAAGCCATTTCAAAAAAAAAAAAAAATATATATATATATTCATTTTTTTTTGTTTTGTTTTTTATTTGTTTGTCTGTTGTTGCCGCCGCCGCTCATCATTTGCCGTTATTTGCCGTCGGTCATATTGCCCTTTGGGCTTTCACATGAGTGCATTGTGAGAAGTCTCCAGAGTAACAAAATTTCCATAAACAAACATTGAACAAAACAAAAAAACTTTACTAATGCTTTCATAATGAAAAAAAAAACAATAAAAATTCATAAAGAATCATATAAAATATTAAATAATATTAATACGACTAACTGATGCCCTTTAAAATGTAAAAGAAAAACCCAGTCGAAACATATAAATAGTTATAAAGTTGATCTAAATAAGGGATATATTACTATAATAATTGTAAATTATTTGAAAAAAATTTAGGAAATTTTGAAATATTTAGATTAAAGTTTTTATATGAAAATTTTAGTTTTTGAAATTTTTAGTTTTGAATTATATTAGTTTTATATAACAAAAAAAAATTCTAGAAACAATAAATTAAAGATGTAAATTTAGAAATTAGCTAAAAACTAAGCAGTTTTCAATTGATCAAAGTTGAAAAATAATTTGAACTCAATATAATATTAGAAAAGTTGACTTAAAAAACAAATACTAAATAGTTTTTATTACATATTTTTGTTGTTTTATCAATTTCATTTTAGATTACATTATTCTCTCATTATTGGAAATAGATTTAGATTATTATGTCCTTCTATCAATTTCATTTAAGATTTCATTTGTTGTCCTGTTTAAAATTAAATTAAAAATTTTCGATTTTACATACCCATCCTTAAGGGCTTAACTTATCCTTTATAGAGTATGCATATAAAATGCTAAATAATTATTCCCTTTTTATTTCATTTTTTTTGTTTCTCATACCAAAAAACTCAACAGTTGGCTAAAAAATAGAACATAAAAAAAGTTACATTGCCCACAAATTTAATTTTTGGCTCAAACAAAAGCTGTCTGTCAACTATTTGAATACTTTTTTGCAAGTTTAATAAATTATAAGAAACATTTTATGACAGTTATAAATTATTTTTAATAGAATAGTTTATAAGTGAAACTATTTTTCAATAATAATTTCTTTTAGATGCTTTAGTTCAATTCAATTCAATTCAATTTTCTAAAATATAAACACAAAGCACATGTTGGCCAATAAAAGTAACCACAAGAAAAATGCGAGATGAATTGTAAAGAGAAGGAGCAAGGGGATTATATAGATTGTGGTGTGAGAGAAAATAGATTGAATGAGGGGAAAGGGAGAGGGAGATGGAGAGGAAGGGAGTATGCTACTAGCCAGAGACAATTTTCCCTTTGGTTGCTTCATTTTGCGCAAACACGGCAAAGATGTTATCCGTTTTGCCAAGAAAATTCAATATTTTTGCTAGCAAACAACAACAAACGATGAAGGAGAAGAGAGAAGGGGGACACACACTCACAGGACGTGGGATAACATATTAAATTTGCCAACAGCAGGCAAAAGGACAATGCCATAAAAGACAAGAAATCAATTTTCTAACAATAAAAAATTGCCCAGGCCAAAAGTACGAAAAAAAAAAAAAGGGAAAGGAGAGGCAAGGACTTTACTTCTTTAAAATCGAACCAAAGCGAAACAAATCATAAAAGCCAGAAGAGTGTGAGCCATAAAAAAAAAGGCAAAAACGAAAGGTGGTAGGGGGAGGGGGGAGTGAAAGAAATTGTAAGACAGGCAATAAAAAATGTGTTCTCCTTTTCTTTTTCTTTTTTTGGAGTAAGTGGAAATGTGAGACAACTTAAAGAAGCCATAGCAATAAGCCAAAAAAAAAAAAGAGGAGAGTGCTAGTGAGAGGTTGTTCTAACATGGCCAAGATATGCTAACCCTCATTCCCCTCAACCATCTACTGTCATGATATTAGTTGCACAGCTTAGCTGCAGCTTAAACAAAGTCAGCCACAAGACTTTAATTGAGGCCAGATGATGATAGTAACGACCATGATGATGATAATGACGATGATGGGCAAATAGAAAAGTTGCTTTATATATTGATGTCCTGCCTGGGACACACATGCTGCCATATATTCCTGGCTACTTCTTCTACTGCTCATTCCATTGGGCAAAACTAATAACGAGCCTCATTTTGTGTAAATCGATAAAGTTGTTACAACAATAACAAAAAAGCAAAAAAAAGAAAACTTTTTTTTCTATAACAAAACAACAACAAACAGGACAGGAGAGAGAGAGAGTGTGAGAGAGATAGAGGGGAAACAAAAAAAGTTTTTCTTTTGCTTGCTAAAGGGAGAGACTAATATAGAAGCAAAGGCGAAATATTATGGCACAATGCAATGCACTGTGTGTATGGGTATGTGTGTGTGTGTGTGTGTGTTGACAATTGAATTATTTATGTGCCTGGCCCGGAAAGTCTCTCTTGTTTGCCTTTTTGTTTGCGCATTGATTGAATCCTTTCGATGGTTCTGTCTCTCTATCTATTCATCTTTACTCAGTGTCCCTCTGGACTCTAGCTATCTCATTCTTTCTCTCTCTTTCGCTTTCTCTGTCACAGTCTTTCTCTCTCTGGCCCATTGTTAGTGAGTCCTTGCGCTTGAGATATGCGCTTTATGCACTTTATTGGCGATTACATTCACTCAAAACCAGACGACAACGAGGCGAAACCTCAATCAATTCGTCCTTCTTCTGCATGTTTCCTCCATATCCTACAGCTACTACTACTACTGTATAGAAAGTGAAGGAGATAGAAAGGAAGAGAAAGGAGGAGCAGCAGGGCAAAAGGAGCCATTGGATGACAGTAGAAGGGAAGATGATTCTTATCCAGTTTGATTGTCATCGTTTGTGGAAATTTGATAAGCGCTTTTTGTGTGTTCGTGTCTCTAGGAGTTTCTCTCCCCCCCTACCTCTCACTCTATAAACATGTGTGTGTATGTGTATGTGTGTGTGTGTGTTTGTTTGCCAGCAAAACTTTGCTTGTTCGTGTCAGGACTTGGATCTTTTTAATAATGCGGGTTATGTGATGGATTTATTAAAAGCGTGTCTCATGTCATCTATATATGTATATATATATGTGTGTGTGTGTTTGCGTGTGTGTGTGTATGCTTCTCATGTATGTTTTTGTGTATATGTTTGTCATCAACTTTGTCCTTGTCGTCCTTTTTTTTTCTACTTCCCCATTTAGTTGTTCTAGTAGAAAATACTTTTAGCTAAAGCTTACGCGCCTCAAGTTATGCAATGACTTTTTGTGTAGAAAAGACATCAAAAGCCAAAGACAATTAAACATCAAAAGCATTACAACAATACCTAAAGAAATCAATAAACGTTTAGCCTAAACAAAAACAAAAAAAGGAAATCTTAAAATTTAATCGAAACTAAAAGGAAAATTTTCTTAAGCAAATGACTTGTATGCTTCAATTTGTCCCCTCAAATGAAATTCACCATAAATATGCCATAATAATTCCACACATTTGCCGAAGAACAAGCAAATGCGAATTGTGGAGTGATGAGAGTGGGAGTGGAGCAGAGGGAGGGGGGCAAAAACCGATTATGCTACACGCCGCATACAAACAATAAAAGTTTTTATTGACCAAGGAAGAGAGAAAAAAAGGGCCCCAAAAACAGGCTTTTATTTCTATATGTATATATGTTTTACGATCATGCAAAGGCGCCAACGACAACAACAAAAACGTCAAGTCAATAAATAAGCCAAATATAATTCAAATTTGTTGTTAACGCCCAACGACTTGGGGTATACCCTAAAATAAGTAAAGGCTGAAATTGAAAAAGTTTTAGTAAGATGATGAAATGTATAAGACTCTGAAACGATGAGTCATCGGTCATAAAATGATTGTATATAGAATTGAAATTGTTTTATTTGGCAAAGAAAAACTAATGAGATATAGAATTCAACTTGTTGGTTATCTAAGCTTAGAATCCATAACAAGTTAACTTAGTATTATAAAAGACTGTAAAAGCAAAGCTCTTGTTAAGTAAGGATTCCTATTAAGAAAATAATTAAGAATAATCTCTAGTAACGAGTTTAGAAATCTTAAAAGAAAGTAAGAGTAGCTAAAAAATGCAAATAATAGTTAATTATAGTATTAAATACAACTATTAAATTAATTTCTTCTTTAGAAACTCGTTAAGAAAAGGCTTCTATTCAAAGTTAAAGAAAAGCTTCAGTAAGCTTAGAAAAATAGATGATTAATAAAAGAAACAAACTAATTAATCATTTTCTTGCGGTAACTAAGAAAGTCAAAAGGAAATAAAATATAAATTTAGATTGCTTAGTTGATTATGAATTACTTTAGCTTAGTCATTGAAATTTAAGTACTCTATAAGTTTGTTGAAATGAGTTAAATGAGTTAATCTGAGCAGATTTTTAATAGAAGAAATAATACAAATTTCAAATAGTTTGTTTTTATTTATTCTATAATATAATTTAATTAAAATAGGCTTCAAAATTTGATGCCTTTGAGATAAGTTAAAGGGATTAATTTGATTTGAGCAGATACCGAATAGGGGATACATTATTATAGACTTGTTAGAGATCAATCCTTACTTAGTTTTATAATGACTTAGAAGACGGCTAAGAGAAGAGACAGTAGAATTGATATACAAAAAGAACTGAAGTAAAGGAAATAGAAACAAGAATATATGTATATACTTTATATAGTCGGAGATATTTCCTTCTAGGCGTAGCAAACTTCTGATCAAAATTAATATACCATATTTGCAAAGGTTTAAAAACAACTACAAAAATTATCAAAACTATTAGTTGGCTCTTTTTAACTGGAATCCAAAGTTTTTTATTGGTTTGGGTTAGTTAAAATTAAAGATACTATTCAGATGTAGAATTAGACATGTAAGATCTGTTTCTATATAGAGTCATACATATACATCTTTGAATTGACTTGGAGATTTAAAAAGTATATTTATTTTTAGTCCCTTCGGATCTAATACTATAATATATAGAGGAAACTGATTTAAAAGAGTCAATTGCATAAGTTAAGCATTTGCTCCCGCCAGTCAAGTATCATAACAGATCTGTATATGTAAATCTATATATAGGTATATATATTTTTATCTATCCAAAAAAATGAATATTTTATCTAACACTTTATATACTCCATTTATTGTGTAGGGTAACATAAAAGGCCAAAATTGACTTGGTTATGTCAAAAAATTTGGCCTTGGCTTTTTTTGTTTGTTAACTTTATTATATTCTGGACATTGCAGAAGTCACAAATAATGGCTAAAATATGCAAAAAGGGCCAACAAAATCGATTAGTAGACGGCAAAAGCAAAGAAAAAAAAAACCTAGAGGAAAAATTTTCCCATTCTTAAAAGAAAAGTTGACTTTTCTTTTGGCCTCTTTTCACATACATACACACATACATATATACAGTATTACATTATGATGATTATTTTTATCGCCGCATCACGCGATGTAGCCGCAGAGAAATGGAAACGGAAACGGATATGCCAGAATGTGTGTGTGTGTGTGTGTGAGAGAGAGTCTAGGCAAAAATTTTGCCATATCTTTGTGTATGTGTGAGTAAACGACGCTGCCTTGCAAATGACTGCAGTTAAAAAGTCATCAATGTCTGCCAAAAAACCGAATTTCACCATTAAATGTTGCCGCAGTTTATTTCTATGCGTGTGTGTGTGTGTGAGTGTCACTGTTTGTGTGTGTGCGTGTGTTTGTAAGTGCGAGTGTTGATTCCCTGCCACGATAAGGCCAAGTTGCTCTACATTTGACATTTTAGCCCAATTATATGACCCGCGATCTCTTTACCTCCCACTCCCTCTCTCTCTCTCTCTCTTCTACTGCCTTCCTGTTCAGTGTTTAAATTTATCTGTGCCATAAAAATTCGAAGTGAGTTGAAATGGCAACAAATGTACTATATATATATATACATGTACTCCAAAACTCTATAGCCTGCTTTTAGGCTTACAAAAAATGCTTTTAAAGTTTTTACGGCCACACACATACCTTATACCCCTTCCCTCCTCTCTTATCCCACAAATGTGCCATAAAAAACGGCAAATAACAACAAAAAAAAAAAGAAATGAGAAAAATTTGTCTACCAAAACAGCAAATAACGAAAAATTCTTCATTGATATTCATTTGCAATTGGAAAAGCGAACAAAAAACCAAAACAAAAAAAGTTATACAAATACAAATATATATACATATGCATATGTGTGTGTGTGTGTGTCTTTGTTTGTATTTAGTTGCAGGAGTTGTATCCTGCAGGGCCACTTGAAGGCAGACTAAAGGGCCAAGCTAACCAATTGACCAATCTATGGCACAGTGGTTCAAATTATTTAATTGTCTAGCAAACAAAGAGAAGAAATGCTAAACAAATATGCAAAAAATTAAAGATTCAAATGGGTTTATGTTAAAGATTATAAAGATTTGCCATTTTCTTGTATTTACTAATTGGCATTAAAAGTTATTAGACTAAGTCCGACCCATTGTACTTTGGCATGGCCATGTGGTTAAATCGTAGCCGATAGGCTCTTCCAGTAGAGAGGGGCAACACTTTTTTTTTTAAGACCGGGCAGGCAGGCAGGCAGGGCAGTTGTTTGACCATAGAAAAAATCAATGTGCAACAAACACACACACAACGAACACGTGGCCGTTGCAATGTGTGTGTGTGTGGTAACCGGCTGTCGCAGAATTCTCTGGCAACGTTGTTACGGGGAGGCGACATGGCGTGCATTATGTGGCCATATGCGAGTTGACCAGTATGTGTTTGTATATATATATATATATATATACATATACATATCTGAGCACGTGTGTGTGTATGTGTATGAGTATGTTTGTGCTTGTGTGTGAGTTTGTATACAAATAAACACGGCAATGCAAACAAGGAGGAAAAGAGAAGCAGTAGAGGAGAGAAGTGTAGGTATAGGTGCATATATGGTGGGGGTTACGACCGCAGGACGTGGCGGTAGACGACGACTGCCTGCAGTCGGTTTACGTTTAATGCCCATATATTGTTGCCTACTTTTAGGCGCAATGGCCATTGGCCTGGCTTCACCAGCTTCTGTTAATGTGTGTGTGTGAGTGTGTATGTTCCTGGAATTTTTGCTGCTTTTATACGTTTTTGGTTTATTTTTCCCCCTTTTTTTGTAACCCCCATCGTCCCTCCCCTCTTAGTTAAAGCCCTTTAAATGTGAGCAAACTTTTGCACGTGTGCTTATGGTTGAGAGTGTGAGATGAAATGGAGGGAGAACTGGCTATAGGTACGTTAGTTAAACGTATGCCTGTATGAAAAAGATGAAGAGAGATGAGGAGAAGTGGGGGAGAGAGCTGTGTGTAGTATGTAGGTTTGTGTATTGAAAATTGGATTTTCAATTGGTTTGCAAAACGGAAATTAATTCGGGCGGGGAGCGGGTATTGCAATGGCAAAGCGAAAATGAAGCAATGACGCGCTTGACGATGATGATGATGATGATGCTGCTGCTGACGATGATGAGAGCAAAATGACCAGTAGCATTGCATACTTTTTGGCGCCTCTGTCGGTGTTGAAGGATACTTTTTTTTTGTGTTCACTCTTTCTCTCCAACCATTTCATTTGGCGTTTTCTCTCTGGCATATTTGGTTGGTTTTTCTTCTTTTCCCCAATTTTCCCGGTTTCTTTTTTTTTTTTTGTGTTCTGTTCGTTGAGCACTTTAATTAAATTAAGTGAATTTCGTGGCTGATAAGAGGCAAGCCAATGAATGTGGAAATGAGCAAAAAATCCGGTACAGTTGTGTTTGAGTGAGATGACTAACAATAATAGATATGAAATAAAAAAATGAACATTTCCTCTGCAGAGAGATACTAAAAATGATTGTGGCATTTAAGTATTTAAAGGAATATTTTACCTTCATCCAATTGGGCTAGCTTTAATCCTTAAGTGCCCCTTAATCTATACTACAGTTTTTTTTTTGTTTTTTAGACCTAATCCAGTTTTATTAGCTACAATTTTGTCCACTCTCCGCAACAATTCCACAATTTTCAATTAACACAAATCCCCTAACTGATGGCTAATGGCAAATCCTCCTGATAATTGTTCAGCCACAATTTCTATGTCCTGCCCATGTATGTGTGGTGAATAAGTATGCATGTGTGTGTGCGAGTGTGTATTTTAAAATTAAAGCAACAAAGTCAGATTTGTCGCACTGGGCCAAATGTAGGGCCTAAAAATGCAAATATCAAAGCTGAAAAGAGATAGCAAAGTACAAGCCAACACATATACAGAAATGTAGAAGGGAAAGAGGGTGAACACACGCTGGGAATCTGATGCAAATCCCAAAAGTATGCAATGCAATGGCGGTGAATGAATGAATGAACGAGCGAACGAACGCATGATTGAAAAAAAACATACATACATACAATACATATAGAGAATTGAGGCTTCCAACTAGGCTCCAGCTACGCGCATTGTTTTCTATCTTTGTATGTGTATATGCTTGTATGTGTATCATGTTATGTTGTGTTGCCTGCTTTTAGGAGAAGTTCAGTGACTGCAGATAGCCAGCCAGAAACAGAAACAGAACCAGAACCGTAGACCGAACCCGAGCCAGACTGTTGCTTTTTCCTGCGCATTTCACATTTTTGCATTGTCTGGAGCAAAACGCTTAACATGCACTGCTGGTCGTTGCCCCCCCTTCCCATCCCCCACTAAAATGCCACCATGCGGATCCACCATTTCTGCATTGTTTTTGTCCTGTTCGAAGGCAAAACACTTTTGCCTTGCTTTTGGATTCTATGCACAATAAATATTGACCAAAATATTGACCATTTGCCTTTTGCCAATTTGTTTGCATTTTACGAAAATATTTTCATTTTCATTGCTTCTCTTTCACCTCTCTCTCTCTCTCTCCCGCTCTTTACTTTTTGGTTTGCCATATTGAAAATTAAACTCACAGTCGGAAAATAAAAACAAAATAATTGTGAAATAAAGTTAGAATTTTTTTTGGTATCATTTGGGGAGAAAATTGCCTCGATTTCTTTTGCCTGTTTGTCATTTTTAATTTGTTTTGTTGCCTGGCATTTTATACAATAAATATCTCACTATTTGTTATTTTCTCTACTTTGCACATTTTGTTGTTATTGTTGCCGCCTTCATTCTCTGTCTCTCAATCTCTATCCCTCTCTTTCTCTCTTTTTGTTGGTCACTCGTTTTTTTGGTTATTTTTAGGCTTTACTTTGCTTGTTTGCAATTGCTTTTTGATTATCTCTATTTGTTATTTGTGTTATTGAGCTGAGCTTCATTCTCTTTTTTTCCCTTTCCTCTCCTCACTCTCTTCTACCCACTTTCCTTGTCCTGGTTGTGTGTGTGTGTCCTGCATGTAGACCAAGTGGATACAAATTGAGTTCTTCGTTAAGCGCCGAAAATAGTTTTCAATTCTCTCTCACTCTGCCAGTCTGTATCCTTTCTCACTTTATCTCTGAATATGTGTCCTGTATATATATATACATATGTGTGTGTGTTTGTCTGTCTGTCTGTGTGTTGGCTCTAAAGTGCTAAAGCTTGTCGTGTCGTTAGTTTGCATTAAATTTTTCCTAGACACTCTTGTTTAAGTATATAGCACAAAAATGCAGTTGAAAATGTCAGGAATTATGCTACAAAAAAGTTGTTGATACTATTGCTCTCTCTCTCTCTTTCAGTATCTATTTGCTGTCTCTTTCATTATTTTTTTAGTCATTTGTTATTTATATTGAGTGTAAAGGCTTAAATAGAGCTGGGTTTTTGCCTGGTTTAATGCATTATCTACTGCCAAAAGTTGTTATAAAAAATACAAAAAAATCCTTTCCTCAATAAGTAAAAATATTTTAATTTACAGCATACTTGTAAATACATTTTATAGGATAAAACCTCTATATTTTCTTTTGCCATAAAGTTGCCATAAAGTTTGGTGACTAGAACTTTTGTTAAACGAAGAATTTCTTACTTATTATCGTTTTTATAGACTAAAAAAAAACCTCTAACAATTGCTTGGAATTCGATCTATAATTTTATGGCAAATGCTGCTATAAATTGTTGGCTCAACCTTCTTGAAAAGGAATTTTCTTTCTTTACTTCACTTTGGCTTTGATTCCTTTTTTTTTTTTTTTTTTGCTGGTGTGATGCATAGAAAAAGGCTAAAACCACTAAACAGTTTTAAATTTGCATAAAAATCCGTTTTATTAACATTCAAAGGCAAACGATTTCTATCGTTGCCAAATTGAAGGAAAGTAGCTAAACTTGACTATACCAGATAAGGTTAAGCAAAGAAGAAAAAAGTGTGTGTAGAGTGTGAGAAGCTACACTAAGCAAACTAACAAAAAAAAATAACAGGAACGTAAGAAAAAGGAATCCCATGTAAATGGTAGAAAAAGGAGCAAGAGAGAGAGAGAGAGTGTAAGAAAAATTCCTTTTGCACTCAACAAAGAAGAAATAAATAACTTTCGAGTCAGATTAGCCAACTTGTCACGAAATGCAAAATGACATTTAATACCCAACATCGTCTTGGTCTTCGGACTTGAATCTTGACTACGGAGCTATGGCCATAGACTGAGCGAGCGGGTGTGTGAGTGAGTGAGTGTTTCTACATTCTACTGCTGGGCAGCAGCTGCTCCTTGGATGTTCTGTATGTATGTGTGTGTCCCTTCTTGAAGACGCATGTCGGCAAATGGCAATGCGATACGCGACGATATACATGACTGGACTTGACTTGCACTACACTACTTCCCCTGCTCCACCTTACTTGACATGAAAACATGAAAAATTCCTTAGCCAATGCGACATGGAGGGACATTGGACATGATGTCGTCTCTTCTCCTATCCCCTCATCAGCAGCAGCATCATCATCATCATCTTCATCTCCTCCTCATTCTACTCCTTCATCATTCCACGACAGACAACAGGACATTGTTTCGAGCGTAGCGAAGAAGAAAAATGGCTCTGAAATGCCAGAGTTACCATTCCCCAACCAAACATACAAATAAAATAGAAAAAAAATGGCGAGAAGAAAAAAGTAATCATTGCAATTTAAAGCGGATAATCTGCACAGCAAATAAAAAAAAAAAAAGAAATGAAAATAAAAAGGAAAGTAGAAAAAATTTACTCTAAAAAGGGTTTCAACGAGGGGAGGTAAGGTTTTGGTATTGCGATAAAAATGCAGCGAGAATCGAGCGGTATGGTAGGGGAAATGCAAATATGCTGTCTGTCTCTACATTGCTCTTCATCTCTCATTCTCTCTCTCCCTCTATCTATCTATCCCTTTCACCTCTGCCATACCCACTCACACTCTGCGTGCGTGAGTGGACACCATTTGCAATTTTCACACTCGCCGATTTTTTTTTTTTTTTGCTTTCTTTCTGTTTTTTGCGAACAGTTTTTTCTGTTCCTGCTACGTCTCGTGGCGACTCCGTCTCCGGCTACAGCTAGCTGTTACTGTGGTGCGAGTTGCGAGAGGCATTCATGCAGATTACAATCGAAATGACATGAAAATGTTTAGTGTGGCGTATGGCAAAAAAAAAAAAATTGAAAAAAGTAAAATAGAAAACCTCTCCGTAACGAAAAAGTAGAGAAAATCGCGGTGGCAATGTCAAATAAAAAGAAAAGAAAGAAAAACTCAAGGCGGCAAGAAAGTGTTGCATATCTACGGGCGCCAGCCAAAAGAAATTGCCCTGCGACCATAGAAGAAGAAGAAGCAAAAAACGAACAGAAGGGCCAACGTAGGGCAAAGCCACGCGCAACTTGGCATTTGAGATAATGTCTGCCACGGCCAACGGCGCATTATAGTATGCAAAACGTGCGAAAAGATGGCAATGGCAAGCATCTCCCTTTACCTACCTCCTTCTCATTCTAAACCAATTGCTCCTCTCGTATCTCGTCCTGCCTTGTCCTGCTAGAAAAGAGTAATGTCTTATTTGATTGTAGTTGTAGTGGCAGCAAAGCCAAATGCAATTTAAAATTTCTGCACAAAATGACATTGGAAATATCTTTAAAAATGGCCAAACGATGGTGAATGATTGCCACAGTGGTACAAGGTTTTATTTTTTATAGCTAACACCAATTGGTTACAATTTTTGCTTGAATGGAACCAATTTGATTGCTTTCTAATAGAAGTTAAAATTTCTGAAATATATATGTAGATTTTTGGAAAATGAACATATCTATGTCTTTTTATAAAGCTTTTAAAAAGGTTTGCCATAATGTTCGAAAAAAGTTCTGTCTTAAGATATGTCACAGGAAACAAGTTTATAGTTCCTTGATAAATTAATTTATAGTAGAACAAAGTTTTTTTAAATAAAACTTTATAATCTAAAATCATATTTACCATCAGCATCATATATATGTATGGTCACACCAATCAAAGGAAGCTTGATAAGAGTTGCTATAAAAGTTTATGGCTTTGTTTTTTCAGCCTGTTTTCAATTAATTATAAGCTGTTACTTCAAAATATATAACTTTTAATTACTTTTATTTTAGTTGTCAAAAGTTTCCTTTACGAATTTTATAGCAACTTATTATGGCAACTTGTTTTCAATTGCTTGGCAACCAAACTTGTTAACTTTTCTTTATGTGAAATTTAATCTAAGTCTAAAGTTAGTATTTTAAAAAATGTTGATAGATTTTTGAAAAGTATAATAACTTTATAGCACCTGTTACAGATTTAGCTTTGATTAGAACATAAATAGATGCTTAGACAACTAATAAATCAACTTCCTTATATCAATTGTTTATGGGAACTCGTTAAAAGTTGTATTCATACAATAAGAATGATTATACATATGTATTTCTGTCTGTTAATCAAAGTTTATAGCAAATCGATTAGGACAGTTTATGATGTTGACCCATATAGTTTGGCTAATGATAAACGAATCAATGGATCTGAAAGTGAATGAAATCGTTGCTATAGTCCAAGCTATATGCCTGAGCGCCTTACTGCCAATCAATTGCAATTAACCTAGTTACAAGTGCTGTTGCCTGGGCAACAAGTTACAACAACACCAACAAGGAGCATAAAGAGATGATGAAAAAGAGCGGAAGGGAGGGGGTTGGGTAGGTAAAACGATGTTATAAAAATCGCATTAGTATTTAATTATTGCAAATTAGTACAAGTGCCGAAGAGTGTACACATAATAATGAATGTGAAATGTTTAAAAGAGAGAAAGAGAGAGAGAGAGAGAAACGAGCAAAGGAAAATGGCAAATGTAGCGACATTTGCAAAACAATTTAAAAACACAAAAGAGCGAAAGAGAGGGGGGAAGAGTAGCTGACAGATGCAGCCATGAAATCTGTTGCTGTTGTTGTTGTTAAATAAACTCAATCGAAGCATTAAATTACAGCCATTGCTACAGACAAACAAACAAATAAACAAACAAACAAACGCAACGACAAAACATACAAATAGACAAACAAACATGCAACACACATGCACACACACACAGACACAACTGTATATATGTATCTGAACAAGTGGCTGCGTTTTTGCCGTTTGTGTTGCCTGCTTTTAGGAGTGACAGTTTGTCTGATTGAAATTTTTCTGGCAATTGCAAAAATATTTGCTTATTGTCAATAAATATTTCATAGATTTATACAAAAATTTCAAAAACCAACAATACCAAAAGTATTTATTAGTCAAATATTTTAGCCCGAAAAAATCTCAAAATTAGACCCACAAAAAAAAAAGCTTATTAAATTGCATGAAAATGCCATTCAATACCA
This sequence comes from Drosophila neocordata, assembly GCA_018903615.1. Classification (NCBI taxonomy): domain Eukaryota; kingdom Metazoa; phylum Arthropoda; class Insecta; order Diptera; family Drosophilidae; genus Drosophila; species Drosophila neocordata. Next base: position 251,780 of record JAEIGI010000014.1, read on the forward strand.
AGCAAAAATATGTATTTCAATTGCATATTGGCAATTAATTAGTCTAATTTACTATTATATGCCATAATCAAGTAACAAAAACAAAAAAGACAACAACTTACTTACTTGTTTGATGTGCGTATATTATATATTTATATTCAGTCTATAAATCATGTTTCCATATTGAATTTTTAAAAACTTTTCAATTGTAGAGAGCGAAAAAGTATATAAAGAAATTTGCAATGTTCTGTTTGTGCATTGGCCAAGTAAACAATCAATTTATGTACACAAAAACAGGAACAACAACAAGAGCAAGAGAGGAGAAAACATATCCTTATATATGTATACCCTAAACCTGTAGTGAAGGGTTTAACATTATTGGTCTTACTATATATTGTATATGATTGTTTTATAAGTTAAGACTTCTTTAAGATTTAAAAGATACTCAATTCAAAGGGTTTTTAATTTAAGCTTTTGATAAATCATCTATTTATGTCACATAAAGTCTAAAAAGATCCTTTTTACTAAAGTACTTCAGTTGTCTTTCTACATTCTTCCTTTCTTTCTTATTTACCAAAACCCACAAGGAATTGGTAATAAAAAACCCAAATTCAAATTCAAATTTAGAATCCATTTTAAGGGAGTTCAACCAACAAAGTTTTCTATAACTTGTAGGGTATAAAATACTTCGTTGCATTATAAGAAACTTTTGCAGAAAATGCATATATAAAAATATATTTTTTAATGCTTTTTTTTTGTGTTCAACAGCTCAACTTTGTGTTGTCCAGGAGTTGTAGTCGTCGCCATCGTCGTTGGTTTATGCAAATATTTGTTAACTTCATTTGCTCTGAATTAAATATAATTTACATGCATATTTGTTTACTCGTCTGTTCCCCCATGTATGTGTGTGTGTGTGTGAGGAAATTATGGCGGCTTGTTTGAAAAAAAAATCTCAATTTTTTTTTTTTTCTGCCAACATGCAATATTGCATGCCTACATTGTCGCCCTGCCAAAGGGCATTAGCCAACTCGCTTTCTCTCTCTCTCTCTCTCTCTCTATCCCTTTCTCTCTTACACAGAGGAATGGTCATTAAAATTATTGTTGACATTCAGGCCAACACAGAAAAAGAGAGCGAGAGTTGAAAGCCATAATCCCTGGCCATAATTACACGTGCTAATGAAGTGAAATTCATTCCGTTCTTTTTGTGTGTGTTTTTTCTGCAGTTAACATTAAATAAAAAAAAAAAAAACAGAAATTATATGCATGTTTTGGTGTTTTCGCTCGTGTTATTTTCAACAATTACTACAACAATTTTGATTCAAAAAAAAATTATATATATATATGTTGAGAAATGTTAAATATCAAAGTATGAAAAATGAAAGCGAAAGGCTGTTTCTGTTTCATGCAGTTAATTGGTCCGAATTTTGGTATTTGAGAATGCTTTCATCACGATAAGGAGAATTTTAGATGAAACTTAAGGGAATCGACATGCAGTATACCCTAAATATAAGCTAGGTGGAGACTATCCGTCATTTAAGTTCAAATTCGACTTAAAAACTCTAGAATGTCTTTGATTTTTTTATTATTATCCAATTATCGATTGTGCTGTTTTAGAAGATCACTTTAATAGTCCCAAAGAACCAGGTTCAAGGCCTATCAGAGCTTTTTTTAGAATATGGTTTTTTATCCTTTATTTTAATTTGTTTGGGTTGGAAATATTTTTTGAAGTCGAAAATTTTCAATTCCGAAGTCGCTGGATCAGACTTTTATATAAGAAAAGCGATTTAAAAAGGGATAATAAAGAGTTCAGAGTCAAGCTGAAATAATTTATGTTAATTTAACAGGGGACGGTACAATTTTTCTTAAAGCATACTTTTAGGCTTCAATTCTCTCCTACCGAAATTTTATTTATTACATTTATCATTTCTTATACTAAGTTAGTTGTCCACTGTTAATAGCGGCCGATGGCGTAGTGGTTAGAGTTGCAGTTTGCAATTTAAAGTGGAGGATCGAATCTCGGTCTAGGTACAAAAATAAGTCAAAATTATTATGTCTATACTAATTGATTTGTCTCTTTAATTTAAGTTATATATATGATGTATCCCACAGTCTATATTAATATATAAATATGTAGTTAAATACCTAATATACTAATATATTAATATAAATAACTACAACACACATACATCATATAAACATAATAATTACTAATACACTAACACTTTACTTACACTCAAATGATCTCACATACAATTCATCTACTAATAAGCTACAACATCAACGTCACCAAATTTATTTTCCCCTCCTTCCCCCACAACATTCCATCTCTCTCTAACTATATTAACATACAAAAAAAAAATCGCCATGAGGCATTTATATGAGCTCTCCCTCCTTCCCCTCTCCCATCCACAAAAAAAAATGGCGAAACAAAAAATCAAGAAACGCGCTCTCCGAAGGATTATCGAAATATAATTTTTGGACTATGTATTTTGAATATTGGAGCCTATATCGTCCTCATACTTTATAATTCATCCACACAGTATCCACATCCTGAGGCAATGTCATATCAGTTCTGTACTTAATGTAAATAAAATGTAAATTTCTTATGACTAATTTGGCTCACTATGTATTTTTGGTCGCCGGCCGCAGTTTGGATGCCTCTCTAAAGTTTGTCATTATTTTCAAACGGGTTTTGTCTTACTTCATCTACTGCCCATTTCTGTTCGCCTTGTGCTCCTTAAAATATGCAGGTCGCAATTTCCACTTTTGGAACTTGTCTTAGGTTGCCCTCTGAAGTATGCTATAAAATTTTTAACTTTATTTTGGCTCTGAAAATGGGCAAAAACACAAAATCCCTGATATCTGACCTATACGCAGGACTACAAAGATGTCCTTTGGACACAAGATAGTCATTTTTAATGCGAATCATTTGGCATTGGTTTCGTTCTGATCCTTTAAAGGATTCTCGAGTTATGACTACTTTTTGCCAGACAAAAAAGTCCTTTTATCTCAGCCGTTTAAAGGACTTTCAAGGATCTGATGATGCCACTCGATCTTAATGAGTCTGGGCTATGTTCTGACCAAAGGACATCCTGAAAGTCCTTAAAATGGCTGAGTTACAAGCATTTTTCTGTTTTTTTGGTACTTTTGACGACTAAACCCCTTACAAAAATTGTAAATAATTTTTACTCTGAATTTCAAAAATCGCAGAATGCAAATCGTTTTTAGGAGTACTTAGGAGACAAAATTGAAAGTCACTTTTATTATTTACAATGACTGTGCATATTTTTGTGATAAATATTAAAATTTAAGTTTCGAGCAAAAAGATTTGTAGAAATTTTAAAAACAAAAGAGATCTCTGGCTTTATTTATATCTTTTTGATGAACAATTTTTTTACAATAATAGTTTTAAAAACCAATTAAGAATTATCTTTATATGCAGATCGATTCTTCTGTTCGTTAGCGTTGCATTTTGTTCTAAATCCTTAAAAAAGTTGCCTTTTGATCCTGTCACAAGACGAAAAGATCCTCGATGATCAAGGCCGATTGCCATTAGCATATCCTTTAACCTGTAATGAAAATATTTGATTTTAAGAATGAACACCATGTATAAACTTCATTAAATTTGCTCTAAGGTATAAACTTTTGTATACCCTGATGATGAAAGGTATAAAATTATATTTACTTCATATATATTTTTATTTTTGTTATTTTAACAATTAGTCCAAGAATTTGCCTCAAAAAATGTTGAGAAATGTGTAATGGCTGCTATGAAACAAAAACGAAGGGCAATTTAATGTCATTAATTGCACGATATGAATGGAGTAAATATGTACCTAACATGTTTTAAAAAAAAAAGGAACCCAAAATAGTTATATGAAAGTGGATAATAATCTAAGTCGACGATTATCCATGCCCTGAATACCAGAGTGGAAAGTACACATTAAGCTGTTCGCTTATATTTTAATATTTACTTTTAGGTAATCAAAGGACTTTGGGTAATCTACTTTTACAACAAATTATACACTATATTTTACACTGATATGAGTGTATTTTCTCTTGATTGTTGTTTCAACCTCTCAATTAATTCACTTATTTTTTATCAAAATGTGTTTTTCCCCCACTACAAACCTATAATTCAAATGTAAATATATTTTTATGACATTTTTCTAATTTAAAATTTGTTCTTGTTTATATTTTGCAGGGTCGTTGTAATCGTGATAAACCGCCGTGCAAATATTTTCATCCACCACAGCATTTGAAGGATCAATTATTGATAAATGGACGCAATCATTTGGCCCTAAAGAACGCATTGATGCAACAGATGGGAATCGCGCCTGGACAGCCGGTTATATCGGGCCAAGTGCAAGCTGTTGTAAGTCTCTCTTTTATCACCTACCCTGTTTAACCTCTCCTAGCATTTTCGTTGCCCTAATATTTTAATTGAATTCCTAAGCCAGCCGCCACCGTTCTAGTTCAGCAATATAAAAAAAAAAAAAGAAAGAAAGAAAATTATATATGAATATTTATAAGCAAGCGAAAAGCATGACTATGAATATACCCAAAGAAAAAACGAAGAAAAAATCCCATTCAAAATGCGCGAAAATGAGTCAAAGGAAGGAAATGGAATAGCAGGAGCAGACATGTATTATTCATTGGGTTCAGTTCAGTTTTAGCGGTTTTCTTCTTTCTTTTTTTTTATTTTATTATTACGATTCCTTTTCTCAACTTCTAACAAATCGAAAATTAATTCTCAAATAATTGGGGGTTCGTTTTTCTCTTTCGGCTAAACGCCAGGAGCCATTAGGAAGAAAAAGGACTCACTTGAAGTACTGAAAAATGCATGAATTTTCATTAGAGCAGGATTAGAAATTGATGTCCGTTTCCCGTTTTTGTTGCGTGTTAAGCATATTAAAAAAAAAAAATCCACAATGAAAGTGTTTTGATATAAAAATAATAAAAACAAACTTTCAAATACTCTAATGAATAAATGAAATGCATTTTTAATAAGGACATTTACTTTAAAGTTATTATAATATAAAAAGAGAAAAAAAGAGAATAGATAGAAGATTAGAAAAAGTTTGAAAGATTTACTAGGAATAAAGTTTGATGAAGAGAAAAATTTATGTGAAAGAAGGATATTCTAGAATCGAGCTCTTTTTTATCATTTTATCTACTAAGAATCCTATGAAAGATTTTTAAAGATTTTATAAGATCCCAAAGCTAAGGCTATAAAAATTACTTAACACAATTTTAGTTTCAAGAGTCCTTTAAATGTATATATAGAAATTTCTTTTTAGAGGAAAATATTTAGTTTTGTTTATGGCAGATGATAAATGAACTAACTGGTTTCAACCATTCCACTTACCCATTCTTTGTCTGAAACTCTGACAAATACAACATGATGAATTATTATAATGGCTGCTTAATGGCTCTCTTTTGGGCTCTCTTTCTCTTATTCCCTTTAGGCCGCAAATCCATATTTGCCTGGTATACCAGCCAACACATATAGTCCATATTATCCAACTGGACACTTAGTGCCTACTTTACTGGGGCCGGATCCAACGGCCGTTGCCTCACAACTGGGACCAGTTGTTCCACAAACTGTGCAGGTGGCCCAACAGAAAATACCACGTTCCGACCGATTAGAGGTGAGTTTTCCCCTTGCCATAGCCAATAACCAAATCAATTGCTGCAAAAAAAGAAACAAAAACAAAAAAAACCAATGCCCAAATATAAAAAAATCTCTATATATATATAAAAAACAAAAAAAATATATATCTAATTTAATTTTTTTTTTTATTTATGTTTAATATTGTTTAATTTACTGTTTAATGCTTTTCGTTTTGATTGTTTGTTGTATTTGAAATTGAAACGAATTTGACATAAACATTCTAAGACAAGAGCAAATTGAGCAAAAATTTGTTTCGGTTCGTTTCGTTTCGTTATGTTTTATGGCATGCCAAAACAGATATTATTTAAGTCTTAATTTCTATTATTAATTAATATGTATTGACCAAAACTATTGCAACTAAATGTAAACGTGTACATTTTCATTTTTCTTTGTTTTCCAAGAAAAAAGAAAAACAAAAACTCAAAAATTGATTTGACACACATTCGTATTTATTAACTTTTGTCCTAACAATGCAAAGCAAAGAAAAAACTTTTTTTTTATGTTCAAAACTAAAAAAGAATAAATGAAAATAAAAAAATATTTTTTTGATTTTGTGTAATATTTTTTAAACAAATTTCTTTTATTTTATTTTAGTTTTTATTTTATTTTAGTTTTTATTTTATTTATTTTTTGGTTTATATTTATGTCTCTAAGCCCAATTTGTTGCAGCCTTTTAGGCGCTTTCTGGCTTTGCAGCTAAATGCAAAGCTTTTGATATGATGGTCAAAAGCAAATTAAAGCAAATCAATTCAAATCAAATAAACAAGACCAACAACAGCAACAACAAAGCGCTCCCGTTTTGTATATACAATTTAACTATATATATACATATATATATATATACTTATATATATTCAATACATATCAACAAACTTGTCAAATTTACTCACAAAAAAAAGAAAAATTTGTTGCAGAATTAAATTGCACTTGACATCGATTTTTTCCTTACAAATCTTTTCCATTTTATTTTCTTTTTTTTTCTATATACAAAAAATTTATGAATTTTCATTATAAAGAATAAAACATTTGTTAGGTGAAAGCAAATAGAACTTTTGTTTAGTTTTTGTTACCTAAATATATATAGAAACTATATAATTGGAATAAGTAATTATTTTTTAGTAATTTTTAGCTGTGAGTAGATGATATATATATATATGTTAGGACAAGATTTTTATTTACTTTAGTTGAATATATATAAATAGAAATGTTTTCTTAGAAAATCATTTAGAATTTTTGTATATATAATTTTATATAATTTTTCCTTCTTTCGTTTTGGTAGAATTATCAAAATTCTTAAAAATGATTTAATTTTTTATAATTTTCACAAAACTCTTTTCTAGACACCACAGTCCCGCCCCCCCGCCAAACCCTTTTACCTGTCTCTCTTTCTCTCTCTCTATTTCTATCAATCTTTTGTTTTTTGTTTTACTTCTCTTTTTCAATCGAATCGTTAAGCCTTTTTGTCCTTTTTGTTTCTATTTTTTCGTTTTTTTTTTTTGTTTTGTTTTTTGTTAGACATAATCCTTGCATTCTCTTTTGTTTTCTTCTTGTGTTTTATTATTATACATTTGCGTGCTTTTTGTGTTGTATTCCAAAAAGCACAAACTAAAACAGTTAAAAATAAAGAAAAATAATAATGAAAATGCTAATCGGCACGCAAAAACCAATAACCAAACTCATACCAAGGCAACAAACCAACCAAATTAATCGGCTCTAACCTCAAAAAAATATAAAACAAAAAGCGAAGCTTGTTAATGGGAATGCAAAAGTTTTTCAAAATAAAAAACAAACTGAAAAATTAAAAACCTCTCCAAAAGCAACAACAACAAAATACTTTTTAAGAACGAAACAAAATGAACTTGTTACTGAATATCCTCTTCCATTATCCAACAAAACCCCCCTCTCTCTTTCAAAAAAAAAAAAACACACACACACATAACTATCACACCAATACCACCACCACCACCAACACCAATACCACCACCTACAAACAACCAAAAACTACTACAACAACACCAAATAAAACAAAAAAAATCTATATACCACTTTGAACCCACCACAACTGCTGCCACTTTTTTGCTAAAAACCGCTGCCCAACGCCCGCCAACAACCAACAAACCAACAAAACCAACCTACAACCTACAACCAACAACCAAATGAACCAACAACAAATCTGCAATCAACTCTCCTCTGCTCCGTTCTACAACGAAATGCTGAATCGAATGAAACAAAAAACAAAAAACCGTAAACAACAATAAAAAAAAAAAACAACTGCAACAACAACCTATATATATATATAAATATGTATATGTGTTCATATATGTATCTATGTGTATATGTGTGTGTGTGTGTGTGTGGTGTGTGTGTGTGTTACTCCTCCAGGTCTGTCGCGAATTCTTGCGCGGCGCCTGCAAACGCGCCGAATCTGAATGCCGTTTCGCGCATCCTCAGGAGAGTGTGGCCCGGCACGATGATGGTTCCATCACGGTTTGCATGGACGCCGTGAAGGGCAGATGCGCACGTGAACCCTGCCGCTACTTTCATCCCCCCCTGCACCTACAGGCACAATTAAAAGCGGCCCAAACACGCGCCACCGCTGTCGCTGCTGCAGCTGCGGTATGGCTATCATTTTTCTTCTTCTATATTTATATAATTTTCACCTTTCTACTTTTTTGTGTTATGTTTCCTTTTTTTTAGTTTTGTTTTACTTTAAATTGTTTTGTTTCCTTGTTTGTTTGTTTGATTGTTTGTTTTGTTTCACAAACTTTTATTTTGCTTCGTTTTTTATTCCATATCTCTAAATATATATATACACACAGATATATGTATCTATATAATTTTTTTTTTCCTACTTCTTGAGTTTTATTGACAAATTTTCTTTTTTCATTTTGCCAAGAAAAACCCTCTGAATACATAAAACAAATACAAATACACTCACAAATACTCTATATATATTTTATATATATTTCTAATTCCCCTTCTACCTATCTCTCTCGCTCTCTTAAACTCTTATGCACTAATTTAGATATTTATGTAAATACTATAATTAGTAGTAGCAACTGTACTTTCGCTCTATAAAAATGCATGTGCAAAGCAAAAAAAAATCAAAATTGCAAAAAGTTATGCCATTTTATGTTGCAGCTTAGCTAATGCCCCTTAGATTATGCTACATATACTCTTTTTATTTTTATATGCAATAAGTAAAGAAAAGGTAAACAGATAAGAAGCAATTTTTTGGCGCCCAACGTGAGTAAAGTGGCTCAACATAAACATTTAATAATTAGAAGTATTTCACAGTATCAGATTAAATTTTTATATATATAGCAAATTAATATCGGTTATTAGAAATATATATATAAATATATAACAACTTGTAGCTACATAAATCAAAGGAAAAAAAGGAAAAAAGAAACAGTAGAGAAAGAAGAAAATTGCATTTTAAACAATTTGACTTGAAAAACACGCACAACCATAAAAATGGTATATATGTATATAGTCGAGAGAATATCCTCCTTTTCCCGCCCTAACTTCCATACTGACATACGCACACTTGACAGCAAAGTACCGTTATTCAGCAACATGGAAAATATGTTGAAGCTGCCCTACCATATATATATAAATATATATATATATAAAATACGCCATAAATGTTGATTTTCGTTGGGGCCAAAATTAACATTTATTACAACGCGTTAAAACTTTGAGCACGCAGACATTCGCACGCACATTCATACACGTGGGCTTTTGCCTACGTACACACATATGAGAATGTATCCATGTCCTGGCCCTGAGTGCTGAGGTTCCTGTCCTCTCCCAGCTCCCTATACTGGCTGCTGGGATTCTCTGTCCTGCTGCTGCTTCTGCTGCTGTCGCTCCTGCCTATATGCGGCGCACTTAATTCGCGACTTAATTGCTTTCTGTTGAAAATTTATTTGATGCTGCAAAACAACAACAGCAACAACAGGGAGACAGACAGGCATAAAGGCAGTATATGCCATAGGGACAGAGTCCCAAAGAGTGTGATGGAGGAGGGAAGCTGGGTTAGGGTAGAGGGGGAGATTTTTACATGACACACATAATTGCAGCATAATATCGCATAAAGTGAAAAATTGTTGCAGCATTTTAGGCGTAATTCAATCGAGACAACAACCAAGCCTACTCTTACCCTGCCTCTGTCTCTCTCTCTCTCTCTCTCTGTCGCTACCTTCTTCTTTCTCTTTTGGCAGGCAACCTGGCAACACGACAAACGTGATTATTGTATCAAATTGTCATTTTGACACACCTACACGTACACACACACAAAAGCACTCACACATTCTTCTTCATACATCTACTGTAAATCTTTCCAAACATTTTGTTAACAATTCTAGTGAAAGGAGATATTTTAAAGCTGCTAAAAATACTTTAGTTTCATTTCATTTTCCTTTTGTTACTTTTCAAAGCTTTTCATTATTGATCTATTTAAGTGTGTGCCTAGTAATAGGTTTTGTACTATATATATAGTTATAGTATTTTCATTATCAGCATATACATATGCAAAGTATTTTCCTTTTCCCTCTTTTTGCCTTTGGTTTTTACCCCATTAAACATTTAAGTTTTATTTTTTTGGTTTTTTTTCGTATAACATTTAAGCCCATATGTAAGCTTGACACCAACAACATAAAAAAAATTCAAAAAAAAAAGGAGGAAGTATCAGGCAGGCATGACCCCGCTGTAAGTCTACATTTTCCTTTTTTGGTTTTTTTTTTTTTTTGTGTGACCTGAAACTGACCAAAAATGTAAATGTCAACCTGGCCTGAAGCTGAAGAGCTGGAGCTGGAGCAGCAGCATCAGTACCAACGAAACATCATGGATTAGTCAGAGCCGGATAACGTTTGAACCGGAAAATTAACTAAAAGCAGAGATTTCCATGCCAATGAATTGTCCTGCCTGTCCTCTGTTCTCTCTCTCTCTGTCTCAGTGTCTGTTTTGTCTGTCTGTCTGCCTGCTGGTTTTTTATAGACTCTCAGTTTGCTCTTTCTTTTGCCCATACACATACATTCCACACACAAATACACACACACACACACTCCCCTTTTTCCATATATTCAAAAAAAAAAGGAAAAAAAAAAATGAAAAGGCGAAAAAGTTTCGGCGCCCAAGCGAATTAATCCGTTTTGTAGGAATCATTGCCAGTGACATGAAGCCAACGTGGCAGACAAAAAACTTCAATGTTGTTACCAACAAAAATTTCGTTTCTCTATATTTTCGGTTAAAAATAGTAAAGAGTATATTCAATTTAAACAGAATTTTGATACATGGGCAATAAAGTATTGGTTACTTAGTCTGCCAGAGCTTAGAATCTATTAGATTCATTCATATCAGATTGTATATGATCTACAAATTAGCAAGAATGTGTGTTGCAGTGTTTTAAATTGGTAACGAAACGTTCCTTAGGAAGTTGGATTACATGTCTTATAAATGCTTATAGATAAATCTGATATAGCTACTTATAACTAAATATTAAGTTTAAGAAAAGAAAACATTTCGAACTTAAAAGCTTAATTCTCGGTTTTCTTAACTCTTCTATCTATCATCTAACATTTCCTATTTATAGTAAGGATTCATTTCTAGTTCTACCTAATCAGATTTATAGATAAAAGATACAAACGATTTTTTTATAGTCCCACTACTTTTTAATCAGTTACCTATAATAACTAGCTTTATTTCTTGGACTTTTCAAGGACATTGCCGAATCGGACAATTATTTTATATAAATATAAACTTCAACAAGATATAACTGATATAAAGAGTATAGAAAGTTTGCAACTTACCGTGTTCTTTTTATTCCTTTTTGAGTTTTTCTCTCTCTCTCTCTATATATTTTGGTTTTAGGCCATTTAAATGTAAATTTTTGTCACAGCCTAGAAGTATGCCAAGTTTTTTTTTGTGTTTTTAGCCTAGAGTAGAAAAGGTGTTGTAGTATAGATAAATTATGTATGTTCTTTATCCACCAATAAATTTTTAGTATATATATATATAATTTTTTTATAATTTTTCAATTGGTTTTTTACTTTGGGTAGGTATACAAAAAGAAAAATCAAATTAAATGCGAATGTGTGACAAATCAAGCGTTAGTTTTGTTGCATATATAGACATATACATATATAAAATACAGATATATATAATAAACATTAAGTTAATTTAAGTTATTTGTTAAGTAAGGGATTATCAAATGCCTCTGCCATATTTTTGTGTTCTATTTTTTTTTGCTTTTTTTTAAAAGCTTTGTTTACTTTTCTTAACTCTTTTTTTTTTTGCTTCTTTGATATATATATCTTTTTATATATATATATATATCTTAATAAATATATATTGACTTGACAAGATTTCTAACTCTAACAATTGATTTTTAAGATATTTATTTTTGATATACAAAATTAAGAAATTATATTTATATGATTTTTATACTATTTTTTTTACTTCATATTCTACTATTCTACTATTATTATGTATTTCATCTGTTACGCCTGTGCCAACACAACACATATACAAATACACACACACACACAAACACCAACAAACTGTAATTGCTTCTACGATGGATGGTATAAAAAAACACACAAACACACACGCACCAAAATATTCACCTACATCACTCGATACACACACACACACGTATGCATACATACAAACAAACAACTGCAACGGACAATATAAATAATTCATTTTCAAAATAAAAATATGAAATTAAAATTTTACCAAAACAAAAAAAAAATATAATATGGAAATCAATTAAATATGCCAACACCCAAAAATATTTGCCTGAATTATTCAAATGGATTCGTTCATTATTCAATGGACACACATAATTTAAATGCTTGATTATGGGAAAATCAATTTCCATCTCAATTTATTTGCATAACTATCATCATTTTTCGCAATTGTTTTCAAATTATGACAAACACACACACACTTGCACACACACACACTCATTGACAATGGACTGAATATACACAGAGCTCACCTGTTACGGCACACCATCACCTACACCAGCAACACCACCACCATCATCACCACCAACTGCAGAACCACCAGCAATTGAACACCATACCAACGGCAGCAGCAACACCACCATTACCAACAACAGCAACAACAACAGCCACAAACAACCAGAACAACAACAACAACAACCAGAACAACAACGCTGCCGCTGCTGCTGCTGCCGCCGCTGCTGCCGCCGTAACTGCCGCCGCTGTAATGGGCCATCATCATCATACACTGGAAGTGGGCAAGAAGCGGGCAGCGGACACAACTACTGATATGTTTCCACTGGTATTTTTGTTTTCTCCTTTTCTTTTCTTATCTTTCATTTTGGATTTTCTTTGCCCATATTTTTGATTGATTAACTTTTATATTATTGTTGTGCATTTTCCTTTTGCTGCTCTTACTCTAACCCAATTCATACAAAACAAAAAGCAAAAAACAAATTATTTTCAAATCAATTTCAATTTAATTTTTGCTGATTGTTTGTTTTTTTACTTTTGTTTGGTTGTTGTTTTGATTTGTTTTGTTATTCTTTGACAAATGCAATTCATTAGTTGATGCTTAAACAAAAAAAATTCATTTTAATGCATGCAACATACAAAAGTAAAAACAAAAATGTTAAAATATTAATAAAAAACCTCAATTGATAAATGAAAAGCAGGAATAATCTAATTAGTTCTTGTATGCGCTTATAAGTATGCTATGCTAAATCAGTTAAAAATTATGATAGATTTGTTTGGAATTGAATACCTCAATTATTGGTTAAGAAATGTGCTCCTTGCAGAGTTCTGAAACAAAGCACTAGAAACGGTTTCAATATATACTAAAATATACATTATTTATCCAGGCTTGGCATTTTTTAAAGTCGTAGTTCTCAAAAGTTTACTTAATGTGATATATAAATATATATAAAACCCAACATTTTTTAAATGCAATGTCAACATTTTGACTTTTACACTTTTTTGATGTTATATTTCGAGAAATAGTCTAAAAAACTTCTTTAAAAATTGAAGAACCATTTTAACTTCTCACTGTATTTGACGTTTAAGTCGATGCAAATATCAATATTGAACTAATGCACCACTCTGCTTTAAGTATATATCTCCTTCAATTGAATTAAAGTTAAAGTAAAATTTAAATTAAATCATGAAAAATTGAAAGCTTTACGTTTGAGAATATTCATTGAAAACTGTTGGATTGTTAGCTATTGATAGCTTTATCCTTAGATATCTTTGGTTTGTGATCTTCAAAACATATATAGAGTTACTCCAAATATCTAACAACTATAGAAAGAAACTTCTTCTATAAACATAAACCCTATAAGGGTTTTCCATATAGACATATACTTAGTTCCACTTTAGTTTAGTGGATTTAAACAATCTACATATAAATATTCCCTGAGAGTTTTCTCTAACAAACAAAAGTTCTTTAATATCCCTTACCTTTGCAATTCCCAGTGCTTAATTAAAAGAAGCCTTAAACTGTTCACTTATTAAAACCATATTAAAGTGTTTTACCTGGTTTATAATGAGGTTTTCTAGATCACTTTAATTGAAGACATTTTCAAGCAATAAGAATATTGGTTTTATTTTAACCATAGCATACTTTATGGGGGCAAGTGCTAAAAGTGTGTGTATCAAAAACTCATTCTATCACACACACAGACAGCCACACACCCACACACACACACACAGATGCTTCTGCCTATTTGCCGCACATCAAAGTGCCATCAATTAACATTCATTATCAGTATTGCTCTGCTCTGCTATGGCAGTTCAAGTTGGTTAGTCAGGAACGCCACACACTAAGCATTTAATTTACAAAATGAAGTCATTATCAGATATATCAAAAGCGCAAACACAAGAACATACACATACACACCCAGACACACACACACACACATATATGCATACATATACATATTTACTAATCAATATACTCGCACACAAACACTGACACAGACACCACCACGCCTATTTGACTTTTCATCATCAACAACTCTTGCCACCTGCACATGCCCGCCAACCCCCCCTTTACCCAAACCCCATACCCATAGCTAAACCCAACCTCTTACCTTCAACACCTTTACCCTCACTTCACTTCATTTCATCTCTGCAAATATGTATAGACTTTAGCTGCTGCTGGCACTGCTGATTTCGCGTGCCTGCGAATTTAACCCAATTAAACATTTATATATATATATATATATATATATATAACTGTATAGTATGATAAATTACAATCACATTTCTACCTTGGTAGCCAGCAGCGTGCAGCAGTGTTAATTAAAATGATTTAACTGATTATTTGCCAAAGTTGGAATGTTGTTGCCATTCTTCATTCATTCATTCGTTATTTGTTTTTTTTTTTTTGGTTTTCTTTTTTTTTTTTTGTTTTTGTTGTTGTTTTTTTTGTGTTCGCCCTTAGCTCTTGCAGTTAGTCAGCTTAATTGTTTAAGTGCTTTTCGTCGTTAATTAGTTGAACATGCATTTCTCTGCGGTACCATCTCACACCTCACCTCACTACACCTCATCTCACTACATCTCACCACATTTCACCATTCCACCTATCCAATCTACCACTATTCCACCATCACCTTGTGTGCCCTTCAATTCAATTCAATTTTCGTGCTCGCTTTAAGCATTTATCATTTTAAATCTAAAATCAATATACATATATATATATATTATATATCCTTTAAATAAACCAAAAGATTTAAGTTAATCTAAGAATATATCCACTAATTTCATTTGTGTTCTCTCTTCTTACTCTCTTCCCCCTTCTATATCGATATCTTGCTACTTTTATCGTCAATTTGATCTCTTCGTTTATGTTGGAATTTCAATTGAATTAATAATTGTTTACCCACACCAAACCCCCTTCTTCTGCCAATCAATCAATCAATCAATCAATCGATCGATCATCAATCAAATTAACCAAAACCAAAAACGAAATATCAAAAATTTAAAAAAAAAAAAACCGTAACGATACGTTTAATAACTATTTAATAACCGAAATCGTCTAACTAAACAACAAAAAATATATAAAAAATTAATCATCATAAATACCAAAAAGATGGATGCTAAAACGGTTGGTTCATTTTACTATGAAAACTTCGTAAGTACTCAAAGAAAAACAAAAAATAAAAAGAAAGAAAACTATGGCATAAACTTAAAGAAAACACAATCGAGATCAAGTCAAGTCAAAACTATAGCTTACCAAATATATATATATATCCAAACCAAACGAATCGTAAAGAATCAATCAAAACCAATTCGCTATATAAAGCATGTCGAAGAAAAAACCAAACCAAAAATCCATCCATAAAAGTATTTTTGCACTATAAAAAAACAAAGGAAAAAGAAAAGAAATTATAAAAAATTAAATAATTTGCTAATTAGTTTATATGAAAAATATATTGTAGGAAGCTTGCTGTTTTGTTTTCTTGATTTTTGATATCATTGGCACACTTTAAATAAGCTTTCTTAAGCTGAGCTTTAAATTTTTAAAGGCCAAAGCTTAACTTTTGATAATATTAAGCTGAAAACTATATTATTTTCTTCATTCTTTCTTTCAAACTTTCATTAGAAGTAAAGAAAATATATAGAAAATAGAATATATATATATGTCGGAGAGTAATGATTATCCTATATCTCCTTCGACATATATTTATATATATAATCAGCTAGATCGGTTCTAGCATATATTTTTTATATTAAATGGCATGTAATCGTCTCCGACATATATTTATATATGAAAACAGCTAAGAAAAAAGCACTTAATATCAGAGTAGAACAGAATCTAACTCTTTCTAATTGTCTTTCATCATTTTTGTTTTCCATTTTTCTTTACAAAATACTACAAAAATATGTAAACCGTTTCTTTAAACAATCCTCATAATGTCCTTTTCTATTCTAAATGATTCAGACAATTAAGAAACATATTTAATTATCTGTAAAGATAAATTTTTAAGTTTACAATTCAAAGTTTCAGTCTAAGTTTAGCCAAATAGTTTTTAAACCTTCAAAAATTTTTCTAAAAGCTCTTTAAAAATGGACTTTTACTTAAAAAAAATCAAATTTTCATTACTATTTATACCAAATTTCTTTGTTAAATCCAATTTGATTTATTATTTAAAAGTAAAAAACAACTTTTAAGCATTTAGTTTCAAATGTTTTCCCCATTAAAGATCTTTCAACTAAGTAAACTTTTAAGCTTTAAATCCAAGCACAGCTTAAGAACAAATTTCAATCACCAAAAAGCTCCTTCTTATCATCATCATAATCATTATTATCAATCCATCAATCATTTAAAATCTCATGAAAATTGCATGCAAATTGTTGCATAATTTAGTTTTATCTTCTTTTTTTTTTTTTTGTCACAAATTCTTTTTAAATTTTTAATTGATATATAAATAAATTATTTGCAATTCGTATAACTCTGTTATTTTATTTCAATTTGTTTAGTTTTTGTTTTAAATATATATATAATTTCTATATTCATAGCTATAACAACAACAAAAAGCATAATAATTGGCAGAGAAGAGATATAAAAACAAAAAAAGAATTTTTAGACAAAAATTAACCGAACAAATTTGCTCGTTTGTAAGCTATTGTTTAAATATGTACAATACATACATATATATAATATTAACTATAATTGCTAATCATTAATATATAATTTGATAATAATTAATTTTTTTTTTTAATTTTATTTCTATTTCTTTATTATTAATTAGCAATTCTCTGGCATGGTACCGTTCAAACGTCCAGCTGCCGAAAAGTCTGGCATTCCAGTGTATCAACCCGGTGCGACAGCCTATCAACAATTAATGCAGCCCTATTTGCCAGTCTCATGTGAGTATGACCAACAGCAACAGCAAAAGCTACAACAACTACAACAACAACAACAACCATTACTACTACAACAACAACAACAACAACAAGAACAACTACAAAAACAAGAACAAGCACATGTTGCATTAAGTAGCGCCATAATAACAACAACTACAACAGCAACAAGCAGTAATTTAAATAATATGAATAATCAAATTGCTACAACAACAATTTCACCAATATTAACAACTAATAATATTCATAATAATAATAATAATAATAACAATCAAAATAATAATCTAAATAACGATAACAACAACAACAATAATGATCATGATACAAATAATGATCATGATCAGCCAGATGCCGCTAGCAGTATTTGTGGCACTATAACTGATCATGATACAAATTCTACTGCTACTGCTGCTGCTGCTGCTGCTATAACAACAAATATTATTGCTACGGCTATTGATTGTAATACAACACAAACAGTAACAAATTCAAATACATTAATAACAAACACAACAACAACAGCAACAGCAACATCAACAACAACAGCAACACTAACACCACAAGCAACAACAGCAACATTAGCTAATGATAACCCAAATGATCCCTCCATGCCACCACCAAATGGTAGCCTTAGTCCCCAAAATTCACCAACTAGTAACCATGCCACAGAGACAACAGCAATAGCTGCTGTAAATGCAACTGCCCCAACAGCAGCATCAGTAACAGCAACAGCAACAACAACTAGCCTCTTGCCTCTGCCAAATGGCAATGATAACAACAATTATTTATCTTATATTAATAATAATTTGATTAAAACCGATCAGCAATCATCTAAAGATGATCCGATAACTAGTGAAAACAGCAATAGTTCTGCAACATCTGCAATAGTAACAACAACAACAACAACTATCCCACGTAGCAATTATGCCAAACAAAATGGCAATGATTTATCTACCACCTATACACGTTATAATGTAAATGGCCAAAGTGCCGGCATTTTGCCAACACCAACAAGCAACAATAGTAGCAACAGCAGTAACAGTGCTGCCTCATCGGCAGCAACTGCAACAGCAGCAGCAGCAGCAGCTGCTAATGCTGCAGCCGCCTACTATCAGGCCCAGACACAGCAAGCGACTCAACGTATCACTTATGCCATGCCAGCCTACAGTTATGGCAATCTTTATTCACCCTATAGTAATGCAACATCTGTGATCACTTCAATGGCCAGTACAAATCCGGCCTATGTTCAGGCTCACATCCAACAGCAGCAGCAGCAACAACAACAACAGCAGCAGCAGCAACAGCAACAACACCAACAACAGACCACAAATCCCGTCTATGCCCAGGCTCACCTTCAACAACAGCAGCAGCAACAACAACACCAGCAACAGCAGCAACAGGTGCATCAGGCCCATGTCCAGGCCCAATCCGCCGCCTATGCCCAACAGGCGTATGCCCAACAAGCCTATGCGGCTGCTGCAGCTGCTGCTGCTGCTGGTTTGTCAGGCAATCCGGGTGCCTACTATGCCACCGCTGCTGATCCTGCTGCTTTGGCCAAAGAGGTGGCCCAAAAGAACTATGCCCTTAAAGTGGCGGCAGCAGCTGCTGCAGCTAATAAGCTAGTGCCAACGGCCACAGCTCTAGCCTATACCGGCATGACCCTGAACAAGTCCTTGGTGGCGGCAGCACCTCCACCACCAACTGCAGTGCCCCAAGCCGTTCAACCACCCATGCCAGGGCAAGCCATGTCATTGACAGCTCTATTGCAAATGCAATCCCAAGCTCAAATGCGTCAATTGGGTGGCAATCCAACTGCGCTATCGGCACCGGGTACTCCGGTACGTGCAAGTACACCCGGAATGGCAGCCTCATCACCAGCCACTGCATATCAGGCAGCCCTACTTCGAGCACCAGGTGGAGCTCCTACAATGCCTCAATATGCTGCAGTGCCCACATCAGGCAGTCAGCAGGCGGCTGCGGCTGCCGCTGCTGCAGCTGCTGCTGGTTATTTCTATCCAGCCGGAGTAATGCCAACCGCTGCTGGTTATACGACTGCTGCTGCTGCTGCTGCTTATGGCATGCCTACAAGTCAGGCGGCTGCCCAACAATATGCAGCTGGGGCAGTTGCTGCCCAACAATATGCTGCTGCAGCAGCTCAGGGTGCTGGTCAAGGTAGTGCCATGGTATTGAATCCATATAAAAAAATGAAGACCTCGTAAGAATTAGAAGACTTTTGAATTCAAATTAAACTCGAAAACGAACACGTACACGTGTACAGTAGCAACTGTACTTAATAATATTATAATTTGATATGAAACTATATAGTGAAAACGACGTAATGTTGTATAACGTAACGTTAATGTGCCTCAGTTTTAGACTTTTAATTATAAACCGAACCGACCATATAGGGCCTCATTAGTTTTATAAACAGAACAAACACAAAAAGAAAAACCCAAGATGGAAAGCTTACAAAGCTGCTTATACAAACAAGAACCGCTGCTGCTGCTTTTACTAATATAACTACTACTAGTGCTGCTGGCTGTACAAATGCAGAGCTTTCAGTGTTGAGAAGTTGCCATTGAGAGTAAATAACTCAGTATAGTTGCCATTTTCACACCAAGAAGAAGTAGAAAAAGAAATAAGAAAAGGACAAGAAGATTAAGAACAAGATGCAAAACAAATGCTTTAAAAGCACACACACACACACACACACAGACCAACCAATACACACACACACACATACATTTAGATACGTATATAGACGATTTAAGTTCCTTTTTTGATCGAAATGCAAATTGGTTAAACGAAAAGTACTGTGATAGCTTTTCCCCCCTCAACCCCGGCCATTAACCACCATCCTAGCTTTCTTCCCCAAAAGAAATCGTTATACAATTCAGTCATATAATTGTTCCTACACGTAGATAGAAAGTAGAAGAAAAAGAATTAGGAGCAAGAGGAGGAGAAGCTTTAAAAGGATGATTTTGCTGCCATATAAAGAAAAGAAAAAATTCTACTGCTGCTGTTGATGCTGCTGTTGTTCATCAAAAATACAGTTGTGTGTGTGCCTGAGCTTAGTTGTTGGCTAACCAACCGCCCCCTCCCGCCACCATATGCTTAAGCTCTCGCTCTCTATGCCATTTTTCCCCGCTTTCATTCATTTACAAAACTTGCCATTAAAAGACGTTAGTACGTCTGTCTCTGTCTCTCTTTCTAATGCTCTCGCTGGCTGTTAGTCTCTCACTTTCTCTCTCTACTATATTTATCTGTCTGTGTTTATTCTTACCTTAATAATCTAGACCTAGTTAGTTAGAACCTTAGCTATACATATATATGCATAGATCGTGAATGCTGTTATATATCTATGTTGAAATTGTTGGCAAAAAAAAAAAGAAAAAACAAAGAAAAAACGAAAAGAAACTAATGCAAAGAAATTGTTGAACAACGAACATGATGATTATTATGTTGATGATGATGATGATGATGATGTTGATGCATAACGAATATTGTCTAGTTTAGTATACTTACTATATATACATATACGATATCTATATCTATATATATATTTATAAATACAAGAAGCTATATATGCTGTATGCTGCTACTATATATTCTACATATACACACACACACACACTCTACTGTACTCTAGCTGTTTCACACACATATATACACCCACACAATTATACACTTAAACGTTGACCAAGATCGATATGTAAATCGTAATTATATATTGTATATCACATACACACACACACACACATATAAACACCAAGCTTACTAATCAATATCACAGTCACAAATCACGTATCCCTTATCCCTCTCTCTTTCTCTCTTTTAAACATACACTCATCTTATCACACACACACACACATCAATTTTGTTAAGCCACACCCCCCCTCTATAAAACAAAAAAAAATTTACAAGGGAATACCCTTAATTTATATTTAATGTTATGTTTCAAAATTCTTTTTTTAACCTTTGGTATTGACTTTGTAAATTGTTTCTAAATTTGTTAACTCATATTTTTTTTCTCTCTTTGGTTTATTAACTTAATCTCTATATATCTATCCTGCTCTCGATGTATTATATATGTTCTTTTTTTTTTGTTTCATGTACACATAAAATGTTAAAAAAAAAAAAAAAACAAAAACAAAAATAATTAATAAACTTAATGCCACAACAGAAATAAGTTTCTTCTTTTGTTTAATTAAATATTTTAGAGATCTCGTGTGATTTGTTTTCCTTTTATTTGTTTATGATCATAATTATTATTATTATTATTACTATTATTATTCTTTTATTGATAATTTATGTACTTAACCGATCTACAAGATTACTTTAGTGTAGCTCTTACATATACACATACATATATATATACACTAGCAACAGCATACATATATGTATATATATATATCGATCTTTCGATATATATATATATATATGTATATGTTATGCCTGTTTTTTTGCCACTGACTTGCGCACCTTTTTTTATAATTTGTTCTTTAAGACTTTTAGATCGACATGAAAAAGAAAACAAACGAAAAAATTAAAACCAAATCATCTTCACTATTTCATCTATATATTATTATTATTATAATTACTTACTTACTTATAATCTCTGTACAATTATTTGTTTTAATTTACAACAACAACATCAATAAAAAGTTTATAAAACATTTTGTTTAAAACCAATTTCAATGTTTGCCACTAATTCTAATTCTATTTTCGATAGTTTTTTTTATTATTGTGTGTTTTATAATTATCATTATTATTATTATTATTACAATTATATCTTAAAATATAGTTCAAAACGATAAACAACAAAAAGCATATATTTTATTGTGTGTTGGTATTTTATTTAATACATACATATATATTGTCTCTCTATACCTATCAAATATGATATGTTTTTTTATGATCACTTTAATTCTACCCAATTCTATATCCTTTACCAAAAAAAAAAAAAACTCCACAATTTGCCGCGCTTTTACTTTTTGGGCCGAGCAGCACTCTCTCTATTTCTCTCTTTTACTGTTTCTTTATTCTTATGTCTCGTTTTAAGCTTTACACTCACACATTTACACATCAATATACATACATCATATAAAACAACCACACAAAGTCTTATATGCCTGAAATTTTAAGTTTCGCTTTAGCTAATTTCATTTGAATTGTTTGAAAAGGACAAAACAAGTTGCAGAAATTGAACTTTGGCTAGCCAAAGTTTTTATATACTTGCAGTCGAAAATTTACTCTAAAAAGTATGCTATGGAAAAAGCATCCAAAGAATTTGAGTTTTCTTTAAACTTTTTTCAAACTATGCTTTAACTATGTTTTTGTTTTCAATTTTTAACATTTTCCTTAGGATCTTTGTATAGGGTTGTCCGAATTTAAAGATTTTGAGCTTATTGATTAAATAACAGAAAAATTTACTAAATTTATTCAAGAAACTACTTAAAATGGTTCTAAGAATAAAATTTATATAAAAATTAAACTACTAAGATGGAATATCAATAAAACTTTTTATATTTTATAGATTATTCCATTTGATTACCAGTTTTAAAAGTATATAAAACAAATTTTGGAAATTGAAAATATTTTAGAACTAAATAAATTTAACTTAATTGGATCTTATAAGGAATATATATATATATACAACTTATTTTATATATATCTCTTCTGCATTATCTTCAGCAAGTCTATAAATAATCCTCCCAAAATCCTTAAAATCAATGAGTCATCTTTCTTCATCACTCTCTATCTTTCATTCATGTATTTTTAGCTTATTGAAAAAGCAAAATGGCAAGCGAAATGAGTAGAAACTTAGATGTAAAATTGTTAAACTTTAAACATAAAACTATACATACATAGCTACTTACATACATATATATAAGTTAAGGTTCTGGCCACTGGATTCCCAGTCCAGTAGCCAGTTCCTGTTTTTATACTTACATTTTGGACATGTTTAAATGAAAAAAGGATATGTTTCGAATTGATACGTTACAAATTTATTTAAATGATATTAGTAAAAGGTTCTTATTTGGTCTTCGAATGATTCTCAACTTGCTTCTTCTCCTGTCCCATTGGAACTAACTTTTACCTTGCCTCTTCCTACTGACCAGTACCTGTCGCTGCCATCGCTCTGTCCACGTTGCAGTTGCAGCGGCGGCCAGACATCCCACGGTGTCAGCAGTTTGGGTGTTAAACTGATGAGCCCGCGGATCGGCTTCCGGTGTCAACCTTGCATATTTCTATCATTCGCATGCAAGCGCAACGTGAGTTGTTTATGCTGCGCTTGGTATGTGGAGTGGCAAGAGTGGTGGGGGTGTTGGGTAACATACGGCATGGGCGTATGGCTTGCATTGGCATTCAGAGGCTTAGGCATAGGGGTGAGAGGGGATGTAGGGCAGGGTGTTAACTCCTCCCCCCTCAAATATCTGCGTCCCGCAGATCAAACTTTAGCAGTGCAGGTGGATTGTTCATGCTCAACTTGGAGAATTGGCCTGCCGCTAGTTGCTTGCTTGATTGCGTATAGCCTTCTTTCACATGGTGAATATTGTTGACATGAGTGCAGGGATTTCCTTTGTGTTGGAAATCACTTCATATACTGCAACCATCAACGGTTTTTCATGAAGCCTGATTGTTTGGGCGTTGAGGTCTAAGGTCAAATGGCCGTTACTATTATAGTGATGACTTCAAGGAACACCTTTCCGTTTAGCCACGTTGCCAATTACCAATATGTTGCCGTTTGTCAACTGATGCATCAAGGTTATGCTTTTTACCCAGGGACCATTTGGATGCATTAATTTAAGGACGCCAGTCCACTCTTTTGACCACTAGCCTTTCTCAATGTTATTATTGGCGCACGTTCTTCTGAGGTGTGGTCAGTAGGATTAGCATGGTGTAGACAATAGGAGATGTTTTTTTTTTTTTTTTGATTTGCATTTGACAATGCAATAAAGATGTGTTTACAATTTTAAGATTTGTGTTTTACAATGAGTGTTAGTTGGTATTGAAAAGATTTGATTTTTGTTCTGTTTTAACAATCTCTAGAAGTGTAGAAAAGACGTGTTGGAGTTACAATATAATAATTTGTTTAATAATGAGTGTTATTTAGTATTGAAAAAATTTTTTTTTTTTTTTTTTTTTGATTTAGCGATCTCTAGAGGTATGCAAAGGATGAGTTACACTTATGATTCTAAGATGAGTGTTGGTTAGTATTGTATGCTTATAGTTAACAATTTTTCTTAAATTTATATGGGCTAACCACAAACATTTTTGATATTGGAAAGAAAATAAAATTTTTATTTCATGAGTGAATGAAGGTGTGGATTTGTATGTAGGAGAAGTAGGACAGTGATACGAATCCTCTTCTTTGGCTTGTTATATGATTTGTTTTTGTTTGAAAAAAGGAAAAAGAGAATAAACTATTTTGAGACCTTGTGTATTAGTTCCTTACATGGGATTTATGGAAAACTTTCCCTGATCGTGTTTTGATTGTTACGCGTCTATTTTGCTCAACGGTTTCTTTGTTAAAACGCTTCCTGTCCTTGCTTTTAATTTGTTTATTTGTTACAAAGATGTCTTGACCCTGTTCATAATTTAGTGGGGTCGATCTTGTTTTATTTCTAGTTCTATTAGTCATATCCTGATTACGTTGTAGCTGTCCTCTTATGTCCTCGTATTCTTCCTGTCTAAGTTCGATCATTTTTTCTAAATCAATGGAAGTGGATCGGTTGAAAAAGATGTCTACCGGTTTTCTTTTTATTACTGAGTGTATAGAGTTGTTGTATCTATCGACTGATATCGCTACTAACTCACGGGTATTGAACGTGGGGTACTCTTGTTTCAGACAACGATAGATCTCTAAAAATGTTGAGTGGAATCTCTCGATCTGACCATTCACCTCGCTTTTCTGTGTTGGCGAGTAGTAAACCTCAATGTCTAGGGATTTCAAGAAGTTTAGTACTGTTGGGCAAAGCAAGCCCCTTTCATTATCAGAGACTAATGTCTTTGGAGCAGTGAAATAATGTAAAACATTTGCTAATTCCTCACGTAAATGTAATGCCGATTTATGTTCGATTGGGAAAAGTTTTGCGTATTTGGAAAATTTATCAATGCAACTGAGATACTTTTGTTTCTCTAGCATAAAGATGTCTACATGCAACACCTCACAAGGGCGAGTCGGGATTGGTGTGGGTTGGAGATGTGGTGTGTTCGGATGACGTTCATATTTTTGATGTTTGCAAATTGGGCACATGTCTGTGAATGTTTTAATTCGATTAGTCATTTTCGTGAAATAGAAGTTATTCAATAATTGTAACCTGACTTCTTTTGAATTCCTATGTGCTCGTGAGTGTTCTCTGGCTATGACTTCTGTTATTTTGTCTTCGTCTGTAATATCCTCTACGAGTCGCTGTGCGATACGTGCTTTAAAAAGTGTAAACAATTCCGAAAAGGTTTCCTGAAAAAATTGTAAGTACACCTCGGGAATTTGAATTCCATTTACGATGACCGGCCGTAAATATTTTTTTAAAATGGCAGCCAAGGAGTTCTTGACGTCTGCCAAGGGAATGGTATGCCTAGTGTAACCTGGGAATGGTGTTACCACAGAGTAAATGGTGACTTCGGAATCGAACACGAGTTGATTCCTAAATACGTTGATCGGAACTTCTACATGTGGTACCAGGTCCGATGCATCCTGGAGTGCACTATGCACTGTTGCTACTGAATCTGTATCGCTACCCGAAGTGTTAGCAGCGAGGGAGCTTGTCTCTAACACATTTATTAGGGAAGGGAGTCTTGAGAGTGCATCAGCAACTACGTTAGACTTCCCTGGCTTGTAAATCAGTTCGCAATTGTATTCCTCGATTCGGGCCTTCCATCTTTTTAATTTTGCGTTGTGATTGCGATTCCCTAAGGAATAGGTAAGAGGTTGATGGTCGGTGAAAATTTTTATACACCCAGCGCCATACAGGTATGAGCGCAGGTTGTCTAAGGCCCAAATAATTGCCAACATTTCTCTTTCATTGGTGGCATAACTTTCTTCGGTCTTGTTCAAAGACCTTGAGATGTACGCAATTGGGCGGTCTTTTCCGTCTTGTATTTGAGATAAAACGGCGCCTAGTGCGTATTCAGAAGCATCTGTGGTTAAGTGAAAGGGTTTTTGAAAGTCAGGAAATGCTAATACCTCAGAAGAGGATAGAAGTGATTTAAGTTCTTCAAACGCTTTTAAGGCGTCTTGGTCAAGTGTTATGGGTACCTTTTTTGATTGCGAGGCCCTCACTCCAGCACCCTCTCCTCGCGTGAGATTGGTGAGGGGCTTTGCAACCTTTGCGTAATCTTGCACAAATTTCCTATAATAGGAGGTCATGCCAAGGAAACTTTTCAGTTCCTTGACATTGGATGGTGGTGCGAGTTTCTTAATGGCGTTCACTTTTTTCATGTCCGGTCTAATACCGTCTGAGGTTATAATATAGCCTAGAAAGTCTACATGAGTTGACAAGAAATTTGTCTTCTCAAGATTAACCTTCAGATCTGCTTCACGAAATAGCTTGAAGATTTCTCGTAAATGATTCCAGTGGTTCTCATAGCTGTCACTAAAAACTATTATATCATCAACATATACATAGCAAGTTTTGCCAATGAGTGGCCTGAGGACATCGTCTATCATCCGCTGAAAAATAGCGGGAGCGTTCCTCAGACCGAAAGGTAACCTTGTAAACTCGTATTTTCCATTGAGAGCGGAAAATGCGGTTTTCGGTATGTCGGAATCTTTCATCAACACCTGGTGAAACCCTGAGGTTAAGTCGAGCGTAGTAAAGTACTTCGCTTTACCTAAACTGGCTAGGGTCGAATTTATGTCAGGTATGGGATATGTGTCGGGAATTGTCACCGCATTGAGTCGTTTAAAATCGACTACTATGCGATATTGCCGCTCACCGTTTGGTTTCGGCTTTTTTGGGACTACCCAAAGTGGGGAGTTGTACGGACTCTTGGAGGGTCTTATTATCCCCTCCTTAGCGAGCTCGGTGACCTGTCTTTCCACCTCCGCTCGCATGTGGGCAGGGTAAGGGTAAGTCCTTGTGAAGACCGGCTCTTGCGTGCTGGTCCGAATCTCGGCCCTCACCGTTGTTTTAACAGTCTTACTCGGGTCAATTGGTTTAAAAATGTCAGCGAATTCGCTTACCAACTGACTGAGTGTGTTACGCACTTCTTCAGGGTGCGTATCATCAAGCAACAAATTTATTGTTTTGGATTTTTTAGCATGTAGTGGAATAACTACCCCGGGTTCTATAGTAAGGAGATCACGTCTCCTGTCTATGACGGCGTTGAGGGTTTTTAAAGTATCGTCTCCGATAATACCGTCAAACGAGGTCAAGCCGGGTAATACATAAAAGGTGACTGGAGTGTCATTGCCTAATGGCTGGAAAAATGGGCCTGTTAATTGATGATCAATTTTGATCATTCCTGCTGCAGAATGTACTAAGAAGGGTTTAGAGAGGTTAGTACACCCTGTAGCCATTTTGGGGCAGATAAAGTTTTTGTTAGCTCCAGTGTCAATTAAGAAATGAAGCTCTGCCCCGTCCCCTAAGGTATATTCTATGTACGGTACGCTTGAGAGGCGTTCGTCATAAAATTTACTTGCCCCTCATCTACTTGAGTCAATTGTAACTCTTGTTCATCCTGGTTCGGTATAATTTCTTGAGGTGGGCCTTCAATCTGACTGGACTCCTCCGTCTGATTGTTTATTATATAGCGTGAATCTATACCAGGGTACTCTTTTTCCCTAATAGTTCTTCCACTCTCTTCAGAGTACAATGTGTTTGTGCTTGGTGTTTGCAGGTTGTAAAGCCTCTGAGCTTTACGGAATGGGTTAGGGGTCTCGCTAAAAGCTCTCTTGCCGCCCTCTAAAGACGAGGCGTTCGATCTCTGGGACTGCCCAGATCGATTGGATTCCATTTTGAGGGCCAATCTTGGGGGTTGTGGGGCGTATCTAGGTGGAAAATTCGGACGCGAATTGTGTTTGTCGTAACCTCTCTGCGGTGTTATATGACCGTACCCATTAGGGCTGAATCTGGGATGTGAATAAGTTGCGCGGGGAAAGTTCGAGGTGGGATTCATAGGTCGAAAATTTGCAAAAAAAGGGCTCTTAGTTGAAGTTGAAGGGCTTGCTCTCATGTACACGTTTTGTAACTCGTGACACAATGAGTACGCTTCGGGAAGGTTCGTTGGTCTGTGCAGCATTAGAAATCTAGGTAAATCTCCATTGAGGCCGCTCACAAAGGCGTCTAATGCCTTTTTCCTATAAATATCCGCGAGGGTAGATGCTACCTCTCCTGAATACGAGCTGTTTCTGAGTTTTCCCATGATCAAGGAGGAGTGAGCATTGATCTTATCGAAGAAGATATCAATGCTGTCCATTCCTTGCGCCATTTTCCCTAACTGGAATTCTAATGTGCTTAGCTCTCTTTTGTCTGCATAGTGCAGAGCCAGGACGCGCTTCGTCCCAGGCCAATCGTCATCTGCCACGCCGTATGAGGTCAATGCCACATCGGCGGGGCCCCTAACCTTCTGCCTAATGTACATTACCATGGCCCTAAATTGTGGCTTATCCCTAATCATCTCGTGGTCGGTTAAAATGCTTTCTACCCTGTTAACCCAGGGTTCGAATTCTGAAATCTTCCCCTCGAAGGTTTGTAGATCCTTAACACAGTCCGGCATCTTGCTGCATTCAACGAGATCATAGACCGTGCGTGGACGAGTTAAAGGCCTAGGTTCTTCAGTTGCGGGGTTACGCAGTTCCCTTTCTCTAACTAAGTCTTCTTCAAGGGAATTAATTTTTACCATAGCTTGTCTCAATTCTTCTTTCTGAATAGTGTTCTGATTAGTCAGAAGCGACAGGGTCGCTTCAAACTTTTCTAGAGTCTCCTTCATTTCGGACAATTCTAGGTCAGGCCTGGCCATTTTAGGGAAGCTGAGAGATTTTTTTGGGTATCGAGAGGGAGTGTGGGTTTATTGATCGAGAGATTTTTCTTGGGTTTTAATAAAAAAAATATTACTGTACTGTCAGGGTTTTGCGGATTTCAGCAAAAAGTTTTGAAAAGAATTTATCAATTTGTCACAAAGTATATTACAAGTTTATTTTTTCTCTCCTTTTTTTGAAAATTTATTTTTCTTTTTTTTTTTTTTATTATTATTATTTTTTTTTTTGAAGAATTTTATTGTATTTTAGAAAAGAATTATCAATTTGTCACAAGGTATATTACAAGTTATTTTTTCTTTCCCTTTTTTTGAAAATTTATTTCTCTTTTTTAATTATTATTTTTTGAAGGTATACTACCAGTTTCTTTTTTTTTTTTTTATTAATATGTTGTTTAAGATTTTTATTGCATTAAATAGCCAAAGAAGATTTTTCGTTTCACTTACCCTTTTCCTCCTGACCTTGGAATGGTTATGTGTGTTATGTTATGTGGTTTAGGCTCTGTTCTCCTCGAATCTGTTGGAGATAAAATTCAGTTTTAATAGATGTCGTTATAAATTCTTAATAATTCTTTTGTTTTCATCATTTTGTTTCTTTATCGTTTTCTTTTGGTTTCATTTTTAATTCGATTCATTCTCTTAATTATTCATAGAGGATTTCACTTAGTGGTGAGGCGCGAAAACTAGGTTTCGGGTGGCGTAGAGCGTGGGCGAGGATTTATTCATAAGTAAAGTTTTATATTTTTTTCACCTCACGGGAGGTCCCTAGGATTCCGTTTTGGCCTTATTTAGCCTACTAAGGTAGGGGTGCCTCCACGAACTGCTGGGCAGCCAACGCAATGTTGTTTTCTTTTTTATATTATTCTTTGTTCTTTTTCTTTTTTTTCTTTTTTTCTTTTTTTTTTTTTTGATTGCAAGGCCTTTCCAGCAGCCCATGACCACACACTGTTCGCACACCGTACCGCACTCATTTTCACTCACGCACTTTGAATTTTCCTCCTTACTTAACTAATGCCACTTGTGGCTCAACGGCCACAGTGGTTCTCTTTTTTTGATTTGAATTTCTCTCTTTTTTTATATAAAAAGAATTTTACTTTCTTGTTTAAATTAGTTAAATTTTGCGTGTTGTATTTCACTTAAAAAATATTTTTATTTCCTTAATTAAACTAATCAACTAGACCGTCTTCGCTTGTCGTGCGCACAGTGCCGTGTTATTTATTTAATCAAAATTTGACCGCGCGGCAGGGAGTCGAACCCAGACACGTCATTGTGTCCACCAGTAATTTGCCGCCGGTCTTTTGCACATTTTATTCATCTTTTCTTTTTTATTTGTTAAAGGAATAACCCTATGACGGGGAGTCGAACCCTGACAACACACATTATAAGTGCATTGCCCACCAATAATTTGTCATTGGCCTGGGAACTTCCTTATTTTTTATTAAAGGATTAACCACATGACAGGGAGTCGAACCCCGACATCACACATTATAAGTGCACTGCCCACCAATAACTTGTCACTGGTTTTAGAATTTTTTATTTTTTGGGTTTTTATTATTATTTTTTTTTTTTTGAAAGAAGAATATTTTATGATTTTAATTTTTCTTTTATTTAAAATTTTTTATAGCTTTTTATCAACTTAATGCTTTTATTATTTTTTATCGGACATTTTTCATATTTTTAACCATTTATTTTTTTGGGTTTTTTTATTATTTTTTGAAAGAATATTTTTTATGTTTTAATTTTTTCTATCATTTAACATTTTTTATAACTTTTACTTTTTATTATTTTTTTATCGGACGTTTTTCATATTTTTAACCATTTTGTATTATTAGAATTTTTCTTCTTTATTTTACTTTTAATTGCGTGTTTTCGTTATATTAAAAAGTTGTTTAATTTGATAATTATTTCATCACTACGCGCACTTATCACTCGCGAAGGCGGTCCCTGCTCGGGCGCCAGTTAAGGTTCTGGCCACTGGATTCCCAGTCCAGTAGCCAGTTCCTGTTTTTATACTTACATTTTGGACATGTTTAAATGAAAAAAGGATATGTTTCGAATTGATACGTTACAAATTTATTTAAATGATATTAGTAAAAGGTTCTTATTTGGTCTTCGAATGATTCTCAACTTGCTTCTTCTCCTGTCCCATTGGAACTAACTTTTACCTTGCCTCTTCCTACTGACCAGTACCTGTCGCTGCCATCGCTCTGTCCACGTTGCAGTTGCAGCGGCGGCCAGACATCCCACGGTGTCAGCAGTTTGGGTGTTAAACTGATGAGCCCGCGGATCGGCTTCCGGTGTCAACCTTGCATATTTCTATCATTCGCATGCAAGCGCAACGTGAGTTGTTTATGCTGCGCTTGGTATGTGGAGTGGCAAGAGTGGTGGGGGTGTTGGGTAACATACGGCATGGGCGTATGGCTTGCATTGGCATTCAGAGGCTTAGGCATAGGGGTGAGAGGGGATGTAGGGCAGGGTGTTAACTTATATATATATATATATATATATATATATATATATGCAATACACACACGTACAAAACATATATATATATATAAAATACATACGTAATACTAACATGCCTATGGCCAAATAATGCTTGGCTTACTATTTATTATAAAACTATTTAATAAGAATCAAAAGCTTACTCTCTCTGAATATGCAAACGGAAAAACAAAGTAAAACAGCAAATACAAAAAACAAATCTTAATTAATATAACCAACCAAAAAAAAAACAACAACATCAACTATATAATGACCTATCAAGAAGAACATAGAACTATATATATATCAATGTCTTGCCTAACTAATATTATCTATGTTGTTTGTAGAACTAAAAAAAAAAAAAATATTAATTTAAATTTAAAAAAAAAATATAAAAAAATATGTTTAGAAATTGTGCTCATACAACAACTAAAAAACAAAAAGTAAAACAAAGTGAATATTAGAACTTTCATCACTCTCTGCATGCAAAATACAAGAACATGAAATGGAAACTATTAACAGCTTTTCTTTGCACTCTTCAAAAGTTGAACGCTTCTCAACACTAGACACCAAACAGTGCAACAAACAATAAGAAAAAGAAAACACAAACACACTCACACACACCAACAACACAACGAAATGCTAGCTAACATAATTGAAATATATATATATATATACAAATATCGAATCATTTAGGCTGATTTTGATTAACTATATAGAGATATATATACATATATACATCGTATACAAGCAGAGGAAACCTTTTTTAGATTCTACACCTACAAAACAATAGAAAACCAAAATATATATAACAAAAAAACAAAAGTACAGTACCGTCCATGTTAACTAAAGTAGTTTCTCGTTATTCTTTTTTTAGTTGTTGTTGCTTTCTTTTTTCTTTTGTAGTACCCAAATACATAATACACAACAAAAACGAAAACTACTGAAACAAAATGAAACCCATATACACTGAAAGAAAAAATTAAAATAAATATGCATATTTTTGTGTCTTTGCATCTTACTAAAATGCTTTAAATATTTCGTTTTCTTGATCAAACATGAATAAGGTTTATACATAAATTATATCTTAGAAAATTGCATGAAATATGTTGAAAGCAAAAAGAAGAGGAAGAGAAAAGTTTAAATATGAACCAAAAGAAAAATGCTAAGAGATATAAAAAGGAAATCAAACAAAAAAAAGAAATTGATATAATGCATAAATATTAACTTATTATCTAATCTATCTACATTTACATATACACATATATACACACACACAGACACACACACACAGAAGCAAATAATACAATCTCTGATTCTAATTCTGATCTGATGAATATGTTCTATATAGAGTAACGAAAAGAGATGAATACATAAAATTAGTCATACAAACTATATAAATTATATGATTATATAACAACAACAACAAAAAAAAACCAGATGAAACAAAATGAACAACTGAAACTGCAACTATAACAAGATATTTGAAATTATATATATACGTTTTATTGTAAAAACCGTAAAAAACTTGTTGCTTATTTTATTATCCTTAAAACTTGGAAAGTGCTCAATGACTACAACTAACTAACATTCTCTCACCACACCCCCACACAAACACCTACATATACACCAAACCAGTTTTTTGCTCTGCTGTACGTTGTCCGTGTTTGTGATTTAGTTTATATATACTTATATAATATATATCTGTTTAACATTTGTATCTTTGTTTGTATAAGTTTGTCTACTCATTTTGCCATTTTAGTTTATAAATTTTCTTCAACTATTCATTCACTTTTTCTGTATGCTTTGCAGTCTATTCATTTATCTTCTTTTAACTACCCTTTCCATTATCCTTTCATTATAATTTTTTATATATATTGAGTATATAAAATTCCCACGTTCAAGTTTCAAAAGAAAACTATGTACCCGATAGACCCGATAGTTTTATATGTCAGGAAAATATTGATTGTCTACCAATTGCTCGGTTTTGATTAACCGAGAAGTTTTTTATTACCAAGTTTCCTTAAGATACTATCAGTTTGTTGTGCAAATGTCTACGATCTATAGTATATATGTGCAATTTCTATATCTCGTCCTGTACATCAACCTGCTGGATGGTTTATATAGCATCCAAGCGGCACTTACTCTATATACCATGTATTACAACTTTAGAACTTCAGGACATGGATGATCTAAGCTTTCCAAAATACAAACAATATTTGATCAAATTTTCAAAACTTTATACTCAATTGTTATTCAAACTAAAGTTCTTAGATGAAAAAACCGAAGGATTCGGGTAATTACCAAGTTCATTTCTTTCACTTCAAGAAAAGTTTTTAAAAATCACATACAAAATTTAAGAGATAAGTCAAAATTTTTAAAATTTGTACTCCCATCCATGAAATTTGATTCCATTCCTTGTAAAGTTCTATCATGTTCTTTTTTATTCTTGCTTTTTAATTTTTGGCAAATTTTTAAAAGAAATTTCACCTTAACTTTGTTATTCGGCAATTATATGTAACTTGTTCTTATCTATGTGCTGTCTACTTAATTTTTTTTTAATTTTATGTACACAAATACACACTCACACACACACAGAACATTCTTCGATAATACATATGGCTTGCTCGAGCTCGTAAAAGTTAATGAAAAAACCGACAACAATTTCATGGTATTTCTTCATTTTCTATATACTTCATTTGTTTTTGTACAAGAAAATATTACTGTCTTAGTTATTGTGTTTGGATCAAATCGATATATATCAATATATATATATATTAATATAAATACATATATGTATTCACTAGAGTTTAAGCGCTTTTGTAATGTTTCAGAGAAAAATTGCTTCAAATAATTTTTTTTTGTGTTTATTTTGCCTAAGTTTTGCTCTCTTTCTCTCTCCCTCATTCTCTCTCTTCTATTCTATATTAAATTATATATAAAGCTCTATTCTCTTTCATAGTCGGTTAACTATTTAACACACATATACACACAAAAGCAAACAGCTGAAAACAGTTTAAAATTTTATCTGCATGTTTTCGAAATCAATCTACAAAACAATTTCAATCTTAACCTATAAATCTTGATACACAATTAATATATATATACAATCAGAATTATTTCAAAATTTAATTAAATGCTGAAATACCGAAAAGAACTTCATTTGATTACATGTTAAAAGGAACTACTTTAACAGAGACTTCAAAACTTTTTAAAAAGTGTAAAAACTTTCAAAAGATAAATCCCTTATCTGTAGGATTAGCTTTTAAGGCAATCCAACTTATGCTGTCACCTCCTTTTCCAACTTTAGAACTTTCTATATTAACATTTCCTCGTTTTTCAGCACTGAAAATGCTTCCTCCTTTGGTATTTTCAGCATACATGGTCACATTAACTCTGTTTTTTTTTTCATATCAGATTTTGATGAAGCCTTTCTTTGAATACATTGCAATATTTGAGCGCTTTCTTATTGATCAGATCACAATACAGTAATGTTTTCTCAATTCCTTTCTATTTCACTATCTTTCTCTAACTCTTTCTCCCTTACGATTTCATTGACACTATCTTTGGCTCTTTCGCTCTTCTTGTGCGCTCGCTCGTTCCAAAGCGGCCGTAGTTCGTCAAGTATTAAGTTTTAGCAAATTTTGGTACAATTATTGTGTTTAGTGGGAAGTATGTCTCGTTCATATAGTATATATATATATATTTGTATTTATATATATATATATTGTAAAGTATAATTTACATTTCATTTTCATTTGTCTTCTTTTTATACCCAAAGCGTAATTGTAATTTTTTCAGCATGTGCTCACGAACAAGAAAAATGAAATAATTTGTAGCAAGTACGAAGTTGCAACTCTGGCTGTCTCTCTCTTTGTCTCTCTCTCTGTTTTTCGCTCGCTGTCTCTCTCTCTCTCTCTTTCTATTTCTCCCTTTCTTTTACACACACACTCAAAATCATGTGCTAAAAAAAAAAAGAATGAAAGAAACTCCATTACGATTATACGTATTTTAATGGCTTCTGAGGCATGTGGTATGATGGTAAACGAAAACTATATACAAATATTTTTATATATATATAAAAAAAAATGAATCCCAAGCTAAATAAGCGCACTTCTAAGGTAAGCTGGTGCACTGCCAACAAATATGAGCTTTTGTTTACAAAAAAAAACATATATATATTTACCTTTAGAATACAAAAGTCTTTTATCTGCTATATATACATATTTATATAAATTTTATGCTACTTTTAGTTAATTTTTGTTTTCTTATAGATAGATTTTTTTTGTGTTCAAAAGAAAAGCAAAAAGTAGCCAGAGCTCTACCATTGCTTTATTGTAATTAACCAAAAATTTTTTTATTTTTTGAAATTTATCAAAATTTTCTTAAACTTTTGTTTGGTTCTTCTTTTTTTTATGCAGGATAATATACAACTACATATACATACATGAATAGTAACAATTTACATATATACTTTATATATATATATATCAACTGATAACTGAACTATTATTATATATCTTTAAAGAAATGCTTGTAGAGAGCTTTCTAGGTGAAGCGTAAAAGCAGCTTACTCAATTCTGCTTGATATCCATGAAAAGGGATGCCTTTAAAGCGCGTCAACACACATACATACACACATAAATAGACTTGTACACCTCTCACATACACACACACACACAAAATGGTAAAAACAAGAAAGTATAAGCTTAAGTATTTACTTATCTATATATATACCATTATCTACTATATAAATATTTGATATATGTATTTGATCCAGAACATTTTACAGGCTTTCTTGTTTTTGTATATGTAGTAAGTATTATTGCCTGATGTGTCCTGCCGATGCTTTTTGTTTGCCAATCAACTAACTGCATTTTCAATATTATTTGTTTCAGCCAAATTGATTTTTGCTGCGACGTCGCCTCTGCCAATGAATTTGTTTTTTCGTTTTAAATAATTATAAATTTGATTTTTATTTATGCTTTTTTTTTTAATTTTTACTTTGCAGTTGCTGCTTTTTATGCGCTTTTTTTCGCCTAAACATTTTTGTTTTGCAGTTTAACATCGTTGGCTTCAATTAGCGCAAGCCCAGCAGAAAAGTATGCTATAAAATATTATATATAATTTGCCTGCAACTACAACACAAAAAAATGCGGAAAAACTAATCTACACACACACACACACACACTCTAACTATAAGTTCCTTTTATCTCTCTCTCTCTTTTCTGCATATATGCGAACAACTAAATACAAAAAAAAACGATGAGAAAGAAGAAGCACTAGTAAAGAAGAAATGAAGGGGAGAGGGGTTAAGGAAAGAGTAAAACAACTTTTGTCAAAAAGCAACAAGTTAATTACGCTGAGGAAAAACCCCACCCTCTAATTACAACACACAAAACAAGGTTGTTTTAATAGCAAAGCCAGGAGCAGGAGTTGCAGGAGATGCCGAAGGACATTCGTTTGGGCGGATGGGCGCGCATGTCATTAATTTACATTTATCAACTCGTGTTTTTATGTGACGCAAAAGTTTGTCTATTTGCATAAAACGAAATCAACATGTATAGTAATTATATGGCCATGTTCAAAACAGGGAAGAGAAGAAGAAGAAGAAAAAACAAAAAGTGATAAAAAGTTTAAAGCAGATTTCAGATTAGTATTAGATTAGTGAGCTTAGATTTGTCAAGGATAAGCTAAATTAGATGAACAAAATCTTTAAATGTTAGTTTGAAATTTCGAGAATTTTGATTTGAAGACTTTTAGAATATAAATAGAAATAGTTAAATTTTAATACTTAACTAAACCAAAAGACTTAACAACAATATTCTCAGGTTCATTAAGGGATGAAGAATGAGTAAGTAAATATTTTTATATATAGAATATATCTTTTATTTATGCTAGTCATCTAAAGAAATAAATACTAAAAATAGCTTTTTTGTTAATAAGTCTTTAAAGGAAAAGCTTTCGTTCTGTAGCAGAAGACTGAGTTTAAGTAATAATAGATCAAAATTTGGCCTTAGGTTTCTTAGATAAATAGCTTAACAGTTAATCCAAAGAGTAAATCTTTAATAATCACTTATTAAAGCCTTTCCATCTATAAAAATATTCCAAGTGCAATTTCAACCAAATAAATATTTCTTTTTGTTACCACAAACAAAAAGTATTTAACTAAAACCAATATAAAGTTAATAAACAAAAATTGTATTTTCTTGTTCGCATATTTACTGCAATAAATCTTTTAATTCTAATGTTTTAACAATATACAAATACATATATATTTTACAACAAATTTTGCTGCAATTTCTTTTGACTAATTTCTCCAATCTATTTGTTTTTGTTTCCATTTATATTTTTTCAATTACATGCTAACACACACATACCAAAAAAAATTAAAAAAATGCGCCAAAAAAACCCAAAAACTAAATAAAAACAATTTTTCAAAAATAAATATAAAATTGTCACACAACTTGCATGCAACCAACAACAACAACAACAACAATTAATGCATATATTTATATATTTTATTTGTGATACAACAACAACAACAACAAACATACAATTCTTGCACGGATTTGGATATATCAAAACAACAATATGGCAAAAAATGCAATATAAACAATGAAAAATCGCTGCATGGGATGCCAACAACAACAACATCAACAACAACAACAATAAACACAATAATTGTTTATCCTTTTTTTTAAAAAAAAAAAACAAATTTATCAAATATTTTTACTCTTGCACATATAAACCAACACCTACACACACACACACACACCCAAACAATATAAAATTTCTATTCTCTTGCATGTTATTTGGCTTTATGACTGATTTGAATGGAATCTGCATACATCATATTATATATAAATATATATATATATACTTTAAACTGATATATCTAGCAACTAATCATAAAATACCTTTAAATGCTTCCTGTGTTATATACACCGATTCAAGTGGACAGGTATCCCTCTCCCCTGAAGCTTTTGCATGAGCTTTTAACAATAATTACATATACATTCATATATATATATATAATACTCCCTTAATGCCCGCCCCCTTGTCAATAACAATTACTTATGGTTAAAACAATTAGTTTTAAGTTTCAATTTAGATTTAATCTAACGAAAAAACAGAAAAAAAAAAACGTTTATTTCTTTGATTATTTTTTATTACTTTACACCTAAATTAGAGCAGCAAGTATTAGTATAAAAAGAAATGGTTTGATTTCGGTTTAGAAGTAGCACAATAGAATAGAGAACCTAAACAGATCTGACAAGACAGGTCAGAGAGGTCAGGGATTAGGGGTCAGTTTAGTGTTAGCGTGAATTGGGTTAATCAAATTAAGCCGCTCCTGCAACAGCAAAAGTAGCAGAGAAGACCAACAAAATGGAATGGCAAGAAGTCGAAGGCGTGGCCCCACAACGCCAATGTCAACGGATGATGTCAGGCCCCAGGGCAAGCATGACATGGAGACGACACACCTTTCAGTGTCAAAGCTGTCTACCTATACATACACACTCACACACACACAAACACACAGAGAGATACACACATACACAAACCTATACAGATATGTCACCGCTCACTCACAACAGCCCATTAGAGAGCTACAAAAACAAAGAAAAATTATATATATATATATAAAAAACCATACTCTTATTAAAGAACTAACTGTATTGATATAATACTTATATTCTCTATCTCTCTCTCTCTCTCTTTCTCTCCTTCTGTTTATTTGATAACCCTCAGCCCAACCGGAACGGGGCGTATTATACACTACTCAGTGTCCTATGCTAATGAATGGCACATTTTATATAATTAGGTAAAGCGCAGCCAATTGCTGCAATATACGACTCTTTCTATCTGCCTCTGTCTGTCTCTCTCTCACTCTCTATCTCTCTCGCTCTCTGTTTCTCATTGAACCAAAAAAAAAAAAAAAGCTTTCTATCTCTGTTATTTCTCTGTTAATTGTGTGCTTAGCGCGCTTTTAGCTTACGATCAAAATATCGCTGTGTTGTAGCCTTTGAGCTTTTTGTCTTCAGTTAGCTTTTAGCGGCTTTAAATTTATCCTTTTGTTTCTAGGATATATATATATTTTTTTTTGTTTTTAATAAATAATGAACATATATAAATCATATATAAAAATTGATCTATGAAAGTTAACTAAATTGAGGTATATCATATATCTTGTCTCTATCTCTCTCTCTCTCTTTCTCTCCTATAATCTCCTCTCTCTTTCTCTTTGTTTGTATGTTTTCTTTTTCTATTCTGTTCTTATATTTCTAGTGCCGCCTATTAGGATATGTTGTTGTAATAACTGTTACTAGAACTTAAGCGATAATCGAAAGTCGATAAACCAAATCAAAAAAAAAAATCTTTTACCATTTTCTTGTGAGTGAAAAACAAAAACTAAATATCAACTACTCGTATGTCTTTTACGCTTTTCAAAAGCTTTTTTAGCTTCTCAAATTTGAGTTTACAAAAATCAACCAAAAAAAAATACTTGCTGCTTTAAAAAAAAGGTCTTTTATTTCACATTGCCCGCCCCCCCTAGCCTACCCCACCTAGCTTATGTGGCAAACGTTTTAATTTTTAAGATTTTTCATTTTTGTTTTTGATAATTATTATATCATCTCTCATCATGCAGTTTTACAGGACATTCTACATTTCTTCTACAACATATTCATTTCGTTTTTGTATTCATTTGCTCTGCCCTTTTATTTGTTTATATAATTTTCTTTATTTTTTTTTTTTTTTAGATATTTTTAAGTCGCCCTAAACAAAAGATGCAAAACCAAATGCAAAGAAAAAACACAAAAAAACTAGAGTATATTTAATGAATCAATAATTAGTATTAACTATATACCGACTATCATATTAACTATATGTATATGTAATATTAACATAAACTAACAAACATCTGAAAAAAAAAAATAGTCCTCCCTTCCCCCAAACAGAAACAATCATCGAAATTCAACTAACCCAAAAACAAACGAAAAAGATGAAAAATTATCCTCTAATTAACAATAACAACAACAAATCCATTAACAAATTTTATATATCAACTGTATATATATATATATATAGTTTGTAAATCATATATATATATATATATATATATATATATATATATGTAATAAGATCTATAAGTATAACTAATTTGTGCTCTTTTTTCTTTTCTTTTTTCTGCTCTTCTCTTTTTTTGTCAAACCGAAAAATGAACAACAAAAACCAACCGATCAAAAAAAAAATTTTACTTTTCTATTTTTTTTTTTTATTGTGTTTTGCATCCTATCAACAACCCTTGATAATCCTCCTCCCTCCAAAAAAAAAATATATATAGTTACTGGACACCCTCCCGGTGTGCCAAGATTTCAATAGATCTATGTGCAGTCGGTTAAATTGTAGATTCGTTCATTTAACTGAAGGTAAGTGCATGTTGCCTAAGTTTATATATATATATATATATTATATATACCAGATATTGATTTAGTTTTTAAAAATTAGAGCTTTTACACTTAAACGCTAGCAAAAGAATTTTTAAGTTGATTTTGATTTGTAGCATTAAGTAGATAGATCGAATTGGCTATATTAACTATAGAAACTAAATAATTTACTACCTTTTAGTTGATTATACAAATCAATAAAAGAAAATTTATTAATTTATTTCAATTTTTTTAATTTTTTAGATGATTTTTTTCATATATTTTTTGTTTTAATGGCTTAATCAAATTTCTTCCTATCAAGACACAAACACAGAAAAATACACAAAAAAAAAAAAAGAAAATAAGAAATTAAAAGTGAGAAATGAAATAAAAATCCAATAAATTGTGCAGTTGAGGGAAATTTCAGCTATATATAAATATATAATTTTATATAAACAAAAACATGATCAAAAAAGCTTTCACTGTTTTCTACTACTAAGCAAAAATAAATCTACTTTTATATGCTATATTAAACGATTTTATATTAATTTTGAATTTCTACTTACTACCCTTCTCTTCCCTTTTCTCTCTTTCTTTATTTTCTTTCTCTTTATATTTCTTTTTTATGGTTCTCTTATTTAGATGACAAGGTGGAGGTAATTGATCAACGTGTTGCTGTCTGCCGCGATCATGCCAATAGTCAATGCCGCCGCAAGCAATGTAAATACTATCATATACCGATTGTTTTGCCACCGGCCAATATAATGGCTGCCATGATAACCAATCCAAATGAGCAGCCAGCTGCAGCAACAACAGCCGCAACAGCAGCCGCAGCTGCAGCAGCAGCAGCAGCTGTTGCTGCTGCCAATAGCAACAACAACAATTTGATAATTATTGAGCCACAGCAACAACAGCAGCAGCAGCATCAGTTTACTTACCATGCTGCCACCACCAACAACAACAACAGCATCAACACTAACAACAATTACATTAACAAACAACAGCAGCAGCAACAGCATAGCATCAGCAACATTTACCAGCAACAGCAACCACAACAGCAACTACAACAGCAGCAGCAACACATAACTTATCACTGCAGCTCGCCGTATTCACCATCATCGGCATCATCCTCATCATCCTGTTCGATAGCTACATCACCTACACTCTCATCGGCCACCACTTTGTCAACAACATCGACAGCCACTATGCCCACACCACAGCAACAGTATGCCGGTGGTGCAGCAGCAGCAGCTACATTTATAAAAGCTCCAACCTATTATGCCACCGATGGCACTCCAACTTTGGTATTGAGTAGCGATTATAATTCAAATTGTATACCAATACAGGCAGCACCATTCATTTCCCTACAAGGGCCACCACCGCCACATCACCACCATCATCATCATCATCTACACCACCAGCAACATTTGTTGAAATACACCACCACCACCAATGCTGCAGGCAATGGCAGTAATAGTAATCATCCGGCGGCAGTGCCACAGCACCAGCAGCAACAACAACAACAACATCTTACCTATATGGGACACCTTAATCATCATCATCATTATCAACAATTGGGCCCAGTGGCAGTGGCAGCCACCACAGTGGCACAATTGCAAGCCACCACAATGACTGTGACACCGGCAGTGAATGCCACAGTGGCAGCAGCAGCAGCAGGAGCAGCTCCTTCCACTTGCATATAAAATGGAAGGAACAGAGAATGAAGAAAATAATACAACAGAAAAAAAAAAGAAAAATTCAATCCCTTAAATCTATATATAATTATATAAACAAATCATAATTATAAGTTTAATTCAATTTTAATTAGTTTCTCCCTTAAATAATTTTCAAATAATACTCACACAGACACTACACACACACTCACACAGTCACATTCAATAACTTACAAATTACACTAAACTAATCCAAGAATAAATTCTTCACCCAAGCATTATATATATATATATATAGGTATATATATATACCTATTATATATAGGAAGTTGTCTGGTTTAAAATAAAAAAAAAAAAAAACAAAAATTGAATACTTAAAATGAATAAAATTTAAAGAGAATGAATAAAAAAAAAACAAATTGGTAATGAATCCCTACACTCTATAAAGCTAAAATATGCTGAGAGTAAAACGATTTCAATATTTAAGTAATGTGTAAAAGATAAATTGAAAGGTTAAACTATTTACAGAAAAACACACACAACACACTTGATGAAAAACGTAAAAAACATAAAAAAAAATAAAACAATGTTTAATTCTACAATAAAATATAAAAAACAAGAACAACTTTTTCGTACGTATATAGCAAGACTTTAACCTTAAGTGTAAGTGTGTTCTAAGGTATCCAAAACTTAACTAACACCCATAAAACGATAATGAAAATGTTTAGTGTTGTTAAATGACAAAAAAAAAAAAAAACAAAAAGAAGAAAACAGAATTAGAAGAAAAAATTAAAAAAAAAAAAAAACAAGAACGCAGTTTGAATTAAAATTAGTTACAAACTATTTTAAAACTCTAGTGTTCCATATTTCAATGCAAAAAAAAAAAAATTAGAATAAAAAAAAAATAATGAACAAGAAAACGTAAAAAAAAAACGAATGTTAATATTAAATTAGTTAAGTTTAAGCTACACTCGAAGAAAACAAACAGTTTACCAAATGAAAAATAGACAAAATTAATCAAAAAAAAAAAAAAAACCAAAATAGAAAACGAAAAAAAAAAAAAAAAAAGAAATTGAAAACTTAATAGGCCATAGATAAACTGGAAAAACAGAAATAGATAAGAAATTAATAAAACAACAACAAACAACAAAAAAAAAAGAAAACAAAAAGTACAGTCACGTCCTATTTTTGCAACAACGATTTACTACAACAACAACAGCAACATTAAATAAAAATATATATATAAAAGAAAGATGAAGAATAATAAAGGGTGAATTCAAAGTGAGAAGTCGAACACATAATGGAGATTTTTTAAAATTTAACAAAAAAAATTTAAACACCAAAAGAGTAAGCAAAACAAAATAAAAAAAAAAAAAAAACCATATTCCTTTTTTTACATTTTTTGATAATAAAAACAAAAAGAGATGAAGATTAAATGAAATAAAATCAGCAAGCAAATAAATAACTACATGAACAGTACAGAACAGAACCGGAAAAGTAAGAAATCATATTTTTTTATATACAAATTATAAACTGGATTATAGGAAATATGATAGAAACGAAATAAGCATCAAAAACCTACACTGAAAACAAACAAACAAACAAAACAAAACGAGAAGAAACCAGAAGAACAAAAGAACAGAAAAAAAATCAAATTTAAAACTGTAAGCATTTTTGCAAAAAACGAAAACAAAAACCAAGGAAGAGAAATAATAAAATTTTTTTAAAAGTGTATTATTAATTTAGCTGAAATCTCTAGTAAAATGATATAACATCTCATCACACAAACACTCACACACATCTAGATACACCTATACACACACACACAATGAAAACGTTCT
The DNA here is from genome assembly GCA_018903615.1 of Drosophila neocordata. NCBI lineage: Eukaryota > Metazoa > Arthropoda > Insecta > Diptera > Drosophilidae > Drosophila > Drosophila neocordata. The sequence continues at coordinate 296,714 of JAEIGI010000014.1, forward strand.
AAATCTTCCTATGCAAAATAAGAAAAGAGAAAAATCTCATAATAAAATCAAGTAAATATTTAGAGTTATACAAATACACATAAAATATATATATATGTATATATACATATATGTATATGTATATATGTACAAACAGGGTGCGTTTTCTTAATGTAAAGTTTTTCAATTGTTTATTTCAGAGTAATCTATTTTAGTTGCCTTTATTGTAGATTTTACTTTACAATTTCCAAGTTTAGAAATTTAATAAATCAAACAAAATTTCAATTAAATATTTTTAATATATAGAAAAATTGATAACGATTTATTTAACTGAACATTTGAGGCTTTCTTCGGAGTCTTCTACCATTAGTTCATTGTGAAAATGTTTTAAAATTTTCTAAATTTATTTTTTTTAATATTTATATTGAGATGATGCACCCTGTACAAATACATATATATACATATATATACATAATATTCATATAACTCATATACAATTTCTTAACAATATTTTGTTTAACTTTTTCTTTTTTAAGTCTTTTTTTTTACAAAATGAAAACTACTTATACATACATACATATATATATATATATAGATATATACATACATGTATTTATGTATGTAACACATAAACAAAAACAAAAAACAAAGAATATTATATACACTAAAGGCAACTAAAACATGAAATGTGATCTTTTAAAGAAACAAAAACAAAAAAACAAATAATAAGAAAAATCAATAAAAGTGACAGAAGTGACATCAATTTATGGCATATTATGGGATAAAGGTAAAATAAATTACAATATATACATAAACAAAACAAAAACAAAAACCCCCAAAAGGTAGCAATCAATATTTGAATGAATTGAAAGTAATTTTGAAAATTTATTCACAACAAAACCAAATGGATGAATAACATAAAAAGAAAAATACTCAACCTAGGCTATAAGGATCGTTCGAATAGAAAACAGAAAAATGAGAAAAATTACAAATAAAATCAAAGGATTGGACTAACTACGGCAATAGTGACGTAGTTTATATACCCTTGCTAGTAGGTACAGTCATTTAATTAGACACACAAAAATAACATTCAAGGATTATATCTAAAATGATATAATAGTCCACTATTATTTGATACTTTTTAAATTTAGATTTTCACTTAAAAAAAAAGACAAAACTAAGCAAGGGTATAATATTGAATATTTTTCAAAACTGTTGCTTTCCATCTGTATCTGAGAAATATATGGTATAAATATATTTAAGGGCTGATTATAATTCACGGAAATTTGTTGTTTTTCCTTTTCTTCTTCTTTCGTTTACCTTAACCCAAAGAAAAAACCCAAAATGAATTCTTTTACCTAATGAACTATAAACTAAGACATCTATCTCTATCTTCTTCATACACATTCTCTCACTCATTCACTCACTCACTCACTCGCTCGCTCTCTAACTCTCTATTACTTATACCCAAATACATAGATGATATTACTCGATCAATCCTCTATCCTTCTACCAAACTTTAAATAAAAAAAAAAATAATAAAAAAAAATAAAATAAAATGCCTAATAAGTTTCCGTCCATTATAAGCAGACCTTAAATCTATCTAAAGAAGGAACGACACAAAAGCCGAGTTGCGATTAAACGAACTAATTAATACACCATATTAAATAGATACTAAACGATGAAAAATTAACAACAAACAACTACAACTACAAACACTAAACATTTTAACAGTTACTATAAACCACAACAACAACAAACACATTTATTGAACAATAAAAACAATAAAAGCTGCTAACAACAAAAAAAAAAAATAAAAACAAAAATGAATTAAAAAAAAAAATGTTCAGCAAACCCAAAAAAAAAAAAAGTATATATATATATATATTAAAAACAAACTTTAAATTTTGTGTAAAAAAAAACAACAACTAAATGTTCTACTAATGAAAAAAAAGTAATTTAGATATATGTATATATATATATATAATCGTATATATATATATATTATACATTTAGAATCATTGTAAAATATATAAGAAAACTTTTCAATTTCTGTTTAATAATTTCTAAGAAGAAACTGAAAAGAAAAAACTAATAACGAAACTTTTATTTGCCTTAAAACACAACAACAACAAAAAAAATAATTAAAATTATTATTTAAAAGATTTTTGATTTAAAAAAAAAAAAAAAACAACATAATGGAAAACCTTAAAAATTAAAAATGGTTTTAATATAGAATTTTATGTGTAGTCGTCGTCGCCCCTTTCACTCCTCTAACCTTTTTCAGTCATAAGTCATAGTTACTATTGTTAATTTTAATTTATATGTTTACACACATAAAAATATATATAAATCTTATATATATATACATATATATATATATATACTAGATTATTATGATTATTAATTGTGAATATGATGTGATGTGTTTATTGAAAAGTAAAAAAAAAAAAACAAAGAAACTAAAAGAAAACAAAATGTTGCAAAGAAAGGAAAAATGAAAACCTATTGTAATCGAGTGGAAAATGGGCATAAAAGAAAAACGAGTAAATTCAAGATTTGGTATTGAAATCAGCGAAAAGTAAATGTTATATATGACATTATACATATATATATATACATGATATACATACACATATATATATATATATATATATATACATCTAAAATATTTTAGATGTATTTGAATTTATTTAATTTTTAGTTCGTATTTCTATTCATATTTTTAATTAGATTGAATTCATTTTTTGTTGTCTGGTGATAATCAACGAATTTTTCACGAATTATATTTTAATTGTTTTTTTCTGGTTTCCTTTTTTTAATTGTTTAATATTAAGTTGATATATAAATATATATATATTATTTAGATCTGATTTGTTTAATATTATATTATTCTTATATTTATAGAGGGACTTGTTTTCACATTTGAATTTTTTGTTTTTAAATCTCTTTTTTTGTTGTGATATTCATTAAAAAGAAAAGGAAAATCATAAATTGTGTTTGTTCATTGGTTTTAATTGTATAATTTCGTGTATTGAACAATATATGAATAATGCAAAAAATAAATACTAGTATATACAATTTAAATATACATATATATATATGTTCATATATATATATATACAAAAATAAAGATGAATTGAAATAATAGTTTATAAGTGGCAAGAAGGCAATGTAATGAGGAGAAGAAAAAACAAAAATGAAGCAAGAAATGGTTAGCAGAAAGTAGTAAAAAGGAAACAAAAAAACAAAATATATTAAAAAGAGGTAAGCAAACGCAAGAAGATGTAGAAGAAGAACCCGTATAAAGGGTATAAAAACCTCGTAAAGCGAACTCGATTTGGCAACGATTCTAATAATGATAATTGATGATCGATCGATTGATTAATCGATTGATCGATAGATCAATGGATTGATGATAATTATACTATACCTAATGAAAACAAAAAACGAAACCTTTTTTAAAAATATTTAATAAACAAATCATTATTAAAAAAAACTATTATTATTATTATTATATATTTATTATTATAAAACAAATTTAGTTATTATATATACATACATGTAAAGATCGAATAAATTTGATGATAAATGAAAAGCAAATCGAACAAGTTGTTGTTGCCTACAAAATGATTGTATTTAACAACGACAAAAACAACAACAACAACAACTGAGAGAATGAATTATATTGATAATTGAAAAACAAAAAAAAAAAGAAAACGAAAAACAACAAAAAAAAACAACATTTAAAGTTATTTAGAGATAAAGAAAACATGAAAAACTACAACAACAAAAACATCAATGAACAACATCAACAAAACAAAAAAAAAACAATGAAATACAATAAAAACACAAGAAATAAATTACAAAAAAAAAAAGAATTTGAGTTTTATTTCAACATATCCAAGGACCTTGGAAGTCACTCTAATGGGAAGCTGTTTCTGTATTTTGTAAGTGATCTTTAAAATAGACACCATAAGATTATTTTGAAAAGCAAGCAAGAGGACGAAAAATGATCTATAGAATATTATACCTTACTTCTTCAGGTTTTTTAGCATAATGTGCACTGAAGGAAAAATCTTTGAAGATTTCAAACAAAGTGTCAGTTCCTTCTAAAGCTTAGGGAGAGGGCTGCCCACAAAGAGAGCGTTTAAAAGAGTAAATATCAACAAGGAAAACAAGTTTGAAAGCAAATGATCGACTCGTTTATGTGAAATTTGCTGATTGTCTCTGGTCTAGCAGGCAATCCTACTTAAATTTGTAAGATCTCTCACGATTTGTAGCAATCCTGCATAAGTTTTTAAGAACTCTCACGATCACGATCTCAAGAGAATCGTGGGATGTTTATAAAAGACTGTAGGATAGATCCATTAAATACATACTACTGGAAGTATTTAAAGATCACCATGCAAAACTTTAATAAAGTTATGAAAGTCTCATTGGATCTTACCCAGTAACTCTACAAGCATCTTTAAAATACTTTTTAACTCTACTCCACCAACATATTTTTTTTTCTGGTTTACAAATTACATTTCCTTAATCCTTAAACTATGGTTTCTATTAAAATATGACAAGACTCTTGTAAAATTATATTTATTTAAACTAAATTTACTTGCATACTATGCACATCCTTTTGCCTGAGTGTAAGAGTCTGGAGTATGGAATATTTTTGCATACTAATATTTTTCCTTAATCTATCAATTTCCCACTAAGCCACTATAAATAAAAGCAATTTTCATATTACCTACGAAAGGAAGTAGTCGAGTCAAAAAGAAAGAATAGTGAAAAGAAAAAAAAAATGCCATGGAAGTGGAAGTGAAAATGAAAATGGAAAACCCAAACGCCCGCATAAACCGCAAGTGAATTTACGTTTATAAAAAGCATACACCACATGCATTATTTCTGCTTAACCACAGAGAACGCAAACAAAAAAAAAAAAAAAATAGAAAAAGGAAAAGCTGAGAGCCCAAAGTGGAAGGCTTCAACTCAACCCAACAACGGGCAATGGAAAGGTAACTCGGGTCAAGTTTGCTTCACTTCATTCCCCTTTTTTGCCCCTTTCAGTTTGGGTAAAGGTATGCTAAGCGTACGCATGCACACGTAAATTCCCCAGGTGGTAGTGTTGGAAAATGAAGGAAGGGGGCAAACAAAAAAAAAAGAAAGGATCTTGGCATCTCTTTCTCTCTCTATCTATGATGGTCTCACTCTTTCACTGGCACATGGCAGTGAAAAATGTGCAAGTGAAAAAGAAACTTTGCAGCAGTTTTTCTACATTTTTTTTTTGTTCTTAAAAGAAGAAGTTGCAGGCATTCACACACACTTACACACCCATACCTTTGTATACACATACTAATACAGAGACAATGGCACGTAAGTTGTCTATTTCACACACCAACGCGTTGCAAAAAGCGACAGCTCCCGTCCCTCTGGGGCGACTCAAGCGAGTGCAATGGGAGCATAGAACAGTAGATGAAGAAGAAGAAGGGATTGGATTGGGTCCTGTGTGACAATGGCTTTGGCATCATGGCAATATGGCGCACAACTCGTAACTGTTGCAATTAGTTTGCAACGGCGGTCACAAAATATTACCTCCCCCCAGCTCTCCCTTCTCCTAGTTGTCACTTAGATCAGCGCCAAACTGTAATTAATGTGAACAGATTATTTTGGGAGCACAAAATATATTGGAAAAGGTGGCTTTTGGCCCATTGAGAATGTGTGAATGTGGTACCATTGAAAAATGATAAAGATTATGAAATGAATGACAAACTATGCATATATAGTAAAGGTTTGCGAGTTAAGGTAAGTGTTATGACATATAGTCAGATGGTTCAATTAGTCCTGGCTGAGATAATTTGAGTAAGTAGTCTGCATCAGAGCATTCTTTATTGTTTCATATAATGTAGTTAGATATATTTCAATAAATATGAAAACTTCAATTTTAACACGGAACCAATTGTTTGCAGTATGGAAAAGGCAACAGAATTTTTAGTTAGTTATTCTGGATGAGTTTTAAAATTGGTTAAAACTTTTGAAAGTTACTGTTTTCTTAAGCCTTTTTAAAGCCAATGTGGAGACCATAGAGTATGAGATACAGATACCTAAAACCAATGTCAAGCACAACCTTCAAATATCGTTGAAGCATCGTTGAATGCTGGCATTAGCCTGTTGGACAACAGCCTAGACACAAGACGACTCAAGGGATGGTACCCCATGGAGCTGACCCTGAAACCGGAGGTGGACTAAGATTAGCATTGAAAACGACTGGAACATCTTATCAACACATTTGAACACATTTACTCTGCTTGTGAAGAATAAAACTGACTTCAAAATTTAATTTAACGTTCATTTTTCTAATGGGAACAAGAATTCAGAGATTAAAAAGAGTATTTAAAATTTGATTTTGCTTTTCTTACAGATTTTACTAATATCCTTTCAAGATTATTTTAACTTTTCACAATTCTCAGTGGTTAGTTTCTTCACTAACCTCTTCACATAAACAAAAGTAAATTATATACGTTTCTATATAAACATATATCATCATCATTCCAACAAATTGTTTCGACAAGTCCCCCCTTTATGTTATATATTTTTCATTCCGGTAAGACAAAGTCGCATACATTATATGAGAACGTTTTAATTGCCCACACTATAAACCTAGACAACATCAATTAAGGCAAGTGAGGTTATGGTCATGGCGTAAAAATTAACACAGAAATTGCTTTATTATCAGCCGGAACGCCCTATACAAGAAGTGACCCCCATCCTTGCTAGCCTGGCCTGGTCGGGCATCTCCTGGAACTGCTGTTGCCGTTGCTGTTGCTGCTGCTGCTTTTGCTGCTGCTGTCACGCACCAATTGACAATGTATGTACACCTTCCAACACTCCCTTCTGGTTCGTGTATCAGCCCGAAGGCGGAGTTACGACGGGCACTTTCACATGATGTTGTTAATGATAATGCTGCTGTGTTGTGTCTCTCTCCCTTCTCCTTCTACTTTTCCTTTTCCTGGCAGCGGGTTAAATGGTAAAGGAGGCAAGGATTGAGAGGAGAGAAGGGCTTACAGGCACTCGCTGAAGTGGGTTGGGGTGTTGGCCTGACGTTGATGAGACATGTGGTGCGGTTGTCGGTCGTCGTAAAAATCATTTCACGTTATACATTACACGTAACGTAGCGTTTATGTTTACGTCTCCTCGTTGTCCCTGACGTTGTGTCGCTGTTGTTGTTGTTGTTGTTGCCGTTGCTGCTGTTGTTGTTGTCATCGTAGTCGTCGTTGTCCTTGCACATGAAAATTTAATTGTCGCTTAAAGTGAGTTTAAAAACTCAAGCGACTACCAGAGAGAAAAAGAGAGCGAGTGATTGCAAGAATGGATGTATAGAAGTATGGGTGGGGGAGAGTCAGAGCTCATTAAATTAATTTAATCACGTTAATTAAAAATTGCTATAGCACACATACACCTAAAGAGAGCGAAAGCGAAGCGAGCAAGCGAGCGAGAGAGAGAGTGCCATTTGTTTTTACTAAAATTTAATAGTGTCAAGCAAAATATTTACACAACACGTCGAACACACCCACGCACATACAAACACACACACGTACACCTGGAAGGCATTAACCATGACCTGGACAAGGCTTTGCTATAGAAAAGGGTTGCCCACACTAGATTATTATTATTGTTGTTGCTGCTGCTGCTGTTGACGAACAATTTACGTGTCAATAAATGTCCTTGGGGTAAATTAACAATCATTATAAAAGGAGCACACATTTAGTTGGTAGAGTTATGTTAGTTTTTGTTTGTTTTAGTTAACAGATAATGCCAAAGGCTAAAATTTATACTTTGAATTATTAAGAAATGGGGAACATACGAGGGGTAGGTAATGAAGAACTTTGTAACTGACTCCTACAATTTAAAACATTATGGGATTTGCTACTTTAAAATATGTTTAAGTAGGTTCAAATTAAGTTTAATCACATATATAATTTTACATAATCTGAAAAGTCATCCAAAAAGTATACTACAGTATAATTCAAATATTTCAAAAGTAATAAATGGAGTTTAAGTCCGTTAGCCAAACGCCTAACGAACAGATTTAGGGATTTCCTGACTTTATAGATATAGATCACAGGCAAAAGCAGACTAAGATGAGGAAATAAAAGTTGAGATTCATAGACAGACATATAGGCAAATACCTACATAGACATGAATAATGCATAAATATATATATAGATATAAATGTATACAATTAAATTTATAAATTTTCATAAATTTTAAAGAAATCTTAAAAACTACACTGCAAAAATAACGACCTTACTTTAAAACCATTTAGATTTTGTTAAAAAGTTGCAACTTGTTAAACTGATTAGACAACGAGAGTTCAGATCTACATATTCTACATAATTTCTTAATTCATATTTCAACTATAAAACCGGAAACTTAAAAATATTCTACACTAAACCAGTAAAACAATTTATAAAACAATTTTCCATTCAATTTTACACTATTAATAAAGTGAACCGAACAATCTTTTATCCCATAATCTCCATCTTATCTATGACTTAATTTTACTTTATTTTTTTTTCTGTTTTGTTGTTAACTTTTACAAAAAATTAACTAGTAATTATGTTTCAGCGTTCCCTCCCTAAAAAAGTGCGCCCAAGTAGCCAAAGCCAAGACCACAAACTTAATTTGTGCACTAACCAAACGCTTGAATTAACAAGAACAACAACTTCTGGGGCCAATGGCCAGTCGTGTAACCCTGAAGGGAGGAAGCCAGCCCGATCTTTGTCCAGCTACCGAAACCCATCCTCTTTGCTTTCTCACCGTTCAATGCACTACTAAATTCTGTTAAGTTTTAGGAAAAGTTTTTTGGGATAAAAACTTATAGAGGGTGGCAGTTGGAATTGGGGGTTGTAGCCAGAAGCTCATGAAAAATTTAACAAGCGGGCACAAGGCAACCAAGAAACTTAAATTTTATTGCCTATAAAGACGCATTAACTTATGCCAGGGGCGTGTGGAGGAGTGGCTGAGAGGCAGAGAAGCTTTAAGAAGAAGCGTAAGGTGAGACAGTAAGGTGCTTGACTTAAGCGGAAACGGATGTGGGATGAGGAATGGAGGATGAAAAGATGAAGCGTAAGCATGTGATGGGGAGGGAAGCCAACGACAAATGTGCGTGCGTAAATTATGTAGACAAAGTCTGGCAAAAGGCGAAATGAATGCCTGACTTGGGCTGGTCTTGCATAACAACGACAAATTAGAGCAGCAGCAGCAACTGCACAAGAAGATGGCTGGAACAGTCGGTGAAGCAGCAGCAGGTGTAGACGGAGGAACAGGTAAAAGGTAAGTAGATTCTGCCCTGGCATAAATTGAAGTTCTCTTTTTTTCTTCATTCTTTCTTTTTGTTGGTTCGGTTTGGTTTTGGTTTTTTAGCCAACGGCTGCAGTTTTTGTGTGGGGCTTTTAACTTTCTTTCTCTATTGATCAGCAGAAAAATGTGTGCTCCTTTTCCTAATTGAAATGTTGCCCCTTGTCTGGAACCAACACAATGGAGCTAGAAGTTTCGTTTTGGCTTTTATAACTTTTTGATTGAGCAAATAGTTGTTGGCAAGGTGGCATAAAGTGTTAGTGGAAAGGCGGTGCCGTAACGGATGTAAGGTTAAGCTAAACAAATAACCACTTTGCTTAATAAGTGCTTCCAGGTTTAGCTATGTATAATAAATCCGTTGTTGGTTTGCCTTCCAAATTGAGTTGCTTTTAATATAATACAATGGGGCAAAGTAGAAGGTTTTATGGCATTATTTTTTTATTTCTTTTTCTTTCGCCTAAAGGCGATTAGGTAATCTTAGACTTAGTAATTGATTTTAAACACAAAGAAATGTTTGCATAATAGAGTAAAAAGGCCGCATTAAAAGAAACTTTTCATAATTTTCTTTGGGTGTACGAAAAGTATTTACATAATTTTGTGTCACTTTTTAATTAAATATTATTACGAAATCCTTAAATTACAAAAGAATTATAGAGTTTTGATTAAGATATTGCAAAACAATATCTGTTTTTTGTAACGGTTCTATTAAACAGAAAGCCGTTGAAAAAATATTTCCGCTCGAATTATTATTGATGCAAAATACAATAAATTATAAGGAAAACAGTTCTAAGCAGATATATTCGTACTCACCTTAAACAATGTCAAAAGATTATTTCTTAACTCTGACATTACAACTGAAACCGGAATTACCTGAAAAGAGAATATAATTTTGGGGTTAAACTTAATGTTATACAATTTCATAGCAAAATATCAAATTATACGGAAAAAATGTTACTAAAAACGGCAAAACTAGCATAACTTTGTGATAGTTGGTAGTTTATATTAAATAGTTGGGTCTTTATAAACGTACATTGTATCAAAACTTTCCTTAGACAGTGTTTGCTGTGTGCGAAACTACGGCCAGAGGCCCGTTACATAAGATATATATGTATGTAAGTATGTATATACATACATACATATCTTCAAATCTTTTACAACAGCAATTGCTACTTACCGTTTCTTTTTAAGACGTTTACCCTTCTCACTCGCTCAACACTCCCTAAGAAAGCAAAACCAAATGCAATCTCACACCAACACATACGCATATATGTATTAACACGTGGGTGAAGCCAATTCTGCCGACGGCTTAAGCGAATTTAATCAATTAATGGTAAACAAATTTCTTTATTGTTGACATCACTTGAGGGCATAATTATATTTATTAATTACCGTTGCGCATTTGTATTAATTTTATTTACATAATTTGTACACATTATTTAGACACAAAAATTTAAGCATCCGAATTTCACAAGCAAACAAATTAGACTAAAGCAGATAAACAAGATAAGAATTGCGGTAAAATCAGATCTTAGAGAAGAGCAAAGCGACAAATGCAGAGTGCCTAAGCGAGAGAGCACAAAGTTATGAGAGGGCGTAATGCAGATTACGTAGGGCAGAGAGATCAAAGTTATAAGAGAGTTGCTGCAGCAAGAGTAAAAGACAAAAGAGATTAACGGAAACATTTGCAATGCTACAATTTAAAGTTATGGGGACCGTTTTTTTTTTTGTCTTTTAAAATAATTCTCCTCTTTCTTTTAATAATGGAAGTGACGTCATTTTTATTTAAAGCTCTCAATGAAAATATGCTCAATAAATGGGAGAATATACATACATACATATAGGTGAAGTTCGTTTCATTTACTTATCGTCTTCTTAGAGGGTATCCGTTAGTCGAATTGCATTAAATAACAAGCCATTTTGTACGCCAGTCTACTTTAGAAAAGAGAAAAAGGAAAGGAAATAGCACAAATTTAAAACTAACCTAACTTAATTATAAAAATTAAGTTCAATTCATATTCATAACGTTCTGAAACGCCATTGAACTAAAAAATTAAACTTGTTCCCCTTTTAGGAAAAAATGCATTAAAACTTTTACTTTTAATGCTAAAAGCAAACTTTAATTTGCCCCTTTTGACCTTTCACCTGGTATGTGGCTCTTCCCCCATTTCCAACAACTACTCCTGCTACCTTGGTATATACCGTATAATTGCTGGCACCTTTTTGCAATGTCTACACAACTTTGTCTAACCATAAATTTGCATTTTTTGTTCCTCCCAACTAGAAATATGGCCACTTTGTGCAGTTTGCAGTTTTGTGGAAAAAGGTGGACATAAAGTTTGCTTAGCAAGAGACGACGTTTCCCCCCATTTCACCTCTCCCTACCAAAAAAAAAAAAAAAGAAAAAGGAACAAAAATAAAAGACATACAAAAATTGGTAAGGTAATAGAACGGAAAATGCAATGCATTGCAAATAAACAAACAACAACAAACGAGGAATCTGTGAATAATGTTTTACGATATGAAAATTGCACTGATTTAGTGCTTGAAATTTCTGAAGCAATTTATTTTGCTTGTCCTTTGGGGGTAACTTTAGCAGGACGAAGACGATGCAATACAACAGAGGTTAGATAGAAATTAAAGATGACTTTTGAACAGCTTGGCGATTTAATTGCAACAAAATTTAAGCCACCAGTCCAAGGATAATTCCTCCAAATGGTGAGTCATAATGTGTGAGTGAGTTTTCATGTAGGCAGTTGCGAAATAATTACCAGGACTAACAGAAAACAAAAAAAAAAAAAAGGTCTTCGCCACACACACGCACACAAAAAATGCATTTCAAGTCATTAAATATATAACGTGTGCAATGGAGAAATGCAAATTTCTCTTAGCCACGCAACATTCCCTTCCTTTTCGCGTTTCTCCACCATATTTATACCCTGTAGGCATTCGATATAAAGTATTTTGGGGTCTTTATATTAACTTTACTAATAGAACAGGAAATATGCGCAAAGGGAGGATCAATAAAGCTCAAGAACGCCTGTTTGTGACACTTTTAGTTTTAAAAATGGTCACAAAAGAACGTTCCTGTCCCAAATGCTAAACGTAGAAGTTTTTCTAAAGTGTTTTAATGTGCCTATGCATATCCATATTCCAAATCCTTAACCGAAATAACGTGGAAGTCCTAACTGAAAGTAACAAGCGAAGTAACGCGAGCTTAAGCTAAGAAAGAATAGGCTAAAGAATTGAAATCTTATCTCATACTTGGTGCAGGGTAGCTCTAAATCGGTGACTGTACATTACTTGCCTACTCTTCTATGCTGATGATGATATTTTAATCAGTCCCCCCCACTACTTCACCGCGCAGTTGAAAGTTAAGTAAATTTTCTGTTGATTTTCGCACGCGGACGCCTCATAAAAATTTCAGCATACTTTTTGCGGCGAACGAAACGAAATGAAATGAAACGTAATGCTACGCAAAGTGCAAGTTTTGCAGGTAATGGTGAGAAGGGTAAGAGAAAGAGAGAGAGGAATGAAGAAAGCCAGTGGAAAGGATAGCACTGAATTGACTAAATTAACTGGCGCTCTGGCAAAAAAAAAAGTTTGTTTGCCCTTAGACGAGTCAAGGGGAAATAAGGAGTAAGAGTGGCAACTGAACTCATTCAACTGAGGGTTAAAAATAAAATGAAATAAAAAAAAATTTTAGTTCATGGACCGCGTCTAAAAAACTGTTTGATTTTGTGCACAAAAGATTTCTCTACGTTTAAATATTTGATTTTTCGCTAAAATTATGCAACGCTGCATTAGGTAATCGTCGAAATGCACAAATGCGTTTTCTTCTCCTTGTAGAGTTTTGCAACTAACAATGGATTTCTATAAGAAGCCAAAGAAGGAGAAGCAAAGTAACGAAAGGTCAAAAATGTAAGCAAAAATAAATGGAAATTTGCCAAGTTTACAGGTTGATTTAAGTTCTGGAATTGATTATCATTGAATCAAAGTATAACAAACTAAAGTTATTTAGATAGTTAGAATCTAAAGTTAACCGAATCTTATATTAAACATTTAACAAGTCTTTATATAATGTTTGAGACTTTGTCTTGTCAAGTAATACCCTGATTATTCAGTTCCTTAACGGTTATTATATAAGGGTTAATGTTCAATCGGTTATGACAAATGTTGCAACCTGAAATTGTGTATTTTGATTGATATTTCATCTTCTGTAGCCCACACTCGTCATACACAACTCGTTAGTCATTCATCTGTGGAATGGCAACACAACTCCACCGAAAAATGCGCATGTTACCGATATGTGTGTGTGTGTGTGGTGTTGGTAAAGGAAGTCAAGGATGCGATACCGATGCAAATCTCGTTGACAGTCAATCGCAGCCACAGGAGGTTGACACCAAAGTGATTCATGGGCTTTTCCACAGACGGTTTGAAGCCATGACGCTTGGAGTTATTGAAACTTTCTCCAACCCCAGAAAGAGAAAACAGACAAAAGGATTGTTTGGTTGAAAAGTATGGGAAATGTACTGGATCTATTTTGCATAAAATATTGAAATTCCTTGTTAAGTGGTTCTTAATGCAAATGTTGAGATAACCAAAAAGAAGAAATAAAGTAGTGAATGGTAAATAGAAGTCGTTGAAAAGATTCAACCTCTAATATGAAAACTAGAAATTGAATTTACAGCAAATGACCAATGACCTCTAGCCGAAGGTCCTTGAAATGGAGTCAAATGTACATATATATGTATGTATGTATACTTTATATAACAACTTGGGTACCAACTTTCTCATGTTGCTAGCAAATTGAAAACAAGATTTGTCTAAATGTATATGTATGCGTTTTTAGTCTATCGAATTCTTTCATGTGAAAAACTCCAACAGAAGCCTGTCACTATCACACAAATACACACACACGTAGATAAGCAGCTGGTGCAACAAATTTCTTGCAATCTGCTTACAGCAATATACATACATATGTGGCAAGAGTGTGTGTGTGTGTGTATCTGTTTGCATTTGCAGGTGTCAACTGCACAAAAACACATTCAGGCTTTGTTGCCATAACAAACAAGAGAAAATCCTCGCTTCCACATTGCTTGAACCTCTTCTTCATTCTCTTATCCCATATCTCCTACCTCTTTTTCCCTCTCTCTTTGTCTCTCTTTCTCTTTCTGTTGCTGTTTCATTGTGGCAGCAAATTTCGTATACAATGAAAACATTTTACTTAACAACACGAGAAAATTGTGCAAAATCCAGCTACAATTTCTTGGACACAAACCAAAAATATACAAAAAAAAAAAATAAGGGAAGAGAAGAGAAATAAGGCCAAAATGTGTGGCAATGTGTTGCCAGCCAAATGAAAGGTTAGTTCAAGCATTTTGCCATTTGAGTTCAATGAGTTAGAAGAAGTTGCAATTTTGCAATTAGATACAATGAGCATAGCAAATACATTTTCAATTTTAAGTAAAATTTTTTCGCTTCGCTTATCTAGCCACAAAAAGAAAAGAGAGAGAGAGAGAGAGAAAAAGAACCTTAATTGCAATTGCAAACAAAAATAAATTTAAGCGAAGCGCCGCCAACATCAGCAACAGCAGCTGTGACATGCAGCAGCAAAATTAATTACCATTTTAGGCAACTCTGGCAACCCTCCCACCTAAAACTCAACCCTAATACAAAAATTCTAGGGTCAAAAAATAAAAGTAAGAAAAACAAAGATGGCGACAAAATTGCACTTAAAGCAGCAAAGAAAAAATAAAAGAAGGGGAAAGATTAAGAGAGAGAGAGAGATATATAGATGATGATGAAGGGAGAATAAAATTTCCACGCCTGCAAGTATGCTATGAATTTCTACTATTAACTCTAGCCAGAATCGGGCATGAGCTAAGTCTGATGGCAGGACAATTTGAGGCAATCATGCACTCGTTAATCTTGCTCAGGGGCCCGAAAATTAATAGTTAACCTGGCCCAGGGCACTCACCGAGAAACAGCGACAGTGAGAGAAGAGAGAGTGGAATTAGAGGGGGGAAAGAGAAAAATGTGCTGGCTAGCAAATTAAACTCGTTCTAAATACATTACGATAGCAACGGGGGGGTAGACAAAAAGGACGATGGGCAGACAGTAGGATTACTTTCAAGGAGCTGCCGAAAAATACAAACAAACACTGGACACCCAGAGGGTGACAGACAGACAGTCAGGCAGCAGCAGCAGCAACAACAAGAGCTAAACAAGATTAATTATACCTGAAAAGCCAAAGTCAGTTTTAGTCGCAAGTCGCTGTCCCATAGCCTTTTGACTTTTGAGCTGGAGACGAAGAGTCGAGTCCTTGTCGTTGCTTCTGTTGCTGTTATTGCTGCTGCTGCTCCTGCTTCTGCTGTTGCTGTTGCTGTTGTTGTTGCCCTCGAGCGTCATTTAGTGTGGACATAGAGAATCGGGAGCCTGAAAGAACCTGAGAAACTGAAAACAGACGAGTCTGACTTTTGTTTACTTGCCCTTTTTTTTCTTCTTCTTTTTGTTGTTGTTGCTGTTGTTATTGTTGCTTAAACGCTTGGAAAATCGAGTCGTAGATAAAACGCAGCTGAAGCTGAAGAAGTGTCGTCTCTGTGTTTGTGCAAAAAAGTCGTCACTTGAGTTACCAAACAAAACAAAAAATGCAAAAAAAAAAGGAAGGAAATATAACCAAAAAAGGAGTCAAAAGAAAATGGAAAACGAAGAAAAGGTGATTGCCTTATAGGTGCTAGATTCTTACTGTGGCTCTTTTAGTTTGAGCTTAGATTCCAAATTGAAAGAAAAAGTGTGTTAAAAGCTGGCATTTACATTGGTTGGCATTTACAAGGTTTACTTGTTATATATGATTAGCCATCAACGTCAACCTTTTCTTCAAATTTAATAACTAAAAACTTTATCAATGGGATCGATAGTTTAATGGCTATAGTTGCCGCTTAATGATCGTTAAGTTGAATTTCTTAAAGAAAAAGCAATGAAAGTGTTGCAAACTAGGACGTTTTATGATTGTTGCTTTCCTGGTAATGCTTAATCTAGCTCCAATATAGATCCCTAGATGTTAATTCTCTTTAAAGATCTACATTTAACGACTTTAAGCGATAACTCTCGCTTTAAAGTTATCGATTTCATCTACAGAAACATTTCACTTTAGTTTTCTGCAATTTATATTATATTTCGAAGCAACTTAATCTTATCTAATTGTTCTAATCAACATTTTTATTAAGTAAAGAAATTTATTGTTAATTTAAAATGCCAACAATCAGGTGTAATTTCGTTACGATAACGTAACTAAGAGGGTTTTTTTTTTGTTTTTGCTTACCGGAAAACAAGCTTCAGGTAGCTTCACTTTGATACATTGCAACTCCATTATAGCTATACTACGCACACACACACACTCACACACTTAAAAAGACACGACACTCTTGCCTTTGGCAATGGGCCATACCACCTTTAACCCCCTCTTACCACTGAGTGACCTCACCAACCAAACAGCCAGGTACGGCACCCAAAGTGCGTCAAAACTAATGGCCACTGACAACAAAGTAAATGAAGCATAGCTTGAAGCCAAGCCCGGTCCATAGACAGGGCCAACAGGGCCAGGACGTACCAACTGGTTTCTTCTTGTTCCACAACTACCACCTGCCACGTAATAGGCAAAATGAAAAATCTATAGAGTTAAATGAGTGAAAATCAGGAAAATGCATTAATGAATGAATGACAGCAAGCGCTGTCAGCAACAGCTACACCAGGACTAGCAGCAGCAGGAGAACGTTGGGTACCAGCAACCACCAATACCAATACCAAGTTTCGTCCTACCTACAGGATAGTAACCAGACTGACCTAAGGGTTGGGGGGAGTGGACTCTATAAGCGGTGTACGTGTGCGAATGATCGAATGTGGGTTTGGCTCCTGGTTAGCCCGATGATGGGCATGTTGCAGCTGTAGCTAGTCCGGGAGATGGACAGAGACGGACACGGGATGTGGCCAGCTTGTCCCACGTTGAATTTTGCCTCGTTGAATGTCTTATTTATGAATGCAAAAGCATTGAGGGGGGGAGGATGTTTGGAAAATGGCCACCATTTTGCCGGAACCTTGGACTGGGACTGGCAATGGGCTGAGTTGTGCTACGGATTGGATTGGGGTTGGAGTTAATGCTGTTGGGGCTTAGCTTGTAGTACACCTGATATGATAACCGACGTTCAACACGTACGGAATTCGAGCACACGTCTCTCTTGTTCTCTGTGTGAGTGTGTATGTGTGTGTGTTGGCATTCTTAATAGCCAAGCGTCCAAACAGTTGCAATTTCTCCTGCCCCAAGGCTTCGTCCAAAACTGTACTATACTGACAGTTGATGTACAGTCACTTGTAACTGCTGAAATGTAAGGGCTGGGCCAGTCCGTAAGGAGGGTCGCAGAAACGAGGTAGGCACTTCGACCCAACATAATGGCTCTGTTCTTGTCTGCTATTGCTGTTGGTTTTGTGAAATGAGAATGGGATTAGAATTCTTGGGGAGATGGAGATTGCCAAAAAGTTTACCATATCTTGATAGGTTAGTATAGTATACGTTTGGGGAATGTACACCCAATGTTCTTAAAATTAGTACAGTACAATAACAACGAGTTCGGGGTAAAAGCCTTACCCCATATTACCAAATCGATTTTCAATAGTTTGAACAAAGCTAACAGCAGTCTTTGAAAAGCGTCCAGGACTTAAAATGAATTGCCAGTAACAAATAATCTTCTTGTGGAATGGTTTCGCTTTCTTACTGTAGTTTTTAGTCCATAGATTTGAAACAAGGGTCTAAGCACACAAAAAAAAAAACACCTAATCTACTTTAATTACACTCGCATTCACCTTTCGTTGTATTCTCCGTAGCCCCTCCCTTCTTTTAAATTTACCTTAGCCCCAAATCAAAACTGTCCATTTGCCCCATTTCGTTGCCTGCGCTTTTTTTTTTCTTCACTTTTCACTTGAACTCATTTGCACTACGAGTTCTGTCGGTTATCCAATTGCACTGACCCAAACACCCCTTCCATGGTGCATGCTATGCCGCACTCTATGGGTTCTCGCCTGCCTCGTACCCCCTTTTGGGCATCCTGCAGTGCAGCAAACATTTTTCGCCTATGAAAACGTTGTCGCATATTAACGTAATTAGTTCATGCGCCCCATAGAACTCGATGTTGTCGAGGAATGTCCTTTCTCTCGTAAATGTGGATAGGGATGGTCTGTAGACTAAACTCCCAGATTCTCCCAACCGAACCCATCCAAAATGGCAATGCTCCTGCTGCTTCCACTGCTGCTGTTCCTGCTGCTGCTCCTGCTGTTGTTTTTGCGGTGTTTGGGAATTGTGGCCGGAATTATGATGTCCAGGGCGCATTCTCTCCATCTCTTACTATTACACTTTCTCTCTCTATCGCTCTCTTTTATTTCTATGGAGTTGGTTGGGCCGTTGCGTGCGTGTTTTACATATGAATATGACCAAAAGGCGGCAAGCTGAAGAGGCTGGAGAGAGTTGCAGATCCTAGAGCCCAACCATGTGTGTTAATTGAAACGTGATTGTGTCGGGTAGAGGTTTGAAAGAGTGAGATGCGGTAGTGAAAGCTGCTATGAGAGGGGAAAACCGGGTTAGAGTTAGGTTTAGGGTAATATTTTGCTTCTTTTTTGACACTTGCATTCGGAATTGTCAGCGGTAAAACAACCTCTATTAATGGGTCGCTTTGCTTTAAGTGTGCCAGCTGTACAGGACACCTACTACTCTTGATTCAATTTCTCCTTGTGGATTTGCATTCATAAAATAGTTTCGAAATTTAAATATTGCACAATATAATTTACTTTATGCTTGTGGGCTTTGGGGAATTGAATTTGCACGCACGACCAATTGAATTTGAATGCAAAATGGCTACGATATCGAATGCATTATTAATTTACACACACACAGACGCAACACAGACATTCACACACTCGTACTTATTATGTACATGCTTGCTGAGAGACAGTTGCAGATGTCCTTTCGAACCATTCACTCTCTAACCCCTTCCCGCTACTTTCTACATTTGACTATGACTATTTAACACACACGTTGACCATGAGCGGAAATATGGTTTTTCACTTTTCCCACACACACACGCACATATACACACATTCTGATATTGATGATATGAGAAAGAGAATTTTAAATGTTCGTTTAATGTGATTAAGTTGAGGGTCTTAAGTCGGACTTTGCCACATAACCAAATGGACAATGTAGGGCCAAGGTAAGAGTAAGCTTTTGGTATCTCTAATTTCTTATCTATACTTGCAAATGTCCACATTTGTGGTTGAGTAATTAGAACAGCTGTCAAGGGAAGTAGCATGAGATGATAGAGGAAAAGCATGGGTAAAGTAGTTTGTAGATTTTCAACATAAGGGTCATACGATTATGATAAGCCATATAAGTGTTTTGTGTGTGTACATGTGTGTGTTAGGGGGATAGTGTGGGGATCCAAATGTGTTGAGAGGATAAAACGATAATAATTGAGAGCTTTATTGCATTAGCAAAGGATATAGCCAGTTAGCTTAGTATTCAACAGGAAACTGTTTAGTTTGTTTTTCAAACAAAAAATGTATTTTTATAAATTTACATCTAAGATTAAAAATTTAAGAAACAAATATCTGGAATCATATTTTAAGCTTATATAAATGGAATCATTATTTAAGGTATTTTCTTTTTATAAAATGTAATAGTTTAAGAAAGAAACGTGCCTCAAAAACTAGTTATTTTTAAACTAATAACAAGTTTAGGAATATATCTTTATATAAACTATCAAAAAATATTATTAATTTTGGAAATACTTCAAGGAATCCCAATTGGTTTGACTTTGGTATAAATGTATTAAATATCCATCGATTTCCCTCCCAAGTTTTGGAACTAGTTAATAATAAGTAATGATATAATGATAGATAACTCTGTTTAATATTTATGATAGATGATCGAGTGATAACCAATTCTTTTTGATATATGTATATATTTAATTAAGTGGAAATCAGACATGCGTATTCTTATAGATAAGGTCATAAAGTCTTTTCAAGATATATTCTTTTATTTGGTTAACAAAATAATTATAAAGAGTCTATAAGACAGATCCACACAGATGTGGTTCATCACATGATAGATAACTGTGTCCAAAAGTGATGGTTCGAAAAATGGTCAAGAATCAAACATGGGAACTGTGACATATACTATAGGTAACTGTGGATATTTAGAACTAGAGTTTTTCAACACTAAAGAAGGGGAATTTGAAAGAAACGAGAAACTAATTTTAGATCTTGAACTTGTTCGATTAAGAAACATACATATAATTAAACGAAATACAAAACAAACTTAAATGATAAATGATAAGATAGAAATATAATGAACTAGTTCTAAAATCAAACTAACCAAATATTAATTGATTTAAAGAGATATATTAATTTTATTTATTTAATTAATGAACCATTTAAAGCACTAGTGCAAATAATTTGCATTGCAAAAGGAAAATATTTGAAAAGATTTCAATATAATTGCAATAATATTATTTAAATAAATTTGTAAAAGGAATGCAGCTTTTGTATCATAATATATATATTTATATCTATATATATATTATTATATGGTATTTTATATATGTATATTGGATAAACCAATTTAATTCCTGAATGCAATAAGCACCTATGGACTCAACCCCTAAAGATGTGCTTGCCACCCAAAAGTATCATCTTGCAACAACACACTTTCGGCTTGACACGCCCGTCACAAAATTGAGGTTATGTCATTTGTTTAGTTTGTTGCCTCAATTATTTAGCCAGACCGAACAAAAGAGAGCGGGCGAGAGAGAGAGAGAGAGAGAGAAAGAAAGAGAGAGTATGTGTCGGATCCTTGTGGTGTTTATGCAATTACATAAATTTTGTGTGACAATTTCGATTTGGATTTTCTTTTATTTAAATTATGCCTTCAAGTCCATCAGGGGTTATAAAATATTTATTACACACATACATACCAACACACACACACAATCAAAAACAGACAAAAGCCATAGGAGAAGGATATACACAGCTACGGACAGGATACTGACACGAACAGACGTCGATGTCGTTTGTGGTAATTAATTTCAATATGCTAGAAAATGTTCGAGCTAGGCATAATTATATTTATGTGATATGTGTCTGTAGGTTTGGGATTTTGATTTTGGTTTCCTTTTTGCTAATTGATGAAATTCAATGCCTATAACTGAGTGTGAGTGCGAGCGTATGTGTGTGTGTGTTTGTTGTGTATGTGAGTTGGAAAATTAAAGACTTTCCCAGCAGTCGACCGCAACAAAATCAATTGCCTGTCCAATATTTGTATGGCAAAAATGTTGCAGCAGCTAAGGGAAACTTGCGGCTCATACAAAATTTAATTTTAATTTCAACTAGGCAAATGTTGCAAAAGTGAGAACAGGCAATTTCCTTTTCTAGAGCATACCATACCTACCTTACCTCATTCACACTCTGACCTCAAACCAATACACCCTTTTTCTATATGTTTGGTTCAGGCATTTTCTATGCCCTGAAGAAAATTTCCTGTACACATTTTAACCACTTGACTGCATTGTGGCTTTTGGCTTAAATGCTTGCCAGAAGTCAACACACATATGTATATATATATATATATATATATATATATGCATGTACATATGTACATAAAGTCCAAGTCTAAATCCCACTCTCATCGTCTAGTGTTTTTGCCAATTGACATGCAGACCTGGCTGGCAGCCGTAAATCGGTATAAATAATTCATTATTGCCGCCTCGGTGCGCATAAATCAAGTCCAAAAACTGAAAGAGAAGCCACACCATGCCACACAAGCAGCATCAGTAGCAGCAGCAGCATACGAAGAGTTTTCCAACTGTACTTTGACGTCTTCAACATGTTCAAAATACATTTGAAAATGCACTAAAATAATAAATATATAAAACAAAAAAATATATCAAAAAAGATAGTTATTGGAGATGCCGGGGATTGAACCCGGGGCCTCTCACATGCAAAGCGAGCGCTCTACCACTGAGCTACATCCCCGTTGAGATGTCCCGCACACAAAATCCATTTTGATTGAGAGTGAAAGGGATGACAGCATTTACCTAACTGCACAAGCACATGGCAAAACAAAGGTAAACCAAAAAGTCATAAAACCCAAATAAACAGTTAGAATATATAAAAAATATACTTACATAAATATACTTTGCCCATAATTTATATACACTTGCCTAAAATAACATTATTTTATATTTAGTAAGCAAACTGCAACTCAACAATCGCACAAGAATTTAAATAAATAGAAATCTATTTTTAACTTCGCTATGCACAGCAACAATTTAACTGAACTCTCATATTTCATACATTTTATACGAGTAAGCAAACGCGTCATCAAACCAATTGCAAATCAATTGTTATCTACCCTCGAACTTGTATTGGCATTCTGACCAGCAACATTCACATGGGGATGTAGCTCAGTGGTAGAGCGCTCGCTTTGCATGTGAGAGGCCCCGGGTTCAATCCCCGGCATCTCCAAATACAATTTTTTTATTTTTCTGTTTTTATTTTTTTATTAATATAATTTTGATTGTGATGCTAGATGGCAGCAGTTTGACTCGTATAAGTGAATGATCGTCATTTCGGGTAGGTGAAATATTCCGATTTTGAGATCACAATCGATCGCGTTTTTTTCGCTTCTTCGTAAAATCGATAAAGTGATCCATGCTGGTACCAGGCAAACAGCACAATAAAGTCAGTGGAATGAACCTCTTTGCATTGGTTTCACACGCCCGCATGATCACTTTTTTTTTTTTTTAAATAGGTATGTAATGTAAAATATACAAGTCAGAAAGAGACGTAAATAGCCAAGGCGAGAGCCAAAGAACCGTGACAAACATACACGCACGCACACACATATAACTTATACTTGTTGTATTATACACACAGATGCGGGCACTCGCCCAACAATTAAGAGTCATTGTGAATGTGTGTGCGTACGAGTTGAAAAATATTCGTTGTGCGACCAATGCTGGGCGCCTGGTAGTTCACTTACCAAGATTGAACGATTTTTGCACGGTTTTTTGACGTCGAAAGAAATTCATTTGGTTTTTCGAGTTCTCTTTCCATCTAATTGAATCGTAAATGTGTGTACACAGAGAGTCAGAGGGGACCTGAGTATGATTCGTATTACAAAAAGGAAATTTTCTGTGGAAAGGGATAAATGTTTTCAAACTGTTGTTGCTATTGTCATAAGAATGGAACGGAAGAAAAGGGGTTTCAAAAGGAGCATTAAAAAATTCATTTACAGTGGAGGAGTTTGCGTTTAAAAATCCAACGAAACTCACCGTTACTATAAGAGCGATAAGAGAATGTGACGACATCAATAAGGTTGCCTAATCAATATGTTTCAAGTAGCGTTATATTTTATACCTTGCCATAAAGTTTATCTCTATTTATAGGATGACTACATGGTGAAGGGCTTATGTTTGGCACGAATGTTGCAGAGATATTCCCTAATAATTCTCTTAAATATCTTAATCTCTCTTTGGTTGCCACCTGGGTACCAATGCAAATACAATTTAAATCATTTATTAGCCGTAAATCCCAGAGCCAAGAGCTTAAAACAGAAACTTTATTTTCTCTCTACTGTTTTCTTTTGGAAAACTGAAACTTTTATCAGCCTGTTTCTGACGCTATCTCTATCTCTGTCTTGCCCTAGAGTTGCATATAAATTTTTTGCCTAAGAAAAGGTATTTTGCTTAATCCCCAAAACGTTTCACGTTATTCTTCTTTCACCACTTTTACTTCTACTTCTTTTTTCGTTTCGAAAAGTTGCATTTAATTTCGCGCAAAATTTCCTATAAATATTCATGCAAATAAAATGCATAGAGGGTGATGCAAAAGGGGCTCTAGAAAATCCTTGGAAAAAGATAAACAAGCCAAAAGCAGAGGAGAACAGAGAAAGACCAGAGAAAAACAGGTGCCGCCCTTCACATTTAATTAAATGTAAAGAGTTCCACTTTAAATATACATATACAAAACGTTAAATTTTCGTAATGCAATTCCATAATTGCAAATATGTACATACATACATACATACATATGTATGTATGTATGTGCAACTATATCAGACCAAGAGCAAAAACTCAGTTTCTATGCCACTGAAGCTTTTTCTGTAAAACTAATTAAAACGATAAGGGAACGCGGTAAAATGTTTGTTTGCCTAAACCAAGAATAGCCAAAAATAATAAAAAACGTAAAAACAAAAAATAAGTAAAATGTATATAACTTTTGGTTAACTATTTCATTTTCGATGTTTATCTAACTAAAATTTGCATTGCTGTTTGTGTACATAACCCACAGATGTACGCACACATAGAGCTCTTCATATGAGTGCTTGTGGTTGGAAAAGGTAGTGGGGAGAGGTGTTGGTTGATAGTGGAAACAAGAATGAGGACTGGAAGTCAATTTACTTCAATGGCCATGCGGAAATTAAATAAATTTCATAAGCCCAACCAACCATACCAACACATATAACTAGGACTCAAAATTGGCAGCTGTCAGCTGTCAATATTCTACAGGGCGTAACAAAAGTACAGTTTTGGTCACAAAAGCGAAAGGACTTACGTTTTGGCCAAGAGTTGTTGTTGTTAGCTAACTGTACCCGTTAAATTATCCATTTATTCTACATAAATACCCTGACTCCAAGCCACTTGCTGTTAAATACATGTAGTAAATGGATTTCTCATTGTCTCTGCAAAAATTTTCAAGGATATGCATGTGGATCACGTATCTGTAAGTCCATTTCCTGATGGCCATACAGGTAATGCACTGAATTGGAAACAACAGTGGCTAGCTCCGATAAGAAGCATCCTCAATAGACAATGGTAGGTATTAAATATGCTTGAGAGTGAAAGCAAATTGGATGACAAAAGCTTCCCCCTTGTAGCAGTAGCTTAAATGGTTAATATGGAAAATGAAATTGCTTTTGGCCAAGGATTAAGACTTATCAATCAGAACAACTTTACACAAATATCAAGGATTTTGAATAGTACTTACAGCATTTGTTCTCGTTTCGTAGAAATTGTTACTTTCTTTAATGCACTTTGCATATACTTGGTTTTTATAGCAAGTTAAGACGTTGATTAAAACAAAATGATTTTTGTCTATCGATTTCTTAGCGATTAATTTGCATAACGATATGTAAATTAATTACACAATTCACGTATCCTTCTAAACATAATCAAATAAAATGAAAATAAATGAAGTAAAAACAAACTAAAAAATATGTATCCCTGTTTATTAGAGACTGCATATTATTTACTTTATTATATATTTACCAATTTCTGTATGTTGTTAGCAGCCATTATTTACCAACTGTAGCTCATGTATGCTTACTAAAAAAAGCTAAATTTAACTCTTAAGCCGCTAAACTGTCAACTCTGATGTTTTCTCTCTCTCTCCATAGCTTTGGCGCGCGTTGCTCATGTTGCTCATTTCAAGTTTCGAGCTCACCTGGTCTGGTCTCCTCTTCGTTAGCGTTTCGGTTGTTTTTTTTTTTTCTCATTTAGGGTCTTGGATTTTGGTATTCTCACCTGTGGCTTGCAATCAGTTATAATTTGCCCGCGAAAACGTTAACAACGTTTCAACGGAGAGCGCGTAAATAATCGTTAAAGCAGAAGCAATAATAACAACAACCACAATAACAGTTTCAAGTGTGTGTCTGTGCACCCTACCCGGTCCCCTCTCGTCCTTTTTTCAGCTCTCATTTCTCTTTACCGATCAAAGAGTTTTTGCCTTGTGTATGTGTGTGCTTTCGTTTGTTGTTGCACTTCATTAAAAGATAAGTAAGGCTTAAATTGCAACAACAAAAGCAATAGCAGCAATAGGAGCAGAAAACGCGTGTATATCGTTTCTACCTCCAATAAACAACAACAACACAAACCAGTGACAACAATTGCATACGAATAAAAGTTAACAATAAAAAAAAAAAAATTGCAAACAACATTAATAGCAACAACAGACAGCTACAATAACAACAATAGCAACAAGTTGGGAATTTTTGGTTTAATTTAGCGGTAAGTAAGAAAGAGACAGAAACAATAAGTAAATGGCAAGGAAACAAAATAATTTGTATGCATGTCAAACCATTGCCCAGTTATCTTCAGCCTTGAGACAGTTTTAGAAGCATTGTGCAAAGAATTTGAACTTGAAACTATTGGCTAATAAAAGTAAAGAAAAAAATTAATGAAAGATTTATTGGATGTTTCATTAGAAAAACAATGAAGTAAAAAGATATTTTTAGATTTTTCAGGTAAAAAATATTTGAAATTTAAAAAAAGCTTATAGAAAATTAAAAATAAATCCTAAAATTTTTTTTTTTTTAAGTTTAAATAATATTTGAACACATTTATTCTGAAATTTTATAATTATTACAATATTTTTTTTTAATTGAAAAAAATTTCGAAATTTTGGATTAAATAATAACATAAAACCTTTCTGTTTTCTTGAGAATACGATAAAAATTGTTGCTAAATCTCTCTATTTTATTAGAAAAACTAAGGATAATTGCTTTTATATTCAGATTCAGTGACATTATCTGTATGTAATCGGAAAAGTTTTAAATTTCCTTTCAATTTTTTTGTAATTGTAATATAATCTATATAATCTCAATTATCTTTAATATATTTTAAATAACTTCTAAGAGAGAATAGGAATAGGATTATAATATAAATATATACTTCTTCCTCTTTCTTCCAAGCCCCATTTAACAGTACTTACTTACTTCTAGATTCCATGTATATTTAGGGAAAGATTTGTATATATTTTATTTTCATTCCTAAATAGATTTAAAGTTTTTTTTGTCATCTTGTAATTCGTTTCAGCTAACTTAACAGTTGAGAATTCTAGCTGACTTCGTATAATTTTGTAGAACGATATCTAGAATATATATACTCTATATATGTTTCTAATGTAATTGAAAATTAAACTAAATATCATAACAATTTGCCAGGGTAATAGGCAAAAAAAAAAAAAAAAAAAATGAAATGTGCAATTATTATTTAATAATATTTTTCTTTTAATTTACAAAGCACGCGAAAAAAGCAAAGAGAGCAAGAAGAATAGGATGCGCGAGAGAGAACGAGAGAGAGTGTTTGTTTGCTTGTGTATGTGGAAGCCACACGCAAATAAATATTATTATTAAAACTAAATCGGTATTAAAAATGTTTGATAAAAACAAGGCAAATGGTGTTGGGCCAGTTAATGGTCACACAGCAACAACAACAGCAACAACAATAATAGTAATATCAACAACAACAACTTAACTTACATAATAATTGTTTTGATTTATTTGTTGTTGCGGCTCCTTTTCGCCAGTGTTGTTTTAACCACCCCTCCCCTAACCCCTTTACATACATACCTGACTAGCTGCCCCGCCATCTAGACATTGCATAAGGCCATTTTCGAATGCGACATGCATGCGATTTTTTTTTTCACTCGCTTTTTTTTTCATTTTAAATTATACTCTTTCCTGGTAGAGTATATTTATTTTTATGTTGAAGAGAAAGAAAGAGATCTAGTTTATAAATGTACAAAATATATTCTATTTTCATTATATGTTTTATAAAAATAATTTAAATGATATAAAAAGGATGAAAAAGTTGGGAATCTTTTGATCAGCTTTACAAGGTAAAGCTTATAAAATTTAGTTCTGTACTTCTTATATTCAAATATAAGAAAATTTACTTAAGTTTTCTCTTTTTATACTAACGTATATCCCTGGATCGAATGACTATATTTGAGAGTATATACCTACATCTTCTATAATTTAGAGGAATCCATAGATCATTGGATGATCATGTATTATAGAGTTTTATGTATATATACTATACTTTCTTACCCTATAAGGACAGTTTTTTTTCTTAAAATATGTATAATAAAGATATAGTAACTATATATATACTATACTTTGTTTTTCAGTTTGAGTTTTTAAGGAAAAATTGTTTCTTATTATTTGTTTAAAAGATTTCTGATATATATGTATATATATTAAGGATCCTGGACTTGTGAAAAATAAAAAAAAATTCTTAAAAAAAATCATAAAGCAAAATTTGTTAAAATTTGCATAAAATGAAAAGAAGAATCAGTAAAAAAATAAATTAAATAAATAAAAAAAATATTTAAAAAAAATTTGAATAAACAAATAAATAAAAAAAATTTATGAATCGCTTATAAAAATATTTTAGTAAAAAAAAATATAAACAAATAATAAAAATATTATTTATGTACAAGAAAAAAGAGAATATCTTGACTATAATAATAATATTGAAATATTATATGTAATATATATATATATATATATATTATGATCAATAGAATGTATAGAAACTACGCGTCTCACATCCTCCCAAATAATTCCATAAAAGAAGATTTCTTCTTAGGCCAATTACTTTTTCCCTTTTAACTTATAAAGTAAAAACATATTTAATCAATATCATATAATCATATATATAAAAGATAAATGAGCAAAGAGTATAAAAAAAATCTAACTATAATGGATATTAAACCGGGCCCTCTTAGCTTGTTTCTTTGTCTTTTTCTTTGGCTTTTGCTTCGTTTTAACGTTTTATTCATAATTCGCTTTCAACTTTGTTAGCGAGTTGTTTTTTTATTTTTTTTTTGTTTGGCGCAGGCGTGCCACTCCTCCTCCCTATACCCTCCCCCCACCCGTCTTGTGTTGACCAACCAGTGACAAGTCTGCCTATGGTATGCCAGCTATGTATCTTTTGAATCAGGTTTCTTTTGATGGTTGACGGTTGTTTTTTTTTCTTCTTTTTACTACGATTTACTTCACCTGATTTCTTATGCATTTTTGTCGCGTGTATTTCTAGTTTTGTTGAATTCTTCTTCTACGAAAGACGGGAGAACTTGTTGTGCTTGTCACTGACCAGGCCAAACTATGCTAATTCAATTTGTATCTTTACCATTTAACACCGTTTCACTTAGATAAATTTTCGCAGTTTTTAAGCAAAGACGCAAAATATCAAAATATATATATATATTTATACCGAAAACGGATTTAATTTCATATCTCATTTGCTGCAATTCAAAAGTATCTCAAGCCTTAAGCATTGTCTTCATTTCATCATTGTTGTTGGATGCTGGTTGGTGGTTGGAGGCGTGTTTAACAATCAATCAAAAACTTTAATAAGCACTTCACAAAAAAATTAAAAAGGGAGAAGAGCAAAGCAAAAAAAAAAAAACTTGAAAAAAAAGAGACACTTGTAAATTTATCAAATTGCATTGACAGCAAAAAAAAAAAAAAAGTTAACAAAAAACAAGAACACGAACAAGTAAAATTTATGTAAGCCATGTGGAGAGCTCTTTTTTTTTATTTTTTGCGTGTTGTGGCTAATGAAACTTGGCCGAACAAATATTCTAGGCGAAATGGTTGCCTCTCTTTCCCCTCTCTCTTTCTATGTATCTGTATCTGTGTGTTTTCAAGTGCCCAGAGCTGACAACATTGCCAGCAAAAAAAATAATAAAATAAAAGTGTAAAGATCGCTTCAAAAACTGAAAAAAAGAGAAGCTGAGAAAGATCGGGACAGAGCGAGAGAGAGAGACAGACTAGAGATGAAGAGATGAAGAGTAAAAGACAGAGGGTAGAAGCTGTATCTGTATCTGTGTATAGGAACCTGGTCCTAACCGAAAAAAACAGAAGAAAAAAAACTCAAAATCAAGCATCACAAAAAAAAAAAAAAAAAACCATTCTGATTGTTAAAGCTGCTGCCTCAAAAGCATTTTTCAGCCGGCAATTTTTAAGATACTCTTAAGTAGCCATAGGGTTTTGGAGGTATATTAACTAAAACAATGTTAAAATAAAACCAAAGGAGATTCTGTTTATATATAGAAATATAGCTAATAAACTAAATGTAGAAGCTAAAGGAATCCTAAGGCGTAGGGCAAATGCTAAAGGAATCTTTTATTAGGGTTATTAATAAAGGTTTATAATAGAAGTATAAAGAAAAAGGGTTAATAATGAAAGTTTTGTATAAAGTTTAATAAAAAAAGTTAATAATAGTAAAGTTACTCATATTATTGTTATATTATTAAGGTATATAAACTAAACAAGTCTAAAATAATCGTTTTAAGGCTTAAACCCATTCTAAATTATATAATATACGATATAATTTGACCATATCCATTTATTCCTTTCAAACCGTATAGACTGATCTTTTAATAGAAGATTCCTAAATTAATATAGCTACAGGTCTTTAAGCTAAGATATACATATTTATCTTCGACAAATTCTGATCTAATTCTTTATAAAATATATCAAAACCTTTACAAAAAGATACTTACCTATACCTATAACTGAATGTTTCAAATTAAAGTTAACAATAAATAGATTAATGACTGCAATTTGTACTAAATATTTGTACTTCCATTCCGGAATCATCATGGGAATATTTTTTTGGGATATCTTTCATGTAATTTGTATCCGTATAATTCTTAACTAAGTCATTCTATCTGCATAATTTGTATCTGTATCTAAATAGATATTTTAACTGGCTTTAGTGGCGATTTATTTCACAGACACTGTAAAGTACGATAGTTTTTTAAGTCAGTTTAAATAGTTTTGGAATTTTTTAAATCTACAAATTATATTCTTCTTAACTATGTAATTCAAAAATGAAAATAACTTTAAAAATTATTCGTGATATGAAAACTACAATAGCTAAATAAGTTTAAGAAACAAATATATATTCTAATAGGCAGATTAGAATATATATTTGATTCTTAAACATATTTAGCTATAGTAGTTTTTATATCCCTAGTCAAGGATCATTTTAAAACAAACGTTCTTAGTGTTGGTAAACTGTTTACAAACAATACAAAGAAATTTAGAACACTACACAAGAAAGAAAAACACATATATTTTTATATATATCTAGGTCAAGACTATATAACATATATGGAAATTATATGCCTTTTAGAATACTTGAAAGTACAAAATTTTAGTTTCAACCAAAAACAAAACAAATTGTTCATTTAAGCAATAAAGAACGGACATAACAATCAGAAATATAGAGTATTTAGCTACCATGCTTCTTGCTCCCTTTCTTCCTCTCACCCTTTCTCTCTCTTTCTCTGTCTTTCCTTCCCCCTCCCTTGCAAACCCCCTCTCACACTCTTTCTCTACATGGCAAACTCATCTTACTTGTTTTTTTACGTTTTTTTTTTTTTTGTATTTTTGGCTGAGAGCTTGAGAAAATAAAAATTGATTCTAGAACCAGTTTGGTTTTCGGCTTTGTTGGGATCTTTGAGCCCTCTTCTCGGTTCATTCTATACTTTGCTTATATGTATGTATGTGTGTGTGTATGTATGTGTTTGTTTGAATGTATCTTTGGCTTTTGTACTTGGCTAGCTGCGTGCTTGTTGCTGATCATTTTAGGCGTTTCTTCATTTATTATTTTTAAACTTTTTTGTTCACATATTGCGGTATGCCCTCCACCTCAATAGCAGTAACAACAACTACTACAACAACAACAATAATAATAATAAAAAGCTTTCGTTTTCATTTGTTTTTGTGGTCCATTTCGTTATAATATATACATAACTCTTTTTTTTCACCCTCTTCTTCTCTTTTTTCCCTCTTTTCTGTTTTTGTTTTTTTTTTTTTGGAAAGTTCCCCTTCAACCTTTAAAAATAAATAGTAACAAAATCTTGAAACTTTATTCATAAATTGTTGCATTTTAGATGAGTTTCTTTTTAAAGTCTGCTGCGTCAAAGTCTTAACACCCAGTAATCCCATTAGGTGATAGGGTATATTTAAGTCCATAGGATCTACGTGCCAGGAAATGTACATTTATAAATATTCCTTTAAAATAATTTCTTAAATTTAGTACTTTTCTAGTGACTAATTTTTGTTTTCTGAGCTTGGTAAAAAGCATTTAATTCAGCTTTCTTTCTACCCTACTTGGTATAGGATTTTGAATATAAAGATGAGCTCTATTAGAACCAACAGGAAGCTTTATTTTCTGAAACCAAGAACACACAGGCGGATCATGTACTCGATATCAAGAGTTTCCAGATCTTTAGAAAAAGATACATGTACTCTGTATTAAGAGGAAAAGTCTTAACTAAAATCTCATATTACTAAATTCTGTATTACTTAATTCAGTATTATAACATTAAAGCTAAAGCTTTTCATCTTAATATAAAGTACATGTATCTTTTTGCTTGTTCATCGAGACTTCAAATATAAGAACTCCAGAACAGATCTTTGCTATGATATTCTAGTTCTTGGTGCCTATTGCTTGGTATAGTATCTGGATAGAGCTTTGAAAGATATAGAGATTAGATTATCTAGATTAGAACCTAAGAAAACTCAGAAACAAGATCTACACAGAATCTGAAAAAGATAAATTATAAGATGGAATACTTTATATGAAAGAAAGAGTCTGAGAAAAGGTAAAATTAAAGATAAAAGATCATATTTAAAGTAAATTTATAGGAAGTAAAGATGAACACTATTGAAAGCTGTACATTTTGAAAGTTCTTACTGTATATTCCAAGTATTTCTAATAAGAACTCTATTCTTCTTCTTTTAAGAACTTTTTATGTCTGTTTTAGAAACACTAAAAAAATTACTATCCTTCTTAAGAACCACCTAACAATAGATCCCTATCTAAACTTCATACTATTCTATTTTTTAAGTATTACAGGGTATCTCAAAGGTCTACAAATTCTGTCTGTCTACACTTTATAGACTGTCTATTGTTTTTCAATCTTCCTCAAAACAAGACCTTGAGAATATTATATATTCAATAATAAGTATCTGCCAAAATAAAAACAACAAAAAACAAAGGCATAATAATCAACTGTGGAACAAAAAAAAAACAACAACAAAACAAACGAAATTAACAAAAAATTCAGAAAACTTTTGCAAATCAAATATATGATATATGATTGCTAAAATAAAATGTATTTAATCAGGTAAGCCAGGTAGATAGGTAGGTACACGAATCGGTAGGTAGGTAGGTAGTCGAGGAAGTCATCGTTGCTGATGATTTTGCGATGCAATTGTATTAAATTTTTCACATGCCACTCAAAGAAATAACGTAAAGTTGTAGTGCCACAATGCAAATTTATAAATATGGGAATATATCTAACTATATATATGTATATTATTTGTTTTATATCTGAGTCATGATTTTAGTTTATTCAAAAAGAAACAATAGTAAAGAGAATCAGTCATTATAATCAAGTGTGATAAATTAAATTTTTAAATAACGTAACTAATTAAAATATTAGCTATACTTGTAGAAATTATTAGTTATACTTGAAAAAATTTTTAGTTATAATTGACTTTTAGATTTGCCTTATGAAAGTGAGGAAAATCTTAAGGAAATAATTTAGAAAAAAATTATTTGATTAGAAACTAAAAGCTTTTGGGAATTTCTATCTAAAAAGCTAATTTGTTATTATTAATTTGATTTTTAAATAGAAAATTTAGCCATATATTCTATGAAAAATTATATGCTAGTTAATTGGCTTAAAAAACTATTCTACGAAAATTATAAAAAATAAAAAAGGGTACTAAAAGCTAAAAAGTTATTAATAGTTTTGAAGCATAATTAAGCATATTCTGAGAAAGATAATTAAAAATATTTTTTAGTTTACTGGCTTATTTATCAATATATTTTTTATAAAAAAATATCCCAGAGAGTAATAATAAATATAGAATATAAAGGCTGGCTTAGTTTTCAATTTTTTCAAACAGTAATTTAACAATTTTTGGAAAAAATATATCAAATATTTTTTAGTAAAAGTTCTTAATAAAGAAAATATTTTAGATAAAAGAGTATCCCAGAAAAAAATATTAAAAAAATATGGAATGGGTATTAAAAGCTGGATAAGTTTACTATATTTTGAAAGGAAGACTAACTTAAAGAGTATCCTAGAAAAATATTAAATAATGTAGTACCAATTGCCAACTTAGTTTTCAATATTTATTTAAAGAAAGAGTAAGGAAAAAATGTATAGAAAAACTTTTCTCTTAAAAAAAAACTAATTCTAAAGGGACATGTTTCTCATTCTCAGTGTAAATATATCAAAAATTTTTATATAATAAAGTTGTTATATCATGTAGCTTCTCTATAATAAAGTTTCTATATGAAGGAATTTCTTTATAATAAAGTATTTATGTAATAAAGTTTTTATATAGTTTTTATATAAGACAAATTCTATATAATATATAGTGAAGATTCTCTATAAGGAAGTTTCTTTATGTTAGACTTTCTTCATAATGAAGTTTTCTTATTATGAAATTTCAATATGATGAAATTTTGTCTGGATCATTGCGAACTTATGAAAAGAAAATTTGGCTGTATAATTAATAGTCTTAATTTTAAATATTTTTTAAAGGAAAATTGTTCAGTATAAATAAATAAAATAAATTTAAAAAATGATCATAAATAATGTATCGACTCTATGGAAATTAGAAAAAAACATATTAAAATATTTCTAGTTAAATGTTTTCCCTTTTGATTCAAACAACTTTTATGAGTTTCATCTTTAATCCTTATATCTTTATGTCTTCTGTTTGAGTTTTATAAAATAAAAAAAAAAAAAACCCTTATTAACAAAAGCTTTTAGCCATTTATATTTTTAATAAATTTTACATTATATTTTTTTATTATAAAAAAATTAACAGAAATAATCAATTTATAGTTTTGAGAAATAGTTAAAGTAAATTTAGTTCCACTTTGCCTCTCACTTAATTGATCGTAAAAACCTTTTACACATTTATTGCAATTAATGTCTATATAATATAAAAAAAAAACTAAATTTATAGATACTTATATAAACCATTCACATTTCTCAAATGATGCATCACGAGTTGAAAACAAAAAAAAAAACCAAACTTATGACAATTATAATTCAAAGGCAAACAACAGTAAAAAAAAAAATAGAATGTCGATAATGCTAAATAATAAAGAAAAAGAAACCATAAACAAAAAGAATGACTAAATATTTATATGTAATAAATTAAATAAACGCTTACGACATTTAAGAGTGTTCAGTTCAAGTGACTTTAACTGAGATTTCTTTGCCAAAAAGTACTTCAATGAAATCATGGTAGAAACCATACCAAATATTTTTGCTATCTTTTAAATCAATTTTCTAGGACATATTTCACATTTGTTAGATAGTTTTGGTTGTTAAGCCTACCTTCTCCTCCCTTGAATTATTAATTTTCTGTTGACATTATCAACAAAAGCAAGCAACAACAAATATTGTCTATCTTATCTCAGTTTAAACACGGGGTAAATAATTGCTCAAAGAATTCTGGTCAACATACTGATTTCTGATTATGCATATAATTAAAAATAAAAACGATGACGTCAATTTATTGAGATTTCTTAACTTTTATCTGTGTGTGTGTGTGTGTGTGTGTGGGGAAAAGCCATTTACAGGGCATATAAAAAATGATTAGCAACTTTTGGTTTTAAATTCTTTAGAAATTTCTTAAAACTAAAATTTTATTTTAAACTGAATAATTTCCAATTTATTGTAGTGTTAAAGCCAACCGGACTTGATCAAGAGGTTTTTTTTTTTTAAATTAACTACTAAATAAATAATTAATTAAACTGTGTCTTAGAGTTGAAAATAATATTAATATTTAATTTAGCTAGGAAATTCCACCTACAGAAACTTGTGATGAGGCATTTCCTTAATTGGCTAATCGAATAGGTTATGGAATGGACACGTAATGATATCTTTATATATATATGTATATTTAAAGAATGTGTCACCTAGAAATAGATAATCTTTATGTGTAACTGTTGCCAGGCTATGCCAAATTCTTGCAAATTCTTAAGAAATTATTCTATAATTCGAATCTTAAACTTGTTTTGTGAATGAAAACTTTAAAGAAATGTGTAATCTTCTAAGAAATTTCTACTACTAAATAATTTTGTGAAGTTTTTACTTACTGCAGACTTGCAGATGAATATACTATATTTTAAAAGATATATATATATTAGAAGTATCAGCTATTTTGTAACATTTATGATCAACTATAATGTGTTCTTGCTTATAAAACTCTATTCAGTTCATGTTACTTACCTCTGTCCTAGAATAACTTTATCAATATAATGTTAAAAATAATATAAAAATATAATTTTAAAAATTTTTTAAAAATATATTATGACTTTTAGTTTGTTTTTTCAAATATAATTGTTCAAAAGGTTGAAAAATCGCTTATGATATTAGGATTTCTGTATTTTAGCACAGGAAAAAGTAATTTTCTAACTCTTAAAGGTCTCGAAAATAAAAAAAAAGTTCGAAAATGTTTTTATTGGGCTTAGATTATTATTAAGAATATAAATTCTTTCTTTATAGCTTGGAAGAATATAAATTCTTTATATTCTAAATAAGAATATAAATTTTTTCTTTCATTTCTGCTAACTTCTTAAGTTTTCAAAAGGGCAACATCATTAGTATCGAAAAGTACTTTGATCTTGAACTTTTAAACTTGCTCGAACATGAAAATCAGGTTTTGTTTTGTTTTATTAAAATTTCTATATTCTACATCTTTATTTTTCTAATCCATAATAATCTTACCTTTAAGCCCATAAACAGAAAGAAATAGGAAACAAATTTTTGTTATTAGGATATTTGTATTTCAGTAGAGGCAATTCTACTTTTCTAACACTTTCAAATGCTACCATATCTTTTAGAGTTGCCCGAAATAGCAAAAAGTTTTTTCAACAAAAACAGTTTTAAGTTTTTATGTATTTATCCTTTGAAATCCTACCATTTAGACATGTCCTAAGTCAAAAAAACATTGAAGTAAAGCTTTTAATATAAGAATTTATGTATTTTAGTACAGTAAATAGTAATTTTTTAGTCCTTTACAATCGTATCCCTTAAACTTGCTCAAAAATGGAAAAAAGTTGGAAAATACAGCTTTTAAAATTAGTGTTTGTGTATTTTAGCAAATAGTAATTTTCTAGTCCTTTTCAATTCTATCTCTTGGACGTGCCTAAAACTGGAAAAAAAGTTGAAAATTATTATTGTTATTAGAATTTCTGTATTTCATTATGAGAAATCCCAATTCTCTAGCTCGATCTAGATCTAAAAATGATAATA
The DNA here is from genome assembly GCA_018903615.1 of Drosophila neocordata. Lineage (NCBI taxonomy): Eukaryota > Metazoa > Arthropoda > Insecta > Diptera > Drosophilidae > Drosophila > Drosophila neocordata. The sequence continues at coordinate 334,238 of JAEIGI010000014.1, forward strand.
TGAAATTTGTTTTACTAAATTTAAATTTTAATTGATAATATTTCATTTTATCATTATTGAAATTAGATTTTATAAGGCTTAAGTCTAAACGATCTACTTCTTAAAGTATTAACAACATTTTTAAGAAATTTAGATATTTGGTAACCATTTGTATATAGGTATGTGTATATAATTGTTTCAAACCCCTTCTCCACTGACTACGCCTCTGTTTACTCATTGTCTGAATGACTCTGCTTGGCTGTGTGTCTGTGTGTTTTTTTTGTCGCCTCGGGCGCGCCTGAGAATTGTTAGCAATACTTGACTGACTGAATCTGAATGGTTTTTTTTTTCTCTTAGCTGGGAAACTCTGCAAAACTGGTTATGATTTGTTGTTAGAGATGTTTTTTCTTCTTCTTTTTCTCTTTTGTGTTTTTTTTTCACCTGTTCTTCCTTCTCTAATATTCAATGACAATGGCAAATAACAATTGTGGGGTCGCTTGGCACCTGCAATTTAAGAAAAACAACTATAGAAGTAGTAGAAGAAGAAGAAGATGCCTGGCATTTAGCATGTTAATCAAACTGCGTCAATGACAAACAGGCCAAGTAAATATTTGTTGGAAAAATACTTATGAAACTTTTCATGAGCCATAAAATACAGTAAATATTTATGTAAATTAATGGAATAGAAAAATATTAGAATGAGTAATAATTTATTTTGAAATTGTTGGGAATAAAAAAGAAAATTAATTTAAGGTTTTTTTTATATTTTGTTTTGAGCCTTAAAAAAATGAGCTTAGTATTGGTACATGAAATTGATTTGTTGAAGATTGAAAATTTCTTTTAAAATTATTAAAATATATTATAAAAATTATTTTTTTACTTGAATAAAATTTTCTTTTAAAATTTTAACAAATTAAGTTGACTTTTTTTGTAATTTTTTATTGCTTTTTTTATTTTTATTTAAACTTAAGTTGATCTATTCCTAAGCCATTTAAGGTGTTTTATTTCTTTCAAATTAAATTGTGTCCTGGATTAAGGAAAATGTGTAATTAATTAAGTTTTTAAAACTTTATCTTAAAAATAAAATAAATATTTAAAAAATATGTTTTTAAGTTCTCAAAACAATTTACCTAAATCTTAAAAATTTTTGTTTGTAAAAAATTTTTATTTAAATATTATAAAAGAAGTGTAAAAGTTCCTTTATTAAATTACTTAAATTTAAATAATATTTCTGCTCCATGATTCTTCATAATTGAAAAACAAATATTTTAAAGAATGTTTCACAGCTTTCGATTTATAATTTAATTATTATATTTTTGCCTTATTTTTATATTCTAAAACTTAAGGATCATAATTTGACCAAATATTATACCCTTGCAGAAGGTATAATAAAATTGTTCAGATATCTGTCTTTTTCTTCGCAAGAAATAGACCTTTAATATTGAGCTACATTGTGGAAACTTGGTAGATAAGCTCTTTAATTCATCAGGCAGTTAAAGTATAAAAATCATTCGGATCGGAAAACTATAAGAAATAGTAAATTGACTTTATTGATGGTTAAAGTTTAAAAATTTATAATTTTGCATGGAAACCGATGAAAAAGGAAAATAATGGGTAATAAGTCTAGAACTGCAAGGGTATACAAACTTCGGCAAGGTCAAAGTTAACTTCTTTGGATTTTTTAAGGATTTCTTTTAGTTAAGATGGTAAATTCATAATATCAAGTTTTTTTTAAGTAAAATGAAACTAAACAATTGCAATATAGAAATATTTCTTAAAAAATTATTTTTATATTTAACGTAAACAAAAACATAAACACTTTTATTTTCTAAATATAAGCTTGTTTTTAAATTTTAATAAAATTTTATATTTCTTCATAAAACATTTTCAAAGTTATTTCATCAAACAAATGTCCCAATTTTAGGTACCAAAGCACCTAAATTCAGTGTATGAGCAACTTATTTGAATACTTATCATACATTTATCTCATATCTCTGTATATGAGTATTATCATGAGTCATTCATCCGCTTAGCACCAACTTGTTAAATTTCTCACATAAATTCAGTCGGTTTAAAAAATTAACTAAAAAATGGCAATTGAACTTTTGCATATTTTCGAGTCTTATCGCAGACACAGAATTTCACTTATCAAAAAACAATTTAAGAAAATTAAAATTAGAATTTAAATTATTGTTAGAAATGTGCCGCACTCACACGACACGTTTTGTGGGACAATAGTTTTATTGTTGTTTTTTATTCTTTTAATTTTATTTTTTTTTTTTTGTCTGGCAGAATCAACTATTTTTACCTGTTTGTATGTGTGTCTCTCTTTAGCTTTGCTTTTGTATCTGTACCTAACGGCTAATTTACTTTAATGATGAGAAACCGCTTAAATAAACAAACAACTACAGCAGCAACAACAACAACAGCAGCAACAGCAACAATGGAGGAGTAGATGGAATCTATGTACTTTAACTATGCAGGTTGAAGGAGGGTCAAGTTGGCTAGCTGACTGAGCCATTGAAAGGAGAGGGAAGGGAGCTGAGACTTAGTGCTTAGGCAATATCTCTCTGATAATGTCTATGTGTGTGTGTGTGTGTATGTGTACTTCATGCTTGATTGCAAATTCAATTAAAGTTTTATACAGTTCTCGAAAGTTTTGGAAGGGGATTCCAATTTGACAAATCAAAAAAAATATATATATATGTATACATAAATCTAAACAAATCGTGGCATAAATTACTTAAAAAAAATAAAATATAGTTTATAAAATAGGAAATCTAGAAAATATTTTAAAATATTTAGTAAAAATATTTAGCTACCATCTGATCTATTATCTTGTTATATTTCTTCCAAAAGTTTTTGGAAAATGTTTATCATTAGATTACCCAAGACTAGCTAATAGCAGACATAGACTATCTTCTTCTTAATCTTCTCTTTTCTACGTCTTTTATTTAAGAAGCATTACTTAAAGTTAAAGATCTATACTTGTCTTTTTCTTCCAATCTTCTTCATATTTTTTCCATAATTTTTTAAAAAATGTTTATCATTAGATTAACCAAGTCTAGCTATCTTCTTCTTAATCTTCTCTTTTTTACAACTATTTTACAAGAAGCTTTACTTTAAAGATCTATACGTAGACTACCTAGGCAAAAAGTTTATACCTTATATATAAAACTGAACTGTATAGTGAAAAAAATATCACTGCCCTTTTTTGTAGAAGAATTTTGATATAATAAAACCCATATAATAATATAATAAAATCTTATCTATTATAAAATTTATATTTATTTAAATATATTATATTTATATTAAAGAATTCTTTCCTAAAGTCTGAATCACTAGAACTAGAATAACTCAATTGAATGCCTCTAAAACAAGGCTAAAATATTTTTTGTATATATATAAAGCGTTAATACTGATATTCAAAACACTTTGTTAAAATTTTTTAATGAAAAATTTTTCATTTTAATTGGTTTAAAACTTTTATAGTCTTGATAAGGATTAAAAAAACCAAAAGGAGGAGCTACCTTATTATGAGAGCTCTATGATATAGTCATCCATTCGGAATGATGCCGATGTACGGAACTAAAAGAAGCATATACATAAGTAAAATTTCAGCTCTGTAGCTTTAAGGTTCTCAGTGGAGATCTTGTTGATCCAAGCAGAGGTAAAGGCAGACAGGGCTATATAGACACAGTTCAAGATCAAGAATATATATAGTTTATAAACTACGGGATGCTGGGGTTTGGATAGTTTTGGAAAGTTTGGATATTCCTTTTTTGTACGAATATAATAGGAGATCATAATGATATAATAAAGAGACATAATGATCATATGATAGTTGTTTCAGAAGTTTTTTAAAGAAATGCCTGATATATAGATGATGATGATGATTTTTTAAGGTTTAACGTGTTGTATCTTGTTTCTTACGTACTAAAACAAATCAATTATAGTAGAGCTTTATCCTGAGTTATAGACATTGTAGGTACTCTTGAGTAGTTCTAATTTAAATCAAATTCTTGTTTACTAAAAGATTCTAATACTATCAAATAGTTTTCCACTAAGTTATAAACAGGAGCTATTTATGTTTAAACTTTACCCTTTAAACTAATCTATTCCATTTACCTAACGATAAACCGTTATAAAAACTTTTAAAATTTCCAATTTCCGCCTAGGCTCTATTAATTTAAACTATGTTTGTGTGTGTGTGTATTTGTTGTCTGTTTCTTTTTTGTTTCCATTTCAATTGTTTCATAATGCCAGTTCCGCTTCCTAATAGAACAAAGAGGAGACAGAGAATGAGTACTATAAACCCACATGCGAGTATTAAACAATTATTATTATTATTAATATTACGTGTCTTACCTATTATTGTTGATTTTAGGCAACTATTTGTTGCTATTTTTTTTCTTTTTTTTTCTTTTCGCTTCATTGTTTACTTTGTTTGTGAATTAAAAATCGCTTACAATTGTATTTGATGCTGTGTTGATGAATAGAATGAAGGCGGCAGCGGCGTTGGTGGGGGCATAAAGGGTACTCAAGGTCGAGCTCATCTCGACTGACAGCAAACCAAAATTGTTCAGTAAATTAAGCTAATGTTAATACACATAAATCTTACAACAAAAAAAAAAAAAAAAATACTTTTTACCTTCTCCTCTACCCTTAAAATGATGATTCAACAAGATTTGCACCAAAAAACATTATAATAAATTTTAACTCAAATGCGGAAAACAAAATGCCTTTTTTGTAAATTTTACTTTTTTGTTTTGTAGTCGCCGACATTGTTGTAAGACTTTGTATTATTATTTCAGTTCAGGGTCGTTGGAAAGTTTAGTATTTATAGGTACCTACATATTACCGTAATTAATATACAAATGCAAATATATATCTATCTCTCTCTCTATCTCTCTGCTAACAAGATTTGCTAATTGTAAGAAATCGATCATTTGCATATACAATTCTTATAAACAATGTTGCCAGATTTCACACATTTGTTCCTTAACTGCGATAGAGCCGCAATAGTCTTACGAAATGTCGCTCTTCCGTTCCCATATTAAGTGAAAGCAATCATTCTGTGATTTACAATTATTGTTCTAAAGAACTTTACTTAATTCTTTAAGTACTCTAATGTCAGTTAGATATTCAAAAATTGATAAATAATTAACCTAAGACTTTTAAATTTCATATATTATCACTTACAATTACATCATTTTGGAATAACTTTACGCAGTCATTAATATTTGTAAAAGTACACGTAATTTAATGATAAATGTATGATATATAGTATATTATATATAGCTGGCAAATTAAAAAAGTGTGCGAAATTGATCATCTTTCGAGAAATTTACATATACAATTCCCACAAGTAACAGTGGCAAGCTTCAAACACCTGTTCCGGCCGTCAAACTTCAGGCACACGTTCTCTCTAATCGGATTTACATAAGTTGAAGGTCTTTTATCGTTATAGTGGAGAAATATGCATTAAAAACAAAAAAAACAAAAAAATTGTTTTTAGCAAGTTTGCAACCGAAAATAAATCACGTTGCCGATAAGCCAACTGTGAAAATCAATTTGACCCATGAACACATGCTAACGGAATTTCTATTTGGCTTTTTCAAGTAGAGCAGTAAGCGGTAAAAAAAAACAAAACTTACACTTAAGCACGACCATAAAAATATTAAATAAAATTATGTAGTTAATAATACTTATATTGCTATAAGTTCTTTAGAAAAATTAACGTAACTTGGCACGTAAAAAATGATATGAAACAGCAATCTGTAAATGCCTGTAACACTTGGTAAATGTATGATGTTACGGGGGGGGTTGTCCGGAATGTAGGCCAACATATTGCCAATGACATTATGTCCAAAGCATATAGGTATATATGTGATAAGGTTGTCCATGAATCGTTTGATAAGGCCACAAATGCTGCACTTGAATACTTGAATGAACAGTTTACTTATCATTACCCAAAAAAAAAAAAAATATTAACTATAACCCACTATAACCATAAAGATATAGAATCTAGTATAGTGTAATATAGATCAAATATCTTTAATTCGAATTCTTTTTCAAACTATAAGTTATTTTAGAATTCAAGCTGATAAAATGGCAGTTCTCCTTCACCCTATTGTAGAGAGTATGTGGAATGTATGTATAAGAAACAGCTCATTAGGAAATCTTATGATTTTTTTTGTTATCGGTAATGTTACGAGAAACAAATGAGCAACCATGAAAATAAATTAAATAATGTTTAAGTCGACTTAGTTATGTTCTATAATCAGCTGTTTGGGTAAATAATTTCGCTTAAAAGAAGGAAACTTTCTTTTATATAAGAAAACAAGGGTTTTTTGACGGTAAAAACCCCTTTTTTATGTTAGCCTAGGGTTAATTGATCATAAATATATAGAGTGATATAGCAATATGACATGTTTGAAAAAGTAACTCAGGAAGATAACTGAAGTTTCGGGGTAGATAACTTCGTTTAAAGAAGGAAACCTTCTTTCATATAAGAAAACAAGAATGTTTTGACGGTGAAAAAACCCTTTCATAACTTTAGGCGAGGTCTATTAGGTCTATTGATCATAAATATATAGAGTGATGTAGAAAGTTTGGAATAGTAACTCAGGAAGATAACTGAAGTTTCATAAAAACGCAAGCGAGCGTAGTAACCATGAAGCAACAACTGGCTGTACATTTTTCTATATATTTATTTAACTATTTTTTATCTTCACTCAAATATTGTCCATCAATTTGTCGATCAATAGTGCTTCATAAAGCATTACTCCACTCATATACCCTACATTCAAAGGTTATACAAAAACAAATATGTAGGATAGAAAAAAATTAAGCAATTCTAAAGCATTTCATTTCGCTATCGCCAATGAATAATAAAGCATGGCTTTTATAAAACTAAAAAATTCGTTTCCTTCTTTATTTCCAGCTACAATCATCATGTCCAGTTCCCCGAAAACGCCTACACCGCCCACATTGCCACCGGGAGTGACAAAAACTTGTCATATAGTCAAGCGACCCGATTTTGATGGCTATGGCTTTAATTTGCATTCGGAGAAGGTGAAACCAGGACAATTTATAGGTAAAGTTGATGCCAAGTCACCAGCAGAAGCTGCAGGCCTTAAAGAGGGTGATCGCATCCTGGAAGTCAATGGGGTATCCATTGGCAGTGAGACCCACAAACAAGTGGTAGCCAGAATTAAAGCCATTGCGAATGAAGTGCGTTTGCTACTGATCGATGTGGATGGAAAAGCTTTACCATTGCAACAGGAGACAGCACCAGCAGCAGTAACAACACCAACAACACCACCACCACCATCCTCAGTTAATGTCAATGGGAATCGATCGCCATCTGCCTATGAGGGCACCAAACAAGAGATTCCCGGTGCCAGTGCCAATATAAGTAGCATTAGCATGGTCAGCACTAAAAGGGCATCCAATGCCAGTAGCATTCAAAGTGGCAGCACCATGAATGCCAGCGATATGGATGTTGTGGATAGAGGCATGCCAGTTACCCAGGCACCTGTTATCCAATCCAGTCCAGTATCACCACAAAATGGCAGCAAACCCTCATCGCCAATTAACAATAACACACTGATGGCCACACCACCGCCGCCATCGGCCACCAATATGATGAACAATGGCAATGGAACGGTCTATAGCAGCACAAATGGTAATACAAATGGTACATCATCCACACCATCGCCGACTCCAACACCAACAGCAACAACAGCATCCAGTGTTAATCGAGCGGGCAGCCTTAATTTACCTTTGACCGCAGCTGAAATGCGAGCCAAATTGGCATCGAAAAAGAAATATGATCCGAAAAATGAAAGTGTCGATCTTAAGAAGAAATTCGAAATTATACAAAAGCTCTGAGAGAAAATTAAAAATTGGAAAAGCTATCTATTGCTTCATCCATTCGATCGAAACATTCTCTTAAACTCTTTCATATCTCGAAGGAAGACACACCCACACACACCACAAACACACACACACACACATCATGATGAGGAATAAAGATGAAGGCACCATGTTATTATCTTACACACACAATGCAAACAAAATAAAAAAGTAAAAGAAATTTGATACAATTTGACAGCAAAACGTTTCAAAATAAAACATTTAGCATATTTTTAGTACGCAAAAGTCACTTATGAACTAAGCAACGTTTTTTTATATTATTAAGTTCAGCAGGTATCAGAAAAATATACAAAAAATATATCTACCTATCTATATATAAATATATATATATATGTATAAATTTATATAAATATCGTTTTATACAATTGGCAATCTTTTTTTCGCATTCGTTGAAATATATGTACTTAGTTTTGCATATACATTTTTACAGTAAATAAAGAACAATTAAAAAACCACAAAAAAAATATTTAAATTGCCCTTTTTTTATATCAAAGAACCGACTCGAAAATACTCTGCAAGTACACACTAATCTTGGAAATAATCTGTAAGTACACAATGTCAATCCCTTTACATTTCAAGACCGCCTGTTAGAGGATCAGTATTTGATATGATAATACTTTATACTTTAAAAATCAAAAATTTCCGCATTTCAACATTTTTGTTTGGTCACAATTAATGCAAAAATGATTTATTAATTCCAAAAACGGAAATTGTAAAGTAGGGGATTAAGCTTGGCATGCCTTGACTGCTCTAATGCTACAATTTTAAATATTAATAATTGAACAATTTTCGATTTTTCAAAAGATATTAAAAGCACTCATTCTATGAAGATATAGGTACTTAGTTTTAGAATTTTAAACTCGCGAAATACGCAAGAAAAACAAAATTATGAAAGATATTCAGCTTAGAAATCGTTCTATATGTAAAATTTGACGTATAATATAACTTAAACTTTTCAATTACAAAACCCCTATTATTATCTCATCTTTAGATTATATGTGACATAATTGACCTTAATGTCTAGTATTGCCTTTCTTGGTTAAATTTTCAAATTTCCATGATTTAATCATGAAAACGTGCATTTTTCAATAATATTACCAATTGCGTTATAATTAATCAATCTGTCTTTCAAAAGTCATTAAGCTTTAATGATGACCACTCCTACAACTAATTGATATAGCTATCTTACCTAGAACCATTTTGTATAAGTAACCGATTGTTAAAATTGAAAATTAATCTTAAAAGTTAAACTGTTGTCGAATTGTTACTAATATATACAGTATATATAATGAGTAATAAAATTTTATAGATAGAAAATATAGCAAATTTGTCTATTAGAACTTCTCTTTTAACAAGTTGTTTACAAAGCTAAAAAACTGTGTTTTAATATTAATCAAATTTAAAGTTTGTTTAACGAACAAATTTTAAGGCAAAGCTAATAAAACTCATTGAAAGGGTATAAAAACCAATATAAATAAACCAAAAAAAGCTTGAATATTTCAAAAGTAATTATTAATTACAGGGGCGTGGCTAAAATGTTAAACAAACTTTATATTTTGGGACAAACATTGTAGAAATGGGCCTAGAAACAAAAATTGATGGCATTAATTCATAAAATTTATCTAAACGTAAACGAGTAAAAATTTCTAGTTCTGCAACTCTAGAAACAAGACGATTCTAGCACGGAATATAGAAAACAATTGTATTTGTTTTAATTAGCACTTTTCAGCTGTTTCAATAAAAAAAAAATATTGTTATTTACCTCAGACTTGGTTTTACAATAGTTAAAAGTTCAACAGTGTGAATTAAGATTACTTAAAAGTATTCAACATATCTCTAAATACAAATGTTCGAACCTAACTAGATTACAATTTACACATACAAACTATTACCTTAAAATAGGCAAAATTCCAATTCTTATTTAGATAAGAGAAACTTTGTTTTTTTTTTTCTTTTTTATATTCCCTGCCTCTTGAGATTACAAAGACCAGCGACTACTACAAGCAGCTCATTTAGATAGCCCAACAATGACTTCTGTTGAATGGCATTGTGTTCCAATATTTTAAATTCTCTTAGGGTGTCAATCATTTCACGCATTTGCAAACGGCAGGCGGGTTCGGAATTACGCAAAGTGGGCAGCTGTATATTCGGGACACGTTTCGAGGTTAAACAGCCATCAATAACTGACAATGATTGCTGCTGGGCCAGTTCTCCTGTCAGACGTTGTACTTCAAATTTGCTTAATGCTTGTTTGGATTCACTTTTAATTTCATCTTCATCGTAGTCATCGTCCAATTGGGGATCTCTTCGTTCGCGTTGCACTGCCTGACCGGGCTCAGCACATAGCGTAAGATAATTGGGTATGATTTCATGAAAATTTGTGGCCTCAAATAGTTGAAGATCATCACATTCACCGGGAAAGGCTGGCGATATGTAACTAATGATGCCTATAAGGTAGAAATCAAATTGGTTTAAAACTAATTCAGTTTGTCAAGACAAAAATAAAGAGATTATGCAAGTTAACTGATTCTTGCTTTCTCTAATTTAAATGCATTCCATATTGCCTGTTTATCCTTACCATTTGTATTAATACAAAGGATAAACTTGTAGCTGGAACAAGCAAAATCCAATTGTTTCCAAACATCCGTCTCCACGCATTCGATAAGTGAACGTACATGCATAAGATTGGCTCTGTAATCCAGTGATGTATGCTTTAACCTATCGTAATAATGCTGGGCACTTGGCCAACATATCAAAGGACGCATAGATCGAGCTAACCGAATCAGGGTTCGCTTAAAGGTTTCCTCTACATCCGCTTCACTCAATTCAAAGTATTCAGCTAGCACGGCAAATGGTTCATTTTGGCGCAATTTCCTTAGGGTAATGCAGCAGTCCAAATGGGTGACATTACGGCAAATAATACGCTTTAAAATGGTCATATGCTCACTGTGTACACCCAGGTGCAGGAGCGAAGCATTCTCAATTAGTGTAAGGGTCATGCTACGCATGGTGCGTTGCGGCATATCGCGTTTTATAAACACTGCTTGACGTACAGCAGACGAGACGCGGGGAGCAGCTGACACTGTCGGCTGGGTCGAGATGGAAGCGGTGGATTCAAGAATAGGAGTAGCTGCTTTAATAGCTGGTCTCGTGGTGGCCTTTATTATGGTATTTGGTGGCAGCGAATTAATGGCCACACCCAGAGATTGGAATTGGGACTCCCGCGACGCTGAGACTGTGCACGCAGTTGATAAGTTTCCCGACTGTATCATATATTTGGGTGTCTTTGCAGCCGCTATAAGAGGGATATAATAAGAATTTGAGTCGTGAACACAGTTCCCCGCAATTTACTCACATCCCATCAATGCTTGTGTCGTTGTAGTGCCGACCCGCTTCATTTTATTGAGCAACGCGTCCGTAGCCAGTGCAGGAGGAACTCCCGCCTCTACTTTTATTATTGGTTTCTGTAAAAATAAGTTTTGTTGTTAAACAGCTGTGAACCGCAACGGTTAAGATATGTGGCAACGCCATTGTAATTTTATACCGTGTAGCCTCGAGATTAAAGAGCATATTAGAACATTCGTTTTACTGCGGAGACCATTTTCATAATCCATTACCACTAGTATTAATGGTTCCAAACTCGGACTACAATTTCCTTTCATGTTGTAATTTGTACAAAGTTTGTTGTTCGATTCTCCGTCCATTAAATGTTTTCAAGACTTGAATAACTGACGCAGATAATACGCTTGACATAATTGACAATAAAACTCTTTGATGTTACTTCTTAAAAAGGATTGACTTTGATGAAAAATTCACCACGCCTACTTTTTTACTAGGAATGTGAAAGTCGACTTTCGTTTGACAGCCGCAATTTGACTCTGTTGCATTTTACCTTAATAATTTTAACCGCTTGCTGTGGTTTTGACCGAAAAACCATGGGTATGGGTATTTGTTGCTCATTTCCTGATGATTTTTGATATTTAAATATAGTTAAGGACATTTTTTTTTTTACAAACTATTTCCTGTGTCCTTTTTTACTCTTGGCTTCTGTGCTTAAGACAGTTATGGTCAGTGATGTCAATTGCGCTGGACTATAAAAGCGTTCACACAGGCAGCTATTTATATAGCCATTTTGTTGAATTCTTTTTATATATGTTCTTTATTATTGAATTTTGCCTAACAATTATTTTTAATTATTATAACTAAAAAGTCTTGTTAGACTACTTTCTTAACCAAATATCCAATTGGAATTATAGAAGTAAATTAGGTTATGTTTTTTTAGCTTACCTTTCAAAACCCGCTATAGTAGGCATCTCTCTGATGATTCTGGCAACATTAAAGAAAATATATCGATACACGTGAGATCGAGTTAAGTTGTATCGATTTGCTTGGGGTTCGATATATATGGCGCGCACTTAACTCATTATAATTTCGAACTTCAACGTGTTCGGTTGCCCCACAGCTAGAAACATAATTTTAATTTTCAATTTTTTTTTAACACACTTAAACGGTTGGTGTTTTACATTTAACAAGTATTTCCTTAAACAAAAATTATACGTGCTAATATTGTATTTGTGTGTGTGTGTCTGTGTGTGTGTCCAAAATGCTGACCGTGAATAAATAAAAATTGTAAACGCGTCATGCATTAATAATTAAGCAATTTCAATGCAAACCCGGCCCCAGTTTGTTTTCTTTGGTTAACATACAAAAATCCATTATCAGCTAAAATTGCATATCCAAATAATGAGAGATAAAAAGAAAAATATAATTATCCAGCGTATCAATGGAGAAGGGGATTGCGATAAGTCAACTTTTGGTCCGCTCCACTAATTATGTTAAATAAATAAAATACAAAAATAAACCATAACAGTAACAAACAAATTGAGGATGTGCAAAACCCTAACTTCAATTACGGTTGAATGTACTCCCACTATTATGCAGACTGCGGGTATTTAAGGCCAACGCAAACTTTAATTTAATTAAATTTCACTTGGGTGTGTATGCATGTATATCAGTGTGTGTGCGTTCGTCTCACTAAACATGCGTTTGGTAAAAAAAAGAAAAATTCAAATTATAAATGCTAGCCTCGACTTTGCTATACCCTATGCCAAGTTGAGATGTAACTTGGTTTAACAAGATTCTTTGTTTTGTTGATGACAACAAATGTATGTATCTATCTGTCTTACTTACATTTACTACTAAAGTAGCACAGTGGCGCCATCTAGATACTGATGTTCTTTGCATGCCTCTTTTGTTAAGAAATCTTTTTGCAACTTCTCTGTTTTAGAAGCGATTTAAAATACATTTATTAAAATAATGGTTTCTAAATTTTATTTATTATATTATTCGTTAAATGTTTAAATGACAAAGGCATGTTTTAAAGCTAAAAAAGATTAAAAAAACAGTGGTTTATAACAGTTTTTAAAAACACAACCCTATATAGCAAATATTTTACTTCTATTCTATACAATTGTGGTAAGTTTTCTTCTCAAATTTTATATTTCTGACTCTCAAACTCTTCAAGTTAATAGAGTTCTTATACAAAGCCAAATAGTTTCAGAACCTCTCTCTCTTTCTCTCTCTACTTGTTGATCAAATATATATATAGTTGATATACCCCTTCACTCTTTGTATAGAGGGTATAAAAACACTGCGGCTTGACAACGTCACCAAAAGCAACAATATTCGAGTCGCACCCACACTTCATACAGACTGAGGCAGTATACAGAGTAATAGACTTTGCTATAAATGAATTCATTTTGTTGTTATTACTTTTAAATGTTTTTGCTTTCTAGCCGGTGTTCGATTACATTAGTAAACAACAACAACAAGTGTTGCTATTGATACAACAGCGGGGGAAATTCGTGGGAACCCTTTTTCGCAATATCACAAAAATATTCTCTTTATACTTTATCTTCTCATAAAGAACTGAAAAAGAAAGAAATTATGAAAGTTGTAAGATCATTGTGAAAAAAGGGAAATGTATAAATAACCAAGCAAAAATAATCAATTGCTATTTTTACACATTTTAATGTGTGCAATAATTTTTTACACTGACCTTTTAAATTCTGGAAAAAGGCCGTTATTTTTGTCTATAAATAAAGTATATATAGGTTAATACATATGAATCGATTATCGATATAGAAATGGTTGGGCGTATTAAGAGCAATGTGTTAAGAGTTAGCCACAGCCTTAAGCATCGTAAGATATCGATGCAAATATTGGTTTACATATGTATCTATATATAGAATTTATCGGAGTAACTTTAGAACTCAGTTGGAAATAAAACATGGTTGAAATGTTTATGTATAGCACTGTAGAACACTTAACCGTGTAAAAGGAATGTATATCCTACCTTAACCCTTTTGAAATTGGTTTATTACAAGACTTTGCTTTTGCTACTATTTAAATTTATTACCAAAAAATATTTTTTTAAAAAGATAACGCAATATTTTTCATATTTTTCAATTAAATATATTCAAAAGGACATAGTTCCATATAGATTAATTCGCTCTGTGTTTTCTAGTCTCTAGTTAGAAATATTTCCTTGAGCTTTGTATGATTTCTCAAAGTTCCAAAGCTTCTTAAAAGACTTTGATCTAAAAATAAAGTTAGGTTAGGGTTGCCTAAGAAATTACTTTCAAATAAAGTTAAAAGTTTTATCTAAATGAACTACTTAATAATGCCACTTAAAGTACTTTCTTGAAATGATTCTTCAAATATTAAATGTTGGAAACTTTATTCAAGCCTTTAATATTCTAAGTTAGCCTAACCCTTTAGATTTTGATAACCAATAAAGCCGAACGATTGTTTGAATATACACTTCAATACTTTCTACACGACAGGTTATTCATTTGTCAATATATATGAATCAATATTTACTCAACTGCCCATCCCCCTTTTTTGTATATACATAGGTTTATCTGAACTATTCTTATCTAATCGGTAGCATTACGTTTGCAAACCTTATGATTAATTTAGATTACAAGATCAATTGCAAAACGTAAATATTAACTAAATTAAATAGTTTTATTACTTTAATCTCTTCTACATAAATTGCAATTAACAGATCTTACCCCTCATCGTCCCCTTATTACCGTACTTCACTCCCCTCATCTGTGTTTACAGTCTATTACTCTTGTCACGTTCGATTTGAATGACGCAAATTGGTCTGGTCTCTGTCTTTATATCTCTCTCTCTCTCGCTCTCTCTCTAAAAAAAACTAAAGTGCAAAATCAACAGTTAATGATCTAAACAATGTTTACCACCTGTATATGTATGTGTGTGTGTGTGTGTGTGTGTGGGTCAGTGTAAATTTCAAATTGCCAACGACAGCAAACAGAAGCGTTGTAAGTCACTTAAAACTGCAAAAACCTTTTGGTGAGCTGTCAAAACCGCAAAATTGTGGTTAAAAAAATAAATATACAAAAAAAAAAATAATAATATAAAAATAAAACGTTCAAATAAGTTTTAAATGCAATTAAACATAATGAACTTGGTTTTTGTGGATTAACCAATCATATATAACGAAAGTCAAATTGCTCACATTGTTTGTCAGCCATAACCAATTGGAGCAGAAAATTAAAAAAAAAACCCGAGGGTCGGTTAGACCGAAATTAAAACAAAAGCCGACGAATTTTATACACTGACATATAAAAAATTGTTATAATTTCATATTATATTCTATATATAAACAAGTAATCTATTCTTGTATGAAATATTTTAAGAGTTTATATTCGACTTGTTTCAAAAATTAGTTGAAGTAGTTGTTATACTCTATAATATAGAGCAAAAATAGTCGTATCATAGATAACATAGAGTCGATATTATCTATGGTAAGACTCCTTTTGCTTTAAACTGTTATATGGTATTGTTATATAGTGATATTTTTATATAATACAAATTCCATTTAAACTAATTTGGGCTTAATAGTGGCAATTTAGGTAATGTTATCTGTAGAAATTTTTTAATATTAAGCAAAGTATCTTAGCTAGCAAAAACATAAGTATCTTAGCAATGTAGTTCCCTAAAGTATGCTAAGATTTCCTACTTTTCTTAGTTCACTGTTAACTCACTGTTATCTTAACAGTGTAAAGTATGCTAACTACTTTTGTTACTTCACTGTTAACTCTCTGTTATCTTTACAGTGTAAAGATGTAATTTCAAAGTTAAAGTACTTTCATTTGTATTTAGTGTATACTTTTTACTAATTCTTGAACTAATTGCTACGGCAATTCTTTTGTATATAGATAGATCATATATATCACTCTACTATATCCATGTTATTAAGGTAAAAACTGGTAGGTTGCCCTATTACTACAATTTTACAATCTAAAATCTAAAATATATATAGATATACACATTCTGAGCTTCTTTCTTCTAACTTCTCATTTCATACAAAGAAAAGGACTTTAGTTCAAAGCAAAGGACTTCTTAATAAGTTCGTTACAGAGTATTTGTAGCTCTGTAACTTACTGCAAATTGTTATTTAATGAAAGGGTATATTTGGCATTCCAATCTTGAAATCAAAAGGGGTGGAGGGGGGGTAGACAGTGGAATTGGGTGGACAGTGGGTGAGGTAACTCCCGCAGCGCCTGCGTAACTGTCAAATTGTTGTAAAAAAAATCAATAACACAAATGTTAACATGATTAAAATGCTAAAAACAAGTTGAGCGACCAATAAAATGGAAAGAAAAAAAAGAAAAAACAGCAACAAATAATAAAAAAAAGAAAAATAAAAAGCAATGCTTAGACAACAATTTAAGGCAATAACCGAAAGCTACTACCACAAACTCGACTCGGAATCGGACCAATCGGGCAATCGAAATGGAGATAAAAAAAAGAAAAAAAAAAAAAAACGTTGACACTTTTGGTTAATAAAATTTGCTAATGAGTAAACTAAGTTGATGTTTTGATCAATAAAAACGATTGCGCTTAGCCAATCACAAAAATTGTTAAAGAAATCAAAAGAATATATCAAGAGAGGGGGGGGAGTTACAGTTGAAGCAGAATCCAAAAATTAGATATATGCCCCCCCTGCCATCATTCAAAGCATTCATTGAGTGCATTCATAAATATTTATTAGGCCTCATTGCTAAATCAGGCACTAAGTAGTCGGCTTAAAAAAAAAACAACAACACGCACACACATTTTTGGCCGATTTGGTTGCCAGTATAACCGCTGGGAGGGAGGGTTGGGTGTTGCTTACCAAAGAGAGTGTAAATTGAAAGCGTTGAAGTTGGCTTTTTGGATTGGACTCCAAGCGCCGGACATTAATTTATGTGTGCACTAAACATTGCCTGTGACAAAGACAAAGTATGTTCAGTTGGGATCGTATGGAACGTGTTCGGCATATTAATTGAGGCTTACTACGAACTTGGTGGTGTGCCTCTAGTCTCTCTCTGTGTGTGTGTGTGTGTGTGTGTGTGTTAAGATGCTGCAGAGTATCCAGCTGCTTTAAAATGATCTTCTGATGGGAATGAGAATCTTCTATGCAATTTGCAGTAGGTCAGGGGGAACAGATGTTCAAGCAAGGACCACCAGATTAAGAATGGGGAAAACTTTGTTAAATGGAAATGAAACACGACAACTGTGTGACAAACTTTTATATATGTATAACAAATGTTTCTATTTTTGTTTTACTATTCGTTTTTAATTACCTTTTCTATTATATATAGAAAGCTTTATAGTTAAAATTTTAAATACATTTTTTATTATTCAGATTTTTGCTTAACTGTTTACATTTACTTAACTTATTTCGTTCCATTGTTAATTTGGATACCGTTTGCCATATATTTAAAGTAAAGCAGAACACAATGTGGCTTATTGATTATAATATATTTATTTAAAAAGTAAATTATTAAACATTTATTAAAACAAATTTCTCAATTTTTAAAAATTTAAATAAATGCACTTAGCTTTTTGTATATATTATTAAATCCCTCATAGAATGCCAGTTAATGATCTTGATATCTTAACAAATGATTTTTGTTCTGTTAATTTTGAACTTCAATAAAAAAATATAATAGGAAACCTCTGAAAAGATACTGAAAATAAAAATTTGAACAGAAGCACTAAAAAAGAAAAGACAATTAAATTGGGAAACCTCTAGAAAGGGAACGTTGGGAACCATATCCAGGAAAATATTGAACTTGAAATATCTCTTAAAGGAAGCGCTTAAAACAAACAACCAGGAGAATATTGAATTGAAAACACTCCCAAAAGGAACATTGAAATACCGAAACAGAAGGTTAAGCGGAATTCTTGGAACTTGGAAAAACGGAAGGTCTAGAAATGAGGGGAACCAAACTGTATAAGGAATATACATATATACGTATTAATCTCTGCCTTAGCAATGCTTTAGTCACTAATCAGTGATTAAGCAACTTCCTATGATGAAGTAAAGAAATGAATGAACTTAGATACATATGGATACAATAAAAAACTTATGTTACAGATTAGATAACTCTTCCAAAGAAACGTTTTACTTATGAATATTAATATTAATTTAAATTCAAATCAAATTACCAAACACTGTACTTATTCCATGGATTTCCTTTAATTCCATTGGACCCCCCACAGTTTGCAATTACATTCCATCAAATGCAACTTGTCATGTACTATACCCCAGACAATAATCAGTATCAGTGATTACAATGTCAATCATTGTGGCTAATTGGATAACCATATTCATCTTATGACCAAAAATTAACATAAGAAATGGCTACAAATTGCACCAAATAACTCTGCATTGAACCGTATTCGAGTATTCAGGTATTCGGTTTCATTAAATGTTCGATCGCCCCCCAAAACGCAAACGCAAAGCGTGAAAACGTGATACAATTTCAGTTTTTGCCATTTGGAAATCAGTCAAAAACCAAAACCAAACTTGACCATGTTTTTTTTAGCAAAGGAGAAAAAAAAAATAAAATGGTTATTCTCAGATCACCCTCCCCCCCTTCTCTGCCCTCGCCACTTAGACGAGTCCAATTATCAACGACATGAACATAAATAAAATTTTATTAAGTGCTAATTTCTGTTTAAGGCTTAAAATGGGCAATGATTTTGCGTGCAGTGCTGATTCCGGCTGGACGATAAGTCAATTTGTTGTACGAATTTGGTCAAGAGGTAGACAAGGAGAGGTGAAAAAAGCGTTTGGATAGGAAGTTTGATTAAAATAACAGATAACAGTGATTGCAATTTTATTCATTTTAAAGTTGGAAACAGGTGAACTCTGAAGGAAGAAATTAAAATAATTGAAAAATAAGAAACTTGTAAAAGATACTCATCAGATATCAAGAAAGTTGAAACGATGAAATGAACTAAAAGATGAACTTGTTAACTATCTATTTTCCAAACTTATACATTGCCAAAATGGCCAAACCTAGTAGTAGGACCACAAATCCTATACTACCTATAAGAGCTAAAGATTTGGATACTTCCACAATCTTTGGATTTTCATAGTTTACATTGTTAATATCATTATTATCTGCTTTAGCTATTGCCTCATCGGGCATTATTACTCTAAATGTTAAGTGCGTTAATTCAGAAACTTCCGTTCCATTATCATGTGTTCCCTCGGAGTCCCTTCGTCGACGCTGAGCCACACAGTCCTGGGTTTTCACCTGACAATCTTCACGTTCCAAGCAACCTGTCATACGCATAGACATGACGAGAACATCACCACTATGCATGCCAGGAAACATCACAGTTTTAAAATGAAGTCTGTGACCCAAAGGTGGTTCAAAAATGGGAGCATGTGAACAAATGCTTTGCATAGCGGGATTAAGACAACCGCGAGAACTTATCAATTGGGCATTGTTCAATACTTCACCACTAGGGGAAATCCTCTGTAGTTGGACATCGGTCAATTTGGTGTAGTTCCAGCCTAAATATAGGTAGAAATTATCAACAATAAGAGAAAACCTAGGTATTATCCTACTAACCATCGCCTGCTAGAACATGAGCTCTTAAGAGTAACTCCTCGCCCAATTGCACAGCACCATTGCTCTCCAAATGCCGTGTATAGCCATTAGTGCCACGTCTTAGCAGCTCCACATGAGTGCGAAACGCATTCTGATTTCCGCCATGAGCATAGTTTCCCACACTACGTGCTTGACTATGAAAAGAGTAAACTATATTTATCTCGAAAGGTTCCACTTTACTCCTTTATACTCACACATCATTTGAGACTCCCATCTTTAGGGCATGGGTCTTAACCGCTATTCGCTCTTGAGACTTGCAATGTAGCGTCAGTATGGAATCACCAGCAGTTCTTAACCCTCTTATGACTGGAAATCTTAGCCTTAAGCACAAATCTTGTCCACAGGATCTTACACCACAGCGCTCAAATTCTGTACCGGGTATGTCTAGGAGAAGAAAGCTACGTGACAGTTTCAATTCACAGCGATCATCGTCATCATGATCGTTATCCACAATGGGGGCAGCTCCTAAAAAACTATCCAGCTTAAGCACAGCACGAAAATAACCAGCCGGAAGGCAACGCATGTCCTTGAGATGTAGACGAAGTTTTTGCGATGGATCGGGAATAATTTCACCTGGCGGTAAATAGACCGGGGCAGGGGTTGTAGGTCTCTGTGGTGCTACTGGAGCAGGAGCCTGATAATCATAGCCGGGAGGCGACAATTCTAAACTATTATCCTCACCAGGATCCTGCACTATAATGGGTTGTGGTGTTGTTGTTGTAGTGGTTGCAGCGGTTGGGGGCACAAAAGGTGGTGCATAATAATAACCATCACTAAAGGAGAAGAGAAGATCTTGTGAAAAGGGTGTGATTGGTTGGAATAGTTGACACTTTTTCTACCTTGGCTTAGGACCTTCATAGTTCGGACGCTCTTCCAGACTAGGTGGTATATAATGCTGACTAACGGGTATAAAATTACCATGTCCGGAACCCTGAAACTTGACACTGCGATTCTCTATGATTTCGGGTAGGCTAAACTCTGTTGTAGCCGCCACTGGAGCCACAGGAGCTGCAGGAACGGCTGGTAGTCCATATATTAAAGCCGGAGGCGATAGCCCTACATGATAGTTGCTATAGTCTCCCGGTGCCGCAAAAAAATGAGTGTGGCCCACATCTCCATCTATTCCACACAAATGAAGTATCACCAAAACGAAACACTTCCAAACGTATGACATTCTGTCTTTAAACTAACTCACCTAAACAAAAATGGAGTGGCTTTTATAAGCTCCATGAGTGAAGATTCCTACAGGCGTGACTCTACCTGACCTAAAACCAATCAATTGCTGGGTTCTTCTTACTTTCCATGGCTCTTACTTTTAATGATTCAAAATATTCAATTAACGCACGATTTTGCATTAAAAAACTTTCCTTGATCACGAAAACAAAACACTCACAAACAGTGTAAATCCATTGGTTATGTAAAAACTAATTGTCAATTTAAGATCCCCAGTGATTTGGATTTTCCAACACCATTCCTTAATACATCATCTTCGATTTAGAGTTCATGTACACTTGCTACCGTCTCACAAATCATTTGCCATTTGACATCTCGCTTGTGGACAACTAATGACAGTGTGTCTACAACATTTTCTTCTTTTTGGCCAATCGTAAAAGCAAAACTTAACGAGCCGACAATATGTCGTTAATATGCCCAAAATGGTCAACAAAAAAAAAAAAAAAATAAAGAAAAGAAAAGTACAGTAAGCCAAAAAAAAAAAAAAAAAAAAATAACCATCAATAAGCGTCATAATGGAATTACAAGTCTAGAAATCAAAGCGACCTTAATGATTGATTGAGCCGAAGTTATTTGGAATTTTGGTGTGGGTGGGGATTTAGCTAAATCTTATAAAGGACTAGCTCAAATGAAATTGAAAACGATTTCTCTTAGCAAAATTAATGAGTCATTTTGGAGTGGAACTTAAATGAGGAGCTGAAAATCGACTGTAAGTGTGTGAAGTAAAGTTTTCGAGTTTAAATTGCAATGTTAAAGTTCTATTAATTAACAGAGAATTAACAGAGGGAAAACTTCTTTCTTCTTTCTGTTTTTGAAGTTTTTAATAGGTATCCATCTGGGTTGCTCTCTGGAAACCTTTTTTGTAAGAGTTAGCAGGCTGACTTATTTCTCTTGAGATTTGTTCAAGTGTTAAGCTTTGTTTAGGATTGAGATTCTCATTCCGCAGGAATTAGAATTAGAATTATGATACCCAAGGTGGATAGAGTCACATTGAAACTATGTTAGATCCATTTTTTGTTGAATACAAGGACAGCTTTGGAAACCTTTTAAAGCTCGTGGATCTCAGATTTTCTTGGTTTCAAATTTTCTTTTATATGAACCTAAAGTTCAGAGTAGTTAAGAACCTTTCCCTATTATATTTTATTAAATTAATAACCAAATAAGTCATTTTTGATAATATTAGTGTTGTCTCTTCATAGAATTCATAAGTATAATAAAAGCGTTGCCATACTTCTAAAGTCTCTGGCTTGAAAGATCGCAAAATTTCGTTAAGGGTAATTCCACTCAGAAACCACCTGCTCGCATAAACAAAACATAACCTTATTTCTCAACTAGTTGCTAAAAAGAAACTTAATTTTTTAAATCTGGGTTAATTTTGTCGTGCACTTTGTACCTTAGGTTCTGTACCTCTCATCTAACTACCATTTAACACAGTTCATTCATAAATTAGAGGCATTTTTTGTGTTTTTAATGAGTGTCTTTGGCAATTGAACATGACGTTTATGATTCGTATGAGTTGAGTTAGGGGCAATTATTTGCAGTTGCTTGTGAATCGTTTGGGATGAATCAGGTTTTTCATTTATAATTTTATCTTTGGTCTCGATCTATCGATCACTTGTTCAACATGAACAAAAAGTAAACAATTAATTTTACAAGACGCACACACACACACACACACACTCAAACAGAGCTCATTAATGTTAGCCAAATATGTCATGTAAGATCTGTAGCTTTGGGGGGTATCAATGACGTTCAATTACGTTTTGGCCAATTGTATATATATTTCATTTAGGTACTTCAATGCCTGGCACTTCGTATCCCACAAATAATGATAATTTCAGCAACGGTTTTCCTATGGCCACCACACAAAGTGAACGTCTCCTTCAGGCCCAGAATCGTCGTAAATTTAGTTTTCCGGCCACCCTACATTCGGCCTCACTCCTGGAGGTGGGCCAAAGAGATGCCACAGCAACGCGTCGTCGTTTGAGCAATGTCAGTGATGTGGTCACAAGGAAATTATCTTATACCATAGGCTGGAAGGCGGCACAGATACCAGCCCAGGATATTATAACTCAGGTGAATAGAGGATTATATCTTGAATATTATAAAAACTAATTTTTTTGTTTTCTTCTTTTTAGGGACGTTGCCTTTGTGGTCATTATATTAAAAGACGCTTACGACGTTCCGGTCTATTTAACAAAAAATTGGGTTTTCAACGTATTAGAAGTATTATGGGATCCACATCATTGGGCGTTGTACGAGATGTATTTCCAGCTGTTCAAGTGGTAAGTGAGTGGTTTTATTTCCTTTAAATTCAACTTCATTTTTCCATTTTCCTTTTAGTTGGGTGATGAACTGGAACGCATGCATCCCCGTGTCTATAATGGTGTGGCCAGACAAATTTGTCGAAATCCTGGTGGTGAATTTCAAAGTTCCGATGCAGTAAGTCTTCTACTAGGCGCCGTGGGACGTGAATTATTTCGCGTGGAAATTACCTGGAGTAAGGTAATCTCTTTATTTGCCATTGCCGGTGGTTTATCTGTGGATTGTGTGCGTCAAGGACATCCGGAATATCTGCCAAAACTTATGGAGAGTGTTTCCGAAGTAATTGAAGATGAGCTAGTACCCTGGATCAATGAGAATGGTGGCTGGGTGAGTAATAAACATATAGAAAATTATGTTTTCAAATTGAAATATATTTTATTTACTTCTTAGAGTGGCATCAATACCCATGTGTTACCCACAACAAACAGTCTCAATCCCTTAGAATGGACCACATTGATTATTGGTGTGGTTTTCGGCTTAATTTTAATATTCATGTTTTTACGTTTTATTATAAGCACTTTAATACCTAAAATATATCAACGATTTACAAGCTGATAAAAACAAAATTGTTGATTTTAATCTTAAAGTAAAGGACGTATTATAAATATTATAAAAATGGAAAGTTTATTTTTAAATAAATTTAAATTTCACAAAAAAAAAAAAGGTTACACAAATTCTGCAATAATTTAAATTTTGTTTTATTAGTATGCCGTAAAGTATGCAACAAATAAATATCTTGAGGCAGTCTTATTGCCTTGCAAGATTTTCAGCATCTTTTCATACGAATTATCTCAGGTTTTCGCACTGGTAGGGAAATATATTCGAAAAAGTAGATCAAGAAGTCAAAGAGAAAGAAATTTTCTAAGTAAAACTGGTAAACTGGTTTTGTCTTTGATTTCCTAATCCCAGCATGTAACAATATACGAAAAGATTTGATTACTTAAGACTCATGATTGGAAATAATTAAAGTTTATCTGCTGCTATTTTATAAAATTTTCATTTTCAATAGCAAAAAATCGCACTCATTAACTTTTTTCATTACCAGGACGCTGTGAACTAACCCTTTTTTTTAACACTTATTAAGTGAAAAAGAAAAATTTGTTTGTTTTATTCAAGTTTTAAAACATTTGTTTCTATAATTCAAGAATGTATATGTTTAATCGATACTGATGACCTCATTAGAAACAGGAACATTATCCAGCTTAGTCCTTTTGTTTTTAAGCGCATTTGAATCTTCCTCATCGGATGAGTCCAAAATTTCTGTTATATCTTCGCTGGGTTTTCGCTTAGTACCAAGTGGCTGCTTTATCGGAGGGCTTGACACTGTAAGTTTATCGGTGGCAGTTGTGATGACCACATCCTCGGAATTTGCATCATCTACCTCTTCAATAACCAGACAATCATCGTCATCATCATCATCATTGGTCGTTGCCTCCAAAGGATTGGGTCGTGTTCGTTTTGAGGTGGAGGGCCCATCGTCCGTGGACTCTTTTCCATTGGCAGATCGTTTGCGAGAAGACTCCACCTTTTCTGTCTTATCCTCTTCTTTTTTAGTTTCCTCCTTAGGTTGCAATTGACTCTCATCGGCTACCACAACAAAGAGATTGTCATCCCGGTCCGCATCGAAATGGCTTATTATAATGCTTAGCTTGTAATTCTGATGGAAGTCGTCACAGGCCAATATGACACCATCCACCACTTTTAAATCATTTAAAAGTTTCTCCTCATTTTCTGTGGTTTCATCCTCATCCGATGATATCAAAATAGAGCTAGTTGCATTGATTGTAACATCCGGATTAAGCATATTCAATGTCTTGATCAAAACTTCATCACGCAGACCTTTCATGGTAACGCGTTTTGTATCAATTTTTAGAGTGATTGCCGGATCCTTGGCACAGACATAACAGTTTGGATTCGGTTGAGACAAGTGGAAATCCGGAACCAGGAACTGTTTACGAGCATTAGTACGTAAACGGGCGTACACAGATTTGCACTCTTCCCACTTAGCTTGAAGGACATTCAACATTCGCATTACCGATAATCCAGCCGTGATAGCATTTGTTGTAGCTATAGCTGGTATAATGTTACCAGCCATCGACTTAATCTCGAACCGAGATTTCTTCTCTATATCAAAGATATGCGAACGTATATTGGCACATGCTGATACAAAATCCATTGCCGGTTGATCATCTTTATCCCAGACTAAAGTATCATCTCCGCTCAACTTTAGAAAGGCGGTACTAAGATCTTTTAAAGAATTTGCAAAAATCTGCGAACATTCTTCTATTGACCAGATTTTATGATACTGTTTGCCATATTCCGATACTTCGCCTTCGACTGGTTTTAATGAGGACCATTCAATTGGTGTTGGAGCCTTACGAGATTTCCATAAATTCGACATGCGTAGCAAATAGTTAATATCCTCATTGAAGAATTTGTTAAACAATTTACTTGGATCGTATTGAGAATCTTTGGCCCATTGACGGGTATTTATCCGTACAATATTGCCATCATTCTCCTTAACTCCTTTCTCTTCCTCCTTATCTTCTTTAGCTTCATCTTTTTTAACTTCATTTTCGTTAGCTTCATTTTCTTTAGCTTCATCTTCTTTATCCTTAGCATCTGGATCGGCTGCATCAGGGGAAATATCCTCATCTTCCTGAGACTCACCAAAAAGTTGGCTAGAAAAACCAAAATACAAGTATTAAATATCATTTTTTAGGTTAAGTCCGATATTGGACTCACTTAAACAAATGCTTGGCCCATACTATGCAATGTATTGGCTCTGATGGTGTATTTCTTATAGTACATCCTGGGAAACTGCGTTGCTTCTCCTTTGGTGTGCACTCGTAGCATTGTGTTAATCCTCGCTTAATAATTTCAACTTGACCATTATAGCCTGAAGTTCCACTCTCAATCAATGGAACTTCAGCATTGAGACACATGCGATTCACATGATTCCGGGCAGCACGGTTATCCAAAGCGCTCAAAACTACATTAAACTTCTTAAAGTAATTTACACCAAAATCAGTGCTGTAAAAAAATAACGATGAATTAGAAATAGAATTGGTGAACGACATTGATTTAATTTATATCATTTAAACACTTACGATGTTACACTATTATGATGGGCAATTATTTTTGCATCTGGATTGAAACTTAGAGCACTTTCACGAGCAACACGCGCTTTGGACTTGCCCACATGCTCCCGATGGAATAGGAATTGTCGATTTAAATTGCTCAGGTCAATGGTGTCCAGATCAATCTATGAAGAAGACGTGTATAATGATAACATATATTTTATAATAGAATATTTCCATCAACACTTACAATTTCAATATCAACAAATCCGCTAAGCACCAGATTTTTTAGTACCTCGCAACCAATACCGCCGGCTCCCACTACAAGTACTTTTGATGATTGAACCAGTTCTTGCAAAGTTTTGGGTAACACGCCATCAATTGATGCAGCCATATTTCTTTAATGCACTCTTTGAGTTATTAGTAATTGGTAATTAATAAGAATATCCCAGAAAAATTGGCATAAAATTTGCCGAAGATGACGCCGGTTAGAGATGTAAGAAAAACAATGCAAAAGTTATCGGATTAAAAAAAAATCGATAAAAAGGGTATTTTTTACATTTCGATAATAAAGACCATTTCACAAGTTTTAAACCGCTGCAAAAAGTGTTTTGGCACGAAATGCTTACTGATTTAATTTTATATTTGTGGGTTTCTGTATATTGCTAGGTTGCATTTAAAAATTCCATATAGTTGAGAATAAAGTTTTATTTTGTAAAAAACTTTGCCATATTGAATTTTCATAAAAATTTGCACATCACTAGTTTTGGGACTGCGTGTTTTCCCACTATTTGTAATGCCGGGCTTTCCTTTTTGTTTATAGTCTATATTTACAAACATAGAGTAAACTATGAAAATCTCTATAGAAGGCTGTGCCCATGGCGAACTGGAACGTATTTATAACACCATTGAGGGCATTGAAAGAGAGCAGAAGATAAAGATTGATTTACTTTTATGCTGTGGCGACTTTCAGTCCACACGTAATCTTAAGGATTTGCAAACGATGGCTGTACCCAAAAAGTATCTGGATATGTGCACGTTTTACAAGTGAGAACTGTAGCAGCAAATTTTTTAAAAACAATGTCACTTAATTAGACACTTTTTCTAGATATTATAGTGGTGAATTAGTGGCTCCAGTGCTCACAATATTTATTGGCGGGAACCATGAGGCTTCGAATTACCTACAAGAGTTACCCTATGGTGGATGGGTGGCTCCTAATATCTACTATCTTGGGTATGCTGGGGTAGTACAAGTCAATGGCTTGCGAATAGCTGGTATCAGTGGCATATACAAAGGTCATGATTTTCTTAGAGGACACCATGAATTTCCACCATATACGGAAAACACTTGTCGGAGTGTTTATTATGTACGACAATTAGAAGTGTTTCGCCTTAAGCAGCTATCAGGAAAAGTGGATATATTTTTGTCACATGATTGGCCCACTGGTATCTATGAATATGGCAATAAAGAGCAGTTATTGAAAAGAAAACCCTTTTTTGCCGACGACATGGAAACTGGCAAATTAGGTAGTGTGCCACTTGAAGAATTGTTAAAGGCAGTAAGGCCGGAATATTGGTTTGCAGCCCATTTACATTGTAAATTTGCTGCTCTTGTACCCCATCAGGTTAGACAAACTCTGTCCTCCTCATCTAGTAGTAGTGAAAGTGATGATGACGATAGAGATAATTCTCCTTCTGTTCCCTCTAAACCTGTTGCAACCACTAAATTCTTAGCTTTGGACAAGTGCCTTCCCCGACGAGGATTTCTTCAAGTCTTAGAACTACCAAGCAGTCATGTAGAAGGCAAACCCCGTTTAGAATATGACCCTGAATGGTTGTCCATACTCTTGACCACTAATCATTTAATTTCTGTGAAAGAAAATTATTACTATTTGCCAGGAAAGAAGGCTGGAGAGCTTACAGAACGTTTTAACTTTACACCCACAGCAAATGAATTGGCCCTAATTCAAGAAAAATTCAAAAGTCTTGTAATTCCTGAGAATTTTGAAATTACATCTAAAGCATACGATCCCTTGAAAGAGTCAAACTATAAGCAAATGTATATTGAACAGCCTGAACCACAACTAAATCCTCAAACTAATGAGTTTTGTTCACTTTTGGGTATAGATGATCCTCTATGCTTGGCCCTTCTGGCCAATGGTAAGCAATTACCTTCAATCGAATCCGAAGAAAAAGAATTAAAAGAACAACCAATAGGTAATGCGGTAGTAGAAGAAACCAAAGGTGATTCATTAGAAACACCTTTGAAAAGGAAATTATATTTAAAGTTACCAACTCCCACAGCTATCGATCATATAGGAGATGCAGAACAAGAAGAGATCGATAGGAGAGTTATAGATTTGCCTGACAGATCAAAAGAAAGTAATGAAAATGTCCATGACTCTTTAAAAGAGGAAGAGAAGGAACTACCCGCCGCACTTATTAGTCCCAAAAAGTTTAAAAGAAGAAATCAAAATATTTATCAAAACGAAGATAATACGCAGGGTTAAGTAAAGTAATATTATTCTAATCTTAAACAAATTGTACAACAAACAAGTTTATTTAGTTCTTCAGTTCTAGTTTTATGGGGATTCCACTTTGCTCAAACTTAATTCAGTGTTACTGTAATGCATATCGGTATGGATATGCAAATATATAAAGTACAAAACTCAAAGATCCCAACTTATAGGAGATGGAAGTCCGACAAGTTTAGTACCCGACAATACCTAACGAAGCACAGATCAGCTAAGAATACATTGTAGCTTAGAAAGACAGATCAGTCTTGGATAAAATGTGACTAACGATGGAACTGATTTAGGTTACAGCTTAACTTATTTGATTTCTTTTAAATATAAATTTATATACAATTGCAAAGTTTAGATTTAAATCTGTATCGTTTTATAAATTGGGAGCTTTCCCTGAGGTGCAAAGCCAGAGTTTTAGTCATCTATAGAAGCTGTAAACCTAAGTGAAGGTAGATTTCTTCAGTGCTAAGTTTTCTTAGTCTCAATCTCCCAAATTACTTTCGTTAGTTTATACACCGTCTTTGTGTTTGGAATCGTTGGATTTGGATGAATGAAGTAATCCAATCTCATTACTGAAATAAGCGACTCCTCCTTCCTTCTCTTGAGTGGATTTTCCTTGAATTTCGTTTAACTATAGAAGAAATTAAAGTAAATATGGTAATCATTTGCTTCGAGCGACTACAACTTGGATCTTAATTGTATTTTGCTTGAAAAATGTTTGCTGGGTGTTGTTGGTTCAACTGATCACATAACGACTGATAAGGCCCGATTTGTGGATTTGTTCATCATCTCATGTTTCTTTTGATTAATTTAATTTTAAATTCAAATAAATGCAACAATTTGTTTCTTTCAATTCATTGATAGAATCTCTCGTACTTCTTATTAATAGGTTTTTTTTCTTTTGGGACAGGTTTACAACTTTCCGGTTAGTTCTGGCACAGCCTTGAATAGATCAGCCACTAGACCAACATCGGCGACTTGGAAAATAGGAGCCTCTGGGTCTTTATTGATTGCCACAATAGTCTTTGAGTCCTTCATGCCGGCCAAATGTTGAATGGCACCCGAAATGCCAACAGCAATGTACAGTTCAGGGGCAACGATTTTGCCAGTTTGTCCAATTTGCAGATCATTTGGCACAAAGCCAGCATCAACAGCCGCCCGAGAGGCACCAACAGCGGCACCAAACTTATCGGCCAGATCGTAGAGGAGCTTGAAATTGTCACCAGATTTAAGACCGCGACCACCAGAAA
Organism: Drosophila neocordata; assembly: GCA_018903615.1. Classification (NCBI taxonomy): domain Eukaryota; kingdom Metazoa; phylum Arthropoda; class Insecta; order Diptera; family Drosophilidae; genus Drosophila; species Drosophila neocordata. The sequence continues at coordinate 364,555 of JAEIGI010000014.1, forward strand.
TAATAACCTTAGCTCCCGTCAATTCAGGACGATCTGATTTGGTTAGTTCCTGGGATACGAATTCACTCAATGAGCTGGCATAATCGCCGGCAGGAGCTTGTTCAACAGCTCCACTGCCGCCGCTTGTGGCTGCTGGAGGGAAATTTGTGCCACGCACAGTGATGACCTTGACAGGATCTTTTGATTTCAGAGTCAAAATGGCATTGCCTGCATAGATAGTACGCACAAAAGTATCCTCCGACTTGACATCGATTATTTCTGAAATGGGTGAAACATCCAGTTTAGCGGCCACACGGGGTAACACGTTTTTGCCAAATGCCGAGGCACCAGCTAGAATGTGGGTGAATTTAAATTGAGATTGGGCGGCAAGGACTAGAGGTGTCAAGGATTCAGCTGTGAAGCCATTGAAAGCAGCATTTTCGGCCACTAAAACCTTGGTCACGCCCTCTACTTTTGCCACAGCCTCCGAGGCCTATTAAAAGAGAAAAAATTAATCGTATGATTATGCAAAAGGCACTTAATTAACAACAACAACAGAGAGACTTACGGGTCCACATTTGGTGCCTGCTACCAGAACTGTGACGTCACCGCCGATCTTTTTGGCTGCCGAAATAGTGTTTAGCGTAATTGGATTCAGTACATCATTATTGTGCTCCGCCACAACCAAAGTGCTCTTGCAGCGCTGCAACTGAAAAATTAAAGTAAAACAATCGTTAACTAATTACCATAATTAGACATTAATTCTGACAATTTTTCTTAATAATTAACTTACAAAGTTGCTGCGCATTAAGTTCCGTGTGTTGCTAGCAAACATTTTGTCTTAACTGCAATTGCAAAACTTTAATTAATATTTTATTAACAATATTTTACGTGGAGAGTCCAAAGGTTCGGTATCGGGATCAGTGTAGCCGTTTTTGGCAGAGCAAAAAATGCTAGATCAACTAAATAAAAAGAAAATGATCGATCTCACTACACCCTCTGCAATGGAAGAAATTAAATCTATGTACACGTACATATTTTTACACTAAGAATTTAATTCTTAGAAATCATTTTCATACAATTTAAATGAAAAAAGTTATTTATTATTCGAAGTTATGTTTTAAATAATAATTGAATATTCATAAGAAACAAGACATAATCTACAAAAAGTACTGCATACTTTTGTATACATAGGTAGTTTGTAGCTTTCTGAAAAAATACATTTTAAGTGCATACTTTTATCTTCTTATGTAGTTTATTTTATTATGACTTCTATTTTTTAAAATCAAAGATTTTGCTTCTTAAAGATTTATTAAAATAAAAATTAAAACACTCTTCTTGTACTTCTCAGCACAAATGGTAAATGATTAACAGAGCTACTAACTAGTGGCGCCATCTAGCGCAATATGTTAAGCCATATGATACCATTGTAAAATCTGGTAGCACTGTCAAGTAAAGTGTTTTGTGTTGAAAATTTTGTATCTAAATTTTTTGTATTTAAGCTATATATTTTAAATAAAAACATTGTTTATTTGAAATGGCCCCATCTATACCTGACCGGTAATTACTTTAGTTGTGTTTACTACTTATATTTATTCACTTTAGAGTTTTAAATGAATGCTAATTAAAATTACAGTTGGTTAAACTATAGTCCCATTGGTCAACGTGTTTCTGGGACACGATTCATAGCATTCAAAGTGCCGCTACGACAGGTATGGCTCGCAATAACCCTTCCTTCAGCCTCTCCACTATCCTCTTGTCCACCGAATTCCACAAACTCCCTTGCCACACTTGATGCTCGGCTTTAGCCGGAACCGGTTAGCAGGAGGCAAAAGCAATTGATTGATGTTGAAATGTTTGCAAGAAGAAGGACCAGAATCAGAGCAGGACCACCGGGGCAGAGCAGTATCAGGGCGTCTCTCTAAAAATAAATAACAACCGACAAAATTTGTGCTTGTCATTATGCATAAAAGTGGCAACTGAAACATGCTGCTGTTGCACCAAATTCACCTCCTCAGCCCCTGTTCATCTACCGCAAGCTGGTCTCCCAGGACCCCACATGAATATTAAATTAAATTGTTTTTGCTTAATTAAATAACGCCACAGAAACAGACGATCAGAGAGAAAGAAAGAGAGAGACCTCTTCGGTTACCTTATTAATTGCTTGGCTCGAGGGGCACATGCATAAATTGAGCAATTTCTGGCCATGTAATATGATTTCCATTTTTCTCTTCTCTTCTCCATCATCTCCTTGCAGCACATCAATGAAAATGTTAAAGAGCATTTGCGTTTGGCGCCAGAATCCCTATTGGAATCGATACCAAATCTGGGTCTCATAATCGATTTGACCAATACAAATCGTTACTACAATCCCAGCGACTTTTGTGATAAAAATGTTAAACATCAGAAGCTAATGATACCAGGCAAAATGACGCCAGCTAAAAATTTATCTGAAAGGTATATCCTAATATATATGTATATATGTCTTAGAATTTCTTATAATATTCATTTTTATTACAGATTTTGTAGTTATGTATCAGATTATCTAGAGGCTAATCAAAATAATGGTAAGTTATTGAAATTGTCATTGAACAATATATTTTAAGTCTTATCTATGATTTTCTACAAACTACAACTTTTATAACTTTGGACTATATATATATCGAACTCTGAATGCAAATCATATGATTTATATGGGTTATATCTCTGATATTAATGAAATTTTCAAATCTTTTTACTTCAAGGCTTAAACTTAACCTTGACCTAGAAGCCTATATAAAAAGTAAATTTTATTTAAACTCTCATTTAAATGCAATTCTATGCAAAATTCTGTCTAAACGCATTCCAAATTCTTTAACCTGATAATGATCTTGATCATTTCAATTTGATAAGTTGAAAAATCAAATCAAATAAAAGACAGACAACCAAGAAACCATGGGAATGAAGGAGCTAGACATTTACTCTGTCTCGTCTATGCCACATAGATGCCTATCTCTGTAAAGACAATTAGGAGAGTCTGTGTGTATAAGATATGCAAACGAAATTATATCAAAGCAAAAGCATGTTGTCGTTATATTTCCCATTGTCGTCTATATATGCAATTACCACGTACTCTCCTATATGTAATGCAAAAGAAATGCATAATGCACTGCCTCTAAAAAAAAGAAAAAGATTTCTATCATCTGGCAAGCGCAGAGTAAATATAGTGAAATGTTCATATATACAGACACACACACACATGTCGAGAGGCCAAGTGGCCAAAACGAAACTATTTAACCTTAAGACAAGCTTAAAAGAATGTGGGCGAACACCCGAGCCCAACTGCACTCAATCAGTCAGTTAGCCAGTCAGCTAGTCAGACTGAAGTCAGTCAGAAGCCAGGCAAACAAATCACTTATGGAGCTTAGTCATGCCGCCTGCATATATGTATATATATAAAAGAAATAGGGAAAAGGCATTTCTAATTAAATGCAAAGGCATTTTCACACACCCAAGCACACACATTATCATAAAAATATGCTTTACATCACTTTTTTCTTTAGATAAAGACTTAAATCTGCTCTAAGAAGTATGAAGAAACTTTAATTCACTATTTATTAAATATAACTAGATGAAAGGGTATTCAGAAATTGATCGCTTTAAACAAAAAGAAGCTAAATTATATTAACTGCTTATTGTATTCTACTTTTCTAAGGTGTTTGATCCTTATTTCGCAAGATTTTCTAAAGTAATAGTTTCTTAGCATACTTTTGGGAACTGCAAAGTTTAGTTATTTATCCAAAAAGTAAATTTTTTGGTATTTGAGATATTAAGTTTTTTAGCTTTCTATTTATTCATTTTGAATTTTAGGTTATGCAATAACTAATCTAAGATCACTGTACCATAAGCCTCTAAAAGTACTTCCGAGCGAAAAAATACTGGTAGTCCATTTACGTTATTTTTTTACTCTTATTTACAAAAGTAAATTCATTAAATTAGGTAAATATTCATTTTAAAATACAACTTTTATCGTGTAAAACCTTAACTTTCCTCCGTTGGGTAATTAAGACTAAAACATGTGTGCCTCACTGGTATCTTCATTCGCTAAGTACCTTCATCTAAAATTTTTTTATTGCCAAATCCATAGAATATTTATCCAAGTCGACATTGGACAATCCCCTTTTTGGTATTCCATTATCGTAACTAATTCAAAATCTTTGTGCTAAACTCTTTTGCTTTGCCAATTTATGTAGCCAAAGTGGGCGTGTTAACATACGCCTTTTAGTTCAACATTGCACTTTCATCTTTTGGGGCCTAATGTATGTGAGAAATTTTGCCTTCTTTATGCAAAAATCTTGAGATAAACTACCCACACAATCGAGGCGCCGACCACATCTTAGCTGTCTCTTAATTAAAAGCTTTAAGCCGAAGCTAAAATACTTAAAACTGGCGCCGACATACTAAGGTTGGCCAGGCCGGAGCAGGGCATCCATACCAATAAATATATATAGTAAAATTTGCAATGGTTGTGGCCCCAAACAGATTTACAACGAAACAAATCAGACAAATAAGTTAAAATCAAGGTGGTCGCCACTTGTCAACGAAGCCGAACAACATCAACTAGAAAAAAAGTATTCTGATGCTTGTAACAGTGGGACAAAATTGTTGTCGACTTCTTAAAAAAGGAATGGAAAAAATTTAGCTTCTTTATTTGTTTATAGTTAAATCTTACTATTTTTTCCTGTAGAATATCTTAAAAGGTTTGCATTTAACTCAATAGACTTGTTTTGTCATTTAATTTGTTTATAATTCTCAAATAGTTCTGGCGTTGACACATTGGCATTAGTGCTAAGTTCCAATTCAATATCAACAATTGTGACAATATTGTAGGGCATACGAATTTCGTTTAGTTTACTTTTAATCTAGTTTCTTACTGTATTTAGTTTTTTTAAGTTTCGTATTTTATATGCCGCTGTTGTTGCCTCCTTTGGGTTCTGCCTGTTTTTTTCTTTCTGCTTCTTCTTTGTATTAACCTGGCTTCAATGCAGTCGCAAAACATGACGAACGTACCGTCTGGTGGCAGCTTCAGTTTGGAGTGGCATGACCACCGCATCAGCACCGGTACCGTCACCCGCACCCACACCGGCATAATTCACACACAAAAGCGACCTGGAGAGCGGTCTAAACTGATGCCGCTGCTGCTGCTGCTGCTGACATGTTTTTGTGAAATTTATAGCCAATGTTATTATTGGCAGTGCTTGCTGTTAGCTGTATTTTTTTTTTTTTTTGCTTCTCGATTTTTAGTTTAGGTCGTCGCTTCTGCTTTTATGCCAAATTGCCCCAGACTCCAGAGGCTGTGGATTGTGGCGTGGGCGCGTTGCAGCCACAAAGCGAAGCACATTCCTGTGGCCTGTGTTTGCAAATGAAATTCGTGGCAGTTTGTGGCAAACATGATGAATAATGAAAACGCTTTCTTTCATTTGCCTCTCATACGTTTTTTGTTTTTTCTTTTTGCTTGTGCTTTGTAGATAAACTAATTGGTGTCCACTGTACACATGGAGTGAATCGGACAGGTTATATGATTTGCTATTTCATGATTAACGTCTTGAAAATGCAGCCAGAAGAAGCTATTAAAAGTGAGTTGAAATTTATGAATTTATATACTTATTTTCTTTTTATATTTGATTTAAATTGTAATTTAAATTGTTTTAGTATTTGCTGCCGCTCGAGGACATGAAATTGAGCGTAATAATTATCTGCAATCCTTGAAAAAATGTAATGATTTTGTACCAAAACCAAAAATCGAAATCGTAAATTGGCGTCAACAGGCCGAGGAATTTAAACAATATAGTTGCGATACTACTGCCCATGGAAACAACTACGGACGCAACAGCAACGACAGATACACTAGCAACTACGGGAACAACAGCAGCGACAGACGCACCAGCAGCAACTACGGCAACAACAGCATCGACAGACGCAACAGCAGCAGCTACGGCAACAACAGCAACGACAGACGCACCAGCAACTACGCCAACAACAGCAATGACAGACGCACCAGCAACTACGGCAACAACAGCAACGACAGAGGCAACAGCAGCAATTACGGCAACAACAGCAACGATAGACGCACCAGCAACTACGGCAATAACAGCAACGACAGACGCACCAGCAACTACGCCAACAACAGCAACGACAGACGCACCAGCAACTACGCCAACAACACCAACGACAGATACACCAGCAACTACGGGAACAACAGCAACGAAAGACGCACCAGCAGCAACTACGGCAACAACAGCAACGACAGACGCACCAGCAGCATCTACGGGAACAACAGCAACGATGGACGCACTAGCAACTACGGCAACAACGGCAGATACACCAGCAACTACGGGAACGACGGCAACGACAGACGCACCAGCAGCAACTACGGGAACAACAGCAACGATAGACGCACCAGCAGCAACTACGAGAACAACAGCAACGACAGACGCACCAGCAGCAACTACGGCAACAACAGCAACGATAGACACACCAGCAGCAACTTCGGAAACAACAGCAACAATGGACATACCAGCAACTTCAGGAACAATAGCAACTATAACATGGGATACGGCAGCAACTATGACAACAACAGTAGCAACAACTACAATGACAGATACACCAGGAACTTGGGCAGTAACAGCAGCACAAGAAGTAACTACAACTTTGAATATAACAGCAGTAGTAGAAGTTGTAATAAAAGATACGGTAATGCAGATGAAATAGAAGAATATGGTAACAGCAGGTATGGCAACAGGCCAATTGTAAAAAGGAGAAGATTAGACAATACCTCACTGAATCAATAAATAAATGAATAAATTAATTTTGTATAGCAATTTGTTAATTACAATTAATTACAATACATTGAGAGTTGCAACAATTAAAATTCATTTGCAACATGACCAATTTGCCCCGGGTAACGTTTCACTTGGTAGTTAACAAGGAGTCGGCAGATCGTGTGAAGATACAATAAAAGCTGCCACCAAGCACCAGCAATGGATGAGGATGATTTTTTTTTTCTTTTTTGTTTTGAAATTTGCATTTTTGGTTACCGAAGATTGTGAAGAGTGGCGTGAAATTCCTGGAAATTAGTATGTGGCCCAGAGGCAGCGGCATTGGCTTCTGTTGTATCGTGTCAAAACAAATGTCAGGAGCGTTGATGATGACGATCATGATAATTTGATCGGCACAGTGGGCATCAAAATAGGGAACTAGAATTGAAATATTACGTACGATCCAAAAAAAATTTTGAGATTTACTTTCCATTAGATTGATTTACATTTTTTATATATATTTTTTTTAATAATTCACTTTAAAATATTAGTAGTTCTTGGAAATTCCATTTTAAAATGAGATCTGTCTGTTTCTTTGCTGCTTTTAGGTCTTAAATTTAAATCTATGTAGATATAACTCGGTAGTTCAGACTTTGAACTAAGTACACGGAGAAAGTTTAAGAATTGGTTGGATCAGACTACCATAAAGTAGTATAGGAATAAACGGTGGGTTTTTGTTTTTAAATTTTACGCCTACTTTTTTGGCATGATCGAAGATTCTTTAATATTTTTGCATTAAATAATACAATAAGTTGCACTCTGCTATATATATATATATATTTTCAATAATTTTTAATCTGTATATATATTGTATTCTTCATTCTGCAATATATATATATATCTAATAATTGATAATTGTTTATATTTTTTATAATTTATCTTTAGAAACGTTTTTAGAAAAATGATAACAAGTTCTAACTAGCTGAATTTGAAAATTTGCTAGAAATTAAGTCTTTAGAAATTACTTAAATTTTTAACAATTTTTTGTAAATTAAATTTTTATATTTTATTAAAAAAATATTATGCAATATATAAAGAATTAATGACAGATGATAGATCATATATTTATATTGCTATAAGTAGAAACAATGGAACAAAACAATTTTCTAGTTGTAAAATTTTCTAGTAAATAAATTAAGATTTGAACATATTTACAATTTCCATTAATATATGCTAATATTACTAACATATATATTATTATAAATATATATTTTCCAATGTATTTTACTTTCTATATTTACTCCATTGTATCCTTATAATTTCATACAGTGTACCTGTCATATTGACAACTCCTTGATCGTTTTTGTCATGGTGGTCAAATGTCAACTTATTAGCATAAATGTTACTGGTCCTTCAGCGTACGTTTCTCTGTCTTCCTCTCTGCTTTAGTCTCGTTATCTATATCTCATTTTGTCCCTCTTGGCTGCTACTCTTTTTTTTTTTTTTTATTTATCTTTTTGTTGCAATCTTATCGAATGTTCGATCAACAGCGATTGGGCCCTCAGACAGCGACAAATCGTTGGCCATTTACCTGCTTTAGCAGAGAGAGAGGAAGAGCACAGCTCGATCCGATCGAATTCGATCCCATCTGATCTAAAGTGACCTGAATGGGGTACGATAAATGCCGCCTGGTGTGGCATGTGGCGTAAAGTTGTTTGTTGCGCTTAATTGGACAAGCTTTTTATGCCCTTGCCAAAGTGGTTTAGTAATTTTTTGGTTGAAACTTTTGCAACGCATTAAAGGATCTATTCCATCGGTGTAGCTGATTTATGTGCTTGTGTGCCTTGTGTCTAAGAACTCATTTAAAAATAGTTTTTTTATTTTCATTATTCGTTGAAGACAATAAACAATTTTATTTTAATCAGGCAACAAGGCTCTAAGCATTCTGTTTGTATACTTTCAAAAATTCTATTCTTGATTTTATTAAATCTAATTAAATTAACAGTGAGATTTCATTTCGTTCGATCTTTCTGTTATGGTCACAGGATAAACTGGTTTGAATGATTTAAGTTTATTATGATAAAGATTATTGTTAATGTTTCGATTTTAAGAAAATTAATTTAAAAAAATGAATATACTACTCTTGTTACTCTACATATATATAATTTCGATCAATGGTAAGCCAAAATTTTGTATATGAAATCAAAAATCTTCTTCATTTTGCATACATTTTCAGTTTGTCAAAGTCAATTTTGCGTTTTCTGTGTTGGACCAGATAAGGTTTTTTGCAAAAATAGATTTTGGTCGAGATTTAGTATTAGGGGTTACGTTTATATAGTAACAGATATCGACGATCCAATGTATCACAATCAGAATCTATCGCAATGCCTGCCCAAGGGTCTTAAAATAGGTAAATAATTAGATTAATTTTTGTAATTTCATTTGTTTTTTTCAAATAATTTACAGAAGCCTTGGATGTTCCGGTTTGCATTTGGTCACCAAAACTTGGAATTAATATTATAGCACCTAGCGATGAAACTATGGAAAATATGTTAGATAAATGCGGCAAATGTAAAGAATTAAGTTTATGTATTGATAGAAATTTAGCCTCGAACAATTTATCGATTTCATTTCTTTATTATTATGGTCTTTTAACTTTGTTTTTGTTTTCAAATCTGAACTAATATACAAATATATTGTAACGTTTTCGTATAATTATTGAAATGATATAAATATATTTGTTTCATAGATTTAGCATTTCATAGAGATTTGTTTCAAAACATTTGATGTAAATATCAAAAAGTTTCATATTGAAAATAAATTCAAAAATGATTATATTGCTGCCATTTCTTTTTATAATGATAATCTCGTTAAATGGTAAGCAACAAATTGTCTTTTAATTCTAAAAACTAACATTTTTGATTATTATATAACAAATTTTCGTTCCAGTTTGTCATTGTCAATATTGTGTTTCCTGTATCAAAGCTAATGAAGTTGAATGTAATGGCACTTTTTGGTCAAAATTTCATGTTTTGGGTTACATTTACATAGTAACAACCGAAGATAATCAGACCTTTAATAATAAGGATTTGTCTGCTTGCGTCCCCAAGGGTCATAAAATAGGTTAGGAAAGATCAAACGATTGTCGTTTATACCCTTGCAAAGAAAGTGTATGCCTTTTGTTGGGAAGTTTGCAGCACATATATTTTTGACCAGCTCTACGATAGAACTCTGTCCATCTGTTTGCCTTTTTCTCTGAGACCCTTAAAGCTACAGAGCTGAAATTTTGCACTCAGGTTTCTTTTTAATGTAGGCATGGTATATCTTAAAATTATCCCGATCGAAAGACTATATCACAGAGCTTCTATGGTAATTATCGGTTGCGAATAGGGCTTAACCTAAATAACTTTTGAGTTTCCTATATAATACGGTGTTTGTAAGTTTTATGTAGTTCTTAACATGTCAAATAAGTTTTATCAGAATCGGTTGACTATATTATATAGCTCTCATTGGTATGATCGGTCAAGAACTTTGGTTTTAGATCAATAACTTGGTTGTTTTTAAAGCAATTATAACGAAATTTTCTATTTGTAAGTTTGGTATATATAGAAATGTGTTCATTCAGTTTCATTCTTAGTAAGTTTGGTATATATACAAATGTGTCTATTCAGTTGTACTGAAATCGGTTGACTATGTGCTATAGATGGCATAGAAACTATTGAATCGAATCATGAGTGTAAAAAACTTCTTTTCCCAAGATAAATTCATGTTTCAACAGTATTATATACTTATCTCTAGGAAGGATCTATATAAATCTGTAAATCAAAAAGGCAGTTTGCAAGGGTATTTGAACTTCGTCATGGATGAAGTTAGCTTCTTCTTTTAGTTTAAAAAATGGTAAATAATATATAAATATTTCTTTTTTGTTTTCCTGTATGCAGAAGTATTGGAAAGTTCGGTTTGTATTTGGGCACCAGAACTTGGCATTAATATTGTATCACCTTCGGAAATACCTGTAGCTGCAACCCTTGGAAAATGCCAAAGATGTCGAGATTTGAGTCTATGTAAACATAAATCCATCTTATCAAGAGGTTCAATTACAAATTTTCGATATATTAGTCTTTTTATCTGTATTTGTAATGGAATGTTTTGGATCTAAATTTAAAGCAAATTTGTTATGAATTAACTTTCAAATGTTATTACATATTGTCAAATGTTTTATATTTTAACTAAAAATTTAGTTTCTGGAAAAAAATTGAAAAATGAATATTTTTATTTTATTTCTGTTATGGGTCATATTTTACTTAAAAAGTATAGGATGGAGTTTACATAAGATTAGCTAATTATTAGTAACTTTTATTCATCAAATTTCTTATTAAATTTCAGTTATTCACAGTGCTTTCTGTACATATTGCCATGAACCCATGTGTTCTGGTATAGGATTTGAAACTATTGAACTGTTCAGAGGAAGAAATAAGGTAGAGGTACTGGCTGAGGAGGGTGATGCCAAGTATCGTAATAGCAATCTTGAAGAATGTCTACCCAAGATATATAAAATAAGTAAGTACTTTTTAGTGATAGATATATATACATATTTATTTTAATATTAATTACAGTTGAATTACAAACTCCAATCTGCTTTTGGTCAAAAGAACTTGGCGCCAATATTGTTGCACCCAATAAATTGTTTAAGCAAAAAGTTATTAAGAAATGTCCCGATTGCATTAGAATCAGTGGATGTTTAAAAAATCTAAACTCGTCTACAAACCATAATGCTAAATTATATTTAAATAAACTTCTAATTGGTCTTGCCATCATAATCAATAAAATTTGAAATCAAAAAAGGAAAAAAAAATATAAAAATATAAGCTACAATTTGGGTCTTTTGGTCAATGCCGCCGCAACAACAACGTTTTCTTGCCATAAATTTTCTTAAGCAAAAAAAAAAAAAAAATCAACCAAAAATTGTCTGGCTTTTATGCTGATCGGATTGGGGGGACTGTGTCGAGGCCATTTATCTTAGCATAACTTGGTGCGCGATAATTGCATTCCATGGACACGGACATGGACACGGTTTGCCAACTGGAATCGTGTTGATGATGCAGTCTCACCATTTCAGTTTCTTTCCACTTTCAAGTTCAGACCAAACAATTAGCTATGGCACATAAATTTCAGTGAATTTCATATATACCTATGTGAATTGCCATTGATTTAAATAATAGTATTTAAAGTTGGCTTTAAGCTCTCCCCAAAAGCGTGCTATTGGCAACTCCAATTAGCCGCCATCTGGCTGTTTCAATTACCTTGATAAGGAACCTTTAAAACAAACGACAAAGGACAATGCACTGTACCAGCCAATGGAGTCAATCAAGAGATATCAATTGTCCACCAACATTCAATTGTTTGTGTTCAGGCCTTTTGTCTGCTCCCATGACTGATTTACAGCCATTGGTTGGACTTTTGTTGTCTGACAGATAAAAGTTTTTGGCCGGGCAATGGTTTATATGCAAATTGATTGTATACATGAGTAGCTAATGAAAACGGACATTGAGAGAAATAGGAACATTTAAATTATATTAAAGAGTAAATTGTATACAAAATCTTGTAAAAATATCCTTGGAGAGTGTACAATTGGTTTATAATGCATAAAACTGTGTGTTTCCGTCTCCATAAAGTATATATTCTTGATCAGCTTCAGCAGTCGAGTTGATATAGCCATGTTCATCTGACAGTCTGTCTGTTTCTTTGCTCTTTTTAGACCTTAAATTTTAAACTATGTTATTGAAACTTGGTAGATAAGCTTTTTAGATGTCTATGTAGATAAAGTAAAAAAATCAGTCGAATCGGACGACTATAAGATATAGAAAATTGTCTTTAGCTACAATAAGCATAGAAGACGCAGGTTCAATTTCGAACCCGAATAAAATTATTCTTATTTTATTCTTTCTTTCTTCCGTTCGTTTTTTATATGTACTTATACATATATAACTCATAACTGATCAGATAATTATTACTCTCCTAAACTTTTAACTAAGTAATACTATGTACAAAAATGGCAATCAATTTGGTAAAGATTTTACCCCATAAAACCGATCGAAGGCTACAAACATTTTAGCCAGTTTATCGGCCTACACAATCTTAATTAAAAGCCGCCCAAGTGCAGTTAAAAACAAATGTTTACTTTAAACTCGATAAGGATCTGGATTCTGTATCCCATATATATATATAATTGTGTGACAATCGTGGCCAGTTGAAAATCGTACACGAAATCGATTTCAACAACGAAATCAGCAATTAAAGCGAATGAAGGGTGAGAGTTTATATGCTGCCGATATATGTATATATATATCTCTGTATATGGATGCAAGGCACGCACATGGACAACAGGACAAGGGCAAGGGATGAGAGAGACAGAGAGAAGCATAGCCTAAACTGGTTCCCCTGGGTGGGCGTTAACCCAAAAAACAAGTACGTATAAAAATAAAATGAAAAAAAAAGAAGTGTGTCGCCGTAGGAGGAGCCAAGGAGATGAGAACATCAATTGTCTTGGATCATCATCATCGTCATCATCATCATTATTATCATCTAAAAGAAATGCATAATGCTCCGGTTGTTGTTTTTTTTTTTTCTACGTCGCCGGGGCATAAAGTTTATTGTCGCCAGCATTATTTCTGTTGCATGCTTAATGGCGCCACAAAGTGGGTGGGCTTGAAATGTGCCAAATGTGACCGCTCCCAAAAAAAAAAAAAAAAAATAAGTCAACGAACTTTAAAATTCTGTCCACCCTCTCTTTCTCTATGTATGTATGTATATATGTATATAGAGTCCTTTTTGTCGTCTTATTCTTCCTTTATTTTTCGGCAAATATTTGTGCAAGTCAGCAGTCAGACAAAATCTCACCCAACTGCCCCTTAAAACCCCCTTTGGACTCATCCCTTATCATATGCATTGCATACTTGCAGGCATGCCTGAGGGGCATACGACAATTGGAAATTGCTAAAGACTTAGCTGGGAAATGTTTTGGAAATATCTCAAGTGCTATTTATTTTGAACGCCTGTCAAAAAGAGAAAAAGAAAAATAGAACCAAGAGAGGGTGGTTTCTCCATATACTTCCTTTGGTATTTTATTGTATTGTGGTCACATGGGGCTAGACATAATTTTTTTTTTTTTAAAAGAATATAAAATTTGTAATCTTGCTTACCTTTAAAATTTCTTGGGAATTTCGTTGAAGAAAACTTCCACGAAGAATCGAATAATCACCATTTGTAGTGGCACAGCAAAATGAACCAATCTTAAGGCCAGAGTATCTATCATATGCTTCCGTTTAAATCAAGTTATGTGTGCTAATGTATATGGTTTTTTGATTTGTATCCAAGGATAGTTTCTCCAGTAAAACACTGCCAAAACTATTGGGTAAAGTCTAACTTAGTTAAGACTTTCGTATTAAAATGTTGCCATACTTTTAGTTTGCCGTGAAGTAAAAATTTAAACTATAAGCCAATAGTTTGCCGCATAAATCCGCTTGGTTAAGTGTTTAATATTTAAGGTAAATATATAAGGTGAATAAACTGTTTAATCTGGCGTTAAATCAGGCATACATTTAGCCTTTCTATAAGCCAGAAATTGTCTTAACAACATCAATGTCTAGCCCTTATATTTTAGTTTTAGTTCCGGATAGATCGTGGTGGACTTTGGCCATGAAGATTATCGAATCATTGTTCAAGTGCCCAAAGATAATGGCTCACTTTGGTTTTCATTAGTTGTTGTAAAAGATAATCTAAATTGGTATATAGAAGCTTATATTTCTCTGATTCATTTTAAATTAAGATATTTAGATGTCTCATTTACTATAATTGCAAGAACAATTGCAGACAATTTTCCTTTGTTTGCTGACCTAGTCAGCATCTTGTATTTCCATTGCCAATTCATGTCAAATCTTTAAATTTTCTTTATTGAGTTGAGACAAGATGACCAGAAAAGGTTTAAAACTTGGCTAACATTTGGTAGTTTGCCAAAGTATTTGTAATTGTATAATGAACTTGGCATTTCATTTAAGACGCCAGTATAGACATATGTAATCTGGTTTTCTACTTGTTTGATATAAATTCTTTTAGTTTTAGTATATAGACCAAGATTTAGTTCATTGATAATAGAAGATAGTTGTTTGTTTATATGTTTAAGAGAGAGAAATCTAAGAATACAAAACAAAACAAATATTTTTATAATATACTTTGTTATATCAATCTATTACGATTAAACAATCTGCAAATACACAAATCCTTTTTACTTATATGCCAGATCAAAAATTCCATTATAAAACTGATAGTTGCCATTGCAAAGCCTAGAAGTAAAGCAATTGCTGGCATTACAAAATAATCTAAACTCAATGGTTGCATTACACGATATTCTGTTATAAGAAAGGGTAATACACCAGCACGCATAGACTCATGATCGGCATCCGTTGATAGTTTCTGTAGTAAACCCGTTTCAAAAGCATGGGCCCAGGCAGTACTCAGATGACTACGTAGAAACCATGTTGGGCGCATGGGAAATCCAGCGAATAGGAATAATATTTTGATTGGTATGGGACGCAAGCGTTTATAACGTAGAAACTGTTGGGCATAATCATGTAGATCCATACGATCGGTAAAAAGTATATAGGCATATTTCGTATCGAAATTACTACGATGCTCTAGCATAGTTTCAACGGACACAACTTTTACAATTGGCCACAATTGTTCTGGTAAATTATATTTTATACTCAAACCACGATCGTATATATCCATCATTAAGGTTACATTCTTCTCTACCAATTCTTCAAATGTATTGATCTGTTTCTCAAAGACTTCCGATATGAGTATACTCTTAAGGAAACCCAAATACATGGTAGAGTACACAAAGCCAGCAAGAAACATTACGGCAAAGAGTATATAACGTGCATGTCCTTGCAGATGTCTCAAGGTAAAGCCTGCGAATAGGAGCGATGCAATGGCTTCCAGTAGGAATTCACTAATTATCCAACGATGACATTGTTTCCAGTGTATTGCACTCAGGAGACTAACCATTATAGTTATATAGCTTATTAAACAAATCCATGTTGTGGTTGCAAATGGTGCCACCAAATAGCGATAGGAATGCAGAGGTTCAGCATGAGCCACCATAACATTTGCATAGGCTATACGAAGGGCATTAGCGGCAACAATCCCTAGGGTTTCATTTGTTACCAAAGCATCGGCACATACATCCACTTCTTTGTTTTGCAATGACTCTATGCAATGTATGGGTGAAGATCTTGGTGTGTAAACTGGAATAAAGGTACTATTCCGTGCCTGCAGAAAGTGACGTATAAAACGCATGTAATAGCCACCAAACACTTGACGTCCATAGGCATCCTTATAGATTAGACAACGTGGTGCATTCATATAGGCAGCTACACGTATTTCAAATCCATGTAGATTTCGAAAACGATTTCGTTCTTGAGCAAAACTCTCAACAGTTGCCCGTTTGAAATATATGTAGGGAAATAAAAATTTATGATAGATGGCTCTTTCATTATGGGGCGTATAAAAAAGGAGTTTCAAATATCCTTTTTGCCAGGCAATCTTTAAAAACTCTAACCATTTGGGATCCTTGGCAAAATTATCAATTGACTTGTCAATAACAAAAAGAAAGTCAGCATTTTGAAATCTCATTTTCAAGTAGTCAAAAATTTCTTCAGGTGGCTTATCATTTGTGATGACTGTAATCAATGTTGGTCCAGGAAAATGGCTAAACACCTGTTTACGTTTAAGTGATCTTAAGGCAGTATAGATCAGCTGTGGTCTAATGTTGTTTTGTGTGAAACTTAGATTTGTTGGGTAGGATATTTGTATGATGATATTTGTGGAAATTGATAGATGTTCATTGAGTTGGTCTATGATATAGTTTAAATGATGATCGGAGTTTATTCCTTGAGTGAACAGAAGCAGGAAACATATAAGGTAGTAAGCCATCTCTAGAAAGATATAAAAAAAAAATGGATAATGTGGAAAGAATGTTGGTTAATAAAATGTGAAATAATAGGTGAATGTAAGGTAAGGATCGATATTTACAATAATTGTATTTTTTATTTAGAAAAGATCCTATAAAGCTATGATATTATATGAGGTGATCCTCTCTTCTAAGAGCTGAAGCCAATTGACTGTTAAAAATGATCGTCCAAGGTAATAATCTGCATTTATTATTTCTGAGATTCGATTTCATTTGTTAAACCAAATAGAGATGATCCTCAAAGGCTGTGAGGGATCTCTTTTCATTATTTCTAAAAGTCGAAGCCAATTGGTCAATCTATTAAATTAGTTTTACAATTTCTAAACTATCTAAAAAACCATCTAAAAACTATCTAAAACAGCTTAAACTAATCTTAAAACTATCTTATCCAGCAGTTAGACTTACAGCAATTCCTGTATATTATATGATATATTATATGATTCTATGAGAAAGACATCCTTCATTCGTTTTAATAGTGTAATTGTGTAAGTACCCCACTCTTTTAAATTACTTTTCATACTGACTTAATTAATATTACAGCTAGCTTACAACTATCTTAACAGAGGCAGTGTTGGGAAGCTTTAAAATATGACCTTTCCCGTTTCTTTCTCTCTACAGACTCTTTAAAATCAGAGTCCAGATTCATAGTTTCCAGGGTCCAGCCTAATACTACAGTTTCTTCTAATACCATTTAAAAACTTTGTAGTCCATCTGTGAGATTTCTTAGTTAACCCGTTTAAAATACTATTAACTACCATTTGCTTCCGTTTCATATTGATTAACACAATTCAATTTGATTCAATTAACAATGTCGGCATCGTTGTAAACTATTTGCAAATTGTGTGGCAAAAGCTATTCGCAAGTATATATATATAGATATGTACATATCTTAAGTGATTCTCATAAATATTCCATTCCACCTGATTAACTCGATGATGGCAATTAACACTGACTTTCGGCCCTATATCAAACAACATGACACCACCTACATACATATCCTAGTTAACAATGATTATTATATTTAGCTTAGTAATTTTCATGGTTATGCAAAAGTACAATACAATAAAACCAATATCGTTTAGGCCACAATTCGATTGGTTTGTGTCTGATTTGGCGGCTGCTTTCTGGCCTGATCGTGTCAATATTTTCGCGTTTCGTCTCGCGTGCAGAGACAAAGGAAAAATTTGTTGATCACCACTCACAATCACGTAGCCAGAGAGTGAATGGAAAATACCAAAAAAAAAAAAATACGCTTGGCTGCCATTTTGTCTGGCTAACTAAAAATAGTCTTCTGTATATAGCTAGTGGATATATTAGCCCTATCTCACTCACTTTAGCGTCGGCCAATCACAAAGCTTTGGCAATTATAAAGTGCCAAGATAGCGAGAAGGTAACAAATTAGCAAAGAAACGTATGAGAGGAAGGGCAAAAATAAACGCTGAAAGCGCATGGCATACGTTTTTTTTTTTTTTCTTTAGATGATTTGTGGCGCCTGATTAACGGTTGTCAGTGCATTTTATAAACCTCAATTAAAGGATCTGAATGAATTATCCGTTGCTTCTGTCTGTTTAAAGTGATTGAGAAGGGTTCACTGTTAAAATGCATGGTAAATGGCTTGTGAATGAGTTTAGTAGGTCAAAAAACTTATGGGAGGTCGTTCTTAAGACCTATAATTAGAACTTTTAACAAGCTTGTTGATTGTTTACTATAACGGTACTTACTTAAAAAGAATGAAGAATCTTCTTAATAATTCCCATACAAAAAGTGAGTGAGTCATCTGCACAGTAGTCGCCCCTAAAAAACTTTGTTCCCCTACTAAGGAGTATAAAATTAATAAGATAAGAAAACAAACCTGGAGGCCTGAAGGTCAAACTAATAATGATTTAGATAATAAAAAGGCAAAGCAAAAGAAAAAAATTAAATAAATGGCAATCTGGAACCTGCTGCTGCTGCTGTCTGTCTGTCTGCAAACCAAACAAAGCAGCACCACACAGAGAGCGGGTGTACTGGATTCTGGCCAACTTGAGTTGGTTTTCTTTGTTTTTTTGGTATTCATCCATAAAATACCAAAGGGTTACGCCTATTTTTACACGCAACCAACTGCATTTCCTCGTAGCCAAGAGCGCATGAGCTCAAAAATATTAAAACGATGCGACGTGACAGATTACAAAACGTTTGACACCAGCGCCAAAGCCGACAAGATACCCGCAAAAGAAGCGCAGACAGAAGACCAAAAAACTGAAGGTGAAGTTAAAGCCATGGCCAAGAAGTTACACAAACACACACACACACAGTGAGAGACGGACTTGAGGCAGACACACTTGCCACACGACGAAGAAGAAGGCCACAATGACGAAGACGATGACGAAGACTCTGCTTTAGAAATGATGTTGCACAGTGATTCCAAAGATTTTGTAACTGTATTTCAATTAAACTAGAAACAATTAACTCTACGATTTAAATTGGTAGTAGAAAAGACTAATTAAGAACAAAGTGAAAATTAGGGAAAGATCTAAGTTAAATTTAGATTAACCTTAGATCACTATAAAAAACAACGAAGTGTGTTGAAGTTCTAGCGAATAACAGGTATTCTTTTAAAATAAAATTGGAATTTCTCGTAAACTTCTCGACAGAATTAATAAAAAATCA
The DNA here is from genome assembly GCA_018903615.1 of Drosophila neocordata. Lineage (NCBI taxonomy): Eukaryota > Metazoa > Arthropoda > Insecta > Diptera > Drosophilidae > Drosophila > Drosophila neocordata. The sequence goes on from JAEIGI010000014.1 coordinate 384,010, forward strand.
CAGTAAGACTAAGATTTTTTTAATAAGAAAGCGAAGCAAGCTTTTTAAACGCAGAACGAAGTCTTCTGAAGTCCCATCGTTTTTCAAAGATTCATTTAAAGGGTATTATTATTATTATCATTAAACTGTAAGAAAATAGTTAGATTTATTTCACTAAAAGACAAAAAGTTAGGCTCACTAAGAGTTAGAATTAGGTTGAAGTTAGATTACTTTAAAAAAGAATGAAGGGTTCTGAGTTACAAGGATCTCCAGTGACCCTGTCAATGCTTATATGGACCTTATTCATTTAAACTGTAGTAAACATCTTTCTAGATCGTTATGTGAAAGAACAATTTGTCTTTAATATCTATCCCATATTCAAATTTCTCTACAATTAAAATTGTTTACATTTCTAATATTACTTTTCCCACAACACTTGAACCAATGTACAAATGAACGTAGTCAGAGTCACGACTTGGGCTACCACTGCGTGTCAGTAAGTAAATTGCCTCGAGGCCATGGCTCCAAGTTTAGCATCAGCCTCCAAATGCAACTACCATTTGGTTGGTTAGTGGAATCTCACTCAACCGGAGAGCGCGCGTCACAAATTAATTCGCTGATCCTGATGCTTCTTGCAAGATCGCTTATGATTCCCACAGTAGTCTCCTACTACTTGAGTAGGGTGGAAAAAGGCAAAGGATGCTTACTTTTTAGCTTGTTGTATGGTTTCACCTGCGCCTAAGCAGCGGTTCATTTTGGTTGTTTTCTTTTGGTTTCATTTTTTTGCGGAGGCAGCAAGATGCCAGTCGAGTCTGGCACTCGTGAGTTATGTCAGTCAGTCAGACAGAGGGCAGCCAGCACTTCCACTTGAGTGTGCAATTTTTCTAATTCACATACCAACAGTATACGATCAGGTTGGAGATGCTCTAGTCCCTTTTGCTTATATATAAAGCGTAATTGACTTGGAAGTTATGAACCCTTTAAATGTGGACTGTGGAACAGCTTCAGACCAACAGCAGCATGTAATTTTAATTTTCTCACTTGATTGCCCCCAAAAAGGCTTATAGGGGGGAACCAGCATATATATAGGTATATATATGAATCGGGTTTTGGACCATTGACTGGCAACTTATTGGTTTTGGCCCTTTTTTTTTAGTTGTTTAAGCCTTGGCAAGCAAACTCAGTAGGCAATTAACCACTGAAAGATGATTTCATGGAGAGCGACAAGATTTCAAAGGTGCGAGATTTTATTCAATGGAAAAGGTAATGAAAGGATCTTGAGTTCCATTAAAGGAGTTACTTTTGGAGTAGTTTCCAGAAAACTAAAAGGTTCTTAGAAATAAAATATTGGAAGATTGGGAATTTATGTATTAGTTTTATTTACCTTCCTCTGATTTAAAAATTGAACTTTTGGGTTAAAATTCTAAATTAATGAATAAATAACTTATAAAGTTATATTAACTATATAAAAAGAATACATCTTGAAAAGTAAATAATCCTATTAATCTTAATTAATCTTAATTAAAATAAGATTAATCTTAATACTGGTTAAAGCTGGTTTTTATCCTGCTTTTTTGAGATTCTTGCGGATAAAGTCAATTTACGGGTTTTATATTTGACCGATCCAACTAATTTTCATACTTAACCTGATTGATAATAAAACGAGCTTATCTACCAAGTTTTAACCATACAGCTTAAAGTTAAAGATCTATTTCGTGCTAAGAAACAGACAGATGGATAGACGGGCATGGCTATATCGACTCGGCTATTGATGCTGATCAAGAATATTTAAACTTTATGGGGTCGAATACAAATTACAAATCATGTAATAAAGAAACTGATCCTTAGTCTTTCATAATTAGATTATCTTTAGATTTCAATATTTACATGAAAGACTAAAGATCAGTTTCTTAAATACATAATCAAAGAATCAAAGTCTGTGTATCAGGTGAAGCAAGATTTGAAATTAGTAAGGATCAAATTTAAAACCAAAGATTTTTATCAAGTATTTATATCACTGCTTTCTTGGTACGATCTTTTACATGATCTTCTGTAAGAAAATCCAAATGTTTTGTGTTGTCTTTTCTATACAAAAAATAATGATAGATACTGATAGATAAATCAGTTTAAAATCAAACAAAATTATTATTACTATATCTTTAATTGTAAGATGTTCTCATAGCCAATTTATTTATTTTCTACTCAATTAACTTCATTGATAAGCACATTAGCACCAAACCAAAGCCATCGAACGATTGGAATTTGATGCGCAATATGAAAAAAAAATCGACGACTAGGCCAAACCAAATCAAAACATTTTCATTAAGACACCCCTGAACCAGGTAAAGATTGGTTTAAAGTTGTTTTTGTAGCTCATAATCAATTGAGCCAACACAGTTTTGGAACTTAGCCTCGGGGGCAGCTGCTTGCCATGGAGTTTATGATGAGGCCAAAAAACGAAATCATTCGCTGAATGAAACTTTGAAACTTTACACTACGAATTTGCGGCCGTGTGCGAAGTGCCAAAACCAAAAGCAACAAATGCGAGTATATATATATATACATATATATCTACATATATCAATAAACCAAACCAAATTTTCAACTTGCAGCTGACAAATTTAGCGCTGTGTACCCCATCAATGTCCCCCTAATTTAAAGACTAATACCAACTCTCTTTGCCCCAGCATTTCTTTGTGTAAATTTGTATTTGAGTTTGCTAATCATTTGTCTTAATATTTAATTGTCTGATATTGTACAGTTCATATAATATAATTAGCTAATACTTATCCATTGCCAATCTAAACCGACATCTGTTCGTATCGAAACAAATACAACATTCTCCATTTAATTAGTAAAACTCTTAAACAATTTGCATGGGAAGTTCATTTTAGAATTTTTGCAAATTTTACTAATTAACACCGCAACAAACAAACTTAAACAAATAACAAAAAAAATAAAAAAATAAAAAGAAACAAAAGGGTAAAAAATAAAACTGCAAAGGAAATAAAATGCCAGACAAATGGCTTGACGTCTATAATTGGATGGGCAAGCAAAAAACAAAAGTAAAAATAAACAAATAGAAATTCTACATTTCAGTTGTAATCATTATTATATATATCCATCTTTCAAGTGAAAAGTTAACAAACTATTGAAAAATATCTGTTACTTGGTTTTGTAATGAACGAGTTTTCCCAGGAAACATTCGAATTTTTTAATGTGTTTCGTTTTTGTTTGGTTTTGAAATGACTTTATTGTTATTTAATTGAATCTTTAACTACTCTAAAACTTGACTATATATACTAAATATATATATAAGTCATTTTGTTCCTGATTTGATGAAGTAAAAAAATATATATAAAAGCCATTTTAATTAACTTTTTATAAAGTAAATAAAAATATATAGAATAAATGATAAAAAGTGATAAATATATAATTAAATCTATAATATATAATAATATACAGAATAAATATGTCTAAAAGTAATCTTAATCATTATTTGATCAATTATATATATATATAAATATAAGTCGTTTTGTTCATCATTAAACAAAGAAAATATATATGAAAATGTATATATAAAAGTCATTTTGATTATCAATTGATAAAGAAATTATATATGTATATAAAAGTTGAATTTTGATAAAGTAAATATACATATAGAGATGTCATTTTGACCATAATTTAATAAATTAAATATATATTATATATATTTGTATATATTCTATTTTAAACATATTTATTTTTAACATATATTATCAACATATTAAAATGATTTTCATCATCTTTTGATAAAGTTTACTTTAAAAGTTTGTTTTAAAATCAGATGCGATCAACTTTTGATAAACTATTTATATTAAAAAGTTATTTTAAACTTCGTTTGATAAAATAAAAATCTATAAATTATGTACACTAAAGATAAAAAACTTAAATGATTTAATGTATATAATTACTTTAATTTATATAATTTATAAATTTTTATTTTATCAAACGATTTTATTTATTTTTGATTTACTTAGATTTATTGATTGAGATTCATTGATATGAGATTTATTCATTTATATCATTTAATCCAAACTTAATTTTTTAATTTTTAACATATATTTTGTTTTTTATCAATTCATTTATATAATTAAGTCCTGTTTTTCATTTTGTTACATTTAATCCTAAGTTATTTTTTATCAATTCATTTATATAGTTTATTCCTGTCTATAATTTTATTTAAAAACCTTTATCGATATTTCCATATATTAATCTTTTTAAACAGAATTTTTTAATGATATTTAAAGTTAGTTAACAGTAAGATTTAAATTGTAAAATAACTAAATTAAACATCTGACCAATTTTAGAATACCCTCTGCAAGGGTATAAATATCAAACATGAGGCTGAACTTAATTTACTATATATATTATAGTCGTCCGATCCGACTGATTTTTGAACTTATTCTATTTAGACATCTAAAAAACTTATCTACCAAGTTTCAACCAAATAGCTTAAAAATGAAGTTCCAAAAACCATCAAGAAACAGACAGATAGACTGACAGACCTGGCTATATCGACTCGGCTATGTATAGATAAGGTTAATTTTGAATACGATTGAGTAATTATTAGTATAACATTAGTAATAACAAATAAATTAAGATTTCTTTTCATTCTTATGCCCTATAATTGAAGATTTGATTTATTTACAATTTTATTACAATTTATTTTTTATTATTTTCTTAAGCAATATACAATAAAACAATTTGTAATTTCATTGTTTTTCGATTTACAAGTTACTTACATTCAATATCGACTAAATCTTACGTTAATTATTTCTTTATATATAATATCAAATAAGTGAAATCGCAATCATTATCACTTTTATTGTTTCTTCCTATGGAAATTCTTAAACAAATTTTTTCTCACATTATTGCCAATAGGTTTATCTATATATCTATATGGCCCTATCGATAAGTACATAAACTTGAACCACACCGCTTACCAATTAGCATGGCATTTAAAAACACATTAACCTTTTCGCCTTCGCCTTCGCCTTGATGATGCTGCTGATTCACAGAAGTCGTAAATTGTCATAAGTGAATGAGAAAAAAAAAAAGAAGAAAACATGAATGAAGAGTACAGTGGAGAAAGAGAGGGGAGGAAAAAAAAGCGAAATCATCTTTTATAGATTGATTTTATATCGAATAACTCTGACAAACTGGCGCCAGGCGGATAAGAATCAATATCTTGACCAACTTTGGTTCCCACGTGCCACTAATAAAAATTGCCAAAAATTATTCACTAATTTTATATTATTAATATTTGCAAATTAAGATAGTTATTTTTGGATTTATTTATTCTTTTATATTAATAACATGATTTCTATTTCTGTAGCTTTGTTAGTTAATGTATTGTTTACTAAACAAAATGTCAATATATATATACATATACATATATATATATGTTAGATATTGACACGCATAAATTTGTAAAATTATTGTTATCTTTTCTTTATTATGATCTCAAAATCTTTTCACATTGTTGGACTTTCAATTTTTCAGGCCTGGCAATTAGCTTTTTGGTATCTCTCAATAGATGTTAATTGTTTAAACAAATATACTGTAAATATTACACGTGTTGCCCATAACCAGACATTGGACAATATCAACAAAAATAACAGAAACAAAAAAAAAAGTAAAAAGAAAAAATAAAAACAAAACAAAACTTTAATATTTAATTTTGCATTGAAAATGTAAGCAACTTTTCAGATGCTTCTTAATATTTATATGCTCTACCTCATAAAAAAAGGTATATAGCTTTTTTGATGAAGTTGGCAAAGGGAGTATAAATATTTAAGATTAAGATAAGATATAGTTTTAGTTGTATATATGTAAATATATTCTATTTAAGTTTGAGTTAGGACTTCATATAGTAAGAGGTATTAGATTTAAACAGATTTAACTATATATAGTGAGAGTTATTAGATCTAAACATGTTAGTAATAAGAAGGTCTAAAGTTGAAGTAAATATATTTTGAGTAGCAAATCTAAGAATTTTATTTTGGAAATTTTGTTTAGTTAGTTTTTTATGAATAAAACTTCTAAAATTTAATTTTTTTTATTACAATTTACTCTTTGATTAAAACTTGTAAACTTCAATATATCATTCCGATAATTATAGCTCTTAAAGAACCTTGCTTAGTGAAACTGGAATTGTTTAATCGGAGCTTTATTTACTCTGAATATATGGTATCAAAATTGGCTCAAACCGATAAACTATATCATATAGATTCAATATATATCATCAAGTAGGTACTTTATATAATATATATAGCTTAGATATGATCAAGTAGCTACATTATATCATATTGTATCGCTTAGATATGATCAAGTAGGTACCTTATATAATATATATCGCTTAGATATGATCAAGTAGGTATACCATATAATCTAGATTGAATAGATATGATCAAATAGATATATCATATCATGTAGATTCGATATGTATGATCCATTTATAGAAGCTTAGAAATCTGATGAACCAATTTTCTATCAATATTCATCAATCACCAAAGGATTCTATTGGATTGGTATATATATTTATAAAAACCGATAAAATATATTCTCAAAATATCATCGCTGCTTTAATTAATGTAAGAGAAAGTAGTTAATAATATAAAGTCTAAAAACTTTATTAAAGATCAGTTTTTAAAACAGATTCAAAACAAATAAATTACCAAACTAACTCAATCTGCCAAACAACATCGCAACAGTTTGATTAATAAGCCTAGATCATTACCCTTTTTCATATCACATCATAGTTTTCCTAGAGTACAACTTAGCCGGCTTAAATAAACTTAACCCTGGCCCGCTGGTTTTCATTCACTTGTAAAACTGAAGTCAGTCACGCGTTCATTGCAACGCTCATCTGTCATTTACCCTTCACCTCTCATTGGGTTTTCCATGTTGATAGTGATCATCACTTTCACTTTATGTATTTTCCTTTTACATAACAAACAAATGAAAACTCAATGAAGCCCAACGCATAAATTAATGTGAAAAAAAAGAAAGAAAAAAAGAAAAGAGGGTTGCAATGTCCTGCCAATGTTAACGAACATTTTCATTAACTAAGTTCCAATCTTTAACTCTGACAGTTGGCCGTAGCATAGGGGCAGGGCTGGTTTGGTAATTAAAAGCAACTTGCCACAGCTTCATTGTATGTACATATCGTACATTGTTTGTTTAATTGAAATTAACTGCAAAAGCAAAAACAAACAATAATCGAACAGTTAACCCGAAAAAATGAACTTCGAGGAAAAGTTAAAGCGAAGCGGTAAATTAGGCTCTGACCAACATCGATTGATCATGTGCAAGAGTGAAACTGGAAGTGGGGGGGAATATGGCAAGAGATCAGCAACACCATCGGTGTTGAAAGTGAGCACTTGAGACTGTCTCGTCCTCGTAAACACACACACACACACATACTGAGAAAGAGATATACAGTTCCTTGGAAGGGCAGTTTTCATACTCTACAATTATCATTTAAATGCAAAAGTTACTTTAAAAATTATAGGAAACATTGCAGTATTGGAATGGAATATTTTAATTAATTATAAATAATTTTAAAGTAGTTAAAATATTTTCAAAATCACGCGATTAAAATAGTTTACACACTTAATAAAAAATATAAAAAGTCATGCACCATCTTTCAATAACACTTACAATTCCCAATTGATTCAAGCTACACATTTTTAGGTTGCCAAATCAACTAATCATAAGACATCATAAAAATTCCTTCATATCCCTTTTTTTTTGTGCCATTTACCATAACAATTACAATTCCCAACTAGTTCAAGTTACTACTTTTGAGGTTACCAGATCAGCTGAATAAACTTCTCATTTCATATAAGAGCATTTCGAGTTCTCTCTCATAAGATTCATCTCCTTTTTTTTTGTTCCCTTTTTTTTACCCGCTTGCATCGTATATTTAACCAACGCCCACCACGCATTGCCTCTACGGTTTTTTTGAGTTGAGTTTACCTTTTAAAGGGTTTTTTTTTACCTCCTTCTCATTGTTGTTGTTGGTTTTTGGCGTTTATCAGTTGAGATCAGGCTGGAGGTTGGAGTTTATCCTGCCTGCCTTTATATTTTTTTTCTTCTTTTTTTTTTTTGCGGTTTTTGCTTGCATCGTTTTGGTTGTTTTTTGGGGGCAGTGAATTTTAATTAAAATATTTCTCAGGCTTTTGTTTCGTTTTTATTTTTTTTCGGTTTTTGGGAGGCCAATGCAATGGTGTAACTTTTTTTTTATTGTTCTTTTTCTCTGTTTTTTTTTTTTTTTTATGGAACTTGCTCGAGTTTGTTTTAACAGGTCGTGAGTGTGACACATTTGCATCAGAGATATGACAAGAGTTGGCAGAGTGGCCAAAAGGACACACACACACAAAGACAGTTGGACAGACAAAGGATCATAAATCTCTGGCTCAGCACTCGGTATACATTTTTGTTGGATTTCTCTTGTTTTTTGACCCACCAGCGAGTGTGGAATTGCACAATAACACATTAAAAAAAAAACCAATGGAAAAAATTAACTTGTCAATGTCACACATAGCCAAAAAAAGAAGAAGAAGAAGGAGAAAAAAACCGAATCTCATAAATATTTGAATTTTGGTGTGTGTGGTTTTTTATATATATTTTTTTTTTTTTTTTTTTTTTTTTTGGATTTTTCTATTGTGATTTTTTACACCTTTTTTGTTTTACCTGGCGCCAAGAATTGTGCTCTCTGCTTTGTCTTATTTGTGTGTCCTGCTGAGTTTGCCAAAATAATCAAGAAAAATAAAATCAAAAACAAAAACAAAAATTTATTTCTAGTTATAGCTACTTGGAATTGTGTAGATGAGCCAAGAAATTTTGCGGTTAGTTGATTATGAAATGAAAATATCTAAAATATTTTAGTTTTTTAAGGGGAGGAAATTAATTGTGTGTTAAATCAAATTTTAATTTCCTTAACTACTTGAACATTAAATCATTTAGTTTAAACTTGAGTTTTGTTAATGTGGCGATAAGATAGTCAATGGTTATTGATTTTATTATAAGTTAGCTAACGGCTAACGTGGCTATAACAACTTTTTTTTTTATATAAACATCTATAAATGAAGTTTGGTTAAGTATATAAGGGAAGCTGTTAAGTAAATTGTTGCTTTTAATGTTAAAAATGTAAAAATTAGAAGTTTTGAAAAAAAAAATGTAAATTATATTAATGTTTTTCTTTATAATTTAAAATTTTACCTTAACATGCGTTTATTTCTGGTTAACAATACTTTTGAACTTACTAAATAAAGAAAAATTTGTATTCTAACAATCGCTCCCCTTGTATGTTTCTCTCTCAGTAGTATGTCTCTGCTTTTAGTTTGAATAAAATGCTTGCACTGCTTGCTTTGCTCTGTTATGTTATAGAACTTGCACTGCTTAACTACGAGAGGCTTAACAGTTGCAACATGTTTGAAGCTGTCAGGCTTAACAGCAACATTTACAACAGTTCTAAACCAAGCCGGTTGGCATATGTTGGATATGTATATACTTACATACAACTATAAATCACACATGCTTGTTATATATGTATGTATATAGGATATCAATTTATATCAATTTCATCATGTTTATGGCATTTGATAAGCCTTTTTGCTTGAAGCTAACGTGTAAAAACTTCCACTTGTAAAATGATGTGCAAAATTCTATTACTTTCATCATTAATTATGCTTGAAATTCAAGTGCGATTGAGTACTCAGCATTCTGGGGCATTTTAGTGAATCATTGTTTAGTGACATAGTTTTGAGTAAACAATTGTATGTGATAAGCATTTAAGAGAAGCTACCGAATTCCGTATATTCTTTTTTCTCTGATTCAAGGGGAATTTTTGTACAATCATTTAATTGGAACTGATTTGGGTATCTAGTTAATTGAAATTTGATACAACGTTCCAAAGTCCAACTATGCCATGGTGATAACAGGTAAAGGGGGTACAGAGCATATATATATATATATATAGTTAACTGAATGTTTTAGTTGCCTCATATTAACACTTGGCATATATATGTTTGTATGTTTGTATGTGTGTGTGCTCGGTTTGATTTACAGCATGATCAATAAAACTGCCTTTTGAACAGTAGCCACCTAATCAATCAATATCAAATAAAATTGGTAACCAAATGCAGGTCAAAACTTTGGCTAACTTAACCATATAAGACTGAAATGAACTGGACCTTGCCCAATAATATATATACTTATATATATAAAGAAAGAAGAAAAGAGAAAGAAAGATTGCTATGAAAGTTTGTTGTTTTTTTTTTTTTTGGGGGGCTTATTTTATGAATGGGGGCGGCAGTGAATGAATGGGTAAATGAGTGAGTGAGTGTAAAAAAGTGGAGTAGGTCTCGTTTCCTAATCTCTTAAATTTAACCTAAATCAAATTTATTATAAGCATCTCTATTGATAATCTATCCTTTGGATCACAAATCTAACTAGAAGTCACACCCAGCAACATCAATGTTAACGCCATCTACACTTCTATATAAAGAATCTGAATTTCATTTATCATCCAATATAACAACAATAACCACATATAAAATTGTCTGGAAACATGGGTGCGACAAGGGGAGTCAATTAACAAAAAAAAAATATAAAAGAATTTTCATAATTTTTAAATAAATTTTAAAGCAAAAGAATTTACAAGTTAGAACAAAAAGTATCTTTTGCCTACAGCTAAGGATACTTTAAATAATACTTGAAAGTTGTGAATCTAACATGTTTAGTGTTCTAGGTATTCAAACCCCTTATACCACAACCATGCCACATCGAACTTCTTCGTTCGGGTTTGAGTTCGCACGAGGTTCGCCACGAGGTTCAGTTCAAAAAGAAACAAAAAACAAAAAAAAAAAAAAAAGTATCTCGGTATCTCCCAACGTATTTTATTTTGTGAATTTTGTTTCTGAATTAGTTTGTGTTCACCTTTTGTCAAGTCAAGATCGTTGGCAGCGGTCTAAAAGAAAAAAAAAAAACGGGATAACTAAACTAACAATTTGAAGAAGCAAACAAACGTTATTTCAAAAAAAAAAAAAAATAATTCAACATAAATTGAAAATAAATTATATATAAAAATAATGCAAAAAGCAAAAACCACAAATCAAAAGAAAAAGGTGCAAAAGTGCAAAATAAAAATCAAAGTTGAAAAATTAATTGATTTTGTTTTAAAAATCGACTTAAAAACCAGTTCAAAAATAAAGCCAGTGCCGTAAAGCCAAAAGAAAAAGAAGAAGAAGAAGCAAAAGAAGAGAAGAAGAAGAAAATTTCTACAAGCAATTCCAAAATTATAACAAAATTCTAAATTTTTACAAAAATTTTGTGCAAAAAAAAAAAAAAAAAATTGTTTTAAAGCAAATTTAATCGAATAAAAAAAATATTTATATATATAAAAAAAAGTGTCGTGCAATATATATCAATATATATGTAAATCAATATATATATTATAAAGGAAAATTATAAATTTATACAAAACATATATATACACACATATATACCAACAAAAATATATATATATATAAAAATTATTATTGTATTACAAGAAATTACATATGGTTTAATCAGTAATACACACACACACACACATATATATATACATACATATACATATCGAGAAAAAAAAACGAAGAATTTTTTTTGTGTTTCGGTTTTTTTTTTGTCCCCTCACCCCCCCTTTACCAATTTATATGGCATTTTATTTGTTGCTATTGCGGTGTAATTGAAATTTATGTCGCGTCAACAGTTTTTGGTTATACATTTTTTTGTTGTTTTCGGGCATCTACTACATATGTACTACTTATAAGCTATATTGCATATATATATATATATATATATATATATGAATTTTGATTTCCGTTTGGTTTCCAATTCGTGTCAACGTCAACTCTTTTGTCTGTCTACAAACAACAACAACAACAACACCAACAAGAAGTACGAGAAGAACATCATCAACAACTTCAACTTCAACGTCATCTTGGCAAAGGCAAACAAAATAATTTATAAAACAAATGTACAATTTTCAACCAAATTGTTATTATAATAATATTATTAATAATATCAACGCACAACAGACCCATGTTGGATTATAATTTATACCCTTAAATTTTGGGGGCTACAATGCGGCCAGAAATATACGATGTAAGTAAATTCTATAGAAAAAAAACATACTATAACAATTATATAGACATTTCATTTGAATTAGAAATCAGGTGATAAAACACACTTTTCTTTTTCATTTATCCATATATGATATCAAAATTATTTAGAATTATGTCTGGAATATTCGAGTACTTCAAGATTGTAGCAATCTTTATAGTATATCAATTCCGATTTAAAAAAAAATTTTCTCATATGTAATATTTAAGTGGAATTATGAAATATTTTATCTAAAAAAAGGCAAAAGTTCTACTAAAAAATGTTAATTCGAAGTAATGGAACTTATTCCATGTGAGTTAATATAATAAAAAAAAAAAAATAATAAATCATGCTTTTAAAATTATCATTAATATATGATATAATATGAAATTTTATTTATAATAATGCTTTAAAAATATTTCAAAACTATACGATTTTTAACGAAATCCGTATAAAAACTATTAAACTTTTATCCATATATAAAAAAATAATATATTTAGGTAATATAAGATTTCCTTATCATTATAAAACCTATTGTTTTGTTTTCGAAAATATGAAAAAAATTTGAAATTTTTACCCAAATATATAATAATATTAATTTTTTGCCTAAACTATTAATAAAAACTATTGATCTTTTTTTAAAAATATTTTAACTTGTTTTTTTCGACATATATTAAAAATATATGAAATTTTTACCCAAATATATATATATATATTAAATTGATATAAAAACTTTTGATTTTTTTTTCTAAATATTTAAAAAGTATTGTTTTGTATTTTTAAATATATAAAAAAAATATGAAATTTTTACGTAACTATAATGAAATATTAATTTTTTGTCTGAATATAAAAAAACTATTGATTGTTTTTTTAAATATTCAAAAAGTATTTTTTAAATATATAAAATATATAAAATGCTTACCCAAAAAATATTGAATGTTTAACCTGAATATATAAAATCAATTGATTTCTAAATATATAAAAATATTTTAATTTTTACCCAAATATATAATACCTAATAAATTTTTCTAACTTTTTTCACTTTTTTTTTCTAAATTCTAACCTAAATATATATTCTTTAATTTTTATCCTTTAATTATTACTGAAATATGTATTTCCCTATTATGATGATTATTTCAAAGCATATCTTTTATAACACAAAAGATCTTTAAAATATTTGAACTTAAAATTATTAAACTAGTTTCAAAATATGTTTTTTTTTTTGTAAAGTAATGTTTTTTTAAGTATATATTTAAAACAACTTAAAAAAACAATTATTCATTAATCTTTTAAAAGATTTTTCTACAAAATAAAAACAAATGGAATACATTTGAACAAAGCGAAACCATATGCTATAGTCAGCTGATCTTGCAAAGTTTTCTAAACAGTCATCAACAGAAATTAATCTAAAAATAGCCTAAGCCAAGCAATTGACATTTTAAAGAATAGATACAAGTCTAGCTCTATCATGCTATCTTTTTGCTTAGTAAAGTAAATATACCCCACTTTGGCAAGAGTATCATAAAACAGAGCAACCACGTGCATTTAGCAACCATAAGAGAAAAGGAGGCAAAAAAATAACACGCCATATATATATATATATACCTATACGAACCCAAACCCAAACCTTAAAGCAAACCGAAACGCAGAGTTCAAACTAAACCAAAGGCAAAGGCAAAAAAGTCCGCAATGCCATGACATGACCTGTGTTTTGTTTTGCTCCCTTCACAGATACACACACACACACACTCACACACAACTAAATATCATGCCAAAAGTAATTTCACTTAAAAAGCAATTTTTAAACACACACATAAAGAAAAAAAAGCACAACAATTATATGTTTTGAAACAAGAATTCAGTTTTTAAGGTCCAGTTTGAAAATTTATAACTTGTTATGGCTCTAACACATGCAAACTGTCAGGATAAATCTCTCACTTGGTATGTGTGTATCTGTGTGTGTTATATGTATATGTTTGTGTGTGTGTGTGTGTGCAACCCCTTTTCAAATATAAAAAAGTTTCTACATTAAGGGGTCGCTGATCACATAGGACATTTACCTGAATCTGATTGCGAGTCAGACATAAATCATATAACAAATTTCAATCCAACCCCTCTTGCCCCTAACAACAACAAAAAGACAAACATTGAAAAATTTATAACATATTTTGCAAACGTTTTAAAAAAAAAAAACAACAAAAAAACTTTTAAACATTTAATGCCAACCAATCCATCCATCCACCCACACCCATACTTAAACCTAATCTCTAATGGGCTTTATCAAATCCAATTTCAATCCATCATAAAACAACTTGTAAGAAAATTTCATAAGGCCACGCCCCAGTAGTAAGGGGTAAGGGGGAAGATAACAACTTTACTGTAAGAAAAAAAAAAAACTAGACAATATTTGATTTTCGAATTTTCTTTCTATTTTTTTTTTTATTAATTAAAACGGAAATAGAAAAAGTAGATAAAAAATGAGATAACATTTGGGGATAACCGTAGACAGAAGTGATGAAAAAAAAAAACTACTATAATATAACTATGAAATAGTCTCTCTCTCTCTCTTTTTGTCTATCTTTCTCTTATTGTGTTTGAAATATTTTTATTGATATTTATTGATTTGGCAAATCACATGCTTTAGTTAATCATAAATAACATTAGTGACTGAGCATTATTTGTGCAGCTTTGATTAATGCAATCAACAAAAGATCAAATTGAATGTTTTAGAATAATAAAAAAGCTTTAAAGTTTAATATTTCATAGTTAGAAGATTCTAAATATTACTATATATACTATATATCATATATTTATATACTATATATCATATCATATCACCATATACCATATAGGATTCAAAGTAAAATAGCTGTGTTTTAGAGTAACAAAAGCTTTAAAATTTAATACTATAAAGTTAGTTGATTCTCTTTATTTCTATATATACTATATATCATATGTTTATATACTATATATCTATATCATCATCACTAAATATCACTATTACATATATGTATACTGGTTGAAGTTTCAGAATTTAGTAATTATGTTTTAGAATAACAAAAGCAATAAAGCGTAATATGATTTAGTAGATTCTAAATACTTCATATATCATATATATACCATATATCATATCATATCAGATCATATCATATCATATCACATCATATCATATCACATCATATCACATCATATCACATCACTATATAAGATATATCTACTGGTTCAAGTTTCAGTGTCTAACACGCTCGAGTAAGACTGAAAAGTTTGAAGGAAATAAAAGTACTTTAAAAATTATTTAAAAATATAAAACTTATATTAAAAAAGGAGGGTAAAATATAGAAAAATACTAAAATAGCTGCTTTAGTTTTTGGAGTAGTTTTTTTTTATCTTAACTCATGCTATAAACAAATGTATTGTCTTTATATTCAATAGAGTATATAAACCCAGCGCCGCTTTGACGTCAACTATTATATTGTAATATATAAAATATAATATATTTTTTTATTATTTTTTTTTTTTTTTGCATTTTTAAATGTATTTTTAATCTTTTACAAAACTAACTGTTGTTAGAGAAAAAATATATATACAGATATATAAGTATATATACATATAAATCACTTCAAGTTTTTTTTTTTTTTAATTAGGTTACGCGCGGGTGGCAAAAGCTGGTGAGCGGTAGGGGCAAAGAAATAGAAAAGAGGCAAATATATATAAAAAATAAAAAAAACAGCAACACGTAAAAAAATAAATTTAAATTTATATATATAGATATAGATATATTAATATAGATGTGAATAATTGGGTTATGGGGAAGGGCTTAACTTAATTCATTTGAGGGAGTGACGGCATATAAAGAAAGAGAAATATCATTCAAACTGAATGAACGAATTAAAAGTCACGTTTCATATGATGATGCTAATGCTGATTATGATTATGATGATATTAGGTTAAAAATATATATATATATTATATATAGGAGTGACGATTGTTTAGTCACCATCAATTGGCATAGCAGAGATTCCATATAATTTAGATTGCTTATGGTTTCCCTTTCTATTTTCTTTTTTTTTACTTTTTTTGACATTGTCACCTGTTGATTGGTTTTATTTTTCTAATACCTTTTAATTTCAATAAGCTTTCTGTAATTTAATCTTTTGTCTGGTTGAAATATGTCGTACGCCTTGGCTATTATATTATAGGCCAATTGAATACTTTAAAGCGATTTGTGGTCAATTTATTGAATTTTAGTTGATTGTTTATATGGTTTTATGCGTTTACGATTTAAAGCCATTAGAGGCAAAGTGAGTAATCTAACCATATAAACTTATCGTAAGTTCCTTTCATATATACAAAAAAAAACGGATTGCCTTAAGTAAAATTAAGCTGAATAAATTATAAAAGTAAAGACATGTTTCATACACTACAAAGAAGAGAAAAAAAAAAACAATTAAAAAATAGACTTACATATAAAAATTAAAGATAATTATGGAATATAACAAGTACAATTATCAAGTATAATATAACAAATAGTTACGAAGATCTGAAAATTTTTAGAGTTCATTTCAGTAGAGAGACCCTTTTCCCTAGTAAAGTGTATATATGAAAACCAACTCCATATGTTCCCTGTCTACTCCCTTCCCCTTACCCTGCAAACAAAATACTATAACGACGCCAACGACTACAAACTACAACAAGTGCCAAGACGTCGACGTTTCAGTATTTTGAAAAAAAAAACAAAAATATATGTATTATTATCTTATCATGAACACGTTCAAAAATATACGTAGACAAACGGTAGAACTCCTACTACTACGCGTAGTATAATTTCTATATATATATATAAGTTCAAAATAAAATAATAACAATAAGTTGTTGTAGTTGTTGTTTTTTCTCTCTGTCTGATTGTTTTTTTTTTTTTTGTTTTGTTAAAACGCATGCGACGGCCCTCAAGTGTTTGTTTTGCTTATATTATTTTTGCTAGTTGGGCATTTTATTTAATGGTTATAAAACAAATGAATTTACTTGACCAAGAGAATCAAAGAGGAGACAGACAGAGACAGAGAGAGTAAGAGAGAGAGAGACGAATTGGTGTATAAAAGATGTCATTGTAGAGGTAGATAAATTATGCCAAAGTTGAAAACGTGGCTTGTAAAAAATTTTCAATTTATGCAAATATTTGCATTACAAATTACCAAGTTTACCCCTCCCCCAGCTAACCGTTGTAACCATACATTATAGCGTCCGCCCTTCCCTATCACTATCTCTTTCTAACCAACGTTTCATTGGGCCCTTCTTGACTTTACTTTAATAGCAGAAGCAGCACAAGCAGCAGCAGCAGCAGCTGGTTAGCTTGAGAGACATACAACACAGATCGACACTTGCACCTGACCTACAATATGCAGTTGCGGCAGTGTTGTGTAAAACAACAAACACACCCACTTTACACATAGCTAGAGATGTTGTGTGTGTAAACATACTGAGATCACAAAGCAAAAAAATCCAGCAAAATTGTGAAAGTTATCGACAGTTTACTAACCCAGGAGATTTACTCTTTACGGATTATGTAAATGCTACAAAAAAGATCTGTAAATATTTAGTCTATTCTCGATTTTTCGGATTGAGATTCAATAAACAGTTAAAAAACAAGGTATTTTCGAAAAGGTTTCTTCCAAGAAGTTTCTTAAACAAAGATTAAATATCATTTTAAAACATTTTAAAAGAAGTTTTTATGCCCTTGGAGAGGATTATCCAGATGTTTGTAATGCATATCTAAATATAGCTCTATATAAGTTTCCGACTTCTTAAAGTATATATATTTTTGATGAGTATCATTACTTTAGTCGATCTAGCCATCTCCAACTGGCCATCTGTCTGTTTCTTTGTCCTTTTTTGACCTTAAATTTTAAGCTAGGTGATTGAAACTTGGTAGATAAGATTTTTAGATATGTAGGTCTCCCAAGTATCAAAATAAACTGGATCGGACTACTATAAGATATTTTTGAACTTGTAGTTTCTATTTAGTTGTATCAGAAAATATTTAGAATACTCAGACTAAGATCATTAACCTTTTAAATCTTTCTTATTAGTTTAAAATTAGTTTCTTTTTAAAAAACTTAGTTTGAATAGAATGTTCGTTTAGCTAATTTCCAAATTTAAGCTTAGTCAACTTTATAAAACATTTTTATTTGCTTTTATTAATTCACAATTTTGCCACTCCCAATTAGTTTTTTTTTTTTTTTTTATAGATCAATCTTCAAGTACTTAAAACAGACCTTATAATTTCTATATAGTAATCGATACTTCCTCCAATAATTGTTTACAAAGGAATGAAAAAATCAATTGATGATATTTTCAGGCAATTTGCACTTGCATTAATCGAATTGAATTCAATATTATTATTAAATCTCATCTGTCCCATATGGTTTCATCACATTTGTTGTATTTGGTATCACCAGGCAAAACAAAAACAACAACAACAAAATCTTAAAGGTGTCACATTTGAGTAGTTTAGAAGAGAGGTAAACGGAAGGGCGGGAAGACACTTAATCGAAATGCACTTGTGTCTTGTGTTTGCCTTGGACTTGCTACTTCGTCTCTATGATGTTTTTTTTTTTTTGTCTTTGTCTCCGTGTTGATTGATATTGACACATTGAGAAAGTTGCCTAGCCTAACAAAAAGTATTTGGCCCGTTGCCACTCAAGTAGCTAGACTGAGGCAAAAGGCAATAGCAATTGCGGCACAGGGGCAGTTAGGGCATTGGCAGTGCTAGGCTTATCTGGCTTATCAGCCTATATATGCAGCTGTCGTTCAAATCGCATTAGATACTCCACCCAAAAACCCAACCCCTTCTTAGATCTAAGTATGTGTGTGTGTGTCTGTGTGTGTAATTTTCACGCCTGTTTTAGAATTATGCATCAACAGGGCGCAAAAACAACAACATAAAAAGTAAAATAAAGTTGTGAATGAGTTAATGAGCCAAGATTTGTGTAGTGTCACGACAAACAGACAGACAGAAGTGAGTGAGTGAATGAAATGACTGAGTAAAGAAAATAGATAGGCCATAGCCTTGACACTGTATCTAAGTAGTTTCCGTATATGTACGCATGTATCTTTTAACAACATTTACTTATCTCTAGTTGAACTGAAGGGTGCACTGAACCCATTCCCATTACCATTGTTACTCTACTTCATTATACTTTACGTATATTTGGGGCGTTGCGTTGTTTTGCCACAAGTTCAAGTGTCTGAAGTTCTCTATATATATATATGTATATATGATGAAGTGTTGCATACAATGAACCAAAACTGATATGAGTGGAAATGGAATTCAGGCAATTTTTTTGCAATCTCTACATAAGAATGTTACATTAGATGTGATTTTAGAATGAAAATATTTGTTAAGGGATTTTCTAACCATATTTTTTAGATGAGTTTCTTATGAAAATATGTTTTTGCAATAATGTTTAGTTTAACAATTTGGCCGTAAGTATGCTAGGCAATACTTTCAATATTTTCCTTTGAAATACCTATTTTGACATGTTTTTGGTCAAAAGTATACAATTAATTCCCTTAAAAATCTATATAGAAGTATTAAGTATATATGTAAGAAACCTTCTGATTTTAAAGTCACTTCATTTTCCATAGAAACTTTATTAAAATAAACAAAATGCACAGCCACGTTTAGAAAACTGCAGCCGTTGGGAGTTGAAATTGCTAACCAGAGTGTAGGGTTGCAAGGTTTTTGCTTCTTTGGTTAGGGTTGTTGTTGGAAATGTGCAAGGTGGATGATGATGACGATGATGATGATGATGATGCAAGAGTATTAAATAACATCGGTTCGTTGCTCAAATATTAAGAGCAACCCCTAAAGCAAAAGCGCAAAAAGAAAAACCAAAAATTGCATTAAATGGCAACTGAGTACAATTTTTATAGGGTGACCATATACACGCACAATTAAAGGTACAACAAAAAAAAAAAAAGGGAAAAGAAATCAAAGAAAAGGTATACATAAAAACATTTCACACTTGGTCGATCTCCCATTGAGAAGGGGCTTTTTGTAACTGTAATTATTATGAAGCGATTACATGATTGATGAGCTCTGATTTTGTGGCAAAAGAAAAAAAAAAGGGGAGTGAAATTGTTTATAAAAGTGAGAAAAGGAGAAAGCAAGGTGTGCAAGAGAGATAGCTAGCTAGCACACGTGGCAGCAATCAGAAGCTACTTAAGGATTTTGGTTTTTTTTTTTTTTTTTTTTTTTGAACCGGCTATCATAATGCCTTTGTGTTGGAAAATCTAGTAACCACCGTCACAACTTGGTACAATTTGTTGTATTATTTAATTTTTGTTTTTGTTTCATTTTGTCTAATCTAATCGTTGTCACATTCCACAGATGCCAAATTGCAAATCAACAAGTGGGCTAAGGTCCAGTCACTTGCAAATACAACAAATAAACCACGTGCCCAAAAAAAAAAACTAGTTTCATACTATGTAGAAATGTATTTTATATGTTTATCTAGTGGCAAATGACAAGTTTATATAGTTTTTTTTTTTCTTTTTTCTTCTTGGTATTTACTTTTGAATAATATATATTTAATCAAAATGTACAAAACTAATTAAGTCTAGAAAAAAAAAAATGTATATATATACATATGTGTCTGAGCGATTAGATAGATAGGACTGCTCTTAAAAGTAGTTGAGATTTAAAAGGTGACAGGTATGCAAACGCATATAAAGCCAATCTTTCGACAAGTGTCATAGTATATAGTTATATAGGATTGTAGCTTTTTAGCATATATGTGAGTTGTGTAAGTGTAAAAAGATTATCACACATAGACATAAAATAGAATAGATAGTTAAATGGTTTGACTTTAAAAGAATCAAGTTTACCTAATTAGAGTTAGCAAGGATCAAAGCTAGAAAAGTGAACTTTTACTAGTTGATATATAGATTAAGTATATGAAAATTAAGCCTATAAGACTTTTTAAATATAAGTATTATAGATAGATATGATAGATACGATTGCAACAGCAAGAAAAGTCTCTTTATAATAGACTTTTTTATACTTTTCTTAATTATTAAACATTCCAAAAATGCGATAGAGCTTTAAAAAAGATTCCAATGAGAGGATCAAAGCTCTTTCTTTTCATATACATGAGTAAAGAATGTATATGTATGTTTGTTTAAAAAGCTCTTTTTATCTAACAGTAGACCCACATAGGTGGTCCTTTAACAAAAATGCTAATCATTATTCCAAACACATTGTCCCTATTGCTTGGTCCTAACCCTACTGTCGCTACTACTTAAAGACTTCATTCAAGTTCTTTTTGCTTCTGTTGTCTGCATACCAAAAAGGTAATTATAAGTCGCATTGTAAAGGAAACGAAAAAAGTAAAGCACAGACACAGACACCGACATGGACACGGACACGGTTGCAGATACAGATACAAAAAAAATATAAAAAAAAACAACACAAACCCACTTGGAGCCATAGACAGTAAGGTGATATCAAATTACATACATGAGAAATGAAAATAGAAGACAAAGCAGATAGACAGAGACACCGAATCGATGTATGTGAAAGAATGAGACAGTCTTAGATTGTTGAGAGGGGCGGGTCATCTGGGGCTTTTGTTATGGTATTAGAATTCGGTTTCAGTTTCGGTTTGCGGTTGCCAGACCTCAGAAATCTGGCGCTAGAAAAGAGCTTAACATATTTACTTCAAAATGGAAAACTTTATTTTCCAAGAAAATCTAAAATGTGCAAAAAAAGGTGCAATTGTAATTGAGCATATTTCATCAGAATATAATAACTGATCAGTCAGCTTTATTTCAACAGACTCCCCCAACAAATTATTCTTAAGAAAATCAACAATTTAAAATTGAATGCAAAGCTAAACATAAATTTTATTAAATTGCAATGCCAAAAGGTAAAAATTCTACCAATTCAAATCGTTATATATATACAAATTAAACGATATATATATATATGCAATGAAATGGTTTTTTATTGTCTGCTGTGAAATTGAAAAATGATAAAAATCGGCAATGCCAAAAGGCATTTGATTCTTGATCCCTCTTTGGAAGGGACTGCCCACTGTGAGGGTAAAATGTTTGAGTTCAGTTTTAGTTTTTTTTTTTATTTTTCGCCCCTTCTTCTAACCCCCCCAAATGCCCTGCTCTCATATTGATTTCTTTGACTAAAATGTGCACTTTTTTTTTTAGGATTTTTTGTACGCGATTTTCACTTTTCAAAAAAAATATGCAAAGACCTTCGTCTCAAGAAACTACCCTTCTGGTTCTTGTTCTTGTTCTTTCATTCTCTTTTCTTTTCTTTTTCTTTTTTTTTTTCGTTTTGTAGTTCAGTTCAGCCTTAAGCTGAAATCAATGACCTTTTGGGTCTGTCACATGAGGTGAGGGGGAGAAGCTATGGGATTAGTCGTGAAACAAAATATGCAAGTCCAAGTCACTCTTATAGTTAAAAAGCCTCCGAAACAATAGTTGTTCAAATCAATCGATAGAAACGTTTTCTTGGCTTTTTCTTTTAAGTGGCCACTCTTCTTTTAGCTGTTGTTATATATATAAAGGTATATATATATATATATATATATATGACATTGACCATGCATTGTATAAAAAGGGCTAACACTCAGTAAACTTAACGAATCATATATAAAATAATAAATATAAATTTTTGAGTCATGATCTCAGACGGAAGTTGAAATGAAACAATCAATAAAATATAATTAAATCAAAATTCCATATATATATATAATTTATGCAAATTCTAAATTATAATATAAATCATATATTGAATATATAATCATGTGAAATTCATTTTTTTATTATTATATTTTCATTTGTTTTGTTTTCTTATATTGCAGGTTACTACAGTTCACGCTGCCCATTGTCAGGATTATTTTTATACCGATGGTAAGTAGATAAATATATTAACTAGATATTTAATATATAAAAATATATATAGATAGTCTTTTAAATCATAAAACTATGTTAGTTAAACATCATGTTTAAAAACACAGTAGTAAGGTCAGCAATTGATCCTCAGCTTAGACTGATAATCAAAAACAAAAATCGTTTGAAAACCATCTGGAGATTGTCAATTTCTATTACAAAATATTAAAATTCAAAATTGGTTTTCAACACTTCACTTCAAAACAAAAATAATTATCATAAAACAAAAAGTATTTAAAGCATTCTGCAAGATCGGATCAAGTGTATGTAATCATAAGTGGAGTGAGAGGGAAATATTTTGAGTCTTTTTTGATATCTGAGTGTGCGAGTGTAGTGAAGTGGCTTTGGCTTGGCTGTGGGTCCCCACTTGAAAATAATAGTAATAAAAGAAAAATAATAATAATTATTACATTAAAAAACAACAAACGAAAAAAAAAAACGTCATTGAACTATAAAAAAGGTCGCTAGCAATGTAAATATGTTTGTATAAAAGGCAAGTCCGAAAGTTACATTATATATAGAAACTGACATTCTGTCAACTTTACAACTGATGAAATGTTGTGTTGACAAGCTGCCAAGTCTTGGTATGCGAGTGAGGAACTTCAATCGATTGGTTATGTTATAAAAATCAGCCACTTAGAGCCTACAAAAAAAAAAAAAACTTAAACGTTTGGTCAATTAGTTACCCCCATGTACTTAAACAAAATCCACATAAGTCGGCTGTGTTTTATTTTTAGACTTTGCATTAAAAAAAGCAAAACAAAACTAAAAATAACCTCCAAATACAAATCTCTGACAGCAGCAGACACTACGGATTGTAGTGCCGTGTGCTGGGCCAAATGATATATGAGGATTTGATCTAAGCTTCTAAACGATGAATTGATGATTTGCACTCGTTACGCTTTTTGGCTAAATATGCCATATTTTGCTGACTTTGCAAAATTTTGATAATTATATATGATATCATACAAAAAAATTTGGGTATTTATGTAAATTGTTTTCGATCGAAAAAACGTGTTATTGATAAAGTCTAACATGAGATAGACACGTGATTGCATTACAGTTTAGTTAAATAGTTGTCACGTTGGGCGCCATTTTTTTGAAAGTTTTTAAAAGCAGTATTGGTCCTTATCTCGACAAGCAATTATTTGAAATACCACACAGCACAGACACACACACACACATTCATTACGAATTCCCATAGGTTTTAATGGGCTTCATTTCGGCTCAACTTTGACCATAAAAATCGTTTATGGTGTCACATGTGTTCGAGGAAAAAAGCTCATCGTATTAATGGAAATTTATGGCATATACAAAAAAAAAAAAGGGCTGCCAACTAGGATTAAAGTAAATGTATATGTATTGGTTTATTAATCACATGCCTCTAACCCCCCTCTCTCCCTCTCTACAGGTAATGCTTGCTCTTGTATCAACAACATGCGCAAAGACGGACGAATATATATTAACATTGAGGACCCACAACGATCGTGCGCTGCACATCAACGCGCACGGCAAAGTAACCGCCGAGGATATCTCATTGGCACGTAAGTTAAAATTCTTTTGAACATCTTATACTTATTGATTGTATATATATATATGTATATATATATAAATTTTCATTTGGCATTTCAATTAAATTGGCATTTATTTTGAACTCTGTCTCGGTTTCGGTCTCGGTCTGTCTGTGTCTGTGCATATTGTGTGCTTAATTAAATTATTGGTAATTTAATATTTGATTGATGTTATGAACTGTTCTCTCTATCTCTCTCACTCTCTCTCTCTCCATGGCGGCGGCGCCATTGCGGTTTGCCGTTTGATTTCATTTCATCTTCTTCATCTTCTTGTCAATATGTTTGAGTTTTGTGCGGTTTTTCCAAGCCGTTTGCTCAAGTTCAGGAGCGTCCCATTAAAACTAGGTTGATCTCTAAGTGAAAGTGACAATTAGTTAGCAAAGAGTTAAGGAAAATTCCGTTATATTAATTAAACACCCCAAAAAACAATTATAAAAATTTCATTTACCATAAATTAATAAGTCAAACACATTGTCACTTTGGCATTTTATCTAATCAGTTTGAACTAACTAACTTTGCCAACTAACTATCTGAATGAAGCGAAAGGCAGTGTGGGGGTATATTTGAGGCTTAACCAATTTGATCGATTTGTTATATATATGTTTGTTTGTTTGTTTGGGGCGTTGCCTTTTCTATATCAACGAATTGAAGGTCTTCCCTAACAAAACGCATGCCATAAGAACGTGGCCAAAGATCGTTTATATACCAATATCTCACTATAAAACCATAAATGTTAAATTAAGTACAATATTCAGGGTTAAAAACTCTTAATGTTAAAACATAATTATGCCAAAAAGTTCAACGACTGTTTAGATGGGCATTTGAACTAAATCAACTAAATGGGATTTCTTGATAAATAACAGACTTATGGGACTTAAGAGGGAGGGAGAAGTCAAGTCACTTTTAACGCCACCCAAAAAAAAAAAAAAAAACTAATCAAAGCTTTCATAACTTTATCAAAAACCTTTCAATTAATTGGGTTATCTTTAAATGCTCAAGTGGCTACTACTCCCCCACACCTCCCTCATCTGTTTGTCATAAATATATTTACTTAACACCTATAGCAAGTTGTTTTGTTTGCTAATAATTAATTAAATTTGATTTGTCTTTTTCATATTGATTAGAATCCTTCAAAATGGACAGTGTTGGCGATGCACTGGATCCAGATTTCAAGATAACAATCTATGCAACGGATGTGAAACATTATTTATGCTTTCATCAAGGACGACTTGTTGGAAAGGTAAGTTTCTAAAAAGGAAAATCTATATATATAAGTCAAAAGAAAGGATAGCCCATATATAAGAAAGATTCTGGTTTTAAAGTTTCCCTTAGAAGATGATCCTTTGCTTTTTATAACCTAACTGCAGTTAGATGATTTTTATTAAAGATTTTTTTGTCTCTTCTATTATACTGTATAACTATCTTTTGGAGTATCCTTAATATAGTTTAATTACTCTCAAATTGAATGCAGCTCTAACCATTATCTTTCCACTTTCTGTTTCCCTTTCTTTCTTTCTGATTTTTTTTATAGAGAAACGCCACAAACGATTGCCATTTCAGGGAGTCAATGGATGGGGGTTATTATCAGTATAGGAATGCCTACAATCATGAGCTGCGTGTGGGCATTAAACGCAACTTTAGACCAATTGGGCCAAAGGATAGAAAGAGGTTGCATCGATTGAAAAATGTTTGCTTTTTCTTCTATCGTGCCGAGGCCATGGAATTTCGTAGTAAATTGTCGAGAACAAGAGCAACAACTACAACAACAACCAGTACGACAACTACAACAACAACAACAACCAGTACAACAACAACAACAACCAGACCTACAACAACAACCACAACAACAAAATTATTAAGCCCAGTGGCGGGCACAAGACGTGTAAGAGTAAAACAACGTCGCCCAGCAGCAGCAGCAGCAGCAGCTACACCAACAACAAATACAAGTATTAATAGCGATAGTTCATCTAGCAACCACAACAAAAACAACAACAATAGCCCTAAGTCCTACAATCAAGCCAACAATAACAATAACCTTGATGATGACCTGCTACAACAGGACATTATTAAAAGGAATCGCAAACGCTCGCAACATCGCCAACAACAACAGCTGCAACACCGCCAGCGTCAAAGGGAGCAACAACAGCGCATTGCCAAGAACAACAGCAATAGCAAAACAATCGCTGTCGGTGCCATGCAAAAGCCACAACCGAAGAATTTGGAAGTGCGCCATCATCACAATAATGCTACCTGGATGAAGCGTCATCGTTTGCGTCGCTTAGAAAGACGCCGACAACAGCAATTGGAACGCCAGCAACTAATGGAGAAAGATGAATTCTCTTCCTCATCAGCTTCCGTTGAGCATTTGCCAACAGCTTCATCGTCAGCATCATCCTCATCTTCGAAAGCCACAGCATTGACAGCCACGGCAGCTTCATTGGCGCCATCGGCTCTCAATTTGATGGCCATGTTGGCTGCCAGTCGACGCAAGCGTGGGCGTAGAAAACGTTCAGTTGCTGCAGCAACAACAAGAATTAATGCAACTGCTTCTGCTGATATGCAGTTGGTTGAGTCAACGTCACAGTTAGAGCAGCAGAAGCAACAGCAGCAGCAGCAGCAACAACAGCAGAAGCAGCAGCAGCAACAGCGGCAGCAGCAGCAGCAACAACAACAAAATGAATACTCAAACACCTATGTTAATAGTAACTTAAACCTAAATCTTAATAGTAATAGCCATATTCTTAATATTGCAATACCTGCCTTGCCAAAAAACTACAACTACTTGTACAGTAACGAGCATAATAATATGAATACTAAAAGTAGCACGACTGATTCTAGTAGTTTAGATACTAGCACTAAGTTCGATAGTCCAAATAGCCATAGCCATAGCAATAGCCATAGCCCTAGCCATAGCCATAGCCGGAGTGCGTTCAATACAGAGAATATTGACAATAATCATAAGCAATTAAACGTTCGAATTGACAAGAGCATAAATATTGTAGATCATTTATCTACAATTGATTATCATTATAATAATAATCATATTGATGTTAATCCCCATGAAGATAATGATGAAGACAATGATAAAGGTGAGCACGAAGAAAATATTGTAAAACATTTACTTCGTAGCCAACAACAGCAACAGCAAGAACTGCCACAGCAGCAGCAACTGCAACAGCAGCAACAAAACCAGCAACAGCAGGAACAACCTAATCTTGATAATGCCAATATTAATGTTGTTAACGATAATCATCATCATAATGATGATGTTAATTATAATTCGCTGCTGTCAAATAATAACCATAATAGTAATTATAATGAGCAATTTGCGAATGACGATGAAACGATACGAATTGAAAATAATAAATATGAAACACATATAGTACAATACAAACATGCTTTAATTATTTGGGTTGAAAATGGTTAAATATATTGTTTAAAAAACAGAAACAAATTTATTAAAAAAGTAAATGAACTTAATGCCTTTAGCGATTGCTTTGCCATGCTAAAAATTGGGTGAACTTCTAGGCTTGAAACTCTTAAACTTTGGATATAGTTCCGAAGGAATATCTTTTTAACTTCCTGCAAGTTTTTAAAAGCTTTTCATAGGAACTTTACTAGATTCCAGATATATTCCATAACGATGTTTCCATAAACATCGCAAGGAGATGCCTTTGGTGTTCAACGATCAGTAAGTAACATTAAAGTTGGCTATACAATGAAAGGTAAGAGATATATTTAAACATTAAAAGCCAAGTAAGTAGACAAAATATAAAAAAAAAATGGTTTATAACTGTATATTATATGTATAGTTAAAATTTTAAACAATCCGTAAACAAACAAATTTCAATAAACTTGTTGTAGAATAGTTTTCAAGATTTGACTCTAATATGGAGTTCTAATCCAACACAAAAAGCTATAAAAATTAACTTTAGTCACCCGTTTTTTTTAGTGTACATTGTAGACTCTTCATTTATAATCCCAAAAGAATGTAGCTTAAAACTTTCGAGTCATCTTTGAAGTTTCATTGGATTAAAGTGATGATAGATTGATTATTGTATCTACACGATTTCACTATAAAATTTTCCACTTCATAGAAGTTTATTTGACCTTTTTTTTTTCCTACAAACAACAATTCCGGAAACATTTGGCTAGCCTTCAAATATCTTCTCGAAATCATAAAATTCAAATTGCTAATATGAAAATCATGTAACAATTGATAAGAATCTAACAACAATGTGACAATGTGTAAATCTGACCTCAATATGTCGGGGATAATCATAAATTAACATCTCAAGAGAGTAACAAAAGTCATAGGTAAAGCTCATGCAAAACGCGTGGGCGATCATTTTTCTGATGGGAAACTATGTATAAGTAGTTGCTATAGAGTTATAGATATACAGATACATACATATCTGTATATTTGATAGATGTTCGACAACGGTAGATGTTGACAAGAGAGCATAAATCATAAACTCTCAAAAATATACACACACATACATAAAAATTAGTATTTCATATTAATTTATGTAAAGTACAGAAGATTTATGACTTGTCTGGCAATAATTAAGTGAAAAATTGAAGAAAACAGACGAAAAGAAAAAAAAATACCATATAATATTAAGAAAAACTGACAAAAAATGTGTGAATATCCATAGTCTCTATTTTTTTTTTTTTTTTTTTTTTTGTTTTGTTGCTGCTGACACATATGCAAATTGGCTAAAAGTGCGACTGACCCAAAGTTGCTGTGTCTCAAAAGATTTATCAAGTCGGATTTTGACCAAAACAAGAGACTGGCGCCGTCTGCGCACGCCATAGCCAAAAAAAAAAAGGCACAACAACAAAAAAATGCTGCTAATGAAATTTTATTATACACTAAAAGTAATAATTTATAAATTTGTTTAACAAAAAATAAATTTGTTAAGCAATCAATTTGAAATACCCAAAGCAAGTGGATAACTTTTTGTGATAATTAGGCTATAGACCATAGAGCTAAGGATGAAGATTACATTAAATTGATTTAGATTGGAATTAAATATGCATATAGATTTAAGCTGCGATATTCTAATAAGCGGTTGGCAAAGCAAAATTTTCGAATTATGGAATATTACTGGCAATCAACCTTTTTGGTTGGACAGGTTATCTAAAAAGTAATTTAAAAGGGGAATTTATCATAAAGACTACATATGTATATGATTAGCGTTTATTGGATTTAATTATATACATAATTTTCTTATTTATTTATTTTGTATTTATATATTTTTATTATTCTATCAATTTTGAATTTGCGTTGCAGTATTGCCAGATTTGGCGCTAAGTGGCAAGTCTAATTATTTCTTTAACATTCCTTGCCATCCGCTTTTTTTTCAATCTATCACCTAACCTCCCTCTCCTTTTTGGCCAACGCTCTGACTTTGTACTTTTTTATCTAACTCAACTGCAGGCAGCAATGATCTCTCTCTTATGCTCTCAATTGTGCTCTCTGCTCTCTAACTGTCGAGGTTCCGTTTTTTTTGTCTTCCTTTTTAGTTAAATTGTTCGTATGGTGAAATTCGCACGCAAAAGTTGTCGTCTGCAAATGTTAATTTCTTAAACGAATTTAAGTGGATTAAATATCAGTTAATTATTTGTATCGTTAATTAGTTAAGCAAATTGGCTTTTATGTGGTATTTAACAATAGAAGAATGTAGTGGTTATCCAGTTAATAATTTTATGTTGACAACGTCGCACGCGGTGTAAGTGTTTTTTTTTTTATTTTTTCTTGTGCAAGTGTGAGTGAAAAAAAGTGCAATAAGAATGCAAAAAGAGATTTTTCTCTCTTAGATGTCTAGTGTATGAGTTAAAGGTAAGGCAAAAAACTTTGTTTTTATTTTTCTTTAAACAGAAGAGGCAGTGCATACATTTAAATGGAAAAATGTTTATGTTGGTGCGTATGCATGCATGTATTAATGTATGTATGCATGTTCAAAGAACCGTTGTTATTTTTTAAGGAAAAGAATTGGCAAATTGTATTTATTTGTACACATTTTTCCTATTTTGAACTTCCGCTAAATGTTTAATTAAACCCGGTCTTTAATCACGCTCATAGAAATATATTATTTAACTTTTTTTCTACGTTTCTTTCATTGTTTACTTTTGCGTCAGAATCGCCTATTGTGAGATTTTTTGAAACCAGTTATCTGTTTAAAAATATGTAGACAGTTTAAATATTATATCGTTTGGGCTTTTCAATGATCTACCACACACACACACAAGCATATATAAATAGATGTACAGTGCTTGTATACATATGTATGTGTGTGTATAATATGTATGTGTGTGTATAATATGCCAATTGAAATTAGCATGACAAAAGTATCTCACAAGCTATTTGCTCATCGATTTTCAATCGAATCTATCACCTGCTGGCTATTGCTTCTTCCCCTTTGGAATGTTATAGATAAAATATATATCAAATATATACATAAAATATTTATTTATATATTTGTTTAATTGCTTTATATTTTCTTCTTCTCTTTGCCTTTGTTGACTTTTTGCATTGCTCGAGTCCCAAAAAAAAAAAAAAAATTGTAGCGCCTTCACTTTAGTTCCATTGAATTTTGTGGCTTTTGGTAGTTAAAAAAATGTTAGGTAGGGGGGCAACTGGATTGTTTATTAGCCAAATTAGCGTGTCAGGTGAAATTTAAGCAGATATGTATTTGTGTGTGTGTGTGTTTAAGCATCTCCCGGCATCTGTTTATGGGAAAATGATTAGATCCGCTTATAATTTTTTGTTATTTTTTTATGCGTTTATTTTTATGACAGTTATTCTAATGAAGAAAACATTTTAAGCTGCTGCTTAAATGACGGAAATGCCTCTGCCGTAAGCTAAGTTAGTTGCTGTCTCTATTTATCTATGTGTGTTTGTTTGTGATGCGATGATTTTTTGTAACCATTTTTCAAGTGCAGGCTTTTAAGCCGCTCTCAGTCTGTCTCAGATGTTGTCGTCAGTTGTTGCCATTATGAGGCATTAGATGGGGCTTAATTTAATTGTTGTAAATTAAATGAAATCTGCATAAGAAGCGAAACTGTTGGTATAATGTTTGCTGACATGGAACAAAGTTAACAATTTGTTAGAAATTTCAAGCAATGAAATAAAATGAAAAATGAAAGTTAATGCCCAACGGTCTAGCTCCAAATTGGAAAATAAATGACAGTTTAGGTCAATTTAAACAGCATTGCCAAGGGCTCTAGTTAATACTTGTGAAATTTTGATCTTTTTGGTTTTAACTATAGGTTTTTCTGAAAGAAAGCTAGATTATAACGTTTTAGGGTTTCAATACCATCCCTACTACTTGAATGCAAAAGGGAGAATAAGCTAGCAACAAAGGCATCTTTAACTAATTAACAACAATATTAATTTGAAATTTAAAGCGATTTTAAATTTTAATTACAAAGACTTTAACACTTTTCTTTCCTTAAATATCGGCTTAAACTTTCAAATTCCTTTTCATTCCGTGTTTAAAAACATTAAGAACCTTAAGAACAGTTAACTTGACCCCATTTGGCAGCTAAGAAAATTGACAGGCATTTAAGGGAAAACTTTTTTTTTCCGAATACAATGTGCAGTTGATGAGCTAAACAGTTAGCAAGTAGGTTACCAGGTAGAGACAGCGACAGAGCGACTACGGAAGGTGCAAAAACTTGGTGCATTGCACAATGGCAACAACTATAAGGAAGGTCAGTGTGTGGTTAATTACTGACAAATCGAACTCAAAGACACTACAAAAAAACAACAACAACCCAAGTCCAACGACAGTCAGTCAGTTAGTCAGTCAAACACCCGCATAGTAAAAATGTATGTGGTGATGTTGATGGACATGGACATGGACAGGGACAGTAAGTTGTTGTTATTGTACTTGTAGCATTCCATCATTTCTTAGAGGTTTTTGGTTTTACCCTTAAAGAGAGAGTATATTAATTTTAATCAGAAATTTGCAACTCGTATAAGAAAGCATCTCTATAAAAAGTATACATATTCTTGATCGATATAGTGATCCATATTTGATATAGCTCTGTCCGTCTGTCTGGATAAAAATGAGCTATTTAAAGATCCGTAAAGCTATAGCAATCGGATAACTGTAGCTTTTAGCTCTAGTTGATATTAGAAGACAGTTTGCAAGAGTATTCCAACTTCGAATTTCTAATTTATTTTGTTACGGTTGTTAAGAGAGTAAAGATTCAAGTGCAACAAGTTGTTGCAAGTAGACAAGAAAATAAAATCTAACTGTGTATGCGTTTTTATGACATCCAATGCTATCGTTACTGTTCACACCATACCATGGGCATAGATATGTGGGCGTGCCACTTGTTGACAAATCATCTTGACACCTTCGACTGTCATAAAAATGGGTTACGGACATGATTTGCAATGCAATAAACTTAATTGAATGCGCGTCAGATTTTAATTTTAAATCCAGCATATCTGAGGACCGGTTTCAACACAATGTATTTTGATACATACATACATATGTATATATATTTTTATTTGAATACCTTTTTGCAAGAGTATCCAAAAAAAAATGAAGCAAGCAAGTCGTCCCTGCCGACTTTGAGTATACCCTGTACCAAGTAGAGGAACTTTATTTAATCAAACTCCCTAAAATTTGCCATCAGTTCAAACTAAAATTCTCCTCACAAGCGGCAGCAACGAACGCATGCTATCTCGCTCACACTTACTACGCATGGTAGCACATGGCATTTCAGTGCAAATTTTTCATAGGTATTTCTTTGATATTTTTTGTCCGATTTTAACTAAATTTGGTCATCTGGTACCTTTTGGCCATATTATTGGGTGTGCCAAATAAGAATACGCTACCTTCAATTTTACTCCAGTTATTCGATTTTTCTGAATTGCGGGGGGCGGAAGTGGGCGTGGCAAAAATTTGAAACAAACTTGATCTGCGTAGACACTACACAAATGCTGACACCAAATTTGGTTGCTCTAGCTCTTGTAGTCTCTGAGATCCACGTGTTCATACGGACGGACGGACGGACGGACAGACGGACAGACGGACAGACGGACGGACAGACGGACAGACGGACAGACGGACATGTCTCAATCGACTCGGCTGTTGATGCTGATCAAGAATATATATACTTTATGGGGTCGGAGCTGCTTCCTTCTGCCTGTTACATACATTTTAGCGACTTTAATATACCCTTTTACCCTATGGGTACAGGGTATAAAAAGACCAAAATAAATAAGAATTTGCTTTATTCTAAGGCGCGAAGTCGTAAACGGGTGTTTGATGCCGTCATGGGTTAAGATACGCAGGTTTTGATACCCTTTTTTGTAAAGAGTATGCCTTTTTCCATATGTAGATGCTAACAAGATATTGGTCTTTAGGTAAGTCTTCTAGTTATTGACCATTTTCATAAGGCG
Organism: Drosophila neocordata; assembly: GCA_018903615.1. NCBI lineage: Eukaryota > Metazoa > Arthropoda > Insecta > Diptera > Drosophilidae > Drosophila > Drosophila neocordata. The sequence continues at coordinate 418,144 of JAEIGI010000014.1, forward strand.
ATTTCAGAATATGCAGTTATTTTGAGCTTTCTTAACTTACTCTACATTGAAGAAGTTAACATTATTTTGGCTATAAGGTAAGTTTACTAGTTCTATAGATAATTTATGAAATAAATGAATTTTCCACGGTATAAGGTATTCAATACAATCAAAGCAAATCTAACCCTCTAATTTTCTCTTGTCTTTACGATGCCATTAATATCTTAGATAGGTGTATACATATATTGTATATATATAAATACTTATATTGTTTTTGTTATTGTTGTTGTTGTGATTGTGGTTGCTTTTATTTGAATGACAGCAAATACGATTCGATTTGATTTGGATTTAGTTGCTGCCATTATAAAAGTGGCGCCGTTTTAAATGGCGCCAAATTATTTTGGTCATCATTAAAATTTAACATTTTTGTGGTATTAGCCATAATGCGGCTAGCCATAAATATACATTTATTGTGGTTATAAAACGGAAATGCCATAATACGATTATTTTTTGTTTGCCAAAATTAAATATATATTTAGATACCAAAATAAAAAAAAATCTGATTAATGCCAGATAAAATCTAAAACGATCTAGTTTATATGGAAAGTTTGTTTTCAACTTTTCCATAAGTTGTTAACCAGCTATTGGCAACACCTGGAAAATTTTTATGTTAGCCACTTATAGCATTGACCAACTAAGCGGCTTGTCATAAATATTTTTTTGCCAAATATTAAAATATCATTGGAAAACTGGGCAAGTGTTTGCCGTGTTGCCATGTTGCCTTCAAAAAGTCATGTTGAACAGTAAAAATGGCTAAAGAGGCCCAGATTGGAACAGCAGCAGTTGGTTGGTTACTTGACTTGTTGGTTAGTTAGTTGGCCTGTCAATCGTTCAAAGACCAAAGGCTAAACAATTTGACAAATAGCCCAGGTAAAAGCAACAACAACAACAACAGTAGTGGTAGTAGCTGCAGTAGCTGCAGCACATTCCATGGGCGCCGCAAAGAGGCGTTAATTCATAAAACATTTAATTTTAGTTAATAACAAGATAAAAACAGAAACTTTTTAACAATTAAATATCAATATTAAAAAATATTTAAAATGCCGTTGTAATGCTACGTCTATGGCATACATCTCTAGGAAAAAAAAAAAATCAACATAAATTCTCACCTATTGCAACATACCGATGAGAAAATTAAGATTTTCTTTGGAGTTTTTCTTGAATGTTTTTTCATAGTTTTTTTTTTTCTTTTTTTTCTTATTTTTTTTGAAAGTGCCAACTACTTGACATTTGCTGCAAGATGACTGTGCCCGCCGCCTTTCAAACTTGAGTTGAGATGAGACTTTCCGAAAGTCCGGCATCATCTGCCTGTCTTTTGTTACCAAGCTTTGCTTTTAAAAAAAAAATTGTGGCGGCTATGGAAATTCTTTTTTTTTTGGGGTGACCCTTTCTTTCTGCCTTTTGTCCACACGGTGAAAGAGAAACACAGTGAGTGAGAGAGAGAGAGAAAGAGGGAGGAATAGGAATAGGGAAAAAAACGCATTTTTCAACCGCAGCGCATTTCATTTTCAATCAAGCCTGTCAAATTTGTCAAGCTCGACGAGTTTTCAAGTGGTCTGGTCTTTCGTTTCGTTTCTTTTTTTTTTGGGGGGATAGGAGGACCATAAAGGGGCATATAAAACAGAAATGCATTCGAAGATGCGCCCAGCCTTCTTTTTTTTTCTACTATATATATTTTTTTTCCTACGCTAATCAATGGCATCTAATTAAATGGCGTTGATTGTTGTTGCCACTTTGACAAATTGTTTGATTTTAATGCGTTTTTGATTGGGTCCAAGTTGTGGTATCAGTGTTGCAGTCGTCGGGCATTTTGATTTATACTGTTAATCAGATAAAGTAAAAAGCTTTCAAGTTTGAATTATACGCTACATGAGTAACCGTTAGATTGCCCACGAAAAGATTGAATGACAGAAGAGAAGAAAGAGGAGGTTTATAGACCACACAAAAATTAAGATAAACATTAAAATAATTATGATCAAAGACCTGATCTAATTTGGCAACATTCCAAGTTTTATGATCAAACTAATAATTAATACAAAAATTGTCATCTCAAATCCAATAATTTAAGTATTTAAACACTGAAACAGTTTTAACTTTGTATAAGTTAATCACTCGTCTAACTAGGTTGATGGGTTTTTAAAGGTATTTAGCCGGTTAAAAAACAAGTTAGGTGCTATAAATTTTAGATATATATTAAATATTTACTTAAACTTAACATGGTAACCAAAATCAAGTTTTTTAAATGCATTTAAGAAACGGTTTTTACACCTTTGGGATTCTGGAAATATACTTTAGTTAAGATTATACAAAATTTATGTCTAATGTTTGGGAATATAATGATTTGTGAAATGCGATTCTCCTAGTCATATTCCACATATATTTCTTTAATTTACATCAAATAAACGATTTTTGTTATCATATTCTTTATTATTGTTAATTAAAGCAAAAAATTCAAAATAAATTGCATTTATATTGCCATTTGCAAATGATTAGTTACGGTGTAACTACATAAGTATACCCTTCTCTGCAGTTCTAATTCAGTTCTAGTTAGAGATATGTACTTTTATTAAGATCATAGTGTAATAAATATCAATTATATCATTTAACTCTATTTAATAATCTTTAAACAATACACTACAAAAAATACACTTAAAAGCATAACAAAAGGTTACAAATAATATTATAATATTTCATTAATTTCTTTACTAAAATATCCCTTTCAAAATCAATTTTTCTCGCTATTATTTACATCAAATGTATACGCTTAAAAATACAAATGTACTCCACAACTAAAGGGTATAATAACTTGTCTTTATTGACTTGTTAATATGTACTGCATATTATATTTATAATCCACTGTATACACCGATTGTGATCGGAATGTGTCAAAAAAAAAAAAAAAAACTTGTCACTAGCTCTCCCATTTTTACCTTTTCAGATATATATATATATATGTCACTATATCAAGAGTCATAGAGGTTTCTATACGTTTATTGTCTGCCGCCTCAGTTAGTTCGAAATGCCAGTTTTCCCAGTTTTTTTTTTTTTTTGATTGAGTCTCAAATTGATGCGATGCCCTGCCATGTGGTGGGGTTGGAGATGACGCCGTCAATGATGATGCCGATGCTGTTGATGATGACTTCATGGCAGGCGCTTATTTGAATAAGTAAAGAATATTTAACAACAATAACGAAAACTTTGAATTTTTTTTTAATTTTTTATTGATTTATAAATAAAATATGATGCCAACATTAAGATGAGGGAGGAGGGCGAGAGATAGGAGGATGGTTAGGGGGCGTCATCTTCACTATGGGAAAATGTCAAAATGTTGTGTGTGCGTTTGTGTCAGACTGTCCGTCGAGTTTTCTGCCATAAACTGTCGGAAATATGTTGCCATAAATTATATTAGTACAAAAAATTAACATAATTGCATTTTACCTACTGCTGCGAGTTGAAGAGTTAAAGTTCTTCTCGCCCATTTCGAAAGTAGTCGTCACAGTTCGATCATAAAACTTTTTTTTTTCTTTTTTTAGAATTTCTCAACTCAATTTTTATTTCCTCAGGGCTAGTAAAATGTAAATTCTCTAAATGCATTTTTGTTGTGCATGTTATTTTTTGGCCAGTTAGTAGCCATTTAAGTTCTTAGCTTAATGAACATCGACATGAACTTATGTATATAAATTTAGGTAAACCGTTTTTTATGCCACCCAATATGTTCACATCTTATCAGCATAACAAATTGGAAGTAAAGAACCAAGTGCCAGATAAAACACTTTGCCTTTATCTACACAAAAAATACAAAAAAAAATAAAAGGGATCATCCGCTTATCAGCAACTATTCACAGTAGTTAGTCCAAAATGTAACGAAAATTTAACTAGGGGCAGGACTTTGTGCAAAAAAAAAAAAAACACACACAGGGGAATTCCAGGTAAAACGCATGCGGAAGGGCATCTCACCTTAAACGAATTGAAAATTTATGTGACAGAAGACCATGCATAATTGAGGCCAGTTAGACTCTAAGATTTGGGTCTGCAACATAATAATAATAAGTATTCCAGGTACATACAATACACTAAAGGCATTGTGTGTACTGAGTAGAGGGGGTGAGGTAATAGGTATGTAATTTTTCTGGCTAAAACTTCAAATACCATTGATGTCCCTGCGCCAGGAACGTCGTGTGCCAATCTCTGTCTCTCCCTCTCTTTATCTTGCTATATATATATATATACATATTCTTTTTGTTTCTGAAGATTGAGCCGAATAAGGTCGGTCAATATCAAAAAGTAGTCGAGAGTGATTTATATGGGTTAACTGATATATTTTATAGACTTGGTCAATTAACAGCTGCCTTAAACTTCCGTTTTTCCATTGCAAAATGGGAGTGAGAAGTTGTCAATCAATACTGAATGATTGCTGACAGCAGAATGATCTATGTTTAATCTAATTACCCATAATTGGTAACATTTTCAAGGCCAGTTACAATTTATGGTCTTACCGGAACATGCCCCTTGAGCATTTTAGTATTAGGGAAATGGATAAGTGGATCCGATAGTGAGTAGCATTACAACTTTATTTTAAAATCATAAAATGCCAATGATAAGGCAAAGTACGTGTAAATATTATATTAGTTAACTGGCCAAAACCAGTTACAGTAGTAAAAGGTTTGCCAATTTACAATACCAAATTCTAGGAAGTCTTAAAATTTTCTATTCTTTTTTTTGTACAGAGATAGTACAACAGTTTAATTTAAACTGATCAATTTTATTTGTGTCGCTTCCTGAATCACTCAGGAATGCTATATACAAATATATGTATAGAATAATTCTTGGAAATCCAATTGATATTGCTATGGTCAGGGCCAAATGGAATTTTCGTGTATGTATGATTGTATATGTGTGTGTGTGGGAGTGTGTTGATTAGAATGACTACCAAATACACCGCAACAAAATGCCAAATCGTGTGTGGTTTATACCAAATCGAAAATGTGGTTATGCTTATCAAGAGAATCCACCGATGGAGGCAAAAGTTATAGTACTATTTAAGACGTAGATGGTAGGGCCCATATAAAATAATAATAATATATTTATAATTGAAGCAAATTAAGATTAAATTTTTAGTGTTAGACCAATTCAAAAATTTTAACCTTATACTTGTCCTTGGTAGTTAAAAAAAAATTAGCTATAGCTTACTATAAGTGAATTTTATTGATCAAGAATAGAGTTGAAAATATCAAAGAAATTTAAATATTACCAATATATCTTTTAAAAACTATCAGTATATTATCCTAGCGGCTATTTGTATTAACATTCCGAATATCTCTTTTTAATGCTAGAACTAGTTGAGAATTATAACAAATATAAGCAAAGATGAAAAATTTAGGCATTCTCTTTAAATTACATGTACAGGAAACTAAACCTGCGATATTTCAAGAAAATAACTGAATCAGAAACTACAAAAATATATATACCATTTCCCGTTAATCAAATAAAAATCAATTATTGGTTACTTCACACTCATTATGTTCCATTGAACTGAACAATTTTGAAAATGCCAAGTAATGCTGACAAGCCCCATTGATTAGTTGGGGATATATATGCGATATAACCTCATAACCTTGACCTAGTATCACAAATTCAGATCTTTCCACCAATGCAAAAATTTGAAATAATTTTCTCCAAGCGATAACCTGAAGCAAGCAGCAAACGAATTCATATAAAAAGTATTTACAACCCTCGATAATTAAGATATAACCAATGGTCAGATCCTAATCAACAATGGCCAAGATATCAACCCAAACCAAGCCCCCCTAATAAGAAAAAACAAATTATAGTACTTAGTTTTTGTTATTGTTTCTTGTTTTTTTGTTGCAAAAAAAAAAATAATGATAGTCAGTCTAAGGTATTTTTATGAGAGGCAAATTGTTTTAAGTCTTATCGGCGTGTGGGTAGGGAGAGTGATGTCATGCCATTAATATAAGCTGATAACCATATAGAAATATGCTAAAAATTGGCCAATCTGTGAGTAATTGTCCGAACTGTGCACTAAGATGGAAAAATTTTCTTCGATTCTTAGTGAATTATATTATTTGCTTATATAGTATAGATGGGATTTATCAGCTTGGGATGACGCCATGCCATTAAATTAACATCATCATGGAATTTGTACTATTGCACTTGTATTTGAAGCACTATAATATAATTTCAGTTAGTAGGTAAAAGGTGTTTCATAAATCGCGTGACTTATCAATAGAACAGCAATTAAAGTCAGGCATTTTAAAACGTGTCCCCAATAGAAGTCAGGTGATGAAAACGTGCTACAATAAATCAAGAATAAATCAAAATGAATAATAGGCACAATTGATAATGAAATGGAATGTTCGATATAATAAACAATAATAATTGGATAGAAATAATAACCTTGAAGTAGAACTACAATAGACAATTCTAATATCTATGATTTACTTTGGCGACTTTTGTTTTTATGCCGTAAATTTCCATTCTACTACGTCTTCGTTTTTTTTTTTTTTTGTCATATATATATATAATTTTTCCATATGCAATTATTAATGTTAATGCTCAATTTACAATTTGTTTGCTTTTTAGCTTAGAACCTATCGATGAGGGTCGCCCACACAAACATACACCCTTTCAGTGGGCTACCATTGTTAATACCCTTGGATTTTGTTTACAGTCCATCAAAGAAAAGGAAAATTTTGCCGCAATTTGACCAATTGCGCCATACTTGGCCAAAACAACTACAAACTAAAAAATAAAAAAAAAAAAAGACTGAAGAAAATTTTTGCGATTACAAACCTTTTTAATATGGCTTTGTAGTAGGTCACGGTTCGCACTTGCACTCTATTGAGCTTATCTATAAAAGCCAAAAAGAAGAAAAAAAATCTAATTCCGATTTGGATTGCGATTAACTACGTTTATAGCCACTAACTAGCGCCCCTTCAGACATCTTAATATGGATGTTAAGTCGCAATTGTGAAAAAAAAAAGAAGTACGCATATCCGTGTACTTGAGTAGATCAGCTTTTGATACGACGGAACAACAATTTCCTGTAAATGTGTAGGCACATTCCATGGCTAAAAATAAAACAGATTGATAAGAATTCTTTTTGGGGGTACTTTTAGCCATTAGCTACTGTTTTCCAAGAATACTGTTAGTTAAGCTTTTGTTTCATTGCCATTTTATTGCCCTTTTCGCTAAAGAGTCTAATCGATTTGGCCAAAACGAAACGAATAAATCATACGATACAAATGTTCTTATTTTAAGTATTTTATTATTCGTTCAATTAATAAAAAGGGTATAACATTTTCGTATTTCGACTTAAATTTTTTTTATTCTGACAGTAGCGTATTAAGGAAATGCCAATGGAATGCGATATTTGACTGATAGGGGTAAGTTAAAGCTATTAATTATTTTCGTAATATGATTTCATTATTAAAATTCTTTGAAAAAATTGGAAATTGATTGGAATTTTAGATAAAGACTAGAAATGTTTCGTTAGACGAAGGGAATTTCTTATGCGTAAGAAACGGATGTGAAAGTCATGATAAATGTTACCAAAAATTAGAAAAAGTCCATGCCTTAAAGTTAGAATGCAAACAAAATTAATGAGATAGAATTTGACATGCAAAATGACAAAGAAGAAAATATATTGTACATACATATATATGTGTAAAAGAAACCTACAAGTCATGAATGAATCCTGGTCTCTGGAAATGACCTCAGGCCAATAAAGAAAAAAAAAAAAAATGCATTCAATAGAAGGGCAGACCATTAACCAGACATTGGCAGGACATCGTGGTCTCGTGGTTTGTGTGTTCATGTGGCAATTTCTGTTGCGTCATGTTAAATAAAAGCCAAAACGAAATAACATACATACAAAGAGTGTGAGTGAGTGAGTGAGATAGAGGATACATTTCCGGTTAATGGCGAACAGGACAAAGGGAATGCCTCGTAGGCATTTTGCGGTTTTTCAATTTGAAACCCTGGATCCTGTTGACCGCAACAACAACGAAAACACCAAGCTACATAGTCAAGTTTACCTTACCGTCTGCTGCCGTTCAGAAGGAAGTCTCACAGTGACCCTAATAATACTTCATTTCTGACCCCCTCACAAAAAACTCTCCCCTTGAGGATTTCTGTCTGTTGATTATTTATTAATGCATTCCATAGCAACAACAACAACAACAGCAATAACAAAAATATTTTGAGAATGCTTCGAAGTATAAACTGTCCTAAATTAACAGTTCAATGATAATTGGTTGGACAAACAAATAGTTGGCTCAATTCATTAACAATGCCAGCAGCAGCTATAAACCGTAGCCAAATGAGGTAGGGTCAAGACATCGGCCGTCATGTCGGATGTCCACAACATACCAAAAAACAAAAATACGAAAAATTTACAAACTGAAAAGGAAACACCTACATTGACAATGTATGTCAATGAAAAGTTACTTGTCCTTGGACTTGATAATTATGAAGAAATGAAGGAAATAGTGCAAAATAGTGTTGTAAAATACCAAAGAAATATGCATAAATTAGTTGTGTAAATACTTTGCCAGTTGCCTGGAAACAATTTCAAATAAATTATGTCAGTTGCTGCTGCTGCTGCTGCTAGGCACGACTCGATTTGACTTGAATCGACTCTATCAAGTGACGCTAATGGCCATAACAAACAAACCAAACGATGCAAGTTGATGCTGCTGCTGCTGCTGTTGCTGATGATGATGATGACGATGATAGCAGTTGCAGGGCCAAAGTGATATGAGTGTAACAGCAAAAGCAACAAATTGATCAATTCATAAATAATGAAAACGTTTAGTCAAAGAAAGTGTTGAGGCTCCCAGAGAGACAGAGCGAGAGAGAAAGAGAGTATGCGGGGCCTTGTATGCAACTTGAAACGTCAATTTTAATCGGCCCTGATAGAGGCCCCCCGCACTCAATAATACACTGGTAAAAAAAAAAATTGAAAAGTAAACAATATAAGCTTTTTCTCTTAATCTAAATTGATTAGGAAACGGATGTTTTAATTACGATAATTTATGATTATTATATATCGATTATTTCGTGAACTTTATGGTATTAAAAATTCCGCTTGTGAAACATATCCGCCCCAGTTCTATTTTTGAATTTAAAGTCTTATCGTATAATGTTATGAATGATGGCTTATATCCTATATATTAGTCAAAGTCAAAATTATTACGCATATACCGATACTAGTTAAAAGTTATCCGGTTAAGAAATATTTTAGATTTATCTATGCTGACAGTCTATAATGATCTTTAATGCTTTAACTGGTTGCGAATTACAACTAAATAAAATTAAAAACAACAAACTTAATTTTAGGGGTTTTAGAAGTAAAGGTCTTAGAAGTAGTATTAGTTTTCAAATCTATTGCTCCACCTTGTAACTTTTTTGGCTTGTGTTAACTTTTTTGAATTGATGTTTCGTTAAGTGTAGTGGGAAAGAAATGTTGGCCTGGTTGGATGGTTTGCTAGTTCATTCGACACATTCAAGTGAAGAGTTTTGCACTTGCGTTGGCGATTGTCACGATCGATGGCGTCGTCCAGCCGCTGAAATAAATATTCAAATAAGAAATCAAGTTCGCTGTCGTGGTTGCCTGATGGTGTCGATGATGTTGCTGCTGTTGTTGTTGTTCTTGTTGTTGTTGTTGTGGTCACCACTTGCACATCCGCATCGATTGCTGGGGACATTGTCGCCACCGTCGACGCTGCCGCTGCAGTCGCTGTCAACGTTTGTCAAATGAATGCCCAAGTCATGTCGAGTCGAGGAGAGTTGGAAGCCCATTGCCGGCAACATTTCATCTTGGGTGGGCAATCGGGCAAACGGCGGCTTGGACTAGAGCGTTGACAGTTCCCCCAACCAACCCAATCATCTCTATATCTTTGGACCCAACCACCACCCCACTACAAAGTCATTTCATCTTATAGAGGGAGCGCTCTTCAGTAGACCGGATAAGGCGTTTTCTACATTACTTTACGTTCATTGGAATTTGTTTTTCACTTCTCTTTTTTTTTTTTTTGCATTTGCCTTAGAAATTGAAAAAACGCCCATGAAATTCTTTTGGGCCCACAGCATGTGGCTTCCTTTCAATCGATTGGCGCCTAATTTGGTGCAAAATTCACTTGTACTGGACACCAGGATGCCAAACAGCAACCAAAGAAATGTGATTTTTTCTACTTCTTTTTTGTTTTTTTTGGTTTTTTAGAAAGTAATTGCGGCATTTGCGGTATTTGACGTGGGTGTTTTTTTTCTGTTGTTGATCGGGCGGACGGTCGGTCGGTTGGTTGGTTGGTTTAGATACAACTGTGGCTATCTGCTTTTCGGTTTGCTCTGTGTTATAAATGGTCATTTGATTGTCGAACCAGTTTCGGGTTTTGACATTGCAATGAGTTTTATTTATTTACTTTTCGAATAGCGGTAACTGGTCAAGTTTAACCCAAATTAAGAGTCAAGACTTTACATTGATATACAATTATAAAAATGACAAAAAAAAAGAACTATCTATCAGACATTTTATTTTTGCTAGTTGAAATTTTATAATTTACAACACAACTTAAAGAAAACATGGAAAAATTTAGTGATTGGCTCCTCGTACTTAAAATAGTTTTTATATTGCCAATAAGGAAACTCATAAGTCAATCGATTTGGGAATTTTTCATCTTACAATTTTACTTCTAGCTTGGTTTATTTTATTTTTTTTCTTTGGTATTGACTCTATTTAGCTTTTCTCAAGCATTTTCATTAGTCTCTTGTTAAATTTTTTCCCTTTTCGTTTTTCCTTTAACTAACTGGGTCATTAAGCTAGCATTTTGCTCCTTTAGCTTCTGCTTTCATTTGACTAACTAATAATTCGTTGGACCTAAAATAAAGTACGTGGTCATAATAAATCATACCAAGGATCTAACCGATTCGAACCGATCCACTTCTTGTAGTGTCCCTTCAGGGGACATTCCCGACTACTAATAAGTAAAATGAAAAATGTGCCACGCCCCTGGGCCACTTAATTGTTGGCAAACAAAATGAATGCATAATTAGTTTTGAGCTGAATGAAAGACTTCAAGTCAAGTTCCAACTCCCGGGGACTGGGTTTCCAAGTTCACTTTAGTTATTTATGTGGGGTAAAGATGGCCAAGAAGTAGTAGAAGCATTTTATGGTTCTTTTGTTGTTGTTCTTGTAAATGCATTTTTAATAATTTCATTAGGAGCTGGTTTTTTATTTTCTTTCTTTTTTTTTTTTGTTTCGTTGATCTTGGTCAAGTGGAGTGTAGTCAACCGATATGCCATAATTTTAATGGTCACTTTATAGAGACCTCATCTCAACTTAGCAAGAGTAGAGAGAGAGAGAGAGAGAAAGGTTAGGGCGGGGAGCTAGATATGTTCCCATTGATAACTAAAATAAAATTTATTCTTTTGTAATTGTCAGTGCCGTTTTACCGTTGAAATGTCTCACTTTATTTATACTTTAAGAAAAACTTAATTGGAATTTATATTATCATTGCTTTGATCAATTGTCTTTCAGTTTAGCTTCTCGATATGAATCTGGGTCTAACTTGAAATAACGCATAAATTTTCCATTCTCACAATCTTCAATAATTTATGCATATTCTTTTTTTTGACCAAATGAAGCTTTTAGCTTGAATTTTAACAGAAGTTATATCAACTTAAATTTTTTTTCACTATAATGAAGCGCGGTATATAAAATTTGTTACATTCGCCTGGCACTGGCACAGGGCTAATGACTTGGCAACTTCAAATGCCGCACCTGATCCTGAACCCTGTCTAAATATATTTTACAAACTATATTAAATATGAACATCATGATGAAGAGAAGCCGATTGCTATCACATGATCGCATCTCTTAGAGATCCACTAAAAGAGATAAGACATGGACATGGGCATGTGAAATCAATTTTGCTGCGTTGTTGTACTTAATTAAAAACGAATTCCTTCGCATACATTAGAACAGGGATCCTTTTTTTTTTTTGAAAACTTAATTTGCCAGATGTGTGGTGCAATGATAAGTCTGGTCAATTAGTAGCCACAGGCACCTGTAATATATATATACATGTATATGTAGGTAAATGTGTGAGGTCTGTCTCCTTATCTTGCCTCTTTCTCTCCGCCCCTCTTAGTCATTTTCTCCTTTTATTTTTTACTTCCACTTTCGTATATAAAATTTCATATAAATCAAATCAACAAAAAAAAAAAATTCCTTTCACATTGCGTGAGGTCCATTCTAATGCAATCAATGAATTCGTGTGTCCTTTGTTTCATTGTATGTTAAGGACATTTTTGGTCAAACATTAATCAATAGTTCAGTTGTATTACTATTATTATTATTATTTATTTATTACTTGCTTGTTTTATGAGACAATATCAAAACATTGATATAAATCATAATTTTTTTTATTGTTAGAGAAAAAATACAAAAAGCGTATTCTAGGAAATTATTTTGACTAATGAAAACTAGAGAAAGATTTCGAAAAAGAAAGAACGAGAGTGAGAAAGAAAAAGTACCTTAGCTATCTTTTAATATTTTTTAGCCCCTTGAGGTATGCAAAACTTTCACTGCCAACTGTAATATAAATCATATGCAATTGAAATTTTTTTCAAAAAATGTTTTCTATTTGAAAAGATTTATAGCTGACCGCAAATTACTATAGAGAAGAGGCAGAGAGGAGGGGTGTTTGGGAGTTGACCATGTACATTCTTTTGCAACCATTTTTATAGCAGCTTTAAATCAATTTTAAATAGCTGCAAAATGGGGCGTAACAAATCCAACGTCCCAGTTCCTTTCTCGTTTTTGCCATATGCTTCCATATAATCCGCAATAAAATGCATAAAATTTTTCATAATTTATTGTCAAAAGAGGCAAAAAGGTGTATTCTGTGTGTCCTGGCCCAAAGAAAGAGATAGTTACTAGTGAGCCAGAGTGAGTGTGGGATAGAGAAAGACTCTCACTTCTCTTGTGGTTGTCTGTGTTCTATATCCTACTACCTGGACATTTTTGTAGGCGTTGTGAAAGGTTTCGTTGCGCTTGGCTAACCACGTTGCCGCCTGCTCCTGGCACACTTTCACCTTTCCCTTTCACCCTCGTTGATGGTAACTCCTACACTCTCCGTCTCTCTTCCTCTTTCTCTCTTTTCTTTTTTTCTCTGTTTTACCGCAATTTACCGGCTTAATGCATTTGGCAATTTCTCCTTTTGTCCGTAACAGCAATTTGGTTTGCATTGTTGCAGCAGCTGATGCTTCCATGTGGCCTTGGCACGGGTCCAGATCCAAGTTACATATATACTACATATATATATGTATATATATGTATTTATTTTATATATGTTTTGCAATAGTCTTTCAATTGATTTTGTGTTGTAGGCGTGTGCTGGGGCTTTTAATTGTCCGGCATCGGCAGCAGCTGCCTCAGTCATTATCCAATATGATTCAACTCTTGTGAGTCACCCCAATACCCGCATTTATCCCAAAACAAAATAAAAATCATCAATGAACTACAAGAAAAATTTACATATCAATTTATGGATAGAACAAACGAATGAGTGAGCAAAGTATATATACATATATATATATATACAGAGAGAGAAAGAAGGATAGACGTATAGGGGAAAAGAGGAAAAATATTTATCTTAAGGCGCCGTTTGAAGTTCATTTTAAACGCATTACCTGGCAATCGACTGAGAAAACATTCCATCCAAACATCTACTAACGGACGCCAAAAACATTTAGAAACAAGAGAAATGAAGGCCTTATCATAGAAGGAAAACAAAAAAAAAAAAAAAAACACTTGAAACCGTCGTAAGGAAGGCAAGGCAAATGGAAGGGAATGGTTTAAGAGTTGGTTGGCTGTTTGATTTTGTATTTCGACCAGGTCCTTTTGCTAATTGCTTGCCTAATGTCAACACGTTTTGCCCATTGACAGACATTTGACATATTTCAACTGCTGTCTGTTTGTCCGTTTGCTTTTTTACTTAATAACAAAATAAATGACTGGCAATTGGTTTGACACTTGCAAATATTCATAAACTGTCAAATGCACGTGACTTTTGCCCAAAATAGGTATGGCAATACCAAAAACCACCCAAGTTGGCAAGGATATACATATTTATATTCATAGAGCTGTCATATGCCAAAGTTATATCCTCTCCCTGCCTCCATCTATTTCATAGATCACGTGCTGCAGTTGGCTAGAATTTGATTTCATTTGTCATATGTGCCATGTGTGTGACGCATAATAGAATATTTTGTAAATATTATCCTTGTCTCAATACTGTGTCCTGTGTGTAGGGCACAAATGGATTATAGTTTCTGGTCCCATTGTATTCATAAGTGTCATAATTCATAAGAAATTTGTGTCAAAGGTGTCTCTTGATTTGGCTTATTGACTAAATAAGCAATAGGACATATGAGACTGCCAGATTTGATAAACGTAATAGCTTTTGTCGTAGACTGTACATAACTTAAAATAACTTAAAATAAAAAGACATTTAAAAAGGTCATTGAACCATTAAAAAATATGCGAGAGTGCCACGCCCCCTTGTTGGCAGCGGAAATACGAAGCGGCAGACATGTCTGCCATTTGGACCAAAAAAAGAAAAACAAAATTTGCATTACCGGAAGGGAAAACTTGATTAAAATTTTATGGCAACGCACACAAGAAAAGTGCCCGTAAATATGCAGCAAACATTTTTGTGCAACATATACACACACACTAGCACTTACACAACCTAAGTTGCATAGGTGCCTCCAAGAAGAAGTCGTAAAAAGTTGTTGAAACTTCATTACATTTTCACCAGCTGAGGAGATTTTCACGCCATTATCTGAGCTCCTGACTTCTGGCCTTGGCCAAAACTCGAAGCAAACACAGGAAAGAAAAAAAAAAAAGAAACAGAAAGGGAAATTGCAATTCATTTTCACACCAGCCAAAAAAAGTAAAAAAAAAATGGAAAAGCAAAAGAAAAAGACTGAATTTCAGAAGAAAAACGAAGCCATTTTCCATTCTTACCAGAGGATTCCCTCTGGCTTAAAGTGAAAATTGCGATTTACGTTTCCTTTTGCCTTACTTCCTTCCTTTTCCTTAGAGGAAAAATAATGGCCGTAGCGCAAGGAAAATCATTGTGTGTGAAAATTTAACAAGGCTGCATAAATTTCACTCAGCCAAAGGAAATCATTTTCAATTCTATACAACTCGTACCTTAAAGTTTATCTAGAAACGTAAACTGGTAAGAGGATTTTAGATTGCTATTTATATATAAATAGTATATAGTTGGATTCTAGTTTTTCACCTCAAGGGAAGTGAAAGTCAACTAGAGTTAAGACAACTTTATCTTTTTGTTAGATTGAGAAGAAAGCTACAAGAAATTTCACACAGTTGATGATAATAATAATAACGAAAACTTTTGGCCCAGGACCAAGTTGAAATGTCTCCAACAATGAGATGAAAATTTTTTGGTTGTAACTGGTGCTGGTCAGTTGTTCTATGTTCTGTACTTGACAGATTTATTTTTGTCTGTCTGGGCCATAATATAGAAACTTTTGGTTACAATTTCATTGAGGAAAAGTTTGGCCTTCGTATTACCAACAAAAAGGGAGAAGAAAAAAATAAACGTAGGCGACGCGGTGTCTGCCAGACATAAGAATGAGGTCGGTAGCAGGCAATATGCCCTAGAGAAAAGAAAGGAAAAACAGCTGTTGGATGGAAACTCTTTGCTTGTTTCCCTCCCTATTGGTCCATGTTATGTCTTGTCTTGTTCCGTCCTGAGCCTCGTTTCAATAAACTTTGATTGCCGACAATTATCTGGCTTCTGGCATCAACAGCAACTGGCTCTGCTTTTGCTTCTGCTTGAATTTGTCGCTTATCCTTTTTGCCATTGTATTATTTATGAGTCCTTTTTCTTCTATATATATATATATATCTGAGGTCCTTTGTCAAGCCGCCTTGGATTTGCTTTCAATTACTGCAGATTTCCATTGTAATGCGAGGACGCCAACGACAAGGACAGCGACTGGTACCCGCAGCAATTTGTGCCTTTGGGCTAACTTTAGGCACATCAAGCAAAACTTTTTGTCGAGATTTCAGTTCTAATTGAATGATTCGAGAAGGAAGACAGGCATAAACGAGGGAAAATTGGCCGTCGGTGGAGGGAGAATTAATAAGGCTTAGTAACCAGTGATGAATGGAAATGCCTATGATGTTGATTGCATAGGCTATTGAAATGAATTGGGTATAATTTAATTGTTGCATAGAAAAAATAAGTAATGTAAAGGAAAAGGGCGGTCGAATGATCGATTATTACATGGCAATTGGTTTATATGGCTATTTATAGTCAAACTTATTATACCAATCTAATAATAATAAGCAAAATGGCGCCCATGAAACTATCGTTCAATGTAACTATAAATATGTTTTTGTGCTTACGCTGTTCATAAAATGCCGCGAGCCTTCCTTTATCCAAGAATAGACTCATAACATTTTGGGTCTACACCACCTCAAACTCAAAAGCAATAAAAATTGGGCAAAATTAAATGTTGCAGACCAAATGGCGGCGCGTCAAGTTGACCTCAAATATTCAGCAAAAGAACCTATGGCCTTGGGTAGCACTATGACGTGGGTTAGTGGCGTCAATGATGACGCCAGTCAGCCGAAAAAAAGAAAGAAGTTCTACACCTACTAAATTTATGAAAATATTTTACATAAGAATGTGTAAGCATGTCCTTGCTGTCAAAGGCAGACCAATTGGCGCTTGACTGACTAAATTGCCCCAAATCCATGAATTTTACTCTCACATAGGGCGCCATTTTTAACGGATTTGCAATATTCCTTCAACTGGGCCAAATGAGCGTCTTAAAAACTTACTTTAAATTATGGTTTATGTCTTAGCGGACCCTTTTGATCTAAAATAGGTATTTCCAATTGGTCTAGTACGCGCCAGAAACAGGCAATTAGAGTCTAATAAGATGCCAAACAACACTATGGAGCAGTAATAGACCAAAAACACAAAAAATGAGAAAGAAAGAAAAAAGAAATGTAGGAAAAGTAGGCAGCAAGCAGAAAAGAACATGAATGCACAGCGGGCACAAAGAAACTTGTAGAAACCCCATGCAGAAACAACAGCAACAAGAACTACAACTGGCCAACAGATAGCCATCTAGTTAGCCAACAAATTGCATAGACAGTAAAGTGGAAATCTAACAGACCCACAGTCAGACCCCATACCCGATGCCGCCCCATGCTCCATCCAATGGGAATGGTGAGAAATTTTCACAAATTGCAGCGGCTAAAGCGGCGATTCATTTCGCATAGTCAAAGTCCTGGCTAGGCCTGGATAGGTCTAGATGGCTGGGATCCCTGGCTAATCCAGACGCAGGCGGCGGTCGCTTTTTACCGGAGATATGATTAGGAATTTAAATGCTTTTGAATTATTAAATTAGTAAATATGCAACGCCCGGCTCAGGCTCCAAAGTTGATGCCAGATCCCAGATCAGGCAATGTTGTTGCAGGTGCAGGTGCTCCGAAAAAAAAAACCAGTTAAAAGTCCATTAAAACGCCAGAAAGAGAGGCAGACAGAGAGAGAGAGAGAGAGGGATTGTACAAACAACAGCGAGAGAGAGAAAGAGTTTGTCTCTTACAGAGACTAGCTAAAAGGCACAGTGGTTTGTGATGCCACAATAATTGGACAACAACCAGTCTATGTTGCCTTTGCAACACGGTTCGATTTTATACTGATGGCCCCCCCTTCCACACCTCCCTCAAATCGATGATGTTGGGCTCGTTTTGTTCTTGTTCGCTGTTGCTGTTGCTTTTGTTGTAATTACACGCCGCCATAAGCCCGCCCCAGTCGCGGTCCGCTCTACGCTGCGCTGCGTGTAATCGAATCTATCAATCTATGAGATAAATCTTATTTTCTAATCTTGTTATCGTGCGCGCGCCGCCGCGTTCGACTTTAAAATTGCTGAGGCTGGGCTCGTGGCGGCCTTTGGATCATGCCACATTGAGACTAGGTCTGGGTTGTACTCGTTGCTGTTGTTGTTGTTGTTATTGTTTTTGTTTTCTGTTTCGGACCTTGTTCGGTTTTTGGTTTTAACTTGGCCAGTAAATTTTGTGCAGCATTTCCGCCCCATACCGAAAACGGAAAATAAAAAGGGGGGGGATAGAAAAACTTGTGCATAAATTGGCATAAGTGGACAGCGGCTTGAAGGTGTTTTTAGTTATAGTTAATGTAACAGTTATTTAAGAAGATGATGAAGAAAAAATGAGAAGAGATCCACCACAAACCCAATCAAATTGAAATGTCTTGCAAAAGCATTTATCAATCTTTTCCAAACTTCCAATTTCTGCTAACTCTTGTTAACAGTTTAACTCCCTTAGGCATCCTCTCCAAACCGTCCAAACAATGACACACTAAAAATAGCCAGAAAAATGGCGCCCAATGTAAGGCAAAAGGTGCATGCAAAAATGAAGAAGAAACAAAAAACGAAAAGCAATTAAGTTCGAGATTAATTTACGCGCGCTTGAAACATTTAACAAAAATATTAAGAAACACAAATGAACGTCTTGAAGTGGCAGATTGGTAAAGAGACTCCACAACCAAAAGCCAAGCTTAGCTAGCGCCCTTTTTTTGTCCCTACAACATTTTGTTTTTTATCGCACTGAAACTGAAGGCGTTCGAGCTCCCTCGGTGGCTGCTGCTGGGAGCACATTGATTGAAAAAAAAAGAAAAGAAAAGATGAAAAGTCCATGAGATGCTATGCACTATTGGCAGCTGGGGACGACCGACAGACAGACAGATAGACAAAAGGACGGACATACGAGGTAGGCAATATTTAAACTAAAATGAACAAAAGATGCAAAGCAAAGCCGACACAGTTCTCCAACGATGACGACGACGACGACTGCATGTGATAATGATGATCTCGATGATAATGATGTTGTATGGGGTACTTGCTGGGGCTAGCTGACGCCAGAAGGAATGGTTATGAGTATATGGGTTGCCCGTGCCCCAGGTTTATATTTTTGTTTTTGTTTTAGAATAGCGTTGTAGCGTGGCATGTTTACTTAACGAATCCCAACCCAAAAGCCACTTGAGTCAAGCCACTGCACTGGCTGCCTGGAACCAACGATGATATCCGTTGCTCCACGATTCATACAAGTGATGGACTGCCGATTGCTAGTAGTGACTGCTGAGGTCAAGTGTAGTTTTTAATTTTTTGTTTCAATATCGGCAATCGGTTATAGCAGATTCTTCTAGTTTGTTGTTGTTCGTATGTCTGTGCCCATGAAGTGAATTATGTGAGGAAGTTGTTGTCATTATTGCAAGGGCCAGAAACCTAAAGGAGAGTACAGATTCTATAGAAAAATTGAAGGACATTCACATATGAATGATTAAGAAGGAAACTAAATGGTAATCAGTTTTTCAAGTGTTACTTAAGTTGTTTAATCTTAAAATAAGATATTTGAATACATACAATATTTGATCTACATTGGTTTTATATTTTGGTAAATCTTTAAAAATGTACTAACCAAAATTTCTCACTTTGCTTTTGATTATAATTCATTTGAATGTCTGACCTACTGAACAATGAGACCAAGACTCGAATAGATCTTTGCATCTTATTGGCTTCTAAGCCAACAAGAATAACACTAACAACTACAACACCTGACCAACACCCAAGTCTAATGATTTGACCAACAACATTTAACAACATGTAGATGAAGATGGCTGAAGGCAAGAAGGAGATGTTGGTAGTTGGTATGTAGATGCAAATGCAGACACATGGTCAGGCCAAAACTATTTGCATTTACATTTTAGCACTTCAACAAAGTCTGAGCTATGATGACAGAAAAGGCCAAGGGAAATTGGGGGAGGCAGAGAGAGAGAGAGAGAGAAGGGCATAGAGAAGTTGTGTGGGGAGTATTTGTGCTGATTGCGCATGCAAAGTCACAGACACATGGCCACCAACACCAAATAAAAGTAGGACCGACAATTGGCTACGGCTGCTGCGACTGCAAAATTCTTGACTTTGCTTTTACAATATATAACTTAATTCTGTTGCCTTTTTTTTCTCTGACAGCCCCGCCCACAAAAGGGGAACAAACGAGATTGAGTTTTTCCACCTGCCATTGTGGGAGAGGGTATGTTAGTATGTGTGTGTGTGTGTGTGGGATGCGCGTATCTAATTACAAGGAACCAAACCAGGCGCTGATTTCAAAGATAAATTGCCGACGACGATGACTCGTAGTTGGAACTTGGAGCTTGAAGCTTAGAGTTTAGTTGTCCAGTACTATGTTTAGGTTCAAGTCCAGCTTCAGGTCCATGTCCATGCTCCCAGTGATGGATGTATTTATGCGCTGCTACGACGCCGACGCCAGTGAAAATAAACAACAGTTTATTGGCATTGCCAGCGACTTGGCATCGCCTTCACTTCGAACTAAACCTGGACTTCGTCGTAGTCATCATCATCGTCATCATCATCATAGTGAATGCATATGCATATCTCATACATATGTATGTATAGTACATACATATGTATAGGCATTTCTTCTTAGTATTTTTTTTTTTTCTTCCTTTTTCCTTTTTAAAGCATTTTAATTGTTTAACAACATTTATGTGTTTGTTTGTGTGCTTGTATGAGTCCCGAGAAGGTGTCGTTTTTAGGTCTAGAACCTAGAAATGCATATTCTGCCTTAGCGGAATTTTTATGAGGAAGCGAATTTTTTATGCCTCCCTCAAACGTGTATGACTGACAGCGGCGCTTTGCCGATGCCCATGGAAAAAAAGGCGACATTTGATTTATGTTATAGTTTGACCACAGCATTTTGTCTAGCTCTCATGATTTAGAATCTTTCAGAGAGTGCGATATATTCTATGATTACAAGTTGTAAAAGATAAATAATCAAATGTATCTACAGTTCTACCATAAATTGAACAGTCAAAAAGTAAAATCTATTTATATATATATATACACTGACTAATCTATTGAATTTGCAACTATAAAGCAAATTGAAAATAATATTTCTTAAAGACTTTCTTTACAATTTAAGATTAAAAAATTCAATTAAAATCTTTATGGGTTTTCCATCTTTCTAATCTTGCTTTGAAGCAAAGGTTACTTGAGGTAATCGAAAGTAAAAGCTTTACTTTACAACATCTCAGCACACATTGCACAAGAAGAAAATCGCGAAAACTTCACAAAGAAAAAAAAAAAAAAAAAAAAAAAAAAAAAAAGACAACCAAATAGAAATCAATGCAAATGAAGATTCCCAAACAAAATATTTGCCTAATTACCAAAGCACAAAAACAAAACGCAAGAAAAAATAAAAAAAAAAACTAGTGGAAAAAAATTTTTGACATCTATGAAACTTTACCGATCGGTAGACATATGCGAAAATTGACAGCTAACAACGGAAAAACAGCAATAACAACAAAATATTGGCAATGTGTTAGAAAAAAAAAAAAAAAAAAGCAGAGGTAATGAATTTTTTCATTTGGTTTTTTTTTTTTTTGTTTTTGTTAACTAGAAAGACGCAACAGTAGTTGGACTGGACATTGTACCCGTTCCACACCAAACCCCCCTCCCTTCAATTGGGCATGTAATGAAAATGGAACTCTACCTCCTGCCTCTCGGTTATCATCTCTGTCTCTGTCCAGTCATGCGATGAGATTGTTTACGCGGCATAATGAGTTATTAGAAAACGTTTAATAATTTGCATAAATCAACAAACAGCCAGGCAAACCAACCCAGAGGCAGCAATGCCTATAAAATTGTATAGAAAACAACAAAAAATAAAAAACAAGAAAAAATTATATATATATATATATATATATATATATATGAAAATAGTGGAATTTGACAAAAAGGCTAGGAAAAATTCCATAAACATGTAATATAAAGATCCGACTTTGAGGTGCTCTGTATCAACTTGAAATAAAATTAAACACTGAAAAGACAATTCCATTTAAATAAGGAAACGTTAAAGAATCAGATTTAAAAATTTTATATATTGATTGAACCTAACACTAAAAGGTACTTTTTAATTTCCTTAATACATATTATAGCCTGTAGCATACCCTACCATTTTATTTCCCAGTTACAGGGTATTCAAAAACTTGTTGACATTTTTGGTACGCGCAATTGCAAAAATTAACTGAGTATGAGTGCTTTTGCCGTTTCGCTATGTCTTGGATAAATAAATAAATATGACCAAAAATAAAAACTGAGAAACTAAATTCATTTCATGATAAGTATCTTTGAATATATATATTTTTTTTAGTATCTGTAGTTGTGGTGTCTGTTTTTTTTCTTCCTCTTCTTAAATTGAAGTTAGGTACAAAGTTTGCTTGGAAATCATGAATGAATGAAAACCAAACAAACAAGTATTCACATGGGTCTTTTTTTTTTTTTGTTTCTTTTACACTCAAGTTTCAAGATAAGATAAGATTAGGTCTTCATTTAAGATGGATGGGGTGGTGGGAGGGTCGGTAAGTGTGAATATCTCTAAGATGGTGTAGATTCGCTGAAGTAATTTAAAAAAAACTTTTCATTTGAAAAGATCTTAGATAAAAGTTAATTAAGTGTACAAAAATGTAATCGTAAATCGCAAGCCACAAAATTTTTATCACAACAATTGTTTGTATTGGCCTAGAAAATGCAAAAATTCCCCACAATGAAAAGATTTAGATTCTGGTTTCAATACACTAAATTCTTTTCAAGTAGTAAATATTTATTGATTATATTCCTTTGCGTCATCTGAAAGAAATAAGTATACTTATCAACCGGATTTCATTGGTAATAATGATTCAATTTATGACTAGATGCTAAAAATTTTGCTTAACAAAAACTACAACCGGATATAATAATATAAAATCGTCTAATTATATTCGAATGAAACTCTCCTTTTTTTCCAAGAATCTATTATAAATGTATTAAACGTTATTAAACCAACTGATTTGACGACATTTTAATAGGTTTTGTTTTTTTTTTATATAAAAACAAACACCAAACCCAAAATCCAATACTGATTTTTAAATATTGGTTTTCTATTTATGTTTTATTATACATACATTGTCAACATTGACATTCATAAATTATTATTATAAATTTTTATCTATTTTTAGCTACCAATTCTTTGGCCCAGCCCAAAGACAAAAAACTTTTAAAGGTGTTAACCATATTTTATACTCTTGCCAAAAAGAAAAATAGGTATGTCTTATATGATTTTCATTACCGCCAATCAACATCCGTTTGAATCAGCGCAAACTTTTAACACTTACTAATCAGAGTGCAAAATGTTATAATTATATATAATTTCTAACTTAATCAGATCTAAATGTGATCCCCCAAAAGCTTTTCATTTTATTGGCCTTTTATCAGTTTTTGGTTTAGTTGCAAGTGCATTGTTTGTGCCATTGTAGAATTTATTTTTGCTTTTGCCAAATTCCAATGCAGTGTAATCTTTGTAATCTTGTCAGAGAGACATCATCATAGCAATAGCTAAGCTATAGCTATAGCCGTAGCCAATGCGTTTTTAACAAGGTGCGATAAACAACAAATTAATGATCTGGCACGACGACAGCCCAACACAGTCGGCATCGTCATTGGCATCACCATTGGAATCGAAGTTGGAGTCCATCTCATAGTGCACCAGGCGGGGCGCCACTTTTTAACGAAAATATATACAAAACTAAAGACAAGATATCGACATTAAGATTTCCTTTGTGAACTAAAAGGAAAAAAATTTAAGTTGTGACTCTTGTGAAAGAAGAATGCCTATTCCCATATTGAAGTCTTTCTCTCTGATTGATAAATTTTAGTTGTTTGAAATTAATTTGATGACATCGGACTAAAGAAAGGGTTTGTGTCTTTAGAATATAGCCAAAATTTATAGAAACAGATTGGTTTGATTTCAGTGAAGTGATCTTAGAATTTAATTAGATATTAAAATTTATTGATTTTTCTTTTATATAATGTTTAATAATGTTAATAATATTTAAAAGATTAAATCAAAATATATTTTGATATACCAATATATCTTTTATCTAAATTTTATAAAGTTCACGCCTTCCAAATTCCCTTTTTCTTGTTTTGTTTCATGTCTGTCAAGAAATTAAGAGTCTGTCTCTTTCTTCAACATTATTCTAATATACCCTTTCTCATATAAGCACCTTAAAGGGTATATTAACAAAAAATAAGCATTTAAACTGAAGGGTTCTCTTTGGTTGGTTCCAGCTTTCCCAGCGAACAATTCATAATTGTCATTTATTTATTGCACAGATATTGCACCCTTGATTTTACGGGCGCTTATTAAAATGAATTTTTCAACACACACACACACAGGTACACACAAAGATGTACAACAGAAAGACC
Organism: Drosophila neocordata; assembly: GCA_018903615.1. NCBI lineage: Eukaryota > Metazoa > Arthropoda > Insecta > Diptera > Drosophilidae > Drosophila > Drosophila neocordata. The sequence continues at coordinate 442,594 of JAEIGI010000014.1, forward strand.
TGAGCCCTGATCGAAAGCTTCGATATGTGACTATATCTGTATCTCCATCTCTCTTTCTCAATCTCTGACCATCTCGCTTCGCTCATCTCTTTTTTTCTCGTGGAGGTTTTATTACATTGCATTGCCACCCGCTGAGCATGCGTGTAACTTCTTTTTTACGACTCTTTAGGTTTTTCTTTTTGTATATATATATATACAACATATATTTTTTGTTGTTTTTTGTTTTTGTTACATCTGTTGTTGTCCTTGGCTCTTTTGTTTAGCGGGTGGATCTTGATATGTTTCATCTCTTTTCGCAATTTGTTACTCCTCGGTGTTCACACCATTAAGATTGAAATGGTCTTGAGGCTATGGTCGTATCCTTTTTTGTTTGTTTGGTGTTGCTGAAATTAATAGGTTACCACATATAAGGATCTATGATTAATGAATCGCAACTATCGCAACCTTAATGCTGTCAATATATCACACTAACCGATGTTGATGTTGCGTGTGCGCGCACATTGCGTGAGTAATAATAATGATAATGATAAGTATGCTCATGTGTCGGCGGCGACGACGGCGGCGATCCTGCCCCAGAGCCAAATATATTAGTATGCTTGAGTCATGCTTAAGTCAACTTGCAACTCAAACCATTTGGTTTGTTAGTCAAATTAAATCGCATGCGAGAGTTCCACAACATATCAATCAACTGGGAATGGAATGAGAGGAAAACTACCCCCAATAAAACAATATTTAGGGTGACCAGCTTACAAAAAGAGTTTGTTTAATGGTAACATAGATATAAATATATATAGTTTTTATCAAAAACTTATATATTTATATAAACTCTTTGCTTAAATTGTTCTTTTTTAGCACTTTAAGAAATTTATTTAATGGATAATAGGCCATTTTTAGAGCTTTTTGAGCTTTTAAAATCAACTGGTCACCCCAAAGTTAGCATTGCTTTCAAGCTAATGTTTGCTTGGTCATCAAATTTCAACCCTTACGACACTTTACATAAGCCGCACTCAGTGTTTCTCTCTTGTTTGTAACTTATGGAAGAGCAACATTTTATCGCATGCAATTTTTTGCCACTCTCTTTTGCAAAATAAAAGAGGCAAGTCGCAAAGTTGCAACGAAGACGAAATCTCGAGACCACGATGTTGTTGTGTAGACGAAGCTTTCTTAACTTGGAAGAGCTCCTGGCACAAGTTCAGCTGCAATCAACTCGCTCACTTGCGGTTGTTGTTGTTGTTGTTGCTGTTATTGCTGCTGTCTTGCTGTTGTGTTTGTTATTAGCCTCAAGTGGTGAGCATACAGACAGCACCGCCTCCCGTTAACCGCTGTTCCCCTCCTCTAAGCCCCACCCTCCTCCTCTTGACCGTACATATCACGCGACGCAGCTGGCCGGTCTCTGTCTCGGTCTACGTCTTCGTCTCCGTCCAATAAGAAGAAGTAAACCCATTGCCTGATTGCCTGCCTGGTTGACTTTATGGTCGTTGTTGTGGCTGCTCTGCTTCTGCTGCTGCGGCGGCTGCTGCTGCTACTTTCTGCCAGAGACAAAGAGAAAGATAGAGAGAGAGAAACAACGAGAGACAAGGCTGGCGGCCCCCGGCCTAGTCGGCCTGGTCGGCCAGTTTCTCATCGCATTTAGTTGGGTTCACAACAAAAATATCATGAAACCGCAAAGTCGCGAGTCAAGTCAAAACGGGGAACGAAACGAAACGAGTAACTAAGCCAAACGAAACGAAACGGAATGTGGCGCGTTTTAATGAGTTCAATTAATTAATTAATTAATATTAACAACAAAGTCAAAAAAAAAAAACAACAACAAATGAATGATTAATAATTTAATTATGCAAATTTAAATTGCATTTAAAATGAAGAAATAAAAAAAGGGAAAACCCCCCCAAAATGCAATCATCCAAATGGACGAATATGTGTAAGCCTAACACCTAAGTGACGAACGAAGGACAGTGACTAGACCTCATCTGTAAAACTTTCCACCCTCGATTTGTGGTAAAAACACTCGCATTAAGTAACATTTGAGCCATTTAAGCCTTTAAGACTACAAAGCAAAGGATAGCCGGTGACCACTTGGGTGGAAAAAGCGAATCCTTTCTCTCCCAGGCTTAAAATAACTGATGGAAATTTTAACCAAAACAAAATATATGACTCATCAAAAAGACTAGCCTAAAAATTACAGTTAATATATATATATAAAGTTTTAAAATGTTATGCTAAATAAATAAATTTAGCTTCAAATGGCTAGAGCTTTTGGCTTAAGTCCTTTCATGATCATTAATTTGGCTCTCAATCACATTCGTAAGCAATCCTCGTAGAAACCCCAAATATAGAGCTTAAAGCTTTGCAAACTCTCAGCTTTAGGTTTAACAGTTAGACTCTCTTACAAAGGATACACGTGCTTAACATAGACTCTCTTATATCTCTTACACCTGAGTATGACGTACGCGCAGCAGCAAAGTTTTCAGTTAACTCGCTCTCTCTCTCTGCCGCTCTCCTTTTCTCTGTTAAATTGCATGTGCAAGTTCTCAGTTCTCTCCTTTGCTTATCGCTGTCTCCATGTCCCAAGTTCTCTCAATCTCACATGGGCTTTTTTCTCAGTTCAGCAGTATGTTGCAGTGCTTCCCATATAAATGTTTGACACTTGTGACATTTTTGACACACAAATCAATTGTTACGTGAATTTTCAACGCGTCGTGCAGCAGCCACAACGACTCCGATGACGGGTAAAACGGTTAAAACTAAATAAATAAACCAAACTAAATTACTACAAAAAAAAAAAAATATCGAATAATTAAAATAAAATTTATAATATATTTCGTTTAAAAAAAAAAAAACTTTTGATTTTCAAAAATTATTGCTGGGAAAATCGAAAATCAAATCAAACGTTGCCTACATTCGTGCGCTAAGTGTGTGACATAATTTTCAAAGACAAACTTTAATTCCGGTTTATTAATTAATAGATATATTTCTATATTTTTAAATGTACAACCATTTAAATAGAAATTGTTTAAAATATTTAAATGTTTTTACTCTGTGGCCATTGGGTTTGGTTTTAGGGCTCGTTATGAATGTTTGCCTCAACTACTACTTGGTGGCTTGGGTGCAAATCGATTTCTGTTTCCGGCATTTTTCACGTGGTTGCGGCCCCCTTTTTGGCTTGCTTGTCCGCTTGTACGTCTGTCTGTACATATGTCTGTCCGTCCGTTTGTCCGTATGTTTACCCAGCCTTTTTTCGTGCACTTTTGGCATTTTGTTGTTGTTGTTTTTGTTATACATTTTATATTTTTGTTGCTAACGATTTTTCCCACAGAAAACACAACACAAAATAGAGCGAAACGTGTCAGCCAGGCCAGAGAACATTAAGAGAGGTTGGTAGTCAGATGGCCTGATGGCGTGCCATAAGGTGGATGGGGAGAAAAGAGGGGAGGGATGGGGTGCACACAAATACTCGTAGAATCGTAAAATGTATTTTCTAGCATGGCCCGAAAAGTAACATTCTCAAGCATAGTTTATCGAAATCGTTTTTGATTTCCTGCCTTTGGCCTGTTTTCTTCTTTTATATTTCTCCTGACTGGTTTTACCACCCCCCTCTCATTATTTGCCCTGAGAAGGGTCTTCTTCTGTGTTTCGGTTTCGGTTTCAATTTCAGTCAGCTGCTGAATTTCACGTGCCACGTGTCGTATGAGTAATATATCTATATATGTATATAAATATATACTTACCTAATTTCAGTTGCATATTAACATTTTACTCAAAGACTGTAACCAATTTAACATATAATAAAACGAAAAATTAATATTAAATATAACAAAGTTTATAAAGTGCTTGCCTCAATAAAAATGACAAAACAAAAAGTGTGTTCAAAATTCTAAAAAAAAAATTAAAATAAAAAAGAAAAGAAAACGAAAACAAATCAAATAACAGAAGGAAAGAAATTATAAATAAAGCAATTTTTAATTATAATCATAGAAATAATCTTAAATGTAATTGGAACTTTAAGCCAAAGTGCATAGACTTAATGATAAAGAAGCGTAGACGAAATACGAATGCAAATTAGATGCAAAATAAATGGGTAAAATGAGGTCAAGTAAATACGATGTAAGTACAAAGTTTATAAAATTTATAAGATTTCCAATATCTTAACTTTTATAATATAAATAAATATACTTGTGCCCAAAAAGAGACTTTCACTACGAAATGATTCGACTCTTGTATAATTTCCTTGATACTTCTCTTGGTTCTTGGCCAATAAAAAATTGCCAATCAATTTGTCTTTCAACTTGACCATCGAAGGTTACATCAAGAGTTGAAAAGAATTTACATAATCATTTAACTCATGGCCCACATTTTAAGTGATTATCTTTGGAGCTGGCCAAGACAGAGAAACCAAAATGTGTACATAAATTAAAACAAAGATGGAAAACGGACATGCTAGTTGTTGTGGTCAGATATCTGGGTCTGGTTTGGTTTGTTCACTGGTCTGACCATTGCCTGACTGCCCTTAATCTTGAATTACAAATCGAGTGCAATTATCTGGCTGTTTGCAATGAGTTTCCTGATTTCCCACTCCCTTCTGCTCTCTCCCTCTCTTTCAATTCTAGCCTCACGGGGCTTTGGCAATTTGTTTTCACACTTTACGATTTGCCTGGCTAGCTAGCTTGCTGGCTGGCTGGCTGCCTGCCACCGGCGGGCATCAATGTTTTTCGATAAGCGTCGACAACTGGCTCCAGTTCCAGCTCCAACTTCAGATTGTCTTGGCCAGGTCTAGGCCCTAGTATGCATGTGGTTTGGTTTTGCGCAATTGCATGTTTGGGTTACAACTGGTCGATATGTTGCACCGGCGGCTACTGTATGCGCCTTTTAAATTTTACATTTAATTGATTTGTCAACACAAATGTCTGTCCACTTCTTGTTTCCTGGCCTGGTCTGGTGTTCTCCTAAGCGGCTTAGCCCTGACAACGTGGCTTAAGTGGAAGTCAGAGTTTGACTAAATGGATAAGTTATGCTGCATAAATTGCCGACTTTAGTTGGAAAAAAACGAAAGTCGAGTGCAGCAGCAGCAGCAGCAGCAGCAGCAGCAGCAGCAGCAGCAGTAACAGCAGCAACAGAAGGGGCCACCACAACACATCAAAAGGCCTCAACTTTGCCGAGGTTTACAATCATCAATCACAATGTTGTCCACGCTCCATGGTCGCGGTTCAACATCAAGTGGCAGAAGCTTGCAAAAAAAAAAAAAAACACACACACAGCAGAAGAATTTGCAGTTGTTTTGCCCTTTTTTATTTGAAAGTTGCCAACTCATTGAATTTATTTATTTTTTTCTTTTTGCGCTCCTGAATCAAAGTTATGTGCGTGAGTCCGTGTGTGTGGGCGCTTGTCCCTACGTGTTTCGATTGTTGATGGGTGCACACAATGTGGCACAGTGGTACGTCATGAGGCAAGTGTTCTATAAAGTGTATATTCAGCTGCAAACTAAAAACTAAATGTGTTTCCATTACTGAATGTTTTTAAGAAGAAAAACTCTTCTTCCGAAATTGTTAATTGTTAACTTTTTATTATATAAATCCATAAAATCTATAACATTAAAAAGTAAAACAACAATTGTCAAAAAGCATCTGTTAGTTAATTTTCTTAATTGTAATGTTTATTTGTTCCACTGTTTCTTTGTCTTTGACACTTGCCAATATTCTTGATTTCTCTTTCTTTTTTATGTCTGGAATTATTTTGTTTTTTCTTGAATTGTGGGTAGCGCCATGGTCCTTCTGGTATTAAGTTGTCTTGGCTTATTGTCTGCAGCACGTGGGCCGTTGTCTTTTAGTACTTTTGTCTTTTATTAATTGTGTGCGAATGTTTGCACAATTTGTCAATATTATCGCAGAGAAACATGACCATTTTGCCAGACAAAAGCCACCAGGCATACGCATCTATGTATATATCTACATCAAAATCTCCCCCTACTATTTTTTTCCCCCCCAAACTAACCAAAAGACCAAAAAAAAAAAAAAAAAACCGACTGTTTGCCTAAGTGATTTAAGATTTATGAATTCACTCGAATTTTGCCTGCATATCTTATTGGTAGGTGGGTGAGGGGCATGAACATATGTCTATGTTGTCTCTGTCTTTTGCCTAGGGGCCTGACACACTATATAGTATTTACTCTGGCACCATATGTCTCTCGATGCTTTACGACTTTATAATGCCCTGTTAATTGGGTCAACGAAGGCAAGGGGCGACGACGCATTTTTTTTTTTTTTTTTTTTTTTGTGAAATGTTTGATAAACGCTTTGTGGCATTGCCTCCTGACACAGCTCATACATATTAATACGGACCCAGGTGTGGAGTGGGTGAGAGTTACATGGTAAGTGTGAGATGAGAAGTAGTTAGGTAGGAGTGGAGTAGTAGTAGTAGGAATTGGGTGTTGTTGACTGTCTAAGTAGGTTTGCCGGACACTGACAGTAGCTGAAGTTGAACTGTGTGGCGCTGCAATTTGCAATTAAGTTGTGTGGGTGTGGGGAAGTGATCAAACAGGAAGCGACATTTGATTTGTGGGTGTGCAGCTACTCCTTAATGGCAAAAAAAAAATATATATAACAAACAACAACAAAAATTGTCACCGGAAGAAAATGAAAAATTAGAGCAAATTTTATTCAAACAAATTGCTTAAAAGCAATTGGAGTAGAAATTAATTGTTTATAAGATCTTGCTATTGCTTTTGCATCGATCAATAAAACTATGTTCCAAATATTTAATATATATATACATATCAAAATATTATCACGTTGCGCAGTGTAACTTAAAATATTGGGCAACATGCTGTGTAAATTTTTGTATAAACAAGAATTAACTAATAAATTGAAATTGCTTTTAGTTCAATCAATTTTCCTTTTCTATTAAATGACTTATCCAGGCTTAACTATTAACGACAACTTGGTCTGATCGATAGAAAGCGAAAACTCGACAATTTTCACAACATTGTTGAGGTTGGCCGCTAAGCCGCAAAAAAAAAAAAAATAAAAAAAATAAGAGTAAATAATCCAATTATCGCACACACATGCGCTCGCCCATAGCATAAATAAAATCATTTGATAAGACAAGACGCAGCTATAGACATAGCCCAAGCTACAGGCACAGCCATAGACATAGACATGGGTTGCTAGTCCAATCGAGTTGGGGTTTGAGTCCCTGGGAGATTGGCTGGCAAATTGCATAAACATGTTGGCCATGTTGAGCATGTTGGTCCACATTAGCCACTGAGGAAGTAAGTCAGTTAGTCAGTTAGTCAGCAAGTTGGTACCGTCTTACTGGCATTTGAAATATGCTGCATTAATATGCCGATAAATATTTCTCTGGCCAACAACTCAATTAGATGACAGCAAAAATTAAATGGCATAAAATATACTCATACGTTGATGGGGCAAAAGAGTGCCACCAACTCCATTTTCAACTTGCAAGCATTTTCATTCCCATTTCCACCTCGTGTGCATTGTGTCAATGTCAGTGATGACGTTGTCTGGTGTCTGTTGTCTGATCATCAGTGTTCTTCGTTCTGCGTGCGTGTCAGCAATTTGACAGACATTCATCAGTTTGGTCGCCACTTTGGTGCAGAGCGCCTTGGCCTTAGCTTGTGTTTGGGGCTTGGGCCAGTGCCTGTCGCATACTCAATCATTGCTTCAAGTTGGAGTCCAAAGTAACTGTTAGAGATGCAGGCGTGACTGACCATTCAAGCACGTTATTAAATCGTGAAAGTGTCTAGACTCTAGACTATATGTCTACTATAGCAAAGTGACCACTATTCAATAGAAAAGAAATGAGTTTACTGCTCTTTTACTCCAATGAATCATTTTACTTCCCTTTTCGTTCTAACAAAAGTTTCACTACAAAAAGGGATGATAATCAATTTATGTTCTACAAATGCATTTAGGAGTCAATATACTGCAACTTTTTTGATTTAGTGATAAATTGTGTTTATTGGCTTTGATACATAAAAAGATCTCCATTCTTTTAAAGCAGAATGTAGTAATTAAAATAGAAAAACATATAAAAAAACTTGGTGGCAAAGTGTTTTCTTATGGTATTCGTTAAAAGTACAACGAGAAGAGTAGAAGCTAGTCATCAGTTTAACTTTGCATAGCTTTTGTATAAAAAAGCAGTACAGACTAAGTGATGAAATGCTTAATATGTGGTCCTACATCTCGTAAACTTCACTATTAGTTCCAAGGAAAGAATAAAGAGGAATAAGGATTTATAAACTAGATAAAAGTTAGTCTTCCACTTGACTTTATAGAGTATAGCTTCATTCTATAACTAACCATATTAATTTCCTTGATCACTGCAAGCCTCTCCGACTACACTATGATGAATACGTTAAATAACTCACATCTTCAGTGAGTCCGTTAGACTGTCACGTTGTCATCTCTATGGTTTACAGATGTCATTGCTGTGCTTTCAGTGCGGCTTTTGTGTCTGTGTGTCTCGTGCTTACAATGTACTATACATACATATATATGTATATATAATTGATTTTGCCCCTAGCTTGAAACTGTGAAATTGTGTTGTGTTGTTGTTGTTACATTTGGGGAATGCTGCCTGGCCGCTTGCCTGTGACTTTGCCTTTGCCTGTGCCTGGCGGCGTTGTCATATTAATGTCAAAAAGATTGCACTTGATCATGAATTGTGTGCGCGACTTTTAGGAATGAGACAACAGAGGGGAATGGGTAAATTGCGTGTTTGCCAATTTACACTTGCAACACTACCAGCAACAGCAGCAGCAGCAGCAGCACATTCACAACGTGGGCAGCTCTTAAGATGTGACTTCTGCATCTGCATCTGTGGGAAAGTGTCTTCTGCTTCTTCTTTATCATCATCATCACCAGCATCATCTTCATCGTGCCAGTGGCAAATTCAAAGTGTAAAGAATGTATATTTGCCCTGGGTGAAAGGATGTGTTTTTTTACGTTGTACTTTTTTTCTGTTGATTTTTGCCTGCCTCATGGGAAAACTATTTGTGTCTAGGCTCCACTGCACTTTCAATGGAAAAATAAACAATATCTATATAACTAAATATTTTGATATCGCATTTTGTTGTTGATTGAATATCACAAATATAAGTGCATAGTCGAGGGTCTAGACGACTGACAACTTTAAAAATAAAACGTGCGTCAAGATTTAAGTAATTTTATCAAAGCTTTTCAAATACCCTTGCTATAAATGAGGCCAGCTTTTATAGTAAGGTGACTCATGGAAGAAATATACATATATTGTATGATCTCTAAGATACAAAATGTTATTATAAAGTTCTTTTCTGTTTCTTAGATCATTATTAACCATTTTGAAGTGTATTAAAACTTCGACAGAAATAAAGTTAGTTTCTTTGTTTTGTGTTTAGTATATTTGTTGATTTGTTTATTACTGACCTAAGATACTTGGAATTGTGAAGGGTAAGGAGACCTATGTAACCTCAATTTTTGTTATTGTTGTTTAAATTAAAGCTAATCATAATACCAAAAACAAAAAAAAAAACACTTGCAATTGAAACCTTCAGACTTTATTTTGTTTCTTTTTAAGTAACCTGCCGCTAACCACCTACTATAAGTCAAAAGACTGTCTAATAAATTGCCATTTAATTGCTTCATTTAACAAGCAACAACAACAACAACAGCCGCAACAATAATTAAACCATTGAGGGCTTTTAACCATCCATCTCCCGCTATCCCTCAAGCACTTTGCACATGTTGAATGTAATTACATGGCACAAACATTTAGACGCCAATAATTATTAGATATTTATATGCAATCAAATTGTGCGACGACGCCGACGATGCCAACAAGTTTCACCAGACATACAGCCACACACACATACACACACAAAAGTCATGAACTCGCTTCAGGCAAATACGGGGCAACGGGGTTGTGGTTAGAGATGGAGGAAATAACTTGGAGTGGATTGACTGTAGAGAGGGCGTGGGGGGTGGGGTGGGATTTGGGTTGGTTGAGTTACACCCTCGCATATTGCATTGACATTGAATTGCATTTAACTGTAAAGTGGCAAGAGAGAGAGAGAGACTTAAGTTTGAAATGAGTTGTCTGCCTTCTCATGCCACCTTCTATGACTTCTCCTTTTTTTTTGCCAGTTTTCCCCTTCTTCAATCATTATCGGGCATTGTCATCGACATTGCATTGAGTTAGGTTGTTTTTGTTATTGTTGCATTGGTTGTGTCTGGCTTTTAGCACTTTATTAAATGACAGTTTGAGGGAAATAGAAATGTTTGCATGAGATGAGATGATAATAATGATGATGATGATAATGATTATGTGTATTATGATGCGTTTGTAATGCCAAGAGATTGAATGTCAGACAACTGGTTGTTGCCATTGTTGCCCCCCCCTCACTTTTTGGTTTATTAAGTATTCCATTTGTCTCAATTGAAAGGTTTGCATAACCAGTTAAACTTCTTTCACTGGTTGATGTAATACTTGGCCAACAGATACGATTGTAATAAGCATGAATAAGCCATTATAATAAGAACATTGACAATTGCTAATAACAATTACAATTACAGTTACAACAATGTTGTTGTTTCAATCACTCATTTGCATTTACATGCTCATCATTATTATTGATATAGTCTCATGTCAATTCATATTAAGTCAGTCAGTATGTCAATGTAAATTGATCATCGTATTGCGCATTTTATTATACCCAATGATCTATACCTTAAACTTGAACTAAGGCACTGGGGTGTGTGTATGATAATCTAATAGAGGGAAAGCCTATATACCAAATATTATATGGAGATTTCCAATAAATGAAAACGTGCCAGCCAGCCTCATGATCTCAGAAACAATTCAAGTGTCCGATAGATAGTATGATTATTTTAATGTTATGAAACATTTTGTAGTTAGTTAAACTATAAATAAAAATATTCTACTAGAAGCTTGTAAACTCAATGAGGTTAACGGTAAACTGTTTATTTTTAGTATAACTCTGCAAATAGGAAGTGTTTAGTTTTTAATACAAAAACTAATGGCCATATTAGTTCAAAAACAATATTTTTATAAGGTAAATCAAAAAAAAATTGATGAAAATTAAAAAATTTATTTCTAAGATTTAACTGTCTGCCTGTTAGACAATACATATTGTATAGATTATTTACATAATATATACATATATATATATATTTTTTGAATTTGGAAATCATGCGTCCCATATTATTTGTATTTTATACTGCAGAAACTCTAATTAATATGTTACTTATGGCCTATCATATAAGAGGATTTATGTCTGTGGATCTTGGATTTTTATCGACGGCAACACAAATCACGCATTTCTTTTATGCCATCAGTTTTTATATTTTCACTGTGTTAACAATATTTTCAAGTATTAATATATGCACAGGACATCAATCAAGCATTTTTCTTGAAATATTACGTACTTCCATTGGTTGTATAGTGTATGTGATAATTTCATTGATGACTTTACATGATGCTGAACGTGATTTCCATTTAATGTATGTGGGTATGGGTGATCCTAAACTACCCGAAAGACCAATACATCCATTTTTTGCATATCTAAGATCACAAGCTGTTTGTGCTCTTATCTGTGGTGTTGTCTATCTATTGCATTGCATTATAACTATCGATGTTTTGCTATCAAACGAAGAGGATTCAGATGGTGAATATCATCTATATGACACATCCGATGAATATGATGAAGATAAGGATTTTGTGCCAGTTCGACTTTTTGTGTTTGGTGAAAAAGTTCAGGAATATTTGGAACGTCATGAATGGTATCGAGAATTTTGTCGTAGTGATCGCATGAGCATATAAAATTCCAAACTCAACCAAATCTCAATATATATAATTATATAGATATATATTTTATCTTGTTGAAGTAAAGTTTTAAATTATATTTAAATCAAATATAAAAATCTATAGAAGTACTTGGAATGTTCCACATCATTGCTTAAGGCCAGGACCAGCGGGAGGCAATTTCATATTTATTTTTTTTTTGTGTACTATTTAGCCAAGAATTTATTATTTGGAATCGATATTTTCTTGGCAAGAGACAGTTATACGACATTATTTCATCTTATTATTTGCCGCATTGCGGTCAGGATTATTGTCATAAACCGGAAATTTATAATATTTTCTTTACTTTGCTTTTCTGCTTTTGGGATTAATTTCCGAATGGAAATTCATTTTGTTGCTTGGCAAAAAAAAAAAAAAAGAAAACAATCAAGAAATTCCAGCCCATTCTATCGATTAGCAATTTTTATCACATACATTTTCTGTTTATCGCAAATATCACAACTTCATCAGCAATCAACAACAGCAGCAGCAGCAGCAGCAATAGCAGCCAAGGCTGGCTAGGTGGACAATTAGCCATAAAATTAGCTGCAAGTTGGCTCAAGGAATGTGGCGATAGACGGCCAAGGCGCTGCTGCAGTGGCAAATTGAAAACAATTTAAGTTATTTGCATATAAATGCAACTTAAGACACAGGCGAAGGCAACACTGCTGTTACCACCAGCAACATGCAGCTGCATTCAGTTGAATGTTGCCAAACAGCAGGGGAGATATGCATGTTGCTAAGCAATGTTGCTGGCCCACTGTGGAATACAGTATGCAAGGAGCCCATCGATACATTTTTGGTTTATCAAACTCGCTGTTGCCATATTATAAACAAATGGCGTGGTTTTTTTTAAGTCTTTAGCCATGGTCAATACTAAATAGGCCAAAGATAATGAAAGGAAAGATACTCATAAAGATAAAGTGCATGGGGACATCTTATCAAATCGCCACTTGGAAACTAATTCGTTAGCCAAAAACTTAAAATGCACGTGGCCCGACACTGATCAGAAATTATATTATAAATACAAAAACACTTGCAAAGTTTGCATAATACAACAACAACAAGAAAAGTTGTAAAAATATTTCCACCAAAGTTCAAGCTACATTTCACGCCTAATTTCATTTGACAACAGACGACCAAAAAAAAAAAAAGAAAAAAAAAAGTGGGAAATTTTTTCCATACACTAGGCGGGAGCTGTGTTAATTTGAGACATAATTGCAAAGTCAAGAGAAGGGGTTGTAAAGGTGGTGTAGTTGTGTTATGGTGGTGGAGTAGGAGGAGGAGGAGCACCACCACCAGGCGACTGGTTATGACAGCAATGACAGCTGCAGCGGCAAATGTCGACGTCGTCGCTATTTGAATAATTTGCAATTAAACGCTCCAAGCGGCTTGCTCAGTCAATCTAACAGAGACAGAGAAAGAGAGAGAGAGAGAGAGAGGGGGGTTGAGGGAGTTAGTGGCAGTGGTGTAGCAGGCAGGGATGTTGAAAACATTTCTTTTTTGGGCACACACGACGTATGCGTAATATTTGCATGGTCGACTTTTTTTTCTTTAGTTTTTTTTTTAGAACGGGTTTGTCCAGCTCGACTCGAAAAGACTCGAGAACGCAACAAAAATGTTCATGTCCATCAGCTGTCCACAGTTTCATGTCCAGCTCTCCAGCTCCAGCTGCTGTTGATGTTGATGTTGATGAAGACAGCAGCCAAATGGTAGACAACTTGCTGTTCAGGACCCAACTGTGTTTCCAATTAAACGCCGACAACAACAACAACAACAGCTACAGCAACCAGCTAAAGTGCGATGTCAACGTCAGTTTAGTGTGAAGGCAACAACAACTTTCAGTTGGGCAACTTTCTGTTTGAACTTGAGAATGATAGAAATACTAAAACTAAAACTTAGTTATGAAATAAAAATAAAATTTAAGTTATTTAGTTATGATATAAAAAAAATTTAATAATAATCTAGTTTTAGATCAATTGATCAAATATAATTCGATTGACAGGTTAGCTAATTGATAAGCAGTTGATTGATCGATTGATTGAATTTCCGGTTAAAAGTTTCATAATTCTAAGCCACACTCATTAGCTATGCATTGATGCTGAACTAATTATATATATGTGTATATATATATTTTGATTTTTATTTGAATATTTTGTAAACAATTTTAATAGATTTAGTAATAAAATTGAAGGTCTAAAAAGCAGACAGTATGTTTTTAATATTGTTAATACTTTTGCTGAATGGTTTACATCCAATCCAAGCAGCCAATAATCCTTTTAGTAAGCCAAGAAAAATGTTATTTTAGATTATTTAAACTATTAAAATAAACCCATTTTTTACAAGCTCTTCGTAGCAAATTTACAAATATTAGTGTGGCATTTGGTTCGGATTTTCTAACCAGCATGACAGCATGGATAACACCCCAAGGTACCCTTAATGTGGATATGTATTTGAATCGCACACTTACTGCCGGACTAAGAACCACAATGACTGTACAATATAAGTTAACGGGTACAAATCAATATCAGACACTATTCAACTATGACCTGGACACCTGTAAAACATTGGAAGAGTTACTGAAAACCAGTCTTATGCGTATCTGGTTTCGTAATATACTTAAATATGGTCATTTGGTGGATAGTTGTCCCATTAAAGCTGTAGGTATTAGTTAATAATTTGAAAATTTTAGGAATTTGAATTAATTTTACTAGTTCCTTGACAGGGTTTCTATGATGTGCGCAATTTTCAGTTGGAGAATAACAGTATACCAGCCTATTTGCGACCCGGCGATTATCGTGTCAATGATATCAATTACTATGGCAAGCCCAAGGTCAAGAATCATCGACGATTGGTGGCCTCGCTCACCTTGGATGCCAAGTTTTATTAAAACAAGAAAAAAAAAAAAAAAAAAATAACAAAAACAAAAATTTATTGTAAATATATGCAAAATCGTTTTCATTAGAGGAACTTTACAGTTTAGGCCAGAATGGATGACGCTGGCCAAGGCTTTTACTTGAAATGGTTAAGAAAAGTACAAGTACAAGTGAACTGTCGGCTGCATATTGATTGCATTCCCTTTTTTTCTTTGCTAGAACTTTCGCACTTTCACTCTCAAGGTTGCTTGCTCTTGGCCAACAAAATTTTGGTAGCTTTCTTTGCTGTTGTTGGTTTGCTGACTGCCTGCCTAGTTTGTTGTTGGCCATTTTTCACTTTGGCTTTTGTTTCCGCTGACAGCAGCAGCTGCTCTCAAGGCAATTAATTTAGCTTCTTAGTCTTGTACGGAATTTATGTACATTTGCCATCTGACATTGCAGCAGCTTTTTGCACTAATTGCATAATAAATTCTTTTCATAATAAATTGTTATACTTACACACACACACACAAAGTATACACTTATGCAGTTATGTATTTGAGATTTTTAATAAATGTCAAAAAGTCAGTCAACATAAATGATTTACTTATGCTCTAAATCGTTCTACTAGTCATAATTGTTTTCAAGTTGTGGGTGTTGTTCTGCCACAATTTGACTTATGTTTGAATATTAAGGCCATGAGGGGAATTACCGTTTTTGAATGCCAACTGCATAAATTGTTATATGTTAATTCACCTTAATAGATATAATAATAAATTTTCCCCAAAAGGGGTTTTCCCTCTCATTCAATAATATTCTCATTGATATGAACTTGAAATTCTTTTTAGCAAATTAATGTTATATTCTCATTTAATGTTTCAGGTTACCACAGCTTACGGTCTATGCCAAGATTATTTACCTCCTGATGGTAAGTTCTCATCACACCTTAAAGTCAATATTAAATCATAAATATATACATATACATATATATATCTACCTTGATAACATATTTTTATTATTATATAAAGTTCATTGGTCTTTGATTAATGTATTTACTTGCTTAAATATTTGCAAAATATTCTCAATGTCTGAAAAGGTTTTTAAATGCCCTTCAAGCAAAGTATTACTACATTTGTATGTATGTATATATGTATATTGTATTGGCTCGTGTGCAAATATTCCATAATCGATATGCTTATCAATCAGTTATATCATTATATATACACACACCTCTATCAGAATCGAACCTATCCCTAAAATATGAAATTCATTTTCATTTCAAAAGTATGCCAAATATTTTATCTAAATCGATATTGTCAATAAACAAATATTGAACAAATTCAGAGGAAAAAAAATAAAACAAAACAAAACATTTTAACTGGGAAATATCAAGTAAATAATTGTTAACAAAACAACAAAAAAGAAGAAGAAGAAGAAGCATTATGCCAAAAACAACTGAACGCTAATTAAATTATACTGTTCTGGCCATTTATATTTGTGTAAGCGGTTTTCACTTTAATTTATTTTACAACCAATTTAAAAGTCCGGGTATAGAGCATCTCTCTCTCTCTCTCTGTTATTTACACCATCATCTATCTCTATCTCACTCATTCAGTGTCTGTTGTTAATGTGCCGAAATAAATAACTACTAGAAGGATGGGCTAACTTCGGCCACGCCGAAGTTCGGATACCTTTGCAAACTGTTCTTATCAATTACATATAAATTACCAGAATTATAAAAAAGTATATAAAACTAATCATGCCCGTGGCTCCAAGAAAAAATCTTACGAGTAAAAAAAATTTTTTTTTTGGTCCTATTGTTCCTATAGGAGCTATATCATATAGTCGGCCGATTCTGTTAAAACTCAACAGACACATTTTTATATATACCAAACTTACAAATACCAAATTTCGACTGAATCGCTGTTAAAATAACCAAGATTTTCATCTAAAACCAATTTTTTGGCCGATCGTTCCTATGGGAGCTATATGATATAGTCAACCGATTTTCATAAAACTTGGTGGATATGTTGAGAAGTATATAAAACTCACAAATACCGACTTTCGTGATATTTCGTTGGAAAACGACAAAGTTATTGAGGTTAAAGCTTATTCACGACCGATCGTTCCTATGGGAGCTATATGATATAGTCATCCGATCGGGATGATTCCGAGATATACAATGCCTGCAGCAAAAAGAAGCCTAGGTGCAAAATTTCAGCTCTGTAGCTTTAAGGGTCTCGGAGGAGATTGCGTTGATCCAGACAGACGGACATTCGGACAGACGGACAGACGGACAGACGGACAGACGGACAGACGGACATACGGACAGACGGACAGGGCTAAATGAACTCAGCTCATCGTGCTGATCAAGAATATATATACTTTATATAGTCGGAGATGCTTCCTTCTATGCGTTGCAAACTTCTGACCAAAATTAATATACCTTTTTTGCAAAGGTATAAAAATGCCTGAAATTCCTTGAGCATGAAACGGCGGCAACAACGTCTTTGCGACGTCTTTACAAGTTCCGTTTGACGTAATTTTTCACTCATTATATACCCTGTATAAATCTACGTTTAAAGGGTATATTAATATTATTAAAATGTTTGAAATTTTAGTTTTTTGTTAAGAAGAAGAAATCAAATTTGTTTGTATTAGGCGTAAAAGCCACGTTAGCAAAGAAAAGTGTTACCAAACAACGCGTAACTAAGCTTCTAAAACTTAAAAAAACTTTAATATGAGATAATGATAGTTATTACCCAAGAGTTATAGATAGATCAATATAGATGAATGATAAATTTTACCTAAGAGTTATAAATATTTTAGTTCCTTATTATGGTTTAATCTTGGTTTTTATTTGTAAGCCTAAGTATGCCAATGTTTCTTCTGTTTTCTAAATACTTTAAATATTTTATAAGACATTGTTTAAATAACATTTTCTTGCCTTATTCTTTATAAAGTTTTCATTTAGAATTCATTGTCAACCAACAACAAAACAAAAATTGGATTGTTCTTGTAATTTCCAAGAGTTTTAGAAGACATCTTATTTTCTTTTCTTTAGTTTTTGAACTAAACTACAAAATCTATTAAGATCGTGGAAGATTTCATATATATTTACGATTTCGTATATTATAATGATATAATGAATTCGTGTATTGAAATACAGTGTATAAAATAAATTTGCGCACAATTGCATTTAAGGATATAGGGTATCTTGAGATCGAGTGTTTTTCCTGTAAATGTACTGACTTTTTTTTTATGATTTTATTTGCCAGTTTTATTCACTGTTGTTTTGGTTTTTCTTTTATTTATTTGTTCTAAATGAACTTTTTATTATATTGCAAATAATTTTGGCATGCGTTGTATCCAAAAGTCTGAGGTTAAAGCTGTAGCCGAGGTTGGCTGGAAGTCAATTATTCAATGCCTCGAGTGTTTTCCTCTTTTGTTTGCGATTTTTTTTTTCTTTTTTGCTTTTGTTTGTTGGCCCCTGGGCGATTTTTGTTTTATGGAATGTGTGAGAAATCTTGAAACTTGAATATACATATATATAATTTTGGAGTTCAATATATGCAAATGATTTTAAAACTTCTTCTTTAACAATTGACTGTGACTTGAAATTTTTGAATTTGTTATTGTGGAAAATTTTCAACAATAAATTAAATAAATAAACTTGTTTTTTCTTCTAATGACTAGTTAAAATAGAATTAGGTCTTAAATCTATCAAATTATTTACTTACCTTTGTTAAAAGTAAAATTGATGAAGAATACTAATTAAATTAATAAAAAGCTTATATGTAAAAAATGTAATATCTTTCATATGGTAAAACTTTTGAACCTTTTCTTTTGGTTGGTTAGAAAGAACTGTCCAAATCGTTAACTCTACCTTTATAGAATATAGTAGAGCTTTGCATTGAGTTCAATTTTAATAAACTTAATGCATCTAATGAATACCAAAGGGGCTAATATTGTATATTGATGTGTACATAAAAATCACTGAATGATGACAATAATATAGCAAATAAATGAGCAATCAAGTGAAGGCACCAAAATTAGCTAGGCGGCACTTTTTATGATAGCTTAGCTGGGGGCTTTGCGATAGTTACAATAGATTTCTGATTGGCGCCCCCTTAAAGCTGACTTGCAAAAGAACATATATCATATATATGTACTTAGAAATAGCAATTGTCTAACGGCTTTCTATTGCCAATTCATGTTATACCAATTAAATCTGAAATCATCCAGTTATTCTTTTATCAGTGAAGTTTTTTGTTTTTTATTTGTTTTGATAACTAGGAGGGAAAAATTTGTGAGTTATTTTTCTTTTGTTTTTTTTTTTTTTTGGGAATTTCCACAGTTTCTACATGTTTGTCTAATTGGTTTCTTGTGCAAAACATGATTTTATCTTTCATAATAAGTTTAAATGTAAGAGAAATTTTCCCTAGCCCTTAAAGCAAAGATATTATAAAAATTTTGGTAATAAAAACTGATTATCCCTGAGGCTATTGGTAAGATTTAGGGGGTCTAGTTATTCTTAAATAGCCATTTCTCTGAAGTTGTTTTGTGCCCTTTGCAAAAAGAAAAGTTAAAAATCAACCGTTAACATAAAAACTAAAAATGTTTAGTAATTTTGAAGTAAATTAAAGAAACAATAAATAAAAATGAAAGCCCAACCAATAAATTTATTGATTTCGAAAATATTTTTATTTAAAACATTGATATCAAAGAAGTGTTCCATTAAAATGCTTGGCAGTATAGATATATTTTTGTTATAGCAATTTATTTATAATTGTTTTAGTGCCCTAAAAGAAGAAGAGTAGCTTCATTACTTCTAGTTAGCTATAGGAATGTCTCTTAATTTGTTTCATTAGATAACTTGTTTAGGTAATACTTCACAGATTTCAATATACTCATATGAATAGTTAAATTTTGTAGAAGCCAATTCAAATTATAAGTAGTGTGAAAAAGCTATTGTATTATAAATTTAAATTATAGCACGAAATGTTGTTCTTATCAAACCATTTTATTTTTACAAGTATGCATTGCGGCCTATTAACATAACCCAATTAAAAGAGCCAACTATTCGAAATATTGTCGTATTTGGTTGGGTTTTTTTTGTGTTCCCTATTTTTTTTTTTTATTAACTTTTACAATTTGTTATTAGGTCTGGTAAGTACTAGTACCAAAAAATGAAAAAAATAAAAGTAGAAGACGAAGTTGTAGAAAAAAAATTACCCGCTTATCAGGAAATTATTTCAAAACGTTAATTGAATTGTCAATAGATGAAAGAGAGAGCTGGAACAAATATTTTCTTCATCGTTTTGGGTGTCTAGCAAGAACAACAACAACACTATAAATGATAGCAACAACATCAATTGGGGGTTCCATATTATATATATACATACCTCCTTATATATATATATATATGTATATATCGTATATTTCTTGGTATAGCCTCTATATAAATTCCAAGTGTTTCATGTCTGTATGTAAGTGTGACTCTTATGGCAATTGCCTATGATAAGAAGAGTTTCTTTTCGTTGATACTAAGTACATATATATACCACTACTATATACCTGTACATACCTACCAGATCAGCTCTCTATTGTATAGATATGGATATATATATAAAGATATAAATATATGTATATATAGGTGTAACAGAGACGTTGACAACAGTTTCTTTCTGATCGTTTTGGTTAGTTTTGTTTTCTTTCATGTTTATGGATAATTTCGCATTGTTTTGATTACAAACGGAAAATTTTATGTCGCGTTTTTTAAACGTGAGTCTGATAATCGAATGATATCGATATCAGCTATATACTAAATATAATAAACAACAACAAGAAAAAACGTGTTTTTTGTTTTGCTTGGTTAGGAAACGATTTACTAAAAACATAGACAGAGAGATATAGAAATAGCTAAATGATATGATATTCCTATCAAGCTGTCATAAATTTATTTATTTTTTTCTATGAAAAATTTCAACTATTTAAAGACTTTAAGTCTGAAATCAAATGAAATTGATTTATTCAATGATGTCCAAAGTTGGCGGCACTTTTCGATTGTGGAATCATTTGTCTGTCGACTTTTAAAAGGCTTTTGCTGTAAGACACTTTTCCGGCTTTCACATGACGATTTCCGTTTCATTGAATGTGTCGTTGTCTGCCCGCCCAGTCCTAACTATACTCCTTATAAGTACCTCATAGTGCCGCTGTTGACTTTGCTAATGTCTGGGCAAATATTGCAATTCTTCTTTTTTGGTTTGAGCGGCAGAAGTTTTGATGATGGCTTGTCACGTGGCCATATGAAGATAGACACATTAATTGCTGACATTATGTTAGCTTCTTCAATGCCATATCAATTTGTAGGCTTTACCTTTTAGCATTATCATGCTTACCCTTTTTTAATTGATTAGACTAGGAAGATCTCGGCAATTTCACAATTATTTGAAATGCTCTTGAGTATTTATTTTAGAAAAATATGCAGCCACACTTTTGCACTTCTTCTTTGATATTTACTTTAGAAAAATATGCAGCCACACTGTTGCACTAAACAAAGCAAAAGAATTTTTGCGACAATCCCCTATTTCCTAGAAAGGCGATCCCATCCTGTCTACACTCGTATCATATCTTTCATTTCATTTCTTGTCGGTTATAAAATATATATATGTATATACATATATATGCCTACCACAAACACTCGTAATTTACCAATCAAAACAAAAAAAAAATTGCACACCTACCTCATAGATGGTTTAATATCGCCCAACGACATTTGCCGGCGGTCTCTTATCAAAGCAGATGTCTAAATATAAAGAATCTCGAGTTGAAAATCATACAGATATGAATAATAATAAATTTATTTATATAAGTATTTATTAACAATTTACACATATTTTAACCTTAAGGAATTTTATTTTAACTTTTTTTTTTTATCAAAATGAAGGTCAGATTGAAGGGTTTTTTTTTTTGTGGCATGTCTGGAATTTCAATGTCGCCTTGGCGGCCAGGCGCCGATATTGTTATTATTGCAGTTGTTGTTGTTGCACAACCCATGCGGTAATTGTAATACTGTTTTTCAACAAATTAGCCACTTTAAACTAATTAAAACAAATTGGAAATTAAGAAGGAAACAAAAAAAAAAAAGTAATGTAACATATGGAATTGGAATAGAACTTAAAGTGTTACTCTCCGATTATTGTTTACCATATTATTATATTAGTTTTGAATAACAAGTTCTGACCCAAACAAATGTGTATGGAGTTTATGTAAATATTGATTATTATGAAAATTGATGACCATAGTCCACGTCCAGCGTAATACTTTGAGGTACAGATATAAGGAAAAATAGACATGGGTGTAGGCAAAATATATCATGGGAAAAGCTTGGATCTTGTTAGGTATGAAAAATATAATAATGCCAATTAAAAGATGTTCTTTAATTTAAGATATAAGAAATAAAGATACACATTTCCAAACATTAGAAAAGATTATACTGCATGTGAGCCTTGAGCCTTCTTTGAAAGATCGACGTCCTTAAGCTCTATGATAAGTTAGCTATTTATTTGCTTAAGATCATAGGTAACTATGTTAAAAGAATATTCTATACCTTTAAGTACTTTAAATCAAACAATTAGTTCTAAAAAATTAAAGGGTTTCCCCTACACCCATGGCCTTACCTACTACCTCAATAGCTTTGAATATAATTTATAAAGGAATTCTGCTAGGCAAACATTACTTATCAATTATAATAATTATTGGCAATGTCATTTTAGGTATTTGGTTATCAAATTTTGATTGCCAAAATAAAGAAAGAAACGCTCCCTACGCGTTCCATCTAGTTTTTTACTTCGTTGCCTTCTCCTCGTGCTGTTTGCCTGATTCTTTATATTGGATGTGGCACCAATTTTCATTGAGATAGCAAAATCAACTAAAAGCCAAAACCAAACGCAAGACCCAAGCGTGTTGTAATCTTATCAAAAGCCAAGAGTTGGCTGCTCTTATTGATTAATAAAAAATATACTGACACTCCATTTGTTGGTATTGTATATGGTATTCTTCTAGCCATGTGTATCTAGAAAAAAAAAAAAAAAAACAAAACGATGGGAACACTGGCTAACCTGGCAAGTACCAACTCAATGCACCTGTAAAGGAATATATATATATATATTGTAGATATGAAAGAAAATTAGGTGCTTGAATGGCGCTGGCGCTAGACACTGACATAAAGCAAACAAAAAGACACAATTATTTTATATTATTGTTATAATAATAATAGATACGATTATTACTTATTTCTCTATAACATACTATTCCGATTTCCTAGCCACTATCTGACACGCATTTCTTTGGCGCTTGGCGTCGTCTACCCCAAACAGTTACCCCCCCCCTCAAATCACGATAAAGTCAGCTCAAATGAATGACAGTCGTTCGATTTGTTTCACTTTTGTATTGGTATTTGGGTATTGGTCTTGGTCTACTGCTTTTTTAACTGCACTGTGCAAAAAAAAAAAAAAAAATTGTTTTGCTTATTTTATATATATATATATAATTTGCGCATTTAGATAAGCAATATATCAGAGAAAACTATAAACAATTAGCCCCAAGGGGGGATATTGGCATAAAAAAAAGTATTAAAAACGATCATAATATATACTGTTATCGATAAATATTACACGATAATAATGGTTAAGAGATATAGTTTAGTTGTTATTACTTTTTATTAATGTTAAATATTTACGACTTTTTTACAATCCTTTTTTTTATTATAGAGACTAAGTAGAAGATGGAAAGAACCCAATCTAAATTTCTTTTGAATACAATTAAAAGTAAGATTTTAAGGCCTTGTCTCCAAGCACTTTTACTTTTTGGGTGAAAGAATAACAAAAACACACCCATACACCTGTCACAACAGAGATACAGGGTGGGTGAGGCAATTGGGTCTTATGTCAACTGCACTGACCCAATTACATATATTACCAAATATGTATATATACATATATATGTATAAAAAGTAACGCAGACTATATTTCTTTTTCGATTTCAAAAGCACTGCAGGAATAAGCTTTATTTTTTAGAATTTGCCTCTGTTGCTCACTTATCAAAAACTAAACTTCCGCTCAGTGTACCAAGAAGAAGACACACCTCCTGTTTATACTCTCTCCCTTTCTCCTCTTACGCCCACTCTTAATATTGGAGTTGTTGCAAGCGCCAGGCGGCATGGCTTTTTAGTCCCATATTATTCCTGTTGTTGACAAAGACTGTGTGGGACAGAAACAGGCTGTTTTTTTTATGATGATGATGATGATGATGACGATGATGACGATGATTTCTGCCACGACATATCTCCATATTTAATGTTCTTATAAGCAGAGAGGGGAAAAAACTGTTATAAACATCGTTTATTTGAGCTGAAAACAATGTGCGGAGAGACTGCATAATTACTTATTGTTTATTTCCTGTAACATGCAAGGCGAACTCCGTTGTCGACAACCGCCAACAACCAACAACGTTGACTTGTCTAAAGTAAATAGAAAATAGGTCTACCTACTTTTAGTATACTTATTTCATATGGCTTATAAAAAATTAAAAAAAAAAAAAAATAAATAAATATAAAAAAAATGTTCCGTTATTGCAAAACGCATTTTGTCTTATCTGTCAGCGCAATGTGTGGCAACTCACTTGCTCAGTCGGCTAAAAGACAAAAAAAAAAAAACAAAAAAAAAGGCTACAATTATATTTACTAGACAAATGTCGATAGCTGGCAAGCTAAATAGATAGATAGATGAAAGGAATGATAGATAATGTAGAGAGGATTGCAAAAGGCTCTGAAAAACTCAGCATGACCAGCAATATGGTATTTACCATATATACAATACTACAATATTTATCTAATAAATCATATTAAATAAGACTTCATTTGGGTCTAACAAAATAAATGATATTCATATGAAAAATATTTCAAGAATTTGCATAGTAAACATATTTTTGTATATACATAAAACATTCCATAGCAAAAAAAAAAAACGTTCCATCTAGATTTGAGACATGTGATAGTCAGAAGTGATGAAGGTAGTTTGACTAACTAAGTTAGTTTTTCTATAAAATAAAAAAAGGGAAATAAATATAGCTAGTATTTCAACTTAAACTGTAACTAATTACATTGATAATTGTGTTACAACTATATTGTGTAATGTATTCCTTCACCCACTATTCCATTCAGAGGCTCATACAGTATGGTCAAAGTCTATCATTTGTTTGTAGTGTCGTAACGGCGCATGCCACGAGAATCAAATCAATTAGCCTGCTTGTCAAATAATTTGTTATACTTTGGATTAACAAATTTATCGATAAAAAAAAAAACAAAACAAAACAAAAAAAAAAAAACCACACAAAACAAGTCGCAAAAAAATAAAAAAAAAAAAGTACACCAAGCTACTGCCACACGCCAAACGTTTAATATTTGTTGTTTTTGGGGGGTTTGTTTGTTTAACGTTACTTGTTTTTTTTTTTTTTTATAATTTTTTCTTGGCAAGTAATTACGTCGTTATGAAACTCTTAATTTCCTGTCAAAATATCAAATCTGGGCGGAAACTTCACTAAAAGATACATTTTTCTTGGAAAATGTCAGAAAAAAGTGATTAACTTTTCAAAATTAGAGCCATCACCTATAAATGCCGTTAGGGTTTGACCATTTCTATTTTTTGCATATGAAATGGTCTATAACATTCTATTTTTAAGGTGAACCACAGAAGCATTAAAAACCCATTAGTCAGTCTTAGACTTTTTATACTATATAGATATAAGCAAAGGTTCTATATTTCAGGCAGCTGTCTGTGGGGGCTATTTTCGTATGTAAATTCTGGTCAAATGTTTACTCTTATCATATGTGCGTGGTGGCTTAGGTCAGTTCAACTGGACACTGCACGTTTTATAGAAGAATAGTTATTCTTCGATTTATTAGCTAAAGCATTCACAATTTAAATAAAAAGCGAAAGTACAGTCACGTTGCTATCATATGAAATCTGAAGACAGTTTAAGTAGTCCAAATAAAAACAACAACAAAATATGCTAAGTTGCAGAAGCTTTTGCTATCAACGACGTATCAGAGCTCGTGCTCATACTTACCCGCATAAAGCCCTGACGAAGATGCATGAGAAGAAGCCGCCGTTCCTTTACCGCTACTGGCATTAAGACAAAATGTAAAAGAGAGCGAAAGAGATGGAGTGTAAGACAAACTAATACCAGTGTTGTTTAACTATTATCACATCACATAATGGGGGAAGCTCCCAAGTAAGGTGCGTGTGTGAGACTATATATGTGTGCGTGTGTGACTCCAAAGTTCTTGCTAGCAATTACGTACTCAGACGCTGCTTACACGACAAGTTAACTCAATTAAAATTCCATTGGCGATAAATGAAGTGGCTGTTGGTTCTTGGGTACAGGCATACCTAGCTAAAAAAAAAAAATTCCCCACCCTAACACTGTCACTCGAATGTATGTATGTATGTGTGTATGTTGCTTTGTATTTAGGAATTCACGAGTACATTTTGCAGTGCCAAAAAATATATGTGTATGTACATTCCCTTATCAATCCAAACGCAACGCAGTGCCAACGACCTTGCTTCATCCATGGATGGTGTATTTAAGGGTGCGGCGGTGGTCTTCCAAGAAGTGCCAATGCCCGTAAACTTGATGCTTATGCAAGGAACTTGACATATTTTAACCATGACTCTGATTTTCAGTACCCACTTCTTTTACACCATTGGCCCAGTTATCGGAGCAGCGTTTGTTTCGCGCTTCCGTGTAATTGATCAAGAAGAATGTGTTAGGGTCGCTGTTTTTTTTCTTTTTTTTTTCGCTTTTGCGTTGTAAAGTGAAGCGATCAGAGGGCCCGCCACTTGAGACAATGCCACATATATGAGTGAGTTAGTGTTACGCCTATTGATTGTACATTGATAAAATGCCTTTCGCTTGATTTGCTTGTCTTGGAACTTGTAATACATTTGCGAGTAAACGAAAATATTATTCTCAGAAGTTCAAATCACACAAAACTCTTTATAAATGTTATTGTCGAATGGAAAGTTTTTTCGTAACCAAAGGTTTTAGAAAGTTTAAAAGATTACGGCATACTATACTAGAAAGGTATGTCAACTAAATATTAGTTAATTTCAAGTAGGGATTATCTACAGTTAAAATGTAAGCAAATTGTGCAATATCATTATCATTGCGCATACCAATTGAATGAGTATGAAAAGAATAATATAATGTTAATACTATTTTAAGGCCTTGAAACAATTACTCAACTATTATATTATAAACTTTAATCTGTTATTCTACATTTTCTTTTTAAGTCGAAAAATGATAGAACAATTACACTTTCATATATTTTCATATGCTACATTTTCAAAATTATAGTTTCCTATATAATATATTTATAGTAAGATTTGTAAATTTTTCAGTGTTTTAATTTAAGTTTCTTGTCAAAGATGCGTCTAATGAAATGTTGTTGTTGTTTACCATTACGCATTGGTGTAATTATTACCGGTTGCTTTTTTGGTCTAATGGATATTATACTTGCCACCATTGGCATTGTTTGGGTCATTAAGAATGACTTTCCACCATTTGTAAAACACTTTTTTGAGGATATGAATTATAGGACATGTGTAATATGCTTTTCAACTTGCTTCTATCTGATGGCCTCCAATGATGCAATGTTAATATATGGTGCCATTAAAGTGAGTAAAAACAAAAATTTACGTTTGTTTTTTTTCCCACACATTTTTGTTTTTTGTTTTAAGCGAAAACGTATATTTATGGGTCCCTGGTTATTGGTTAATTTCTGTGTGCTAATTTGTACGCTGGTAACTGCATTGCTAAGTGCAACGGCTATAATTAGATTAAGTAAGTGATCTAACTTATTAAATTTCTCTCTTAATTAGAAACTAGTTTCTCTTTTTAAGTCATTCTATGCTATTCCATGCTTGTGGTCACATCATATTATGATGAACTGACTGATATGTTGGATGAGGAAGCGGAGGAAATAAATTGAAAATTGAAATGCTCAACTCTTTGAACTTAATGAATGTAAAAATCATTTGCCTCATCTTATAAGCAAACAGGATTAACCGATTTAAAACAAGAGAAGAAGAAAATGAAAACACAAAAAAGAAGGCCGTCAAAAGCTGCGCTTAAGACTCATTAAAAATCCATTAAATGCGATAAAAGGCATGCGGAACGGCAGAGAAGAAGAAGAAGAATTGGTAGGAGGAGTAAAAATGAAATACAATTTTTGTGTTAATAAGCTGCTTTACCTTTGCCCAAGGCAAATGAGAGCACTTGGTGACAGTTGGGGCGGAGGAAACAAATAAAGGCAACAAAACGGCCAACTCCAAGTCAAGAGCGCGGGCCACTTAAAAGCTCATTGTGAGTGCATTTCGATGTTGCATATGCAAATAAATCAACGGAATGAATTTTTTTTTTTTTTGGGTTGCCAAAAACAACAACAACAAAATATATAAAAAAACCCAAAAATGAAACAGTTAAAATGGAGTCACTTAAAGAAATCAATGAATGCATTTCGTGATCAATATGTTTAAGCTGATCATTATATACGATCAGCCATTTGGTTTTTTATTATTATTCATATCATTTTGCAGCTTTGCTTGTTTAAACAAAAACGGTACTTGATTAACCCCCCAAGAGTTATAAAATATATATATTTAACAGATACAACCACACATATGTATATATATGTATATATAGGCTCTAGTAGATACAGATATAAACTACTTACTTATAACTTACTACTCATTCAATTGCCTTTGCCTCGGGTTGAATGACACTCTGAGTGCAGCACACATACACACTCATATACACATACACAGAGAGAGTATAAGCTGCATACTGTGTCAAACATTTATCAGGTAACCGATCGATAAGGCGGTACCCCCAGTACCCAGTTAACCAATCCCTCCCCGTTTCAGAGTAGAGCAGGGCATACAAAGTTGCCGCCGGACCGCCTGGCCTGCCTGAATGCCATTGGGATGAAGTTATCAAGCGACTTTTAATACAAAACGTTTCAGTTTCACAACTTTGTTTAATGCCTCGCATAAAATTCACTTTCCATTTATGAACATCAGCAGACGCCGCGCCCGCCTGCCGTGAGTTTTATGCTCCAACCAACCAACCAACCAACCAGTCAAGTTCTAAAGTTTTTGTATTTTTCTCTCTTTTTTTTGGGGTTTCGGGTGGGTTCTTTCGATTTTGAATTCTGCAAATTTATGATGCATCATTAAAGCATACAAAAAGAAACAAAAAAAAAAAAAAATGTCTATAAAAATTTGCGCTTAATTAAAAAATATTCAAAGAGTGTTATTGTTGTTGTTGTTATTGTTTTCGTATACCTTCTCTTGGATTTAGTTTTCAATTTTTCGTACGAAGTTAAGATGCAAATCGATTGGCTTGACTGGCATTTGCCTTTAACCTGGTATTTATGGTCTAGGCAATCGGCATCCTTTTTCAGTCTTAACTTAATGAGATTTAAGCAAAAGTAAAAATCATAATTTTCACGCGCAACGAAGCGCAACAAATTGCCTTTTGACCATGGGGGCGTGGCACTCTGCCACAGTTGAAAATTGGCAACGGTGGCACTTAACATAAAAACAAAAAAAAAAAAATAAAGCGGTCAACCAGCTTAATAGTCAGAGGCAAAGGGAGTGTCAATGAAAGAGAAGGAAACTAATCGGTTAGGTGAAAGGCAAATGTAAATCTAAATAAACTGAAGCCCTGTTTACACTATGTAATCAAAATATATATATATATATTATTAATATATATATTTTTGACCTTGACCAAGTCAATTCCCTGGTTACCGACAATTTTCTAAGTATTTTTGATTCGATATCGATGAACATAGATAAGGTTGATAGAATGACAGGTAAATCTCTTACTCTCACTTTTAACTTCATCCAAGAAATCGAGTGACACGACAACTTACCATAGAAATGCAATAAAACTACGTCATGACAGTACGAAATCAGCAAAACAAAGATATCATTATTCTAAAATAGACAAAAGATAATGATAAAAAGGAATTCCCAAAAATTTATATACCTATTTTAGTATAATAATTCTTTTGTGACTATCATAAATTCAATTTGATCTTCCATTAAGTCTGGCGAAATATAAAAGAAAGTAAATGAAATTGCTAACATATGAGGAAAATATCTATATAAAATTATGATTTCCTTTTCTTTTTTTTTTTTTTGGCTATATTTAGATAATTGTCAACTGAAATTCTATCTAATCAGAATAACACAAAAATTGACAATGAAATAAATTTTAATTTCTAAAAATATCAATCAACTAAATAAAATTGGAAATCGCAAGCCATATGGCTTATAGTGATGATGATTACTATCTAGACACTTTAACTGGGTTACTTTTATTTTTAAGTTTAATAAAGCAATTGAATGGAATCGGCTTAGGCTTTCATTTCATCACTTCTAAAGGTTCCGTAGATTATAGAAGAGGAAGAAAATGAGTCCCGAAGAGGTCAAGATGAAGTCCAAGACCCTGCCGGAATCATTTTTATAGTCAGTATTGATCAAAAACAACAGCAACTTCAGTTTAATTATGAGTCTTCATAAGTTTAACAATATTTGGCTTACGATTTGGATTAAAAACCGAATCGATTCAAACAATCTTTAGCGGCACTTTCTGACTAAAATCACAATAGATGGCCATTCATAAATTTGCCAAAAATATAATTTCTTGAGGCATAAAGGGAGCAAAAGAAAAAAAATACCTCAAAAATAATAATAATATAAAAATCTCAAGACTTTCTGCATACAATACACAATCCATGGTTAGTGTATTTGTTTTGGCATATCAATTTCACCCCAGGACACCCCAAAAAAAAAAGAGGACAGGACAGTGTCTGACAGAGAGTAGCTGAACAGCGTCTTGAACCCTTTCGCATAAGGCAACATAATTCGTTTCCGTTTTGCCAGGACAAAAAAAGAAAAAAATATACAAAAACAACAACAACAACAACCTGCAAGGATGAAGGGTTTCCAGCCTTTTGACAGCTTCCTTTTAAGCATAGCCTTTTTTGCGGTTATACTGCCTCGTCTCTTCTCTGTCGTCGCCTCGTCGCTCCCATTTGTATGTCAGTTGCAAGTTGTGCGTCTTTCCGCTTCCGTTTACGACAACCGACCCTATAAATCCGTTGGCTCACTGTTTGTCTTAGATCCTGCTCCTGCTGCTGCTGCTTCAACGAGCTAGCCTGTCGCCAGTTATCCTCTACATATTTATTTCTTCTCCTTTTTTAAATGTGTTTTTTGTTGATTTTATTGCACTGCCGCTTGGTAGTTCAATGAACGCATTTGACGGCGCCATTTGCCAAAAGGAGGCGGCAGTTTTGGGGTGACGCCTCCTCCTTCGACATTTTTCTTAAATTTCAAATATTTCCAACATATTACATTCTCATACCCTTAAAAACTCTGCCATGCCTCCTTTCCTTCGTAAACTGGCCCTTACTAGCTGCCTGCTTTCACACTGCTTCTGCAAAGGCACGCAAACATTTTGGCGCACATTTCCGCAGGAAAATGGCCAAGCGAAATGCCAAAAGGCCACAAAGAAAAACCAACAAAAACAAAAAAAAAAAGAAGAAAATAAAAACGTTGAACAAAGTGAAATGGGTATATGAAGAGACCTTCTACAATGTTTTCATGTCGTTTGACATGCAACTTTTTTTTCAGGGTGGTCTTTGTATATGGTCTATATATATAGAAAGATATAAGTATATGTGTGTGTGTGTGTGGATTGGACCAGGTGAGGGAGTTGGCGTCTATTTATGACTAGACTTATTGCATGGTCAAATATCAATACGAACTGTGTGGCCAAATCAATTTATAGGTGTCAGCATTTGTTAGCCATCTTCAGTTCTTAGTAAAACTGTAAGCAGATAATGTTTGCCTCCATTTGACACCAAGCCAAATCGTTTTGCAATTCTTGATAATAGCATCGACATATCATATGGCATATATATCAAAAGTTTTTCCATCGAATTTCTTGTTTAAACCTAAAAGACCTTGCAGTAAAATGATAAGCAATGATACACATGAAAGGCTATATCTTGAAAAGAAAAACATTTATAACAATTAAGTAGTTAATTAGAGAGTTAATGTATGAGTTTATTTTTAAAATGTCTTGACAAAAATTAATGAAATAAAGTAAATCAAAGAGGAAAGAAAGAACAGAGTTAATGAAAAGGAAATGATCGGACTATAAATAAGTGAATTGAGACGGAAGATGAGGAATATAAGAATCAGTAGTCCTTGCTTTTTAACTACTTTATATCAGAGTTTAAAAAAGGGGAAGCAATCATTCCAGTTTATGATAATTAGTCTTCCGGCTATATTCACTGGCAATTTTTATAGCATACTTCAAGGGGATAAAACCTTTAAAACTTTAAAATTTCATTTAATACTATTTCAATATAGTTTTTTAAACAAATTTTAATTTCAATCGAAGCAAAAATAAAGTATGTTTATATTCTAATTATTATTTTCAGACAATTATTGTACTTAACAAATGATTTTGGCCACAAGAAATTTAAAAGCAGAAATTAAACAACTTTTAGTACAAAATAATTATTATCTATGATAAATATTTGCAAAACTTTTGTCCACTGTGCCACTCCAATAACCCTTCACCAGATTCTTCGAACTGAATCCATTATGTAATTACAATTAGCAAATAACCAACCTTTCCCTTTGCATTTCGTAGAAGGGGAATTGACTTGGATTTCCGTTCTATTGATGGCATTTCAATATTTTGATTAACAAAAAGCCGCCCCAATAAAAGAAAAGTGAACAGTTAACAAAATTTAATGCAAAACCAAACAGCGTAATTAATATACATACATGAAACAAGTGTTTAGATTTGCTTTAATCACTTTTATTACTTGTCAAACATGAAAAGCCCGCTGGCCGTACGCCGATATGCATATAGAAAAAGTCAGATAAACAGTATGAGAGACAGAGAGAGAGAGAAAGAGAGAGGGTACTCTTGTTTTTGTATCCATGTGTGTGTGCGTTAGGGTAGTACGAGGGTATTTTGTTGACTTTGCGGTTTTTTTTTGTTAGCCAACAAAGCCAGACGCTTGCACAAGGTAAATACTCGTACTTGTGTGTATTAAAATTTTTTTTTACAGTTGTTCAACCTTTTTTGTGGTTTGTAATAAGACCAAAAAAAAAAAAAAAAAACAAAAGCATATTTAAATGACGAGTGCGTGTGGCCAACACGTGCCTTCAATATGAGGAAAACCGCAAGATCCTGTCCATGTATTAAATTCCAAAAGAATTTATATCAGAGGAAACATAACAACTTTTGGCAATAAATACTACTAAAAAATCAATTAATGTTCATTAGGCAAAAATGAACGTAGCTAAATTAAAGTAAAACTCAAGTGGCCAAAATATAATGTTAGACCAGCTGGTAGTAGGGAGCGATAAGTGTGAGAGACAGCTCCAGTGGCTTTAATATATGATTCAAATTCAAAGTTCATGCCGCCAAAGACATGTCAATGGAATCTTTCCTTAAGGAATTTCACTAAGTTTCTATTTTATTATTTATATATTTGATTTTGTTCAGATTTATTTATGATTTGTTTTGATTTTGATTTGCTGTTGGGGCAATCTTTATGGTCCTTCAATTAGAACGCCTCGACGCCTGGTCATAAATCCGGCACATGAGTTCCTCCGCAATGCGACGAATTATAGAGAGAGAAAGAGAACATTAAAGAACGTTGGGTAGGGCCTAAAATTGAAGTAAAAATTGCTTCTATTTCTTTTTTTTTTTTTTTTTTTTTTTGCACGTCATTGCCTTATGGGGCGTCATTGAGTGACACTGTAAATTAGGCACATGGTCAGGAAGTAAAACTATTTGAGTTGCTTTTCATATATATAAACTATAGAAAATTGTATATTTAATTCAATTTGGACACAAATTCTTTCAATTACTGCCATTAGCTAATACTTAAATTTCTTCGTTGGAGGCTCGCCAAAATATTCAATACAAGGCTGATGAAAGAAGCGTTTGCTTGCCAGCTTACCTTTTTTATGAGCGCCAACAATTTAATCGTAATCAGTCATTGATATTGATTGGCAAAGCCCTTCACTTCTCCCTCGGTGCCATCAATGGGGAGTCAGCACCCCCGCTGAGTACCGTGGCGTTGCTCCATGTCAAAATGATTGACAGCTATAACGGCGCTAATGGCAAATGGCAAATGAATTTCATTACGGCAGTAAGATTAGTGGACAATTAGTTGTTGGTCAGCAGTTGGTTACAAAGTTCAAGTGGGGCTGCCAACTTGTTTTTCTTTTTCGTTTTAACTATTAAAGATCAAGCTGTCAATGCGTTATTGAAAATGAAAAGAAAACGAAAAGTCAAAAGGCCAAAATACTTAAAGCCAGACAATAAGCCAAGACCACCCAAGCAGCTCAATTAATTTTAGCAAGAGAAACCAGAAAGCTAAAGATAGAAAATGATGTATTGCTGATAGCTAAAGTTTTGATTTACAGTAACCACGCCCACATTCCTATGTAACTTTTTCTCTCCCCCCCTTTGAATCAATTGAAATGATAACAATATGTCTTAGACTTTGATCAACAGTCTCGTTCGATCAGGTGCTTCGCCACTAGTCAGGGAGCACTCAGATACTTACATATTTTCAATTCTTGGAAATCGGGCGTTGATTCTATATACAATAATAATAACACTCGAAAACATGAAAGCTGTTTGCCCAGCCATTTAAGACCTGGGCTTTAACTAGTATTAACCACAAATCCCCAAAGCACTTAATGCGCAATTTCCATTCAAATATCAGCTAAAAATCTTCCAAATGAAATGAACTATATATGAAAAAAAACTATACTCACCCAGACACTGGTCTCAAGTGGTCCATAATAAAATTTATGATCACCTCTTGACTTTTACTTCTAATCAGCACACATAATATATATATATATATATAAATAGTATATATAGTAAATTTGCCTTAGATATGTTAGAAGATCCCTCAATTCTTTTTTGCGGATCACACTGCTTTCCTAATCACATGGTTTCGTCTTCAAAACGTGCCCCAAGAGTCCACATAGTTTTCTTATTAGTAATGTCTAGTACGAGTATTTCACCAATAAAAAACACTTACCTATCACTTGGCAACTTAACATATTTCAATTTGTATGTAACCAAATCTAATCATTATTATTTCTTTTTTTTTATTTTTCGACTCAATCTAAGGTGCACATTTTATTGTGACGTCACAGCGATAAGAGAGAGTGAGCCAGCAATTGTGACAGTTTCTTTTATTATTTTTCAAAGTTTTGTTTTTTTTTTTCCTTTTTTTGTGAAATGTTTTTCTCTCTGTGGCAGTTGGCAACAGTTCTGATAAGTTGGCAAAAAAGAAAATGCAAGTAATTCTTTACGTGAGGTTCTCTCTAACCATTCCAACTAAAATGGTTGTCTAATTAGTAACGAAATGTTTAATCCAATAAAAGACAAGCTACGATAGAATAAGGATAGATTAGGAGAACAAGCCAAGTATCTTTGTCATCGAGTCGCTTTAACAATAGCACCATTAATGGGTATTACAAGGACACTAACAAAAGGGCCACCATTGTGTGAAAGAGACAATGGAAGCAGAAGTCCTATCCTGTCCCTGCCCAATGAATTCATATCGATTGACAGTTAAGCCGCGCCCCTCTACTTACTTCCTGACCAAGGGACGACTCATTGTCAATCAATGTTCAATCAAATGGTTGGATTTTTACTGGTTCACTTCTTCTTTATTTTTGGCAACTTCCGTGACACACTTTCGTGAAATAAAGGAAGTGCCATACAAAATGCGGGTCGTAGACGGTCTCTGGGTGACCCTAATCGCTTTAAATTCACCAGTTTACCAGTTAGGGGTTGTTGCCATAGCGTGGGTGTTAACCGTTTTATAGAAACTACTACATTGGATGGCAATTCCCATAATTGAGATTGAGATTGAGCCCATTAATGTCTGAGCAGCAACTCCCCCAGATAGCAAATGCCTGCCAATATATATCCACCACTTAAGACCATGCCAGCCATGGCTATATCCTCTAATCGTAACGGTTCTACACTTTTGTATTGTGTGGGTAAAAAGTGTAAGAATCCCGCTTTAACTGCCAGTTCATGAACATCATCCACTAGTTTGCCCTGCAGTCCAGTTTCAAATAAGCGCTGTATATGCAGGTTATACAATCTCTCCAGTGGCCAATTCTGTTTAATTACCTGCACAGCCCAGGTGAAACCAATAGGATTGGGTAATTTCTTCATTCGGGGACGTCGAAGAAATTTTTGCTGATACAAATAGTAATCCATGCGATCTTCAGAATCAACATAGGCATAATGGGAATCCAAGTTATCACGATGTTTCATATGAAATGCCATATCCACCAAGAGGAAACGTTCTTGCAACTCTTCTGAACTTCCATACACTGAGTTTGCCTCAATATTATGATATTGGAAAAGTATATTTACATTGGCTGCCTTAAGATCTGCCAAATTATTAATTGGTCTGTGATAGAGTTTTGTTGTCAACATCATTGAAAGTAAAGCCACGTAGAGACTAGACAATACAAAGCCCGTACTGAAGAGTAACAGGAGTAGAAACAGCTGATACCTTCTCGATAACCATCTTGGTAATGACATGCTTCTATTCAATAGACTTTGTATGGCCAGTAAAATATATTGACCCACATCCCAGTAGCCATAAAATTGTTTATGGAGCAGAGATACCATGGCAGCTATATAAATCACACTAAGGACTATGCAGATCCAAATGTAACGGTCAAAGGGACGTAGAAAATAGTGAAACTTTTTAGTTGGATTACCATAAGGTGCCATTATGGCCACTCGATTCATGCGCACCGGTTGGCTAGTTGCGAATTGAAGATTCTTTACAAAAATACTGCCACAGGCATCAATGAGATCATTCTTCACTAGTTCCAGGCAATCCGATGTGGAATACCGCACTAATCCAGGATATTCCACAGCCTCAAAGGTAGCATTGTAATGATAGGCAAACAATTTAAATATATTAATAATGCTGCCCTTGTAGCGATCGTCGGATATAGAAGAACCGACCACAAAACAATGAGGTGGATCATTGGTAACAAGCACTCGAACTGGATAGCCCATAAGATTTCTTCTAAAACGTTGTTTTAGATACTTCTCCAGTGATGCAACTTGAATAGTCAATGGATGATATTCTCTAATGCTCCATAATTGCATTTCCCATGAATTCAGTAAAATTACATGAGGGAAACCTGCCTGCCAATAAATCTGAAAAGCGGCTAAGTAGACATTGTAATTAGTATTGTTAGACCAATCAATCAGTAAGATATCATTAAATTGCCTATCCTTGAGATACTTTTGCAGATTACTGGCAATTCCCTCATTAATTTTAGGATTCGTATCCAGTTCAGTGATGAGAAGTACAGGTCCATCTTGTTGATTTTTAAACTCCTCCCTCGATGATTGTTCTATTATTAGTTGAGGTAGCTCATGATTAGTATTATTAATTAGTTTGTTAAGTATTTCCTTTGTGTAGCCATAATAGATAACTGATTTAATATTCAACTCTTGATTAAATTGATTTATAATACTTATTAGGTGACTTGAATATAGTTTCAAAAATATAACACCTAAAACGAGTCGCACTACCAACATCTTGAAAGTCTAAAAGACAATTGAACAATTGATTTAAGCTTGATTAACAAAGTTAACTAACTAACAGAGAATATTTACATAATTATTGAATTAATAAGCTGATAATAAGTTGTCTTAAATAATTATCGTGGACTAATAAAAGGCTTGAAGCTTTTAAGATTAATTAATTGAGGTAATTAGTCAGCAAGCTAAAGAGCAAGAAATTGTATAAATTATGAGTGATTGAATGCTAGGGATGGAAAAGTCTTGGAATTTGTAAAGAATGTACGATCTAATATATTGGAACAGGATTTTGTAAGTTGATTTAACTATTATAAGGGGAAAAACTTCTAGGAAGCTGGAAAACTAATCATAACAACATTAAGGGTTCCTATGTGTCTGAAACATTTGTTATTATTATATGTTAATGTAATTATTTATAATTTTAATCAATCAAACTTTAAGATCAAAATAATTTCTGTTTAAGATTGTTCTTCTTTTCGCTTAAATATCTATTTAAAATTTTCATTCCTATCCCAATGCAATTCCAATAGAAATCGTTAACAGGGCCATTCAAACGGCTGTTAGCTATTAACAGCAACTGCTTATGCTGACTGTTGCTCTAACTCTAACAGCTCATACAACAGGTTCGAACTGTAAAATGAATTTTCTCGCATGCTATAAAATAAGTAAATTGCTCTCTTACACACACATACACACACTCTCTCACTCTCACACTCGCACTAAATATGCGCAAGTTTTTCAAACTGCTGTTGCTGCCGCTGATGTTGCTGTTGCTGGTGCTGCTGCTGTTGTTGCCGTTGCTGCTGTTGCTGTTGCTGCTGACTCTGTGTGTGGAAAGGAAGAAAAACACAACACCAA
The DNA here is from genome assembly GCA_018903615.1 of Drosophila neocordata. NCBI lineage: Eukaryota > Metazoa > Arthropoda > Insecta > Diptera > Drosophilidae > Drosophila > Drosophila neocordata. Next base: position 480,933 of record JAEIGI010000014.1, read on the forward strand.
AAAAATGTCGCACGTTTCGTTTGGGTTTTAGTCTCGATAATTCAATCGCCCTGCAAAGACGTTCAATTTCAACGTCGCTGCCTCAAAACCAGAGGGAAAGAAAAACCCAACATACACACTCGCACTCGTACACACATAATCAAACACACACACACACACTCACACAACAAAAAGGAAAAACGTGAATCGGAATCGGAATTCATATCGTGTTTGCCTTGTATATTAGTTTTACCGTTACGCGATATTAGTAGCACGCCAATCGTGTTTGTCAATTTTCTTTATCAGTTACGTGCAAAAAAAAAAAACAAAAACAACAAACCACCAACAAAAAAAGAAAATATTTCTTTAAAAATTTGCAAAAGCAAAATATGCAAAATTATTGCAACGGAAACGGAAATGCAAACGATGACTATGTCAGTGTGTGTATGGATGTGTGCGTATACTCGTCGTATATTGAGTGAATTATAAATAATAACAAAATAAATATATATAATCCAAGCATTCAAAGTGATTTATCAAATGTCAATGTCAGGCATCAAATCCAGCTATTGCCGGTTCTCAATTTTACGAGATCAATTCAAACTTAAGAATATTAATAAAAACATAGCTGACATTTAGGTTTAGTTTACTGCACTTTGTTGGCAGTAAATGGGTTAAAATTATGTACATTAATCGCCGAATGAATGTCGAATCAGTTAAAGAGACTGCTGCTTTTTATTGTAAGTATATATATATATCAATCTCAATTGATTGATCACCCTCCCCGCCTCACCGCCACGCAGAATTAAGTCTCTTCAGAAAGCGCCACATTTTTGAAAGCACTTAAAAATTGCTTTGACTACTACCCCACTTCAAGGCTTTTCAAGATATGCGCCCAGAATCACCCTGTTACCTACCGCCTGCTGCTTGTCTTCCACACACAAGTATCGGTCACAAATTAGCCAAGTTACAAGCTACTACCTATCGATAGCAATTAACCCTCTCTATTGTATGTTCTTTCATTTCGTTTACAAACCGAAATCTTATCACAAAAAACTAACAAAAAATTGAAACTTCCTCACTCTCTCTCTCTTACGGGTTGACGAAAAATTTATGCTCTGGTTAACCTCGTTTCGGATGCCAGTTAAAGTAAAGTAATGCTCATATGCTTTTCCATAGTTTTCCCATAAGTTGAAGATACTGTTAAAGGTGGAAGAAGGGTGGGGTGGGGTGGTGTGCGTGTGTGTGTGTGGTTCAAAACGCATTATTTTGTAATTATCGACAGAGTTCTAATAAATAAAACGTAGCAAGGCCCCGCACACAATGAGTGGGTTCAAAATATGTGTCTATATATATATGATATTTATATATAAGTGTGTGTATGTATGTGTGTGTGTGACTCTATAGTTTTCTGGGTTGATGAAATTATGAATGAAGATAAGGTGTGTCAGCAGGGTGGGCGGTTTGCTTTAGCTTGTTTAGCGTTATTGAGAGCAGTTTGTTTTTTCTTTGCTTTTATATCTTATCTCTATCTAATGAAGATTTGCATAAATTCCTTGAATAATTTTCAAAAGTTTCAAAATATTTTCAATAATTTGATGGCACTAGTTACATTTTGTTTTACTTGTTGGTCGCAATTGAACATTGGCCTATACTTTATCTAAGCTCTTCACTTAACTGATTTACAACCTGACCTGGCACAATAATAATATTAATATAAAAAAAAAAAAAAAAAAAAACAAAGAAATCAAATGTAAAAGGGTTGGAAGGGGGAAAAAAAGAGACTACGTAGAGCGCCGTCAAGTCGCAAACAATAAATTCATTAAATCAGAGGTGCGATTATTAATGAATGTAATAAAATATCATAAGAAACAACTAATCAAACATGATAAATTACCTAAAAAAAAATAGAAGGGGAAACGGTTAGAATGGTATGGGTAGAGAAAGAGGGGGGTGGGTGGGGGAAGGAGGTTAGTTAAAAGTTGGCTACCGACATACACACACACAAAAGAAAGAGGGGATGACAACACCTCATAAAAATGTCTCAAAGACTAAAATACAATAACAACTGAAACAATAGCAACAACAACAACACGTACAATGTGAAATTCTTTTCTTTTGTCATGACAAGTTGTAAACATTGGTATGCAATTTAGGTTTTTTGTATCTGTTAGATACAATATTGATGGCTTGTTTATAGATACAAGACAAGATACATGCCGATAACATGACGATAAGAGATACAATTCTTTCTTTTTTATTTTTTTTTTGTTTTTTGCGCTCACTCAAACTCTCTCTCTCTCTTTCTCACTCTTTCTCTTATTTTTGTCTCTTTCAGGTGGTGATTTCAGGTGCATTATGTACAGAAGATTACGTAATAATGTCACAGTGTGCACACAACAAAGCCATACACCTAGCTGCAGAAGGAACAGTCTCAGTGACAGACATTTCACAGATACGTAAGTAGCCAATAAATTTACTACTTACCAATACTCGACATAGCCCCCCTCCCCCAACCCAACCACAACCCCAGTTCATAACTAAAACCAAAACCAAGACAGAGACTCATCCGCAACCCCGTAACTCCTCTCCCCCTCTCTCTCGCTCTCTCTGTCTTTCAAGTGCACTTGTTATATTTCGTTTTTTCTTGTTTATCGACACGTCTACAGGAAATGGGGTAAAAAATTTAGCCTTTCACACAAAAATATATATTCCCGAAAAAGTATCAACAAATTTTACAATAGTTGTTTTTGTTGTTTGTTGATGTTACTGTTGTTGCTTTCATTTCCATAACAATGCAGTCAAAATTGTTGGGATATGATGGCAGTCTAGGGCATGCCACTTGACTTGCTCAATTTTTAATACTCTATTAAAGAGGTACATGCATTAGGATTAGAAATGGAAAAGAAAGCTGTATTGGTGATAACTATAAGTAAGAGTTGATATATTCCTATACAAACTATAGTTCCTTATTCCTTATGTTCCATATGAAAGAATTGCCTTCTTGGGATAATTAATCTAATTCTTACTTTCAAAAAGAACCTTTAGCAAGAAATCTATTTGTAAAGAACGTTTTATTTTCCAATTTTCTAAACCTTTTCGATATAATTTTCTAATAATTATATAATTTTAATTTTAGCCAATTTTCGGAATATATATAAAAATCAGTTCTTTTTTCAAGATATTGTTACTAGTGAGACTATGATACTACTTGTTTTCCCGTATGTTATTTAAAGGGTATTAAAACTTCGTCGCCCTTTTATACTTCATTCTTCTTGTTAGTTTTTATGTAAAGTTTTTAGCATAACAATAACAACAAGTGCAATTGTCTGTCTAAACTGTCAGAGTGTCAGAAATTATTTTCAAGCAAAATGTGACAGAAACGTTTAAGAATGTCTTTTTCCAATTTTCCTAGACACTTTACAGTTTTTCTCATTACATTTTACTCTACTAAAAAATGTATATATATATTTTTTTTTTTTTTGTTCATGCCTTATATAGACATGACATCTTATTTCTTCTTCACTTCTTTTGTGGTACATAAAATATTTTAATTTATTGCCAAAAAACCAAAAGACGAAGACTGAACCAAAAATTGTTAAAAATCATAAAAAATTTGCTACGCTTCGAGGCAACTTTCACTCGACTTTGCCTCACACAACAATACAGGCAACAACAACAATAAGAGTAGCAACGGTATTTCTGATGTTGGCTCTGGCCAATTAGAGTCATTGCAGCTGTCTTTACGATCCTTAGGATGAGCAGCACGAGCTACACTCGAACAGCAGGACATAACAATAGGCAAATGCCAACTGTGTGGCATTGTGTCTTCTCTCTCACTCTCTCTCTTTATATCTTTGTCTTTCAAGCAGCAAAGAAAATTATAAAGAATAAATAACAACAACAATAACAGGTGCAAAAGAAAACACATATTTTGCGTGAAAATTTCCAGCTGGATGCTGGCCAAGGGTCAAGGGTCGCATCCAATGCTAATGTGCGAAAAGTTTCCTTTTGTGTCAATGTATACGCCTTCTTGGCCTAAACTATGCAAACGTATCTGATCCTATGCCGACTTTACACACAACTTCATTCATTTGCATTGTCCAATAGTTTTACACCTAAGATCGTTCAGGTAGTTATTAGGGGATTAGGTTTTATTATTCCCTCTGTTTTTGTGAATAAAAATATGGGTTTTTTTTCTCACACACAACATTTCATTTTGGGTTTTGCCCAGAGGTCACTTGTTTGAAAGGACAAATATTTCAAGGATTTAACTGAAATTAAACAGAATGTTTCTATTCAAATATTTTGTAGGTTTGGGTATTTCCCCTTTGAGATGATAAAATGCAGGTGTTTTTGGGAAAATTTAAATGCCCATTACAAATTGCAGGCAATATAAATTGAGAAAGTAAAGTTAGGACTAAAATAACCCAACACAAATTTAGATTAGAGTCCTCTTTACAAAATCACTATAGCCCAACGTTGGAAGCCCAGAGTATTGCTTTATTCCTATGACTCCTTTATGACTTTATTCACCCAGGGAACTCTTGATGAAGCAAATCCATCATATATCCTTCAATCAGGCAATCTTCTAGCGGCTAATGAATCTTGACATTTCAATTCATTTTCACGTGGCAAAACAAACCTTTCACCACCACCACCCCAAAGCTATAACAGAGTGGCATTTTACCAATTTTCCCATTTTCCCAAAAACAACAACCAATGAAGAAAAAAAAAATAGAAAACCAGAAGCATACAACACGCCAATAAATCACATGATTTAATTTGAGTCTAACATGAAAAATGCCCTGCTCAAAGGCAAAAATTGTTGAGGTTGTGGAATGCTGCTAACAACGACCGCTGCCAATGAAAAGGGTAGCAGCAACATAGGGCTAGGGCTAGGGCTAGAGCATAAAACATTTTATAGCTCATCATGTGCGGTCATAAATTTTACAAAAGGCAATCACTTCTCATACCATACACCCCACTCTCCTCTCTCCAGCAACTAAAACGCCCTAGCACTCATCATTATGTCCAGGGCGTTGCCCAATCAACACCTTAACAGAATTCTTACCCTAGGGATATGACCATGGATGGAATCTATAGCTCTATGAGCTGCTTGTGTAACAAGTTCCCAAAAACCGTTAATTTCTTGATCAAATAGTAGAAAAATGAAAGAAAAAAAAAAAAACCAAAGTCCCTGGCGATATTATTGGCTTAGATCTTTTGTATGACTGGCCCTAGCATCATGTTCATGTTTGCCTTGTAGTTCATTAAAAATGTTTAGCATTGTTGGGCATCATTGAATGGCCACACGGCCACAGCGCCAGTCATCAATCAGATGAAATTATTATACACAAAATATATATAAATTTAGTTTAATATTAGATTTAGCTTTCTTCTAAGCTATAGCTTGATCTGTACCGACTTTTTCTCTAGTCTTATCTAAGCCAACTTAAGTCAGAAGAAGAAAGACTCTACAAAATAAAAAAAAAGGTGCTAATAATGTGGGAAATATTTAGCACCATCATTACAAACATCATTAAAATCTAAATAGATGTATTTAACATGGAAAATCCAAAAGAAAAATAGAAGAGACACAACCGAAAAGGTCTAAAAAGAACGACTTAGAGATACCCTATAATAACTTACTAGCAATTTAAGAACCTTTAAGTTTATCAATGAATTCTTGAAGCAATGTGAATCAATTCTATATATAAGTTAGTTCTTTCTGACCATTTTATACCCATTATATACCCTTTTTTACCCTGCTTAGGGTATTTCAATATGAACAATGAGAATGGCATACCAAAACTTTCGAAAAGGAAATCATGCCGTGAAAATTCCAAGAAATAGCACATAGACCAAAAGAGTCTTTCGATAGTCATTGAACCTGCTGTTGTTGTTGTTGCTGTTGCTGCTGCTGTTGATGTTGATGTTGCTGCTGCGCAGATTCATCAATTAACGCCCCGACGAATGTGTGTGTGTGTGTGTAAAAAGAGGAGACAACAGCAACAACACATATTGGACAGTTTGGGCCCTTCATTAAACGCCGTCCAGTTCAGTCCAAGACATCAGCAAATAAATGCATTTCCGTTGACCAGCACAAACAAATTTCCAAGAGACGCCGACGACAACAACAACAACAACTATAATAATAATAATAACAACAACAACATGAGAGAGACAAAAAAAAAAAAACGTCAGCAGAAAACAGAAAAATTCCCAAACTCTGATTCTTACCTACCGCCGTCGCCCAACTCTCTCTTTCTCATTCGCTCCCAGCTTAACTATCTCACTCACACTTTTACCCACTAGCCGCCTAGGCGAATAAAAAAAAAAAAACAAAAAAGGGAAGACTAAAACGGTTAAAAAACATGGTCAACAACAAAGCTGAACAAGTGTACCGCTTGCCGATCGTCAGTTCGAGCTCAAAGACGATGTCGATGTCCATTCGACAGTTTTTGGTCAATTGCTTCACTCGATCTTTCGTCGATGGGGAGGGGAGGGGAGAGGACTGAGAGACCAAAAGTTGGAATTGGAAATTGGAGATGGAGTTGGAATTGCAGGTGGAGTGGGAGAAAAAGAGAGAGACAAAAAGAGGGTGTGAGAGAGAGATAGAATGAGATCGTACCGCCATTGATTTCCACTTAACGCTTCAAAACTCAAGTGGCCATTTCAAGTTTTACAGTTTAAGTAAGTGAAAGAGAGTGAGTGAGTGAAAGAGAGAGGAAGAGAAAAGCAAATGCGCTTTCAATTCCTTTGACTGTTTCAATATTGTTGTTTCCCACAGTTGGCCAAGAGAAGAAGAAATATTTAAGCGCCAATTTGATGTAGTTTTTCCTACCACTACCAAGTCAAGTGTCTCGAATTTGAATTTCAATAACAATGAACGACTTTGACTTGAACTGCGACCGGGACCATGGACCATGGTCAAGTCATTCGGCTTGGCATCAAAGTCGTTTTTTTTTTCCAAGGGACTGCTGGCTTTTCTTTCAATTTCAATTTTCTTCTCAATCTTTTGGTTTCTCTGTTTGATTGGTAATGAGCATTTTACCTTATTTGAATGCCTAACAGTAGGGAGCTGACAGCAATTATACACTTGAGGAAAAAAAAAATAAAATAGGAGTTAGCTGACCTATAGAAATGAAAAGTTCTTGGAACAACTATCTCTATCTCTCTCTCCAGGACCGAGGCGTGAGAAGAAGATACCAGCAGAAACTTTAATGAATGAAAGTAAAGGATATGCAATGACCTTCCTCTAGTATATTAAACACTCATCTACGATTATCTCAATGTTAATCAAGTCTGGCTTTAAAATACTACACATAACTATAGCACACTCCAAACCATTAAGTTGTGCATTTTACGAGCATTAAAACCAAAAATCGATGAAAAAAAAAAGAAAACTACAAAAGAGCCGCCAAACAAACTGTGTTCAAAATGCACAGATAGATTGATCTTTTTGATGGCTCTTCGATACGATCATCTAACCGATCAACAAAGCAATAAATTCATCAAACAAACTCCGCACTGATCTCGCATTATAATCGACATGAATATTAAAAAAAAAAAAAAAAACAAAACATAAAAAGAATGAACAAAAAACCACAAAACTATAATCAGTGCGTTATGATCGGATCAATCTTGTATAGCCACTGTTGTGGCCTTTTATTTTCCATGTATCTCATTTTGGTTTTTGAGCCATTAAGCCAACTGCAGACTACCTAATGGACAAGATCTTTCGTCACTCCCAGGAATTTACCTTTTTCCCTATCTCTCTCTCTCTCTCTCTCTTTCTTGTCTTTCGTGATCTGTATTTCTAACTGATCTGGTTGCCTAAATACTCCTTAAATTGAACTTAATTCCCGACACGGCATTTATCATCATCATTATTATCAACTCAGGCTGAAGGATGAGGGTTTCTAACATATATAGGGAGGATACTCAAACCGACAGCTAAATAATCTATGCTCTGATGAGATATTTCGATAGCAAGCGTTATATATATTCTATTCTATTTTCATCCATTCGGTTATGTTAGAAAATGTCACCCAATGAGCAGGAAATTGGGCAAGTTTTCTGATCTGTAACGGAAATGCATTAATTTGTCATTTTAGTTGAGGCTAAAAAATAAATCAATTCATTTAACAAAGTGGCTGGCAGCTTGTGTGTCCGTACTCATTCTCCAAACCAATTTGATTTTTCTTCCTTTCTTTTCTTACCCCTCCCCTAATGCCACTTTCCAATTACGTAAAGTTGGTACTTCAACTCTCAATCCAATTCCAACTACTTGCTATGTGCTCCTCCTTCTCCTACATGTTGTTGTTATCGTCGCGTGCAGTTATGCAAATTTAGTGCCTGCCCTGCAAGACCAAGACCAAGTCGTCCCTACTACTACCGTTTAATGAGCTTATGATGATGAGAACGACAATGATGATGGCCATCATGGCCATGATGATGATGAGGATGATAATAATGATGATGATGATGATAACCAGGCAGTCAGTTGCATGACTTGAACTCGAACTTCAAACAGTTTCTTTTTTTTTGGGGTATGCAAATGAAGCTTTTAATCATAAAAAACCAAAAAAAAAAACTTGTGTGTGGATATTTTAGGCAGTTGTTAATGGCAGGAGGCGGCAGGATTGCGTGTCTTTGGCTTGTTCTGGCCACAATTTTGTACCATGTGGCACGCAATTGGCAGGCAGGCAGGCAGCCAGTCACTCAGTTAGTCAGTTGCAAGTATCTGTTAGATACACATGCCGACACCTTTCGCCCAACTATAGTATATATGTATATAGATATATATATATATAGGTAAGCAGCTAACATTTGTTAGTGCTTGTAATTGACTGCTCAGACATTAGTAAAGAGAAAATAAAATGGGAGGGGGAGGAAAGCAGATAATGCTTATACAATTGGCACATCATTTGTTTGCTATTTGATATAACCATGAACTTGGCCCACACCGACTACAAAAGCCAATTAAGAAAACATTAAGAATATCCGCCCTGACGGAAAACTAAATCGAATCATTAAATAATTCGTAATAGAGTTATTCCTTTTGATTCCCCTTTTGGCTTTCGCTGAAACATAAAACAAAATCTGTTTTCTTATCTTATTATTAAAGGGTTTCGTCATGCCGCCGAAAAACATAAAACAAAATTAAACCCAAAAAAGGATACACAAAAAAGGTTTAGGCCATTGACTTTAAAATGTGACGAGAGCAAATTGGTAAAAACTTAGAAGCGCCAGCAGCAAAAAAAAGGCGAGAACTTTGGCTGAAATTCAAGTAGAGACTTTGCCTTTAAAGAGGCACAACGAATCAGCAAATAGCTTTCGATATATATATATATATATTTGTTCAGGTTACTTAACCTGAATTCCCTTGAATCGATTGCCCTTATGACAAACCAAATGTCTTAAAAGGAAAAAAAAAACATGAAATGTCTGTGCTACTCCAGCATTATTTTCATTTCTATAAACATTTTACACCTGAAGCCTTAATTAAGGCCACGAACTAACATAAAACATAAACGAAAGAAGGAAAACGAAACATTGACAGTTGCCCAGCAATGTCACTCAATGTCAGTAGTGGATAGATAGCAAAGAGTGGCAGGAACAGGGGGCAAGAACAGAGGGCAGGATCTACTGGCCAAAAGCAAACAAAACGTAAAGTAGAAATAATGACGCGCGAAAAAACAATAAAACAAAAGGAAACAAAGCAACACAACTGAAATTATGTTGGCTGGCAGAAATTACAAGACAATAAACGGTAGAAAAAAAAAAAAAAAAAAAAAAAAAAAAGAAGAGACGAAAAAGCCAGCCGGCCGGCCGCCGCACTTAGCACCTTGGGACCCTCAGCCTGATCCTGTTGCTGGCCACACACACCATCCAACCAACCAACCAACCAGTTACCCAGCCAGCCAGCAAGCAAGCCATATAGCCCAGACAAGGACATGACGTTTTTATTATGCTAGGGGTTCTGTCTGACTTTTGCACATGGACTAAACGAGGAAGGGGGGGGACTGCCCAGGCGCTCTAGGCCAAAAGCAAAAACACAAAACAAAAAGCAAAAAAAAAACAAAACAAAAAAGAAGACAGACGGCGCCCTGCCGCGTAACATGAGATGAGAGACCCTGACTCTGGAGTAGGCTCTCGGGCCCACATAGATCACACTGTGTACCATGGCCTAAACGTAAATCACAAGGTGTTCATTTGCTGATCGGCCACGTTGGGTAATGGGTGACCTGAGGGGTTGCTACATTGGTACACAAATTGGGCAAAATGTTTCTACAATTGTTTGCAATTAATGGCATCATTATAATACTACTCCTGTTCCCCTCCCCCCAACTCTCTTCTCACTTTTTTCCAAATAAATATGTTGTAAGTGGTTAGGGAAACGCCTCTTTGGTTTTTTATGTCCTTGAAAAGGTTAATGGCTAAACAAATAATTAAGAATTTTGGGTGGTCCTTAGCTAACTGACTTGACTTTGTGATATGTACATTATTAAATGGAAATCTTTTTCCAATAGTTCAAAAGATTATATCTTATATAAAACTCTAAACTCTTGATCTTGACTTTAATTTGGTGACAAAAAGTCTAAATTATCATGAAGAGAACATCGCATAAAACATTCTTTCAATAAAACCCAACTTTAAAAGACTTTAATGCAATCTAATTATGTCAAAGAAGTATAACTTTATTTAATCCTTAAAAGTATCTTCTAATAAAAATACAAATATTGACATTTGAATTAAATCTTGTGATGATGTGAAAATAAATAAAATTGACTAAAAAAGGACTGACTTCTTCTTCAAACAAGACTTCAAATAATTAATCTTTCCTCCTTATTCAACCGCAGAGTAATGCTTGTTACTTGGTTTATACACAAGCTTTTAAATGGACAAATAGATACCCCTAATTTGACTTAATCAGGTCAATCTATCTGTATCTATCTTATAGATAATCAAGAACCTATATCCCTCTAACTCTCTGCACTTTTAACTGTACTTTTACTGAAGCCTGTCGAGTTCTTTGTTTTGATTACAAGTGCCTTTATCCTGCAATCGGATCGAAGCTTAATGATTTTATTCTTAACTATCTAGCTCGCAGTTCGTTCTTATTATTATTTTAGTTGTCGTCCGTCCATGCGACTTCGTTTCTTCCATGCTGTCTGATTTAGTTCGCGCGTAACAGGCATTGTCCTAATTTCAGGACATTGTACGCGTCAATGTACAAAAGTTTAATTTCACTGGATCCTAGTTTGTTTACTCTCATCTTGTTTCAGCCCCACCCAACATACCTGAGGAGATTATAATAAAACGAAGTCATATTCATCGTTTTTTATAATTTCGTAACTTTTTTTAGTGTTTGTCATAATTTTTGCGTATAGAAAAATAAGATATAAACCGAATGTCAAACATTTTGTTTTGTTGCTATATAAAAATGTTTCAATTTTTTAGTTAAAACATAAATTAAACAATTTCATTTTCTTTGGCTTGCATTCATCCATTAAAATCCATTATGACCAATATTTATGTATGTTTGCATATAAAACAAATCACCTAACAAATATACCTACCTACATAGATAAATAAAGATATATGTACAAAAATATATATATGTACATATAAATGTATATCTACATAAATATTTTCATTATCTGGTGGCTGCTTTTGAGTGCTTTCAATTAGAGTTTCTCGCCCACACACACCAAAAAAGAAAAAAAAAACTTACTGATAAAAAATATTGGCAACGTTCACGACTGTTTATGAATAGTTAACACCTGTCCGCATAAATCAACTGGATAACTATATCTTAATTTACGATGATGTAATCAGAAAAAATTAAAAAAATTATATATATAAAATACACACTTGAACAATTAAAATTGTCCAAATATCTTGTCAGAAATTATGACTAAATAAGTGCAAAAAAAAATTATAAAACAAGGTAAAAAATTTAGACTGATTTTATACCCTTGACTATAGGAAGTTTAAATAAGAAGTTCAAGTGATTGAATATGAATTGATATAATGAAAGTAAGCCTTATATTCGATATTGCTGATAGATATATAGAAAGAGTCTATATGATTGATTAGAAAGATTCATAAACACTTTCGTTGTAAAACAGATACACCCCATTTACAACAATGTGAATAGGAAGTCAGTAAAACATATAGTAGATACTTATGCATATATATATATACAGATATTTAGAGTTTATGTATATATCTCAATATACATACATACGCATAATGTATTTGTTTACTTGGGTTGGGACTGTTGCAATTTAACCATTAAATGTTTAAGCGCAAAGTGTAAACAAGTGACTTCAACTCGAACTCCAAGTTCCACTCCAACAACGACTCGGACTACAACTCGGAGACTTTGTGGCATATTTTATGTGACACTTTTTTTCTCCAGTTTTTTTTGCATATATATATTATTTTTTTTTTTTTTTGGAGTTGGCGCATTAGCGGGGCCATTTCAAGTTGGCTAACATTCGGTTTAAATGGCTTGTAAGTGACTGCGTTTGCACTTAATTAATAAAATCAAAGTTGACTTTGTTGCAGCTAGTTTTTATTTTTTTTTTTTTTTATTTTTGCATGTTGCAACTTGGTCTGCGGCTCGAATTTCGTTTATGGGTCCTGCAATTAGACAAATATTCACTTGATATATGAATTGGCTTTCAAGTAATTATTTAAATAAATTGCTTAAACCGATTGATCCAATCATCATCATCTCCATATCGATTATATATATATATTCGTATATATCGCCTTTGGCCCGAGGGGCAGTTAACTTAATTAAATGCCAGTTTCAATTTATTTTTCATTAAAGCCGCACCACAACAATGAAAGCGAAACCGCAAATAAACAAAAGCAAGAATTAATTCAACAACAATTTGTTGATGTTGTTGCAGTTGTTGCTGTTGCTGCTGCTGTTTCTGTTTCTGTTTCTGCTGTTACTGTTGTTGCAGTTGTTTGCCTGTTGTAATCATACCCTTAAAAGTGGGACTCATAGAATCAATCAAAGGTTTGCTATGCCCAGAATCAAGCATATGGTTTTCATGATGTAATATCATAAATATTATAGATCATTATAAATCGTCGATTTAAACAAATTGTATTTTATCTTATGTAGCCTTTTCATGTGTCATTTGCCTATTTGTATAAAACTTTCAACCTAGAACTTTAGTTTAAAGTAAATATTTGTATATATGTCTTCTATAGCTAACTTTTACGTTCTATAAAGTAAGTTATAGTCATTTTTTTTATATACTATATGGATATATAATACTTTATACATAGTATAAACATATTACTATATACATACTTCAGGAAACTATCAGACAAAGTGAAGGTACTAAGTAACTATGAGTTTTCCTAGAGTTCTTGAGGGTTTTATCCATTTACCGAATGTTTATTTTATATTCTAATCTATTAACATAGGGCATATTTAAGATTATTTTAAATACAAGATATAAAATCTTACAAATTGAGTAGTATATTCAAAAAAATGTTTTAAATATACAAATTTATATAAAATATAAAACAAATCAAAAAAGATGAATAAAGGGAATATTGTAATTATAAAAGCTTTGCTTATTTTAAAGTAAACGATACAATTTTTTGCAATTATTTAAAGTCTTTTCTGATATACCATTTAGTTATATTTGGTTTCATAGAGTATACAAACTTCGTGATATTAAAACTTAACTTCCGGGATCGGGTGTTTTTTTTTTGTTTTTGCTTGCTTTACTTTTGGTCTGCTGCAGTCAGCAGCAATTAACTGTAAATAAGCGGCATGTGTGTGGTCGCCTGAGTCCAAGTAACTGGGCAAAAGGGCGGCATTTTTTTTTTTATTATTATTATTATTATCATTTATTTTTGTTGTTGTTTCTGTCATCGATATTGGCCATTCGCATTTGATAAATGAGCGAGAGGCAAAATTTTACATATTCATTTTGTAAACACACACAGACATATGTAAGTGTGTGTGTGTGTGTGTTATTATTGAGATGCATACAAAGGAAACGTGTTTTATGACAATTGTTGATTTTATTCAACAAAGTAATGCCATTGATATGGGTTCATTAAGTACTATTACTAAGTACTTGGACTATCAACAAAAATTACCTATTACATCAATTTAAATATTAACACACGTTGATCAACACTGCACCTAAGTGTATGTATGTATATGTGCGTGTGTATCTCCCAGGGTCATTAAATATGTGATAATATATGCACAGAAAAAAAAGCAACAACTACAAATTTTACATATTACATATACTTAACAATTTTGACAAAGTAATTAACTATGACTCGTTTATGATTTGCCTAAATGATATATATATACATATTTATGTACATATGTATATTGATCTTACAATTATGTAACGGAAACTTAACTTGCCATTTACAAATTTTGCTTTGCAATTGGTTTGGTAAGATTCATAGCAGAAAGTCTTTTAAAGTTGCTAACTAAATTACTTAAGAGTAAGAGTTGAAAGTTTAGAAACAAAGTTGAGGAAGGAATGAGAACACCAAATAGATATTCCCTATTCGTTAACTGTAATATATTGCTATAACTTAATGTTTTCTCTTCTTAAAGTTGCAACTAATTGTTGAAAAATAAAGTAGATTGGAAGTTACAATAATTTATCAATCTTCAAATGAATAATTCAATGAATTAATGAATAAATATACATTTGTCTGTTAGTCTGTATTACCAATTGGACAATTTAAAACCTATATCTTAACTATACAGTTGATTTCAGGAAACACCATAAAACCTACATCTTGACTATTCAGTTAATAATAGGAAACCCAGTTTAAGCTTACATTTGTGTTATCTTAATTCGAAGTTGACATCTATAATCTATCTATCTATTCAAAATCCAATGATCTATAACTTTGTCTAACTTAATACCTTGTAAAATGATTATATTTGATTTAAAATTTAGTTTTTTAGGTTTAGTTTTTATTAAGGGTTTTAATTTAAAATAACATATAAATGTTCTGCTTAATTTTCTTATTCTACCTTAAATTGTTTGGTATTTTCAACTTGTTTAACTTTATATTAATTGAATCAACATTTAATTTGCACTTGATTGAAATAGGAATCTTAAGTTTTTATATTCTCGGAATTCTTGATTTTATCTCTATAAAAAAAAAAAATATAGAAAATTCATTTGCTTAACCTAAATTTGAAAAACCACAACAACAAATGCATTTTAACTCAATTCACATTTTATGGACAGACACCAAATTGATATGAAATTTTTCAAATGGTTTTCAAATAAACTGCATATACATACATAAATAAATATAATTTTTATCTAAGGCATGTTTCCTTTTTTTTTTCTTTCTTTCTTTATAATTTTAATTGCGTTTTATTTGTTTTTGTTTTTATGCCTCAAGATGAGAAGAGGAAGAACTAAATTCAATCAGCGCAACATAAATTATAAAGTCAACGTCATTTGACCCAGAAATGCGGTAAAGAGAAGAGAAGGGCGCTGACGATGGCGACGAGCCTAATAAAAAACAGATTTTTCTTTTCTCCAAAGTGTCAAACACACACACCCACATTCAGAAGAGCCCCTCTTGTTCTCCTCTGCCTCTCTCTCTGTCTCTTCCTCTGGCACTCACTTCTCTCCCCTCCCTGTGGGGGCGACAAATCGTGCGCTAATTAACTCATTGACACTGTGGCCCTGTCCCTGTCTCTATTTCTGTCTCTGTCCCTAGCCATGGGCCTGGGCCTCCAATTTGAGTGGCGTCACTGCTGGAAGAATCGTGCGTAAAAGTTGAGTATGCTCCACATTAAATGGCGCTAATTTTGTGGTATTCAATGGAGTCGAAGTTGAAGTCAGAGTTGTTGCTATTGCTGTCGGTTATAGAGTAGGAGTAGGAGTTAAAGACGGAGTCGAAGTCAGAGTCGGCATCGGCATCGGGCGTGCCAATGCAATTAGCATTAGTTGGAACCTCAGGCAAAACTGATAAATGGACGATGTTGGAGTCCAAGTCAGCAAGTGCAATGGCATCGAGTTGTACATTTGTTTTCCTTTGCAGCATCGGCAACATCGATGCCAACATCAATAGCAACATCAACGGCAATGGCCTGGCCTCTCGGCTTACAAAACAAACCAAAACCAAAACCCCAAACCCGCCGGCCAGAGAGACGAACAAATAAAACGGTTTTTTCCAGGAAACGTGACAAAACGTCAATAAGTGCAGTCAGAGAGTGAGTGAGTAGTTGCAACAACTATGACGATAGCCAGGCACTGATGATGATGATGATGATGGGGATAGAGATGAAGATGGAGATGGGAATGGTGGATGGTTGGTGGTGATGCCGATGCCGATGCCAATGCCGATGGCGATGCCGATGGCGATACCAACTAGTTGGGCCATACCATGTGACAAATCGTATGCAAAAGCAATTACTTTAGCAACCATCCCACCCTCGACCACCTAGCCCTTGTAATCTAAAACGTCTCACTTATAGCAAGAATTTGCTGAGAAAAGAAGAATGTACCAAGAGAACGGTAAAGGGGAGCAGAGCTGGGGTTGAGAACTGAGTACCTCGAAGTCCGTTTCCGGGAATGCAGTCATCAAAGTCTTTAGAAACCAGACAGCATTCCAGGAAACCTCCATTTAAGCCATTGCCCTCTGTGGTGGCGAAGGACTTGCTTATGCCAACCCCCCCTCCATCAACAAAAATATAAAGAAAAGCAGAGTGAAAGTAAAATCGGTCAATTAATATTGGAAATTTGTATGATAAATAGTTAGATGTGGCCCATTTTGATTATCATAATATAAAGATCGATAAGCTGCGATTTATGTATGTATATCAACACGCCCACTGAGGTTTATATGGGTTTCAGTTTAAGTTATCTTAGATGCCTTAGGGTATTTGCAAAGGGTATATTGATTTTATGGTAAAGGAAACAATACTTGGAATATAAATTTTTTATTTCTAAAAATGAATTTAGTTTAATAAAAAAACTGAATATCTTTGCTTAAAGTTATAATAAGATTCCTTAAACTTTTCATTTATTTCTATATTATATTAGGTTTAGGAAAATTTCTAAAAATAATTTCTAATAAAGAAAACAAACTCTACTTATATTCAGTTTTCAAAACCTTAACTTTAAAAAAAATATATATTTAGGATTCAAACAGATGTGAAACTTTGTAGATAGTACCAATATAGATAAGAAAGTTTCTATGAAATAAGTCTCTATTTAGGATTTTCTCGATTTCTCGAAAAAAGTTTTCGGTTCTTTAAGTTCAAAACTAATATTATAAATATAATTCCAAATGAAATTTGTACCACATGAATTTATTGTATTGTGATTTAGTTAAGAAAATCAAATTTGTATTTAAATATTTTACATATTCTTTTCGTAGTTCCCTAAAGTATGCTACAAACAAAAAAGACAGTTTATATGAAAATGTCTTACCCTTTTCCCTTTTAAACGAGAGATCCAGAAGCAATATTCCTATTTTTCACTTAAGAACCAAAGCAGAGCTAATTTTATAACAGAACATTTATTGATTGGTCTTATAAGGGTATATAATTTTCGGCTCAGTCTTAATTAGATTTGACCCTCTGTCTTTTGGTTTATTTGGTAACATTCCATAACTCAAATGGGGGCGAGAGAAGATGCTTATCAAAACTGATGGACTAAACTCAACTGACCAAACTGATGACGTTGTTGGCCATGATTGTAAAGCACACACACACACACAGACACACTCGCACATACAGATACACACTCTTCGCTATCAGCTTGAAATGATCGTAAAATGTTAGTAGTTTTTTTTTTTTTGGTATTTCCTACATGTGCCGCAATTACCAAAGCATTTTGACGCCCCAGCTTTTGATATTTTGTTCGTTGTTGTCTTTTTTTCTCGTTTTTTTTTTGGATTTTTTTTTTTTTTTTTTTTTTTGTATGATTCGGTTTGTTGTTTTATTTTGGATTTTGTTCATGCTGTGCAGTTTAGCATTTTATGATTTTTTAATTTTATGTTGATGAAGCTCATTGCTTGCATATTTGATTAACATTGTTCGTTGTTGTTGTTTTTTGTTTTCTTTCTGTTTTTATTTTTTTATGGTTTGTTTGATTTTTGTTGTTGTTTTGTTCTTTCTCGAATCTAATGTTGATGAGTCTCGTTTATATTGTTTTGTGTCATTTGTTACCATTTTTGTAGAAAAGTTTTGACGTTTTGTTTATCATCTCTTGTGATCTTTGTTGCCTTGCCAGCTGTTGGTTATGATGGGAAAATGAAGTCAAAATCGAATAGCATTTGCCATTTTATTAGGGGTATTCGTGTGTGACGCAAGCTCAATGACAACAGACTGCAAATTGACTTTAATAATATTGTTCTGTAAAAGAATTTATTTCTCAATTAATTAATGTATTGAGGTGTATATATATATATATCTAAAGATAGTTTTCCATAGTGATTCTATAATAAAATTTTTTTAATACTCAGCTTTAAGTATCAAAGAAAGAGCTACATTATATAGACCCAATTAGATATTGTCCTTTTAAAAGGAACTTTATAAAATACTTCTGAACTTTTATATAGAAATTTCTTAGAAAATACTTTATTTCGAAAATTCTTAAAAGCTACAAAAAAAACGCATTCGGAACATATGTATATGACTTAGGGATACAAAATATTTTATATATTTATACTTTTGTATATATGGAATATTCTATATACGTAAAATTCATTTTGTAAGATAATAATCTTTATTAAAGTAGTAAAATCTCAAAAGACCTATGATTTCAATGGCACTCTTTTTAGTAAGGGTATTTAAAAACAACCAAAATGGTATTAAAATTATAACTAACACACACACAGAGAGAGATCGACCTTTTAGATATATAGATAATATCTTAGAACGCCCTTTGAATTGCCCTCGCCTAATGTTTTATTTTGCCATCTTTATGGTGATGCATTTTTAAGTTTAGACCCAAACAGAAATTCCACTCATACACACTCACACACGCACACCATGACTAATAACTTAATTAGAAACTCGAAAAAAAACTATAGAGCAGAAGAGCAAGCGAGGGAGGGAGGAGGAGGAAAGACAAAAAGATACTTTTAAAAACTTAATAACTTGTGCAGCGAAAAAAAAAAAAAATGTGACCCAATCGATGGGCTTTTTTTTGTGATTTTATTGAGTGAAAAACAAACTCCATGGAAACCAGAGAAAGATAGAGGGGAGGTAAAAGAGAACTCTCTAAAATATCTTACGATCGAGCGATGCTAATAAAAATTCCACAGACCAAAATGCATTTTACGTGTGACTTTGTGGTAAATATGCCCAGATTTGGTTGAGCATTAAAAATAAACATTTGGTTACGAATAAGATGAAGTTGGGGTAGGGTAACCGAGGGCATTGAGTAGGTTAATCGGTTTTTACTTTAAGTCTGAAAAGCAATGGAAATTGTTCTATTTTTACTAGAATTTTAAAGAAATGCAAAAAATGTCAAAAAAAAAAAGGGAACTTGATGGGAAAGTTGAAGATATGAGTTTATTTTTTTTAAAGTAATTTTAAATGAATTTTTATTTTGCAGTAAATATGTATAATATTAACAATTAAAGGTCTTGATATAATATTTTTTCAGAAAATTAAATTAATATTCGAAACCAAGATTAAAATTGCGTTTTAAAGCATTTTTGAGATGCTTGAATATTGATTTTCGTATTATATAAAGATAGATGAATACATATAGAAAGATAAAGGACAACATATTGATACATAGACAATTAGATAGATTAAAAAGGCTGAGCATTAGGTATGCAAGATATATAGATGACATATAGATATTTAAATAACAGTTTTTATACATAATTAGATGGACTAAAAAGGCTGATATATATAGATGAAAGGCTTGTTCTAGATCCTAAATTAATATCGTAAATATTGGATATGAGAAATAAACTTGATAAAAAAGTATTGGTTTCTAAATACAAGATCGTAATATTTACTTTCAATTTTGTGACTTATAAATTCTTAATATGCAATTCGTATAAAAAGTAATCAATGTAGCATTTGGAAGATATGGAAAAGTAGCTAAACTTATAAAACTAAACCGAATAGCTACACTCTTTGTTAAATCATAAAATGTTGATGTAAGCAATTTCATTACCTAACGCATACTCAAAAATATCAACTAGAAAGACAGTCAAATAACTTGTAATGCTGATCAAATACTTTGTAAGTAAGTTTCTCTTATCCGATGAAAGTTCAACAATTTATGTATATCTTATCGCAGAATGATTTGTTTTTGTTTTTTCCTTATTTTACGACCGCAAGAACCACTACCGTTGCATATGTGGCACAATTGTTAATCATAGTGTGTGGAGAGTCAGTGGCAAACTTCCTTTCCACCAATAAGCAATGGGCAAGGGTAAGGTGGGGGAGGGGTTTAGAAATAAGGCAAACATTGCAAAATGCATTGCTCATGCAACAACAACAACAGCAACAACAACAACTGCAAAAGCAACGGCAACAGCAACTTTTGCCTCATGCTAAGGAAAACAAACAGATGAAGAGTAAAGGAGAAGTAGAAGTTAGTTCAGTCAGTCGATAGCCAAGTGCACTCACAAGTGCAAACTTCAGTATGCTCTCTGCTCCTGCCCCTGCCCATGCTCCTGCTCTCTAACCTACCATCTTACCAATGTGTCACTAAACTAATGAAATCAATAAGTTATGCCAACGGACCACATGAATCACAACAATAACAATAAAAGCAACAACTGCTTCATAGAAAGGAGCTTGGCCCTTAGCCTAGGGCAGAGTGGAACTGGAGTGGATTGGCTGACTGGCTGGTAGACCAAAGCCAAAGGTGTGAAGCGCACAAAAGTCACTCGAACAACTTGGCCCCAGCCCTGGCATATGAAATATGAGTAGCTCTAACCACGATGGAGAGATGTTTGTGTGTGAGCGAGAGAGGGAGGCAAGTTTTTTTTTTTTTGCCAAGAATTTCTGTGCATAAATTTAATTACTGAGACGAAAATGGAGAAGGGGAGGAGGAGGTATGAGACGACAACGCATCGTCAGACGGCGACAAAACTGAACCCAGCCCAGGCCGACAGAGTCACCTATCAATCTAACTCGAGTGGCTTTTCTCTTCATGTTGCTTTTCTTTGGCTTTTCAAGTGCTTTACTTATTAGTGACTTTTGTGGCCAGCTCCCATCTCCCATCTCTCTATCTGACACTGAAGTTCAATAGCCTGACGAGGCCAGATATACATATAGTAGGTACATATATATAGATACATTTGCATCT
This sequence comes from Drosophila neocordata, assembly GCA_018903615.1. Classification (NCBI taxonomy): domain Eukaryota; kingdom Metazoa; phylum Arthropoda; class Insecta; order Diptera; family Drosophilidae; genus Drosophila; species Drosophila neocordata. Next base: position 502,241 of record JAEIGI010000014.1, read on the forward strand.
ACATTGTTAGTTTATAATTAGCGTTGAGGTTGGAGGTGAAGGTGTTGGCGGAGACACCAAAAGAAAGCGTAAGATAGAGACAGAGATAGAGAGTAAGCCCACCTAAAGCCACTTGAGTTTGGATTTAATGCATTTCCTTAATTTTTTTTTGGAAATATCTCCTTTATACATAGATTGATAGAAGATTGTTCGATAGATCGATCGATCGATTGATCGTTTTGCCACGTGTCGTATTGGAATGGCTGGGTTAAAGATCAATATATTGTAATTGATATTACTATCGGTATATGTGTTTGCTTTTAATTAAAACTATGAAAATTTGTTTTCATCTAATAAATATTTACCCACTAACTGACTTGACTAAACACTAATCATTCGTTTTCTTTTATTATAGAAAATATAACGATAGTCGGCCTCCCGGATTATGTGAACAACGAATTCAAAATAGCTTTGTACGCAAAAGAAACGCAAAGATATTTGTGTTTCAACGACAATTGGAGATTAGTTGGCATGGTAAGTAAAAAATTAAAATTTATTTAATAATATTTAACAATTATTAATTTATTTTTTAATAAACGATGCGGAATGTTGTTTAATAAAAACCAGGAAAATTATTAAAATGATAATCAAATGTTGTTTTTTTTACGACAAAATTAATAATATAAAATATTTTAAAAATACACCAACCTAACTGATTTAAGCTGCTCTAGGCATTTTTGTGATGGTTGATTTTAAAGTCAAAGGTATTCGTTAAAATCTATTTATTTAAAGTTACCTTTGACTTTGCCCAAACATTGAAAACAAGTTGTGAAAAAGTGTGGCTGCATATTACAAAGCATAGAAAATTCCAAAAAAAATATATGTATTTATCTATATATTTAATGACTTTGTATTTGTTAAGGTTGTCAAAGTTGAACAAACATTTGGAATAATTGTTAAATTTTCATAAAATAAATATACAAAAATTAAATGTCAAAGAAACTTTCCAAAAGTATACAAAACGTCAGTGGAATGCTTAAGTTGAAAAAAGTGTGGCTGCACTTGGTAAAGAATTTAATACCCATAAAAGTTGCCTTTGATCTTGAATTTACAATTTAGCTTAAATAGAGCTTTCTAAATGCAATGCAAAAAATTTAACTCTACTTTGCAGAAAATAGATTTGTTTTTAAAACAAAAAAAAAGAGATGCCATAAATCTATTTAAAAGTATTTTTTTTTTTCATTGTATTCTTGGAAAATATCATTTCTCTCACTCACCTTTACAGAACGCCCTAAGATGAAAGCAAAAATTCTCCATAAATTAATCAGATTCAACAAAAAAGATAAACTTTATGGCTATTTTTATGGCACTTCTTTATGGCAATAACAATAATTATATGCTTTATACTTAGCCAAGGCCCGTTGTATGAGTATGTAACAATTTTTTTTCTTTTTTTTTTTTTTTTGTTGTCGTTTCTGATTGCATTTGCCTTAGCATTTGTACTTGAAAAGCCGCTGCGTTGTTATTGTTGTTGTTGGTGTTTTTGTTTTTGTATTTTTTTCTCCATTTTTTATGCAAACTAACTGTACAAACACTATAATTTATGACATGTTCCACATAATGGTTTTCTATGCAAACGATCATTTAAAAACGACAATAACAATTGCAAAAGTTTAGCCCAAATTGCATAAATTACAAAAAACAACAACAACAACAAAACCAAATTGCAATTTTTTTATTTCTAATTTTTCTTCGTTTTTTTTTTTTTAAATTTTTTTAAACCTGTTAAAAATTTGTTCACAGTTGCACCAATTCTGTCAGCAAAAAAAAAAAAGGAAAACAGCAAAATTTTTATTAATTTATTACAATTTCTGTGTGTGTATATGTAGATGTGTGTGTGTGTATTTGTGGAAGACTTGGTATTTTGTTGGCCTGATTAACGCGTCGTATGCGTGATATTTGCTTACCGATTTCAATTTTAATCTGGGTGTGTTTCCCCCTTTAGCTACCAATTGCAACTGGTTGCCAGTTTGCATCAATATGAAAATTTTTAAGAGACATTGTAACAGTTTCTGTTGTTTGCTAGATAATTTCAATGTCACCATTGTGAGTAATGGTCTTTCGTTTGTCTCCCCCTTAACCCTCTTTCCTGAATGGTAGTCAATTCGACATCATAAAAAATCATTAGTTATTTGCACAATTCGATATGTCTAATCAAACAATTAATCAAATGTTGAGATGACGCGTCATTCCATTCCATTCCATTTACTGATTGCACAAATATTTCAATGTCCTTTGTGTGTTTGCATTAAATAAGTACAGTTATTGTTATTAGTTGGCTTAAACCACACTCGACAAATAGAATCAACAATCAAATCTCTAAGGTCAGAAACTTGCACTTGTGATTTTTATTGCCATAGAAATCCATGTTGAATTAAAGTGTAAATAGTTGCGGTGATTTATTTTTCCATTGAAGGTTGCATTTTGTCATAAGATTTATAAAGAATTTCATACTTTAATATAATTACGTATTACTTTTACTCTAATTTTAAATAGTTTATATAAATATAATTAGATACAAACACACGCAAACACACAATTCATTAAATCGACATTCAATCATTTTCACTTCCATCACTTGTCCACTTGAATGTCGTTGAGAGAAACTGCTTAAAAATAGCAATTAAAATGCTAAAAATATATATATATATAAATGTATATAGAGTACTACCGAATCAGAAATACAACTCAAGTCAAGTCGAGTCGAAAAGTGAGTCGAAGTACTTAACTAAATATGGCAAAATTTCAATAATACTTCATTTGCGTCATTTGCAACACTTTATGAAAAACTTTGTGGAAAAAATTATTAAATAGTTTATTTATATAGTATTTTATATACTCTTAGAAATTTTTAGAGGTAATTAATGAGTTATAGAACAAATATGGCTTAAAAGTTTATATACAAAAAGAAATTTATTTTAACTAAATATTATGCAAAACTAATTTGAAAACAATAAAAGCTAACTAGAAGTTTCTCAGGTTAACTTTATACAGATTCTTTGTATTAAGAGTTCATTAACAATATAAAGGTAGATTAATAAATATATAAAACTAATTAATAGTTTCTAAAATATATTAAAAATGAACTATTCTTTATAAAAATTAGCAAAAATATTGTAAAAGGGAAGTCTGTGCACTAATCCCAATGACTACAGAAATTGCTTACTCACTGACTTTTTGATTTTAAGTTCTTTGATTAGTAGCATGTGAAAGTCGGAGTTTTTTAAAAGCTTAATGAATAAAGTTTAAATTTTAAGCTTCTTTGCCACCTTTTGAGCAACCACTCTAGTTCATTCAATATACCCATCTAGTAAGTGTATAAAAAACGTGTTGGTTCTATTTTTGACATGCCCTAAGATGGTATAGTTCTTAGCAAACTTAATTTTCAAAAAGGGCTAAGAGCCAAAACTCATCAAAGTACTTCTCATATAAACAATAGTTGAAAACTGATGAGTTAAAGAGAATAAAACAAAAGAAACTATTAACTAAAGACAAAAGTTGGTTATAAAAACAATTAAAGTAAAGAAGAAAAACTTCTGTTTATTACAAGAACAGAATTGTTATATAAATTTTAAATTATATATAAAGCATCTAAACAACTAAGCCTTAAGCTAGGCCTCAGTAGTTATAGCTAGTTTTCCGATCAAAGATAATTTTATAATTACCTTTGAATCATAATAAAAATAAATATATATTAATATAACATCCTAAGTAATGATTAAATAACTATAAAAAGATCTTAACTCAAATGAAAAATCATATTAAAATGTTTAAATCTCTTTATTAACTAATGTACCTCTTTTTATGGAACTATGATATCCAAAGGCGAGAGCGGCATTTCATTTGGCTATTGGTTTGAATGGAATTTCAAGTGTTTTATAAATAAACACACAATATACACACGTGCCCAACGATGTCATCGATGGTTATTTCTTAACAATCACTTCAAGGGTGGCAAGGGGTGGGAAGAAATATATATATATATATGTATGGGAATAACAAACAACAATATCTAGTATTAGTATCTTAACGGCAATGCCTGTACATAAATTGCATAAGAAAATAAGAAAAGATTTCACTTTTATACTCTTTGTCATTTAACAATTTCTATTTGATCTCAATTGCAGAGGGAACTTCGAGCTACCTGCTATTTCAACGAGACTATAGTGCACGGTTATTTCGTGTTCCGTTCCGTTGTCGATCTGCAGCGACGTGTCGGCTTTACGCATCGAGGTAAACCCGTTGGGCCCAAGAAGAGTGTTAATGATGCCTGCTATATGTTTAATAAAATCGATGCCGAGCAATTTTTCCATCAGCATACGTTACCAAAATGGCGCGAGATGGCTGCAATGATGGCCAATAATCATAACAACAACAACAACAGCAGCAGCACCAACAACAACAACAATAATAATAATAACGGCAACAATGGCAGCAAAAAGCAAGCCAATTCGCGCAACAAAAACAATCGCCACAAATCGAATAACCAAAATCAAAAGTTGCAATTGCAACAAGAGCATCATGGCCATAATAATAATAATAATAATTCTAATAATAATATAAATGATAGTAGTAATAGTTTAAGTAGCACTAACAAAAAGCAATTAGCATTAAATCGACAGCAGCAGCAGCAGCAGCAACATCAGGTGCGTCATCATCACAATGATCCCTCGTTGCTGGCAAGACGACAGCAACATGAGAAGAAACAGAAGCGGCGCAAGCAGCAACAGCAACACAAACAGCAACAACAGCAACAACGAGTAACAGCTAGTCCAACGAAACAAATGACTGCAACAACAACAACAAGAAAAGCCACTGCAACAGCAGTAGCAACAACAGCAACAACGACACCAACCAAATTGTCATCAACAACAACAATGACAACTTTGGCCAACAAACGCAAAGGTAGACGAAGAAAAGTACGCAAGCATAAACAACAACAGGAGCAACAAAATGTATATCAGCCACATCAGCAGCTAGTCACCACGGCAACAACATCAACCAATGATGCTATATTTAGCACCAGTAGCAGCAACAGCAGCAGTACAGGCTTCGAGGATGCTAGCAATAGCAGCACAAGCCTGGATCCCTGGTCCACCTGGTCAACAATTGATAGCTTTACGCCAGATGTTGCTGATGGAAGTAGCACTAGCAGCAGCAGCAGCACTAGTAGCAGCAGCAGCAGCACAACAGCAACAGACGACAGTATTAGTAGCACTAGCAGCAGCAGCACTAGTAGCAGCAGCAACTATGATGCCTGGACAACTTTTATCACTGAAATGGAAGCCGAAGCATCTTCAGCACTTACAACAACAGAAATGAACAACAATGATACAGAATCGCTGCAATATGAGGCAGAGTTAGTTGAAGATGGGGAATCTACAATAGATTATGAAACCAAAGCAACATCACAGGCAGCAGCAGCAGCAACAGCAGTAGCAACCCCAACAGCAGTATCACCAATAAATGCAGCGGCCACAACTACCTCTCAATTGGCAATACCATCAACCATTAAGTCTATACCCTTGTTCCGAAACTATATCAAAGGGAGCACAATATTGCCGGATGATGAAAATGTTATACATTTGCGTAAGTTAAAAAGATTTTATAATTAAAAACATATTTTTGTTTAAGTTAATTGCATTGCTAAATGCCTTAACTAACTATGTCAATCATATTTTACATTTTGTATTATCAATTTATTAGCCGCTACAGCAACGACAACAACAACAACAGCAACCTCTCAGTTGGTGATGGAGCAAACACCAATGCAATATAATACAGCTGCAACAACAGCAACTAAATTAGCTACAGTAGCAGCAACAACAATGACTGATTTAAAACAGAGCAGACATTTGGCTGTAACTCAAACATCAACAGCAACAACACAGCATCAGCAACACCAACAACAGCAACAAGATATTGATCCCAGTTTAATAGATACTTTATTCAGTGTATACAAGAATATAAACTCAAATCTGAATAATATATTAAACGAAACACCAGCAGCAGCACCAGTACCAACAGTAAGCCAAACAGCAACAGCAATAACAACACAAACAGCAGCAGCAGCAACAACAACTAAAAAGTCATTAAGAAAATCAACACAAAAACTATTAGCCACGCCCTATCATCAATTGACCTATGTACGCAATAAGGCAGGTGATATTGATATTGATAATCTGGACAATATAAGTGTATATCCTGATATATACGATGGCGATTTAAATGGCAATGCCAGCAACAGCAATAGCAGTAATAGCCGTTGGACATTTGTTAGCGGTTATTTGGCCACATCGCCCACAATGGTGCTGCCTGAATCCATACGTATTGGCCATATTAAGTTGAAGAATGAGCAACGTGGATCGAAATTGAAGAAACGTCGCCGATATGCGTAGTAGAAGGAAGACAATCCCGGCAGGACACACCCCTCCCCAAAACCACATGCCATACACACACACACACACATATATATATATATATATATATAAATACCTATTACTCAGTACTCAGTTTTTCAAAGCAAAGAATTTATGAATGCAAAAAAAAATAAATTTAAATTTATAATGAACTGATACATATACACATACATCTACATGCATACATACATACATACATACATATATATATAACAACAACAATTTTTGGAAAAACTTGCACGACGCCTAAAAGCACGCAACAAAAATTGATACAAATAAATCGGCTCCACCCACATCAAACCGAATTGATTCATTATCATTAGAAACACACATGATCATGATCATTCATCATCATCATCATCATGCAAGACAAAGACGATAATGAAGATGAACTCGCAGAACTGCTACATAGTTATAAATGAATAAAAAGACAATAACATTTTTTAAAATCTACGAGTATGTGCTAAAAAAAAAAATAAAACAAAATAATGAAGAGAAATAAAAACCTAACAAATTGTTAACGAAATTCACGTTTCCAGGCACTGAAAGTTAAAAAAAAAGAAAAGAAAAAACGAATGAAATTTCTTAATTGAAGTAGCAAAAAACAACTTTTGATTTACTAAAACCAAAAGGGAAAATGTAACGAAAGAAAAAAGCATTACAATTTATTAGCAATGAGAATTAATACAAATATATATATATATATATAAAGATACATATATATGCATATATTTTCAAAATTTTATAATGAACAAAACCAAAAACAAAAAAAAAAACAAAAAACGGGGCAAATTAGTAAACAAATTTAACAAAAGGAAACAAAAATAAAAAAAAAAATAATGTTTTTTAAATTCATATGCAACAAAAAGAGAATGAAAAACCAACAATGAATAAACAACAAATTCGCACAGCAAAGACACTTCCAACAAACAAAACAAAACAAAAAAAAAAACAAATACAAAGTTTAATTATAATATTTAAAAAGAAGAAGAAGAAAAAGCAAATTTTAATAGGCACAAGTGAAGCGTGTAAAACGTTGAATTAAACAAATTAAAACCGAATTTTTGTATGAGGGCAGAAAACAAAACAAGAAGAAAAAATTTATAAGAAAAGAGCAACTGAAATTTGTGTTTTGAAATTCAAAATCAACTCTTGAGATTGAAGAGTGCTATAGCAAATATATATGTACATAAATATACATATAAAAGAGGGTCCTTTAACAAGTAATATTATATATTCAATGATAGTTAACTTTGGAATACAATCTAAAGGACTAAATGAGATTGGAATTACTTTTTTTTTTCAAAGATGATCTAAACAGTTAGATTTGGGGGTATATAAAGAGACATTCCTAAGTTTTGGAATGCATATCACAACATGTTCCTGCACTATACTCTAACAAAAGATAGTTCCATTACTCTTCTAAACTTTCAAGTACTTGAATTAAAAAATTTGTGGAAATAAAGTAGTTAAAAGTAAAATTTATTCATTAGGTATTTCACTTCTTTCATTTTCTTCAAACTTTTAAAACAAAAGATCTTTTCAATTTACTTCTTGAATGACCCTCTTATATATACTATATATATTATAAATGTACTGCAACAACAACACCAAACAAAATTCACACTGAATAAATAAGCGTTATATTTATTAATAAAATATGAGAAACTAAACAAAATGCAAGTCAAGTAAATCAAAAACAAAAAAAAAACTGCTTTTCTACATAGAAGTATATATATCTATATATATGTACATACATACATATATATATATCATAATTGTTTCACACGTATATATATATGTATTATATATATATATATATAAATATGTACACTTAAAGTAAATAGTTCAAAACAAATTAGCAAACCAAATATGCAAAATTAAACAACAACAAAAAAAAACCCCATTTGAGAAAAAAAACTAAAAATAAATTTTAAAAAAAAAAAGTAAGATTAAACAAAAAAAAACTGATGCATCAAGTTTATACATATGTATGTATGGTAGCAATATGTATGAATGTAAATTTAAAAAAAAAAAACTTTAATGAAACGAAAAAAAGGAAAACAAACAACAAAAAACATAAACAAAAGTTAAAGCAAAATGCTTAGGTGAAAATTTAATTAGTTTGTATTTAAGACAAAACAGATAAAGATTAAAAATAAAAATTAAAACAAAAAAAAAACAAAACAATTAAGCAATTGAACAATTATGATTAACTAACTAGGCATTCAAAAGAAAACTACATACTGAGCCACACACATACACACACAGACACAGACATACATATATACACACACACAAAAACGTAAAAAAGTTGAGGAATAAATTAATAAACAATGCAAAATAAAACAAAACAAAAGAAAAGAAAACAATCCAAATGGAAAAAACTCAAATTGAACCTACTGTACTTATATTTATGCGCGTTGCTGTAAATTATAAACGAAATTTTTATGTTAACAAACAAACAAACAAAATGGAATGCATTAACTAAGAAAAAGCAATCTATGACTACATACAACAACAACAAACAAAACAGCAAAACAAATAACAACAACAATAATAAAAAAAACTATTTATTTAAACAAACAAACAAACAAAAAGGAACTAAGAGAAACATCCCTTAACAAAAGGAGAAACATTAAAAAAAAGAAAAGAAAGGATTATCGAGCCTTTTGAGCTTGTCCATTTTTTTGTCATTTGTAAATTCATTTTGCATTATTTTTCTTTCTTAATTACTTACTAATTATTATTATTTAATTAAGTTTTAACATTTAATTTAATCATTTTTGCATTGTAAATTGTAATATGTTTAATTGTAATTATTTATGTATAAACAAACAAACAAACAAAATGAAAAATTAAGCATAACGAACCACAACAACAACAAATGTTTAACACATACACTCTCTCTTTCTCACTCTCTTTCACTTGCTCTCACTTTCACTCTAGCTGTCATTGCTGCTATCTATTCTTGTCTCTCTCTCTCTCTCTATCTATCTCTCTATAAATTATCCTTAAACTATAAACGACTATTTAATTGCATTTCTTTGTATTTATCAAATGGTTAACAAAACTAATTAAATAATGACTTATGAATAAAAAAAAAAAAAAAACATTTACTGAAATATATTTTCATTTAATTTTCTAATTTTCAGTTTACATTTATTTTCAAATTTTTAGTTTTCCCAAGCTCTTAATTCGTTGTGCAGAGAAAAACGTATAAATAAAATTATATATATAAATTAAAACAAAAAAAGAAAACCAAATAAAAAAAAATGTGTTTTAATATTTTTGAAATGATTTTTTATATTTTATAAATTATATAAAATCATTATGGGAAATGGATTTATATAGCTTACATCTACAAATTATATAATAATTTAAGATTTTATACAAATTAAATATTAAATATAAAATATTTTAGAAAATTATAGAAGTTAAATTCGGCCTTGCCGATGTTTGTATACCCTTGCTGTTCTAGACTTATTAACTACTTTTTCTGTTTTGTTGATTTTTTCACAGTTAAAGTGAATTTACTATATCTTATAGTTGTCCGATTCAACTGATTTTCATACTTTATCTACCTGATTAATTAAAGAAATTATCTACAAAGTATCAATAATATAGCTAAAAATTTAAGGTCTATTTTAGGCAAAGAAACAGACAGACGGATGAACATCTGACCCTCTGCAAGGGTTAAAATTTATTAAAAATAGGTAAGGAGAACAACAATTAGGTATCAAGGCAAAAACTGTTAAATTTACATTTACTTCTCTTCTTTTTCTTTTTATTTTTAATATTTTAGCTTAAAGTGGTTCTAAATCTTATAAGGAAAGTCAAATCGTCTTAATAAATCTCTGAATTCTATATAATTTATATAATTTATATAAATAGATCTCTGAATATTTAAAATAAAATGGGTTTTGCTTCTAATTTATACAACATTATAACCAAATGTTGTATAAGAACCAAGAACCCTAGATTTAATTCTAAATTTAAGTAGATATTGATAAGAAATTTATGAACTAGGACTCCAAGAACAAACAGAAGAAGGTCTCCTCTTTTTTTCTTCTCCAGACTAATGGTAAAGTATACTCTTCTATTCTCGACAATAGTAATATAAACATAAACTATAATTTTATGACTGTTCTGTTCTGCTAATACTATTATTATCCATCTTTAACAACTTCATGGAATACTTTTTACAACTCCCTGTAAACTACAAAACACATTCCTTTTTCAGCAAATTCAAAGCCAAAAACCTGTTAGGTGGTCCACAAGTGACAAATGTTTGTCCAGGCGACAATGTGAAGGAGTTTGACCACCGATGTGGTTGCTTCTCCATTAACTCCTTCATCTCCTTTTACCTCATGCCACATACCTCTTCCTTTGCCCCATGACAAATCACATGTGCTGACATTTGACATCGTTGGTTGTAGCCAGGGATTAACATGTTATTGTGGGCTGGTCTAGGTAGAGACCAACATTCTGTGGCAGTAAAAGTGTTGCTTTGCTTGCCACCAAAATGCAAACACAGTTATGGGAGGGAGAGGAAGAAGGGGAAGAACTGGCCTCGAGGCGGCTTCAAGTTCCAATGCCAACAGACCGTGGACAGGGACAGACCACACAAGTGGTCATGTGGTCCAAGTGGCCAAGTGGCTTCTGCTTTGCATAAATGTCTTGTCCTCGTACCTTATTCCATTCTCTCTCTCTCTCTATCTCTGTCTTTTCGCTCCATCTTGTTTGGCTTGTTTAATTAAAAAATTAAGTTCCAAATCCCAGGCCATTAAAAAGATTTTTATTTATACCTTTTAATTTCATCAATCGGTGCGACAGCATACAGCAGGTGCCACTTCTTTCTTACGTCTCCCCAACCCTCACTTATTCTTATTAATTTTTCCTTCTTTTTTACCCTTCTTTTTCTTTTTTTTTTTTTTTTGTTGTTGCAGCTTTTAACAGGAAACAATTTCATTTGCAAGCAAAATTCTTTTCAAATCTGCCGCCGTTAAGCAAAAAAGAAAACATACCAAGAAATAATAATAAAAAAAAAAAAATTACGAAGATTTTGCAAAAAAAAAAAAAGAAGAGGAAAAGGAAAAGAAAAACCAATCGTTGTATATACTCTTACTTTAAAGGAGAGTTACTCTGCTGGACAAGATGAAAAGGCAAAGGAGTAAGAAAGGATTTAAACATTCTTTTGGAAACTTTGATATACAAACTTTATGTTTTTAACAAATTTGGTAAGTGATTTTTAAATTAATATATTTTTAATTCTGGTACTAAAAGATAGGATAAAATACTACAGAATCACAAAGAAATAACTTTTATAGACAAAGTTCTGATAACTTCAGAAATTAAGAAAGAAAGAACATAAGGGATATATTTCATTCTAAAAGATTTCATTCTAAAAGATTTCATTCTAAAAGATTTCATTCTTAGTTTTCTTACTTCAAAAATTATTTAGATTTTACACTTTGACATCTTAAGGAACTATGTGTCGTAAGGAAAGTCTAGAAGGAACTATATATATATATAAAAAACCTTTCGATTTCAATTCTATTACAATTTACCAAGTTTGTTTTTTGATTAAATTCTACTACTTCAAGTTCCAGTTTATCAAATCTTATTTATTTATAATCCCTCTACTCAAAATATATCTTTTTTTAAGCTGTGGGAAACATTTGCTAACATTCTAAGTAACCTTTTTATAAAGGGTATATAAATAAATAAATTTTATAGCCTACTTTTGGGGACAATTAAAAGAATTTCTATAGAATAAACATAAATATTGCCAAACAGACATTCCAAGAAGGAAGAGTATTAAGACTTTCATTTATGTTAACTATTCGCTATGCTTGGTTTCCTTTTCGGCAGAACGTTTTGTTGACCATTCAAGCGACCCAAACCCATTGGCGGCATATACACACCACTCCACCTCCCTCCTCTTTTTATATGTAGGGTTCGTTTGCTCAGTTTTTAGTTTATGAATGTCGCCATGTTCTTGTTGTTCTTGTTGTTGGGTGTTGCATTCCACATGCCACAGGATAGGATGAAACTGTTGCCTTTTTTTCTTTTGACTGCCTGCCTCGCTGGCTGGCTGGTTGGTTGGTTGGACTGTCCGACTGCCCTGCTCCTCTGGCCGAGTGGCCTGTGCCCTGTGTGTGTGTGTTTCGTTGCCTGCCTGCATATGGCATGCATATTTCGTATTTTTAGTACAGCCATTTAACATCATCAACTTAAATATGCGTGCAAGATTTATGCGCACGTCGCAAGTGGGCGAGAGGCGTGGCCTGGCATGGCGGCAGCAGTAACGAAATGGAAATGACCAAGCTAAAAAAAAAAAAAACAAAAAAAAAACACACAAAAAAAAGCAAAAACTTGGCCAAAACGTAACACTCACATATCACAATCGGAAAGGTGATTAAAACAACAAAAAATTTAAGCAAATCAATAAAATTAATATTAAAAGAACACTTTATTTATATTAATTGTCATCTGTCCGATATTTGTATTCATTTTGCCATTATTTATTACCGAAATATAATTGCAATTTTTATGATTCACAAAATTGTTTAAGAAATAACTGAAGTTGAACCAAAATGTTCTTCAATGACACATTTCTGTTATTCAATTTAAATGCGCAATTTAATAAAAATCATTATGAACTTGTCAAAGTGCAAGAGACTCAAGGGGCTAGGTGGTGGAGGGTCACTACAGAGGCGTAGTCAAGGTAAAGGAAATATCTTACTAAAGCAAAATCTGTTATATAAAACAAAAGTCATACTTAAGCAGAATATTTTATATATCCCAAAGAAAGAGTAAAGTTGTTTTGTTTTGCTTAGATTATTAATAAATTTTAATTAAGGTTCTAATCTTTATAGATTAATCATTATTTATCTTAATAAATTATATAACTATAATTTAATAGCTATATTTATAGGTCAAATAGTCTCACGTTAAGTACAAAGCATAATAAATTGACTTAAATTTTTACATAATTTTATAGTTAGTCTTATGAAATCGTCAGGAAGTTGACCTAAACATGATTTTAGTATAACTCGGCCACTTAGCCATTTAGCCACGTCGATTTTTTGGCATATATTTCAATTCTATTTTAGAAGGTCTTTAAAAATTAAGTAACTTACATTAATTCTATTTTAGAAGATCGCTAAACTTGTGTTTAAGTAACTTGAACTTCAAACTAAATTATTTAAGATTACCTTTAGGTTTCTACTTGAAAGATTTAGTCAAAGAAATCTCTAATAATAATTTAGGTATCTAATAATTTAACATTGTAAAAGCAAGATTTAGTCAAAGAAGTCGCCAATAATAACAGAAGGATATAACAGTATATAACAGAAGGATTAAGTAAAGTAGTATAACAGTATTTACTATTTAGTACGCCAAGTCAATTGAGAACAAAAAACAACTAGATCCAATATAAAGGTTTTATTTTAGATATATTAATATAGTTTCATGAATTTCAATCCAATAAAGAGTGAGTATATAACAGTAGTATAACAGTATTTAGATAGTAAGCCAAGTCAATTGAATTTAAGCAAATATATGCAATTTATTGGTTTTACTTATAAAAAAAATAAATAAATTCCATTCCATATACAAAAAACCAACTGGTTTTATTTTATATATTTGTCTGACGACCAAATTAATTAGCGTTAAATCATTTAAATTTAATCGCCAACACATTACTACTATAACTTTTATTTTTTATATTATTATTATTGCTAATTCCGCAAAATAACAAATGTTGTGTAATTTGAAAATTACTAAGCTAAAGCAGTTTAAGACTTTAAGCTTATTAGGCAGATTTTGATTTTAAATTTTATGCATTTATTTATGTAAAAACATAAATTGGTAATTATATATAATAGGCAAGAGAAATCTAAAAAAAGTTAATAAATTTATACAAATTTAAAAGAGAAATAAAATAGCAATTAAATAAAATAGTAATTCATTTATATTATTCATAAAAAATATTTATAAAATTGTTTATGAAACTAAAACAAAGGAATCAAACCCAGAAGAAGCTTCTTGTACTAAATTTATGACCACCATTGTATATAACCTTAATATTAAGAAATTTAATATGTGTAAGTTTCGTTTATATAGAAATAAGTCTGTTGAGTTTTAACAGAATCAGCCGACTATATACCTTAATATTCTTTCTACTTACAAAAAAAGTAAGTCTTGGTTTTTTATTACTTATTTAAGAGACTTAAATGTCTCTTATATTAATCTAACTCAGCAAATACTTTAGTTAAGAACTTTAATATTTAATAATGAAAGATCAAAGTTCATTAAGATGAATTTACATATAATAATACTTCAAGTCTTACCTTTCTTATATATAATTCATTGACAATTTTCAATTCAAATACTACCACTGATCCCCTTTTAGCTACGTCTCTGTTAATGGCTTATTCAGTGGCTTGCACAAGAGAAATATTTTATTGATTTGTGGTGGGGCGCTTTGCGCAACATTGCCAAATAGTTGGACAGGTAAAGCCATGCCAACGCCAATTTCAATTTGAATCTGGGTAAACATCTTCACCTGCTGCGTTGAAGGTGGCAACGCTACTCGTAAAACTGTTCACCTGACATTACGAGAGACAACGAGACAGAGATACGTTTTTTTGCATCAAATATATAAAATTAAATTTTGCTATAGATGAAAATGTATGGCGCCAGCATAGAAGAGTCAAGAATTTGACTGTTGCATTTGTTTATGTCTTTTCGTCGATGATAAATGGCTAAAATAGCTTGGCTAATTACGCACAGTTCGAGTTTAAGTTTAAGCAAATCAGCAATTGCATTTGTCTTAAAGTATTTTATTTTGTTTTTTTTTTCTTTTTTCTTTTGCTTTTAAGCCGGTTTACCGATTTGTATAGAAAAAAATCGGTTATAGCTGTATCTGTCAATGGCAACATGAGAATTTTTGCATTTCTGTGCCTAATTAACTGAATATGACTTAATAAGAAATATTCAAAAAATAACATTAACATTTGCAAGTGTCATAAATTGTCACTTTACAAGGTCTAGAAGCTTAAGATAAGCTTTAATTCTTAATTTAAACATAATTAAGTGACAAGTTTTTAAATTAAATTGAATTTAATGTTTAAATAATTGGCTAATGAAACATTTTTAAGTAAACTTTTCCTAAGAACTGTTTGTTGGACTTTAGAAAGTTTTAAAAACTGAAAGTAGAACTGATTGTTGGTTTATTAAAGAGTTTTTTATATTGTTACTTTAACTTTAATTAAATTATTAATATTATATGGCCTTAGTGTTTTAAATAACTCTTCATTGTATTTACAGTTCTTAAAAAACCTCTTTTAGTGTTTTACAAGTTTCACAAACTAAAACTCAGAACCCAGGAAAGATGATTTAAAAGCAGTTTATATCTTATACTTATTAGGATAAAAAATGATTATATAGGATCTTTTTTGAGAACCTTGCAGCGATAAAATTAGTCGGATGTCTGCCCATCTGTCTGTTTCTTTGCTAGAAATAAACCTTCAATTTGAAGCTATATTAAATTTGGTTTGCTGGTACTCTACAATATACGTGTGATTGATCTCATAGTGAGAAATGAATTTACAAACTGTAAAAACGTAAAAAACTGAGGTTATACTCCATGATATAGTCCCATGAGAAGGTACAATTCACATAGCTTTAACTTAAATTGGAATCGACGCAACATATTTCCTCTAGTTAACTAATTAAAGAAATGATATAGCTCTCATTCCAATTTAAATCAAGCAAATCTTGCACTTAAACTTTAACTTACACTAGTTAACTAACTAGAGAAAAGATATAGCTTCAGTTCCCATTTAAATCAAACAAATCTCACACTTTCATTCCTGCCTCATTATCAATATTCAAAATCAAGAAATAAAATACTTTCATTTCTGCACTTGTCCTTTCCTTTTTTTGTTTTTTTGCAACAATTGCAATAAATTATAGTAAGTAGATAGTTATGTATAGCCATTGACTAATAACTATCATTAGATAGTTGCCCGTTTTTCTCATGGCTCGAATTAAATTTTCTGTTTTTTTTGTTATTGGCGCCAAACAAATTGCAAAATCAATTCCAACATTTTGCCATAAATAAAAATAAATGCATTTAAATAAATTTTGGGCAAGTGCAGAGTTATGTCTACTTAGTCAAAGCCCTCTCTCCCTCTCTTACTCTAAACACTTATCTAAAGGAATATATATATATATATAGAGCTATATCTTTGGGGCATTTAGCAAAGTGTCAGTTGTGAACAAGGTTAGGCATAATCCCCAGTCTTGTCACCATATATATATATATATATATGTATATATATATAAGCTGTTCCACCTTGTTGTCGCCGTCGGGTGGGTGGCTTTTAATTAATTTGGTGCAACTTTTTGCACTGTGCATTGAAGCCAAACCCAAAACCCAAATAGATATTTACGGCACCGCAGGCTCTTTAAATCGTATATATATATATATATATATATATATATATAAATATATAGCCAACTTGGTCAATGTGCGCATTTATCAAGACAATTGACTGATTGGCAGTTTCTGTGCATACCATTACGCAAAAGACTCTATACAATTGGCTATGGGTATTGGATTTCTTGGCCAGCTATGGACAGACTAGACTGACGGATCACCAGCACCCACCTGTCAGCGTTCCGCTCATGATTAACTGTCAGTTGTAACTGGTTATGATAGATTTATTGCTGTCAATTTGACAAATCAATGCAGTTTTCAGCCAGCTGCATTATGGCATAAGCGGGGTGTGGGGAGACGTTCATTTGATGTCGGACCAAGTTAATTGAAAAAATTAAACAAAATGAAGAAGCAAAAAGACAAAAATAATAAAAAAAAAAAAACAACAAACCACTAAGACAAAAAAACGATTAACTACTACATTTAATGGTTGTTAATCTTTTAAAGTGAGCAAATCAGCGACAACCAACTGAAGTTGAGTATTGAAAAATATTTGAAAAATAATTTAAGAGCATAGGTTTTGGATATATTAAGTGTTTATAACATTGGCAATTTATTTTAATAGAAATATTAATAATTTGTGTTAACTTAGATTACCAAAAGTCCTTTATAAGCATGAGTTATATAGAATCTATATCTTTATATCCTTGTTTATATTTACACTTATTTTATATATATATATTATATATATTTTATAATTACTAAATTTGAATGCTAAATATACTTAAATGTATTTTAAGATTTTAAATTAACATTCTTCTTCCCTTATGGAAATTTATTTATTTAATTTTATATATTTTTTTTTAACTTTATTTTTAATTAACATTCCCCCTTTATATCAATTTATTTATTATAATTTATATTTTTTTCTTATTTTAAATTAACATTCTTCCCTTATATCGATTGATTTATAAAAATTTATATTTTATATTTTATTTTTAATTAACAATCTTCCTTTATAAAAATTTTTTTATTTAAATTTAAATTTTTTACTTTATTTTATTTTAATGTTGATTAACATTATTATGAAATCAATATATAAATTTATTTATTTTTACTTTATAATTAATTAAGTTGATAGAGAACTTTCTTTATCTATATGATATGTTGATATTGCAAATAATTATATAAAGAGTATATATTTTTTTAAAATGCTTTAGATGAACCTCTTCTTAGATGATAAAATAATAAAACTCATATTAGAGTAAATATAAATTTATATTGAGAAAAGATATATCTTTTTAATTTCATTTAAATAAGTTATAATTAGTTTATATTGTTTATATTATACTATTTTCAAATAGACTAAATGATAATAGAAAAATAGTTCAAATTTATACAGAAAAATCTTTTAAATAATAGTCGCATATATCGCTTATTAACCAAAACCTTCCTACAACCATCTTTTAAAAAAAAATTCTAATTAATTATTTCTCATTCTTTGCCTGCTTCTGTAACTTGAAAATTCATTAAATGTAATTTAAGTAATTAAAATTTATTATATACAAAATTCTTAAGCTACTTAATAACCATAATTTAAGTTATTTACTTTAGTAATTTAAGTTATTTTTCTTTTCCTCCTGTTTTGGTATCAGCTTCCATTGCTGACCAGTTTCTCGATTTGTTTAGTTCAGTTTCACTACCGTCTGTAAGTCTGTCTATCTATCTGTCCGTCTGTCTCTCTGTCAATTTATGGCAAGTAAATATTAATTTACCGATTTATCTCTTTTTGCTAGTGATTTTGTTTTACCTGCATACACACACACTCGCACACACACAGGTTGGCTAATGAAATCGTAAGTGCTTTTATCTACAAAAATAGTTGCCGGTTGGGTTTAGTTTTTTCCTCTTGCTTTTTTTTTGTTTTTTGATTTAGCATACTCCAAATGCCTTGCTCCTGTTTCTCTACCGGTTTGTGGTAATAATTTTCTCTCTCACCCTCTCTCTCTCACCCTCTCTCTTTCTATCTCTCTCTCTCCCTCTTTTTTGCGTTTAATGAGCAATCGAGCAATTTTAATATATTTTATAATAAATTTCAAAGCAAAGCCTGGCTTACATGTCGTATGCGTAATGCATGTTTAGTTTATACTACAGTTTGATAAGACAAAATGCAAAATGCAAAATGCCAACTGGTCAATTGGTCAACGATTTCAGTTAAATGTGGCCAAGTTTTCACTCATTTGTAGCCACAATTGAAAATCAAACTGACAAAGACTGGCAGGGCATGTCATATGAAATATTTTAACGCCATTTATCAAAATGCCATAGAAAATTGCACTCAGCTACTTGGCTGGCGGCCCTGTTTAACAGTGAAACCTTGACTGACAGGCAGCAGGCGCTAGCTCCAACAATCGCCTCCAAAACTCCAACTCCTACTCCTACTTCTATACCAAGTATTGTCAATCAGCGTCAGACGACGACGACGACGACGACCACTGAGCCAGGGCAAGCCACTTTGGTTTTGTGTCAGACTCTAAGATTCCAAGTCAAAGTCAGTTTGGCCAAAATGAATTATACGCACTTCAATGTGTTTCTACACATAAGCCACAAACAATCATTTAGAGAGACGCCCACACACACACACACACACACACACATACACACTCATACTCACATTTGTAGATACAAAACTAGCTAAATAAATTATCAGCAAAACTTTTATGCCCTTTGGCTAAAACAAGAATCATCTCATCATACATCTCAATGACAGCTTGTTGATAATGTCAGGGTCGTCGTTTTGTTAGTTAAATAAACAGACAGACAGACAGACAGTCAGACAGTTAGACAAATTTAATTTTTGTGCTGAAATTTTGTTGATTTGAACATTAAGATATCTTTAATCTAGGCTTTATTTAATTAGTTAATATTCAAAGAAAAATGGTTAAATTTATGAAAAATTAATAAATACAACAAGGAGAATAACTAAAATATGTTGGAATATATTATATTGTATATATGGAATATGATTATATAATATATATGGAATATTTTCATTCCAAAGTGATAAAATGGCAAAAGGGGTATCTTAATTTTGCTTCGTAGTTTTGTTTATTTATAACACATTGACGAAAGAATCTCCTATTATAAAACGTTTATATATATTCTTAATCATTACATACATACATATATATATACCTATATATCCTATATATTCCTATATATATCTATATATTCTTAATACAGACGTTGAGCTGAGTTAATATAGGCATATCTATCTGTTTGAACCTATGCCTTTTTTCTTGAGTTTATCTAACCTACAGAACCTAAAATTTTGCACAAAGGCTTCTTTTTATCTTATGCATTATATATCTTAAAATCATCCCGATCGATCGACTATATCAGCTCTTATAGATAAATCTCTTTTACAGAAATAAGCGGTCGTCAATTGACTCTTAGTTTTATGGATTAAATCTTCTTCAAATCATTCTTATAAGAATTGATATATATATTATATTGATAATTTTGCATTTTGGCATATAAGTATATACATAATTTCATCAAGCTATATCAAAATCAGCTTACTATATCATATAGTGTCTTAGTAACAATTCGTTCTTAATGGTTTTAAGAACCTTTAACTATACAAGTCTCCGATTCCCTCTAATTTGACCGATTTTTAAAGACTATATTATTACTTTCTTTGCTTAGAATTGCTTTACTTTAAAACATTAAAAAAAAACTAGGTAAATATTTAAATTTTTTTAAAATAATTTCTTAAGTAAATAAATTTTAAATAATTTCTGGTATTTATTTCTCTTCTTTATATTTCTTCCTATTACTTTTCTATTTCTTTCTTACTTTTCTGTTTACTGTTACACAACTTTCCTATGCTTTAATTCCAAATCTATTTAAAAAGCCTTTTCTTGCATTTTAAGCCAAGAAACTTAAAAATAACAAACTTCTCTTTTTAAAAGTTTTGGAAAACCAACAAAAAGTAAAAAAAAAAGAAAACTAAAGAAACTTTCTCACAACCTTTAAATATTTAATCGAGCCAAGTTTCCATTGCACTCTTTTTGGGTAAAGTGAAAAAAGCAACCAAAAAAATCCTCAACTTGTCGCTGAATAATTAATGCTCCTTGCCAGCCAACTTTACCATACTAACAAACACAGAAAACTGGGTCAACTAATCCTCTTGGGGGTATGGGGCGTGTTACTGAGGGGCCAATTGTCGCCGGCATTTAATGGAACAAATTACAGTAATTAACAGGCTGATGTTTTAAGGTGTTTATCAGATGCCCAGAAGCCTCTCTCTCTCTCTCTCTCTCTCTCCCTTTTTTGTTTGCCACATTCTCTTGGTAATTACATGTGTGTGTGTGTGTGTGTGTAGCCTTTGGGCCTCTCCTCAATATGTTGATTACTGATCATTTTCTGGGCGTCAATTGATTTAAAGTTTGAAATTTTATTACCACATAGAAAGTTATGCAAAACAAAATATCTTTAAATGGTTTTGACCATCTAACTAACTCTTTTCCACACTCTCTGTCATTTTTTCACTATCTACGTTTGTCTCTGTCTAACATTTGAAGCGATAAACCCCCAGCCCCCAATCAATTAAAACATCGACGTCTATCAGCATTATTATAAATCAAACGATAACATAAAATTGACACTAAAGGCGTTTCGCCCATTTTTCATGCCGCGCGACAAGATTAAAAGGAATCCAAGATTGTAACTAAAGAAAAAAAAATAACTAAGAGACAAAGCAAAACAAAAACAAATTATACTTTAAAACTCAACTGAAACTTGGAGGCCTCAAAAAAAAAAAAACTTTGTTTTTAGTTTTATGCA
Organism: Drosophila neocordata; assembly: GCA_018903615.1. NCBI lineage: Eukaryota > Metazoa > Arthropoda > Insecta > Diptera > Drosophilidae > Drosophila > Drosophila neocordata. The sequence continues at coordinate 523,997 of JAEIGI010000014.1, forward strand.
AATTTCATTTGCAGACGAGAAAAACTGGTCGCTTGCTCGACTGTAATTGATCAATTTCCGCTGAACAGACTCAGTTCGGACTGAACCAAACTGAACTGATCTGATTCGAATCGATTTTCGACAGACAGAGAGACAGACAGACAGATGGACAAACCCGGCATACCCGCAGCTATATATACACATATATATTTTGGTATTTCTTTTTTGGTTAATGTGATGGCCACTTGATCTTAAACTGATTTATGCATTTTTATATAGTTTTCGTAATGAAATGTGGCGCTTTAGTTGAATCTCTCTCTCTCTCTCTCTCTCCCTCACACCTACAGTTCATATCTGAACTGTGTTGAACTGTGTTTGGGGGAGTAGAAAGAGTTATGACAAGCTCTTCACATGATTTCACCCACACGTCAACACATTCCACTTGATTGCATCCAACACTCTCTCTCTCTCTCTATCTATCTCCCTTTTGCCACCAATCAAAGGCACTCAACAAAAGTGCCAATCAATCCAAAAAGGATGCGTCTGCTGCTGTATAGTGTAAATCCTTGGGCCTGTTGAAAATCGAAACCAATACCATGTCCTTCCTTGTTGCCACCCGCCACACACTCTTTGCTGTGCCTTGCCTCTCTTTGGGGTGTCAATAACATTGTCCAGACGAATGCCTCTGGCCATTGATATAGGTATACAATACAGTGGACAACATAAACACTTGGCTTACTACATGGTGATTGGTTCCACTGTATTGATGGTTCCAATATTAACCAGAACTAAAATTCCAATTTAATTGCGTGAATTAAAGTTGTAAATCATTATGCTAAATGCTCTTTAATGTCACAAAATGCAGCTCATTTTTCCAGTGGAGTAACATCATCAACATAATGTTCCTTCCAAGCCGCAGGCAATGTAATCATTTTATAATCAAGAAGGAGTGCAAAAAGGATTGACTGTTGCTTCTGGGCAGACCCTTTAGAAAAAGAGAGTGGCATAACATACTTTCAATTATCAATTATTAACTTAATATCTTCTTCAGGCTCTCTTTACACTGAAAGAAAATGTTAATTTCGAAATAAAAAGGATTGTTGAGTATTTCAAATTTTAAAGTTAAACTTAAAAACAAAATTTGTTCTTATTCTTTTTCAAGACATTAAAAGAGGTCTCATTTTACCTTAAGAACTTTAAATTAATTTTTTTTTTAAAATATTTTCTTTTTTCTCAGTGTTTAATTGAATTTTCATCTAGACAAGTTAAATGTTGTAACTGAAATTGTTAAGGTAGATGGTGTTAATGTTTTAATTTAACTATTTTAGAATTTATAAACTTTGTTAACAGTTTTTTTGGCCAAAAAAACAGACGAAAGCCTTTGTTTTTAACGGCAAAAGAAAAATCATAAAAAAAAAACTTAAAAAACGAGGCTAAAATGCCAACTTATTTGGTATGGTTTCGTTTTTTTTTTTTTTTTTTTGAATTGAACTGTATAGTAGTGGGATAGTAGTAGGAGGTGGAATGGTGGGGGAGAAGGTAGAAATGTTAAAAGGTGGTTAAGAAGAAGGAAGAGCGACAAGTCCATAAATCTTTTTGCCACAGAAATGCGACGAAGACGACGACGACAGCGACTGAAGATGGAGATGAAGTCCAAGTGAGGCGTTTAAAACTATTTATGCATGTTGTTTGGGTAATCCATTTGAAATGGGTCAACGACTACAACAACAACAACAACAACATGCCGGCACATAAAACTCCTTAAACGTTTCCCAATAAACTAAAAAAAAAAAAAAAAAAAAAAAAAAAAAAACGAAAACCCAACCCAGTTCGAAGTTGAAAAACATATTAGCTTGTTACCTTAATGAAGTCATAAATTTTGCAGCTATCGCATAAGAAACATCTTACCCATCCTGAGACTCTCACTCCTACTCCTCCAGCTACAGGTTTCTAAGGAAATGCCATAGTTATATGCCTACATATATATATATATAGAAAGAGAGAATATGAGATATACTTTTTGGCACACATATTATAATGCATACGATAGTTAATCAGGCTTTAGTTTGATATATGCTGACAGAGTTGCCCTCTGGTGTAGACCGCTAACACTAAGGACGACAACCCGCTGTGTCGTTGATGATTCCAATGATTCTACAGTCACAGATGAAGTTATCACGCGACAAACAATATATGTCTGTCCCATTTGTGGTGGTGGCCCTACCACCAATAACCTTATATGGTTGTCATTATTAGTCTGAAATTAAATGATCGGTAACACAAAAACCCGAGCACAGAGGCAAAACTAGTGGAATGAAGATATTCAGGCAAAAGTTATTTATGTGCTACCTTAATGGAGCTCGTATCCATTGGGATCCATACGATTCCTTCTTGTGTTGAGTTTTTTTTGTTATTTTGCTAGAGATTCATGAATCAATTTCAGGTTGAAGAACGATGCAGAAGTTTTGCTCCTTTAGGTGTTGGAATTTGTTATTGGACAAGTGATAAGGATCATTTATGATTAGCAGTTTTATGTTCATAATAATTCTATTTATAAATAAAATGAAATTTCTTTGAATTAAACACAATGGGGAGCACTTGCAGGAGCAGAAGAGAAAAGAATGCACAAATAGTTTTGTCCTTTTTCCCCAAAAATTTTGTTCTCTCATATATGTGATTTTGGTTTTTCACAAACAAACAAAAAAAAGATATATAAAATAATAACAACAACCACTTTAAACTGTCAACTTAGCATTGATTAACGAGCTTATAGCATGTTTAGTTGTTTTTTTTTTGTTTTTGCGATCTTTGTTTTGCGGCACACACACAGAAAAAATAATGTTCTGGCCACAATCTCTGGTTGGCTGGTTGCTGGCTGACAAGTCTTTTTATGATTGTGCCTTAACGTCTAGGCCGACCACAACGATGAAAGCCCACAGCAAAGTCCATTAAAGCCCGTGAGGCTTTTTTGGTTAAGCTGACGAGTATTTAGCGATTTAATGATATTTCCCTGTAAAATGTTTACGTTCCAATTGATAATGTTCATATGCTGCTGGCATTAAATTTCAGCACACCGATCTTAAACGAGAATACCCAAAGGATTCACATCAATCAAAGTTACTTAAAACTAAGGCTTATGTGAGGATTTCATTTTTTATAATTTAACTTACTTTTATACTCAAATTATTACACTTAAATTTAAGTTTCTCTTAATTAAAAGAATTTTTTTTAATTTTCCACTCCTTATTTTTGTAACGGTCCAAAAATTCAAACTTGTAACGGCTAAAGCAATTTCAAATTTTAATTTCTTATTCTAGTTACGCACCAAAAAATGGTGCAGTTATTGGCTAAATAGTGTTGGAAAAGTATTAATATTTGGCCATCATCAAAATTTCCCGCTATCGATAGTATTGCTACTCTCTGTTTGTATCGATTGTCGATAAACGAGGGTCAAACGTGCTTAACATATGTTCAAAGAGACTTTTAAGGAAAAAATTAAACTATTAAAAACAAACGGTTAATTAATCAATAATAAACAATAATAGTGTACAATACTATAAAATTGAAGACGCTGGTACGCATGTCTATTTAAAAAAACATCAATTACTTTGAATCAATATTCTGGGAGTTCTATTACTTGAGATAAAAAAGAAGGCAACATAAATAAATTATTAATAGACAGTTATCAAGGCACAGCGGTAGTCTTAATTATTTACTGTCACAAATACAGGTATGACGACTTATTTATGAATATATAATAATATCATCAAATAACTAAACCAAAGTTATCATTTCTTGTTGCAGAACAAGCGTACGAAAAATGGCGGTTCTACCACCTGATCCTGTATTCAGCCTGCGTTCGCCTGAAATGGGTGCTGTAAATTCGCTATGTTTCCATGACAATGAAAGGCTTTTAGCGGGAACTATTAAAGGCAGTGTGTTTCTTTGGGATTTGCAGGTAAAAGAAACCGAAGCCTGTTTTAATCCCACAAACCCAATGTTTTTGCTTTTTGCTATTGTCTTTAGACCAATCGCTCTGCTCTACATTTTGAAGTTGGCAGCGATCCTATTACCAGTCTTCATCACACACCAGATCGTCTAGTTACACAGGAGAAAGGAGGAGCTGTTACCATGTTCTCCATAACCAACAGTAGCTATGTGCGGGAACGTAGCGTACCTGGAAATCATTTGGGCTATTGTCGTACGGCCCTTCATACAAATCCCAATAATACCAATGAACAGTTGCTCTTCTATCCTTGCGAAGAGTCGACTATTGGAGTTCTGCACGTGACTGATTCGGCAGCACCAACACAAATGCTAGTGCCAGATGATCCACAGTTGCCCAAATTGGGCAGTGTAACCTGTTTTAAACCTTTTGAATGCGCCTCTCAGTTGTTCCTGCTGGCTGGTTATGAGTCGGGACACTTTTATACTTGGGATCTAAGCTCTGGTGTAATGGTTGATGTCTTGGAACTAGCCTCCGACCCAATGACAGTTGACTATGATCCTATTACCAATCGCGGAATAGTAGGCGGTGCTTGTAAGTTATCTGATATTAATATGGCTATGTAAACTAATCTATATATTTTTGCAATTCTAGCGGATAAATTGACTACCTTTAGCTACCAGCGACAATCCATGCAACTGCAACGCGGCTCGGACCTGTCCATCAAAAATGCCGGAGTCAATTGTGTTCGCATACGTTCGGATCAAAAAGTATTTGCCAGCGGTGGCTGGGATGGACGTATACGTATCTTCTCATGGAAGAGTATGCGTCCACTGGCTGTACTAACACAACATAAACAAGGTGGCGTTATGGATTTAGTCTACTCAAGCCAATCTGTAGCCATGTGGCGGGCACCCATTATGGCAGCAGCTGGCATGGATGCCCAAATCTCACTCTGGGATCTATACAACTAAAACAATGCAAAAATTTAACTGCATTTAGTTTTAAGTGTTAAAGTGTTGATCTTTAAAATTCTGGCAACTTTTTCTATACTTTTAAATTAGTATATATATAACTCAAAGATTTAGTTAATCAACTTGACGTGACATAGAAAAAGGAAAAACTAATGTCTAGAACTGATTGTTAATCATTGCTCCAACTCTCAACTATCCTTAGATTAAATTAATGTTAATTATCTATTATAAACTGATTGATTTACATGGAATATGCAAGGACTTAAAAAGGAGTTGAACTCTTTATAAATGCCATGATTGTTTTGGATGTAAGGACACTATGATTGATTGATCCACCGCCAGTTCTTTGCTTCGATTAATTAACAGGTAAGTTTAATTTGTTTCAATAATTTAGAATATTTATATTTATTTAAAATTGAATTTTTGCACTTAGTGCACATTTTGCTTTCTAAATATATAATTTTTAATTAATTCTTCTGCCTAATGTCCTGATTTTGACACATTTGCACACACGCACACACACAGATATACACACATACAATAATAATATACATTGATAAATACAGTCTACTATATATATATATATAAGGACTATTAACTATATTCCTATTACATTTACTTTTTTATTTTAGCATTGCTGTTGCAGCTGCCGCTGCTGCTGCTGTTGTTGATGTTGCCGCTGCTGTTGTTGCTGCTGCTATTATTATTGGTTATATTGCACACTTCATCATCGTCCTTGCCATGACTGCCACTGTTACTACTACTATTATGGTCACCAGATTCAAGATCACGAGTTAATGCAATTTTTTGAAAATCACAATCAATGATCCGTTTTCGTTTGCGCAAAGGACGACTACATTCCGCCGAGCACTCTGAAGATGTTGCAGTTGCTGGTGGTGTTGCTGCTGTTACTGGTGTTGTGGATGATTCTTTGGTTTGGATAAGTGTCCGTTTTGTTTGAAGTCGTGTAATCTTCAATTTGGGCAATTTCTGGGCAGCGGAAAATGTATCGCCATCGGTTTCCGATTGAGATGCTGCCCTAACAATGCAGTGAGTTTCCGGAGATGTGGCTTCGGATGCAACTGGCGATGAGGACGCTATAGATGGACTTGTCTTTGGTATGGGTTTCTCAAGCTCCTCTTCATCTTCTTCTTCATCATGTTGCTGATTTTCCTGTTCCGTATCCGCTTCCGGCTGCCCCTGTTCAACCTTTATTTCCTCATCTTCATCCTTTTGGACATCAGGCTGGAATTCCTCATCTGTCTGATCAGTTTCTGTTCGTGTCTTACTGCAATCAAGTGGCTCTAATGTTTGCTCATCCTTTCGTGCCCGATCCTCATCGAAACGTTTACGTTCTTCAGGCGTCAGATGAGCCTTGTAAAAGTCTACCACGGGCAAAGGTACGGGTATCGGTATTGGAAGAGGAATAATTATGGGATATGGCACCATTACAGTTACAGGAGGAACAGTTCCCAATAGACCAAATTCTGGCATTTGCGGTGTGGGAAACGGTGGAGGACCAAATGGTGGAATAAATCCACGCGGCAACATTCCCGGTGGCGGCGGTAGAAAATGATGCGGCGGACGACCTCCAAACGGATGGCCTAGCACTCCATTAGGGGGCGTGGCAAAGTAGCTGGGCGGTATGGGTCCGCGTCCCAAAGATGGTGGTGGCGGAACAACTGTAGGCGTCGGTGGAGGATGAGGCTGTTCCTGCATGGGCATTGGCGAGAGTGGTGGAAGTGGCACACTGGAACCAGCAAAATCTGCACTTAATGGCGCAGGTTGTTGATGCTGCTGCTGCTGCTTTTGCAAGAGACTAGCCACCGTCTCAGAACCGGAGGACATTGTACCCCGATGTGGTCTCTTTCGTCGTCCTGATTTGGATACGATATTATGATGCTGACGCTGCTGCTGCTGTTGTTGCTGTTGCAGCTGTGGTGGTGGTGGCGGTGGTGCCTGAACTGCAGCCTGTTGAACTGGACTCCTTTGAGCCAACAGTTTGGAAACGGGCGCCACTGAGATCAACGGTTTAACTGGATTACTTGGCGGTGTAACGCAGGGTGAACTTTGCTTAATCGGTTGCGGCGACACAGAGACCGTTGATGCCGGCGATGCAGATCTGCTACGACAATTACGTAACCACAAATCTGGTGTTATTAGACCAGCCTCATTACCCGCATCCAAACCCTGATCCCTCAAATGTGGATTCATATCCAAATGTGCCTGTGTCTCATTGCAGAATATTTGCATTTTATATTGATTGAGACACTTCTCCGAACAGAATTGCAATTGAGAGGCGCCATCCTGAAAATCCACATAGCTGACAGCATGCCGGACATGTTTGCACCAATCGCACGTTTTGGCCTTCTTAAAGGTTGCCCGACGACTCTGCGTGAAACAGGATTCGGAACAATAGCGTGGACCATCCGTGCTTGTCAAATAATCGGGTGCATTTTCCGCAATCGGACGATGACACCAGCAACAGTTGTTAAAGTCTGCAAAAAGGAAAATTTTGGTGAGTGAAATTGATTATCTAGTTAAATTAGCATAAGGGAAGAGGTTTCTAGTGTCCAGGAGCAGTTTCTCTATTCATATTTGCATGCTTTTGATGCATTTAGACAATTTTCATCTTAAGCAACCATAAAGATGGCAATTTTCATCTCTTTCCCAATATTTTTGAAAATGAAATGGATAAGAGCATCCATATTCCCCCTCAAAAAGTCTATCCTTCGATGCCTCTGCATACATTCATCCATCCATCCATCCATCTAACCATTCTATGGTCTATGGATACTTTGGCAAAAACATTTTGTAAACCACGTTTGGGGGTCTTAATGAATCTGTTATTCGATAATGCAGCCGACTAAGCAAAAGAGTTGATGCAAAAAGTTGCCAAAGTTTCCAAACGCAAATTTTCCTATCCAAATGAAGGATAAATGGCAGGAGATGAGAGACAGAGACGAAGGCCACAAGTCGAACTTATCAAATTGCAAGCTGAAAAGTCGGCATGTGGCAGACGGCAACAACAACAACAAAAAAAATGTTTTTTTTTTTTTGTTTCTCTTTTTCCTTGCATAGATTATATATATAGATATATATGTATATATGCAGTTATATTGTTTAGTCTTACCTATTTTCTCCTCTATATGAGTTGGCAATATTGTGGCCGTTTTACCAATTGAATTGGGACTCTTTGAGTCATCTTCGCGTGAACTGCGCGTATCATGATCTGAGGGTGTTGTTGTTGTGCTATTGCAATTAACAATAGATTTACTGCGTCCAATAGCAACATGACCATGTCCATTTCCACTATTAGTATTATTATTGTTGTTGCCACCATTGTTGTTGTTGTTGTTATTGTTGTTACTGCTGCTGTTGTTGTTGTTGTTGTTATTATGATGATAGGCCAAAGAGCTGCTACTACGACCACTGCGTAAGAAACTATGTCGCTTTCTTGCTTCAAGTTGTTGCTGTTGCTGCTGCTGCTGCTGTTGTTGTTGTTGTTGCTGATGTTGTGTTACAACTGCAGCAGCAGCTGCACTCTGCAACAAACGCGATGTTTTAGCAATGTCCAAACGATCCACATCATAGCCATACCAACCCAACAGTTCATTCATTGTATTGTGAGCGAATTCCTGTAATAAAATAGAAAAAAAATAGTTAAATAATACGACTTCTTTTAATGTCTTTGTAACTAAAAACCTTTAAAATTTCATTAAAAGAAATGGTTAAATTGCTTCTATTGCTTAAATTAATTTGAGCAACTCGTTGTTATCAATCTGCAATTATGCGAATTTTCTTGCGAACTTGTGACCTCCTAACCATGTATCTAATAAAATCACAAGAGTTAATGCCATTGTAATTGATAACATTGATGAAACTTTTGTAAAACACACACACACACACACTCCCATTCACACACACACACACGCTCATTCAAGTAAAAACTTCATTATGGCCAGCAAATGTAAAGGTTTTGTGTTGAGGGTGGCATAATTTCTCTGGCTTTTACATTTTGGCCAAAAAGGGATCAGTTTTCTCAGAGGTGTACCCATTCTGATGCTTGGACATTGATAGCCCATACACTGCATAAAGATTCCTATGTGTGTGTGTGTGTGTGAGTGTAAACTGCATGTGTGTGTGTGTATCTGGCTTTTTGTTTTCAATTTAAAACAAGATTATTGACTTGAAGATGCCAAAATGAATGTTGCATTCGTTTTGCGGCTTTTTTTTTTTGTTTTCCTCTCTTTAATTTTTGAAATTCTTTTTCTTAAAGTTTCAACAACAAATGATATCTGTATGTGCATGTGTGTGTGTGTGTATGTATGTATGTATGTATTTGTTTTTGTACAAATTTCACACAAGGCTACATACAGCAAAATGCATATCAAATTACATTGAAATTCTCATATTCAAAAGTTGTTGCCATTCGACTTTTGTAAAGGAAAAGACACAAATATATATATAGAGATAGAGGAAGAGGGTGAAAGAGAGGTAGAGAGCGGTGCAGGGGGCAAGAATTTAGCATGAAAAGTTTAACAAAATGTTTAATTCTTGGATTTGTTTGTAGCATATTCCCCCTATTCTTCTGTTATCTACTTCATTGGAATGCAAAATTACTCATACGCCACATTTGCAAGAGTCGATGACAGATCCCCCCTCCTCTTTTGGTTAAGCGAGATGTTTAAGCAGTATAGGGCTGCCAACTTGCTGACAAAGTAAGCTCTTCGCACATGCGCTTTAATCACAACACCTCCTTCCCCCCCCCCTTCTTCAAGAGAGCAACTTTTTGTTTTATTTTTGTATCGTTTTCTTTTGTTTTGTGGTGGAGAGGGAAAGAGTATTAACAATTCGCATGATAAAAATCTTGAGACGGCTGCTTGAAGGTATCGATTACATGCCTCAGGTGCGACCTCGTCAAGCCGGCTGGTCCGGCGATGGGGTTGCTGCTGATGATAGAGACGGGAGCAAGGGGAACACTACTAGGCACGCTTGGCTCAAGTTCAGTTTTTGCAGTCCAACTGTGCGGTAATCGGAGGCATGACCATCTCTCTCTTTCGCTCTCTCTCTCTCGCTCATTCGCTTGAACTCTTTATCTCATTTGTTGTCTCTGTCTATGTCGCCGGGTTTCTTTTTAAATATCATTTGTCTGTTAATTTATGTTTGGTTTTTAATTTCTGATTTGTGCGTTCGTTCAGTTTTCTTGCCCTGACAGTTACTCAGTTGCTGGCCTGGCTGGCGGAGAGTAGGCGGCAGCACGGGCGTGGCCAAGGCAGGCGAGCAGGCAGACAAACAGAGATACCAGACAGACAAATAAGACCGACATTCACAGCCTCCGACAACGACATTTTCAAACTTGAGCTCAACTCTGTAATTCTAAACCGAAATGCGAATAAAAATCAATTAATTAAAAACTGAAATTTTATGCCTTGAGAGTTGTAGATGGAAATTGAAATCGGAATTGTTATGGTGATCTCTCTTTCTCTCTCGCTCTTTCTCTCTTTATACACTGACTATATGCATTTACAATACCACCCTTTATCCCCCCCTCTTTGCCTTTATTTTATATTTGTGCAATAAGAGCTGAACAGATTTTTTGTTGTTGTTGTTGTGCGTTTTCCGTAATTAATGCTCGAGTATCTTGCAGACACATTTGCCAATTGCTGTGCTCAACCATTTTCATTCCCATTTCCATATATACATATATATACATACATATATACACATTCTCGTTCCCGTTCTCTCGTTGCCGAGCATTTCAAGTTTTCTGCAAAAATCTCAACTTACAAAAACATATCAAATTTTCGTTTTTATTATGAATCCGTAATGAACTGACTTGGTATGATGAGTATGAGAGTGTGTGTGTCTGTGTGGCAAGAATGCGACCGAGAATCACTATGAGAATCGGAATGCACTGAACAAAATAACTGCAAAAGAATATTTGAAACTTAAACTACGAATGGTTTTTTATCTTTTATTTATCCTTTTAGCTATTTTAAGTATCGAGTATTAAAGCTGTAAAGTAAAGGAATTATTTTTTTATTGCAGATACTACGAAAATTACAAGTCGAGAATCCTAATCTACTGCCATGTCAATCAATAAGGATCGTCAAGGATCATTTTGGAGCATACAGGAGAACAACTATTTACCCACATTCAGGAGAAAAAGCTTTAACAGTCTTTTTACAAGACCGTTCAAAATATCCTATTGTCGCATGGTTATCTTTGATTTCAAGTGCCTAATGAAGCTATCGATATTTTAGAAAAGATTTTGAACAACGAACATATAAGGACACGAGAGTCCTTCAAAATACCGTCGAGAATCCCATCTAATTATTTTTTCGATAAACCAACAGACTTGTATATTTGTATCTATAATCGACTATCATGTACCTTTAAGTCTTATTAATACGTTAATATGCATAGAAATGCATAGAAGCATATTCAATAAAAACTAGCAAGCAAAAATTAGTACTAAAATTTTTTATCCATTTTTACAAGGGATTTAGTCGTCAAAATAGTTTTAAAATAACAAAAATGCTTGTAACTTAGACATTTAAAGGACTACCGGGATGTCCTTTGGCCAGAATATAGTCCTTGTTTATTCGCATCAACTGACTTACTCAAATCCTTGAAAGTCCTTCAAAGAGCTGAGAAAAAAGAACTTTTGTGTTTAGCAAAAACTGGCTATAACTCGTAAATCCTTTAAAGGATCAGGACGAAGTGTGTGTCAAATGAATCTTAGCATCAATGACTATCTTCTGTCCAAAGGACATTCCTGTAGTCCTGCGCATGGCTGAGTTATCAAGGATTTTGTGTTTTCACCCCTTTTTACAGCAAAAATAACCACTATTTATGTAGCATACTTCAGAGGGCAACCTGAGCCGATGGCTAATAATGCAAACAGTGAAAAATACCAGGCGAACAGAAAGGGGCATAAGGTGGAATTAACAATTTCAGAAGTAAACAAATTATCAATTTTGTTGCATACTTTAGAGAGCCACTGAGCAGTTTTCTAATCCAAATACTAATAATTACCAGGCAAACAGAAGTAGGCAGTAGGTTGCAAAAAGGTGAAACCAAAAAAATTATGATATGAGCAATGATATGATAGATCTCCATGCATGATTAAAGGACATATGAAAAAAACGCTTTTATCTCAGAAGCCTTTCGATATATGAAACAAGCGATGGGCTACAAGAATCTTTTGAAACGTGCCCTCCTTTCCAAAAGATATTTCACTCATCCTTCGGAAAACTGTGTTTTAGTTTTTCTATTCTTTTTTTTTTGTCAGCTAAAAAACAACTTTTTTTTGTAGCATATTTTGCGGCGCCCACAAAGAAAGTAAAAGTGAAATGGGATTTTCGCATTCCATTTATATACTATAGGAGTTGAGAGAGCTGATGATGATGAGGTTTCGGTGTCGGGGTGGGGGGGCTGTACGGATCGAGAGGAGCTAAGGGTAGATGGGGGGAGACACAAGGATCGAAGCGAACATGGGGGGGAAGGGAGGTTTGTAAAGTGTGAGACAAGTAGAGGTGTGATGGAAACTGGGGAAAGAAACATCTATATGTAATGTGAAATTTATATATTGTATATATGTGTTTTGTTAGTAATTATGAAACACAGTCTTTCATTATTATATGATAATTGTGATAGAGTACTAGGAATATTATATAACATCTAAGAATACCCACCCCCACTCCCCAAAACCACATACATAACTCATATCTCCCCCACCCACGCTTCACTAACAACATCTATTTTTTTTCTTTTACAAACAAACCCAGTCTGGGATTTGAACCCCCACCCAAGTTTAGACAGAATGCACCTTTAACCACTACGCTAACTGCTTCTGTAAACTAGCAACAGCTAACTTAGTATAAGAAACATTAAATGCATACTAACATTACATGGGTAATTAACATTGCATAGTGCAGTTTTACATATAATGGAAAGTTTAATGTTATATTATGTTCTGCTTTAAGAAAACGTCTTTAATTATTGCACCGCTGTGATTTTATTGAATAATATAATTTTAAAAAAACCACTACACTATAATTTAATGCAATTAAATCGTTATTAACAAATGTCCAACCCGGGAATCGAACCCTTGTTGTACTCGACTTGTAGAATAACTTCTAACCGCTGCGCTACCGTAGACTGTTAATTTAACAGAAATTAGAAATTCGCTCTGTCTGGCTTTACAATTGTTATTTCGGCTTTTATAAAATAACACGGAATTAAAAATTATTAAAGAATAAATTAAAGAATATTTCTTACTTTCAAAAATTAAATTAATTAATAAATAAAAATAATAAACGTAAAAGTCTGTAAAATAGGTTGAACTTCGCTTAGCTATAACTCAAAGAGTTTTTGACCTACATCAAAATGTAATACAGTTTTGAACTCCTTGGAATATATATTTTCGAGTGTCATTTAAATTTTTAAAACTAAATTTTGACCCATTTTTTGCAATTTTTAATGATGTAACCATCGTTAAAATTCGCAAAAATTGAGTCTAAATTTTTTTCTCTCAGAACTTTAAAATTCGAATTAATATTATTTTTTAGATGCTAAAAGAACATTAGAAACATGGCTTTTTGAAATCGGTATACATTTGACCAAATTAGAGTGCCCGAAAGTCGGCTAACAAAAGGATAGAAGGACATGGCTAGATCAACATGGCAAATTTGCTTATGCAATTTTTTGACCTACTTTTTACTTTGAAGCCGAACTTTATCTGATTGTGAGAGTTATTACAACGTTTGCAACTGTCCTTACACCGTTTGTGCTCATTGCCATTCGCCCGCCCTCGACTACCCACTGAATGAGTCTAAGCAAGATTGGCGCTCTGTGTTATACGAGTCGGCCACATTAATACACGTCTACAGTTTCTCAAAAATAAAAACACACAGAGAGAGAGAGGGAGAAAGAAAGAGAAAAAACAACAAGAAACCTAATAGAATAATGTAAAGTACCCGACAACGATGGCAATAGCTAACGACGACAGCGATGTGATGCCGGGGCAACCCAATACGCTTATAATAACTCACCCTGAACCCAGTAAACTGAACCGAACTGAACAGAGTCAAGCTAGAGCTAAAACTAAAAACGAACTAAAACCAAACTGCAACAGAGCAGCCTGCCCTGGTCTTTGCTCCGTCGTCTGCGTCTCCGTCTCCGTCTCCGTCACTACATATATCCGTACCGTAGTTGGTAAAACCCAATCCCAAGCAGCGACACCGACACCATGACTACCACTACCACCCCAAAAAAAAAAAAAAAAAAAAAAAACAGTAAATATAAAAAACAACACCCAATGGCAACAAATTCTAGAATTACGCTAGTTTCTCAGTCTCTTTTGGTGTGCGGGTATGTGTATGTGTGTGTGTGTGACAAGCACAAAGTCAGTTGGTTTTTAGTTTTTTGTAATCGAATATCGATAGCTCAGGATTGAATGTCGCCGCGTCCTTCTTTTGGTTCTTACATGACATACTTGGCTCTCGCTCTTCCTCTCTCTCTCTCTCTCTCTTTCTCTCTATCTATTTATCTATCTATTGGTGAATTTTGCAGTATTTTCTTTTTCTCTTGGTTTCTGGGTTGTTTTTTTGAAATTTAATATGTTATATTATTATATTTTAGTGTATATACATCAGATATGACTTCCCATATGTCTGTGTGTGTGTGATTTAATACCCAGTATTTATTTTTAAAAAGAGTATATTGTCTGTCTTAATAGTTAAGTGATCTTGAGCAATACTCTTTGACCATCACAGCAGATTTCAATTTCCCTATACAAAAAATCACAGCTGAACAAGAAAACATAATGGAACATCATTTAATTAATATTTGGTTTGAAATAGGGTTAGGGTATTAAAATTGTCGTTAGCACATTCTGATTCTTGACATATAGGAAATCAAACAAGAGCTAATGGGTTATATTATATTACCAAAAATTCTGTGATTACATTCGGTACCAATTGGAGCTATCGTAACTAGTAATACTCTTCATCGACGATCATTTTCAAACGTCACTGCATAGAACTCATAGAATGACCTGACCACTTGCATACAGTGCAGTCCAGTCAAATGGGTCAACCTGTTCGATCAGCCTTAATGCCTGTTGTCTCATTTAACGCTTGTAATTTCCGCCCCCATCATCCTTCCCATCAGTGGCTCAGATTATTTTAACGTTATTTTAATTTGAGCTCTCACCATTTCAGTACGGTTCTGCCCTTCTGCCCTAGCCCTTCCCCACCTGTCAACTGTGACTCCCCAGTGTGGCAAGTGTGACTGATGCGAGGCGAGCTTTGCCAGGCTCACAGGTTGCCTCATGTTACGTCAACTTGTGCTGCACTCTCTCTCTCTCGCTCAGTCTCTTTCCCTTACCTATCATCTCCCTTCATCCCATCATACCGTTGTATGCGTATGTGCCTGCTTCTTTTTAGAGCTCTGGTTCCTAGTGTTCTCTGTATAGAATTTATCATATTCTATTTTGTTTGTAATTTAATCTGCGGCGCTGTTATTAAAGTTCTGCTGCTGCAGCGTTATTTGAGCTGCTAACCCACTACCTAAACCATCTATCCTGGCCCATGTCCGTTTTTAGTACGTAAAGGAAGCAAATGCGAGGGCGTCCAAGAGTGGCTGCCTAGGCCAGGTTAGCATTGACGTTGTCATTGTGTGGCCTCCTATTTCTCAATTTGTTTGTGTAACTGAATTCTTTAGTCAAGAGCTGATTATATATATACAATACAATAGATTTAAACTATATAAAAGTATTTTGACTTAATAATATAAAAGTGTTTTAAGTAGCAAAATTTAAATATAAAACATAAGATTGAATTATCATCTTTGATTGTTTTTCTACGATCGTTTTCATAGGAGAATTTTTGAAGTTTTGGGAATATTCCTGTAAACTTAAATTGTTTAATTTGTAACCAGGCAAACAATTTTGAGGTTAAGGTAGAATTTGGAAGATTTTTAGAAACTTTTGTAACATTCCTATAAACTTTAATTGTTCACAGGACAATCAATTTTAAGGTTAGGATCAATTTTAAGGTTAGGACAGTTTTTTTGACATTTTTGTAACCTTTGGGAACATTCCTGTAAACCTAAATTGTTTTATTTTTCACTTGGCAAACAATTTTGAGGTTAGGGTTGGGTAATTTTAGATCATTTTGGAATATCTAGTAACTGGAAACCAGTTACTAACCAATATCAATATTCATTAATTATATTAAACCTCGATTTAATGCCATATCGCCCACTTTTATTAACTTTCAGTGTAATTTCGCCCACTTCTTCTTATGCTCAAACGTATCCTTTTTGTTTGTTTCGCATATTTTTTTTTTGTTTCTGTTTGTTTTTTTTGTTTTTTTTTTTTTTTTTTTTGGAAGGACATGGAGCCATAACTTGCTTGTTGTCGCCGTCAGCGTCATCAGCGTTACCATTGTTGGTGGCATAAAGCGGAAACCTTGAAGCATATCACCTTACTACAATCCTATCGAATAGCACCCATGTTGTTGTTGTTGTTGTAATTGTTGATGATGTTGTGTAATTATAATGTATATTATGTTGTTGTTTTTATAAAAATTTTAACATAAATTTCATACTTATATAAATTGATTTTATAGATATATTTTTAACTTACAGTGAGCTATCTTTTTAATGAATGGGGAAAGAATTTTTGAATATTTTTTGTTTTTGGTTGGAAATTTTAAACTTTAACAGTTGACCAAAATTGCCGAGTCAGTAACCAAGAAAAGCAAAACAAGAGCCAAAAAAAAACCTTCAGTTCATTATGATAATTTTTCCATTTAATAAGTGGGTATCATAGCACTCAACTGCAAGCCAATGGCTAAAATTTCAATTCAACTATCGGATTACACGTACAGCAAAAAGATACAACAATAAAAACAAGAACAAAAATGTTGTCTCTGTTTTTTTTTCTCTTTTTCCTTCATTGTGGCATTAAATTAATTTTGCTCATTTGAAGTTGCACGAATGACAAAAAGAGAAGGAATGAGATAGAAAGAGAGAGAGAGGGAGGGAGGGAGGAAGAGAGAGACAGGCTGCATCAATTTGCAACCCACTCAGAGACTCATACTCATTCATTCAGTCACTCGTTAAAATGATTATAAAAATTTATCAATATAAAATTACGAACTGCTCCCTCCATGGTCTCATTTTACCTACACCACCAAAACCAACAACAACAAAAACAACAGCTATATTAACAATATATTCATATAATGTTGGCGTAATCGTTAGACTTTAATGCTAACTCCGCATCCGTTTACAAATGCCTAAAGACTGGCCAAACAAAGTATTCAGACCTTCTACAGAATGCCAAGGAATTTTTTATTCAGTAATTTGGATTCTTAGTTTTCAACAGTTTAGCTGGAAATTGAAATTGGCCAAGAGAAGAAGTGGCTAAAGGTATGAAGAAACTTGCCTCAGTAGAAAATATAAGAGCGTTTAAAGTTTATTTTTAAGAGATGTAGATATATAATATATAAACCTTTGATCAGCAGACTAAGAGATTTTCTAGTTCCTTAAGAAACCCAAAATATTCTAAAGACGATAGGAGTACCATATGAAGTTCTTAAGTCTAAGAACTTATCTTCATATAAGAAATCGTTTTTAATATAACTTACTTTCAGAGCTTCTTAAATCCCTTTGTTTATATTCATTTTAAAATTTTGTAGTTACTTTTACTACAATTCTTATAACTTTACTTTGTAAATATTCTATTAAAAAAAAGTAATAAAAAGGTGAACTTCCAGCTTGCCTTAGTTTTTATACCTTTGTAGTTCTGGATTAACATTGCTTTCATTGCTAAATTTAAACTAATAAAAAAAAAATAAAAGAAAAAAATAGATTTTCAAGTCTTTCCTCATGCGCGATTTGAACCTGTGCCTTGCGTGTTTGAATGACTGATCTCTACCTACTAGACCACCAAGCCAATTTGCCGCGCTCGCTAATTTTCTATATACAGCAAGCAGAAGTCATCTTACTCTTTCAGGCTCTATTCGCTGCAACAATGCAACCATTGAATAATTATGAATAATAGTAAAATTTTCACTATTAATTCACATAACTCTTTCACATTATCTGCACAAATAAATCTAATTCATAAAATTAAGTTAATTTTCCCTTATGTGTAAGGTAAGCTAATTCCTTACTTAAAAGATTCAAAATTTATACATAAAGCAATTAACAAAATTATGTAAATTTTGATATAAAAATTCTTGAAAAATAATATATTAGAGATTTAGTAAGAATTTATGTATATACTACTGAGAATGCCTTGTTTGAATCATCAATTAAATCTTTTGTCTAATCTGTATTAAGTCCACATATATAGAATTTCATGTAGATCACTCAGATAAACAATGATTTCATAAGATACACATCTGTGTATATGTATATATAGAGAGATATTTATATATCAGCAATTCATGTGGGTGTTATTCACCTTTTGCATTAAATATGCTCATTCTAAACAAAAACAAAATAAATAAAATAAAATAGATGCAAAAACAAATCATAAAATTTAACAAAAAGATACAATTGTATTTTATGGTTTTTTTGTTTGTTCTTACCTTAATTTCATCGCTTGGCAATTCCTTTTTGATTTGTACCGTTGGGCCAACGCTGGCGGCATCTCTTAAACTGGATGGTGAAGTTTTGGCCGACATTTTTCTATTTGTTATGCGTTTTGGCTAATGGGAGAACAAAATTTGTGTTATTTATAGAGCAATGGCAAGACTTTGAATCAAAAAGTGAAAAAGTGAATGAATTTCCTGGCAAAGAGGCCATCCATCATCTATCATGGATTAACCCTTCTTCTAATATATGTGTATATACATATAGATATAGGAAAAATAATTAATTACTATGTCTTTACGTTTTTCTTTCGTATATGAAAACAGTTTTGCTTTCTGCTTTGCGTATTGTTTCGCATCCATTGGATACGCAGCAAAAGAAAGAGAAACAGAAGCTGATGGGCGATATATTTATATACCCCATACATGTGTGTGTGTATATATATATATACACGTGTGTGTGGCTGTGTATGTGTGTGTTTGTGAGCGTGTTCGCTTGGCGCGCACTTTGGTGTCTTGTAATTTAATACTTTATACGAAACGTTACCAACCTATCGCATAACACAAGACTACAAATTCGAAAACAAAAACAACACAATAACAAATCGACATACATCTTGATATATAAACCTAAATATATATGCATCTGTACATGTATATATGTATACTATATATACATATATATATTCGATGTACAAAAAAGCAAACCATAGTTCGTAAAAATTTATTTTTTTGATTTTCTTTAATTTTGTAAACGAATTCGAAAAATGTAATTTAAATCTTTGTGAATTTGAACTAAGAAATTTGAAACTTTTGTATTTCGTAAAAATATGTATTTTTAATTGATTTAAAGCTTATGTTTTTAACTATATAAGATAGAACTAAATAATACACAATATTTTTTTAATAATTTTGTTTTCATGTTTTCATTTTCTTTTAAATTTCACTTTTCTTTGTTTTGGTTCTACGCCTTCGTTTTGCCTTTTTGCCAGATAAATTTAACGATTTCTCAATTCAAATAGAAAATGAAATGCAATTCAAGGTATTGCATATAGTTATATATATATAGTATATACCGATTTCATTTTCTTTTCTTTATTTTATTTTATTTTATAGTAGACTTTTTTAAGGTCTTTTTTGTTCGTTTTCTTTGTTTTTGGTCTCTTCTACTTTACGTTCACTTGAAGAAAAAAAAAAATTGTTCCCCCAAAAACACATCGAGAATAATATACTATATTCCAAAAATAGCTTTATATTTTCAACCATATAATTTCTTAAATGTCTCTCTCTCTCTCTCTCTTTATATGTACAAATATATATTTCTGCTTTTCTCTCACTCACTCACAATTGGCTTTCTTCTGTCGTGTGGTATAATACTCTTTCTTCTAATTTTTTGCCGCTTTCAAAACACCAACAACATTAGTAGCAACAACAAATCATTATGCACCATAATAAACATTTTCATTTTCATTCTCACTTTTCACACATCTGATTTTTCAAATTTCTTTCTTTCACTATATATATATATGTATGTATATATATTTATTTTTTTTTAATTTGAAATTTTTTCGAAATTTCAGTTGTATAGTTTCAAGAGACCTTCCGACGACGACGACGACAACAACGGTGAACCACACGCGGCCGCGTTTCATGAACATTTGACGAAGTCAGAGCTGTGGCATGTGGATTTTTACTTGATTCTGCTGTTGCTGCTGCTGTTGCTGTTGCTGCCGCTGTTGTTGTTGCTGTTACTGTTCTGTTTGCGTATGCGCAGCTGTGGGTCTGTTGGCATGATGATGACGTATTGGTAAATTGCCCCTTGCACCTACACAAATGCCCCCACTATCCTAACATGCTTTCTGCCTTCTTTCTCTCAACACTAACTTTTACCCTCTCTCTCTCACTCTCTCTCTCTCTCTCTTTCTTTTTTTAAAAGGATATGTGGCCATCTCTTTGAGTAATGAAAACGAAAACAAAATATTATTCAAACAAACTTAACAGAAGAAAATACAAAATCTCTTTGCATATTGAAAAAAAAAATTATGTGAATGTATCCATACGATTGCATTCTCATAGTTTAAAAATAAATTGCATCATTTACCTGCCACTCTATCTTTTCTTCTATTGCTCTTTCTCTTTCCCCTCTTCATGTTCATATGAGTTTGTTAATTTTTAACTAAAATTTATTATTGCATTATGTCAAAATGTATTCGTTTTGTTGTTTTTTTTTTTTTTTGTTTCATTCTTTTAATTTATACAAAATATATAAACGCACTTGAAATATAGTAGAAGATCAGAGAAAAACAGCGAAATGCGAAATTAATGGGGGGAAATTCAATTCTGACAGCCATAAAGGTCATACAATGCATCTTGAGGATGTTCGAAAGACAAATGGCATGAAAGGCATGATGACGTTACAATAATTAAGAGAAATATTTTATATATAAAAGAGAAAAGTTTCCTATAAATATAGACTGGAAGTCTAGGTATTATTGATCATTTTTCTTCTATTTTAAAAATTTATAACGAAAATTGCATAAGATAAAATCTTTTTAAAGTTTTAACAACTTTTAAAAGTATTTTGAAAAGATTATCAGTATTAATTTATTCATAAAATTTTTTAAAATTCATTATAACCTTTTTTAATATCTATAAAATAAAGAGATAGTTCTAAAAATACTTTATATAAGATTGTAGTAAAGAAAACTTTAAAAATTACATTTTTACTAATTTTTTAATATAAACCCCATAGCTTGAGTTTAAAACATATCATTAGATATTAAATTTATATATTTATATATATGATCTAACCCACTTTTCACTATAATGTATTATAATATACAAATATATATATTGCTAGCTCAAGTAATTGATACTTAAATAGAGAACTTGTATCGATTACGTGTAAGTAACTAGAGGTTTTAGCCATCTACTTGGCACAGGGTTTCTCGAATTATTTTTTTTTTTTATGATTACCAAAATGAAATATTATTACTTAAATGACTCACATAAGGTAATAACTAAGCATTATACCCTAATAGGGTTCTGTCTAAAAACATGGACAAAATATAACTAAAACAGTTGGCAATTGATGAAGAAGACCATTGTTGATAGCCCATAATAACCAGCCACTTCCCTTCCACCGATAAGCCATCATTTTAGTCGTGGTAGTACCATCAATAACATGGTAGTACCATTGGCGACGTTGTGGGTACCAGCACTTAAGTGTCTCCTGTGGTTGTCATCATTATCACCTGTTCTTTAACAGTTAACAAAGATGTGAACCCACCGAGCCAGAAGCAAACTAAATAATTTAATAGCAACATCATAATCAAGAATGTGCACAGAATCGAAAATAAAACAGATGCAGCTGCTGTGTCAATCAAATAGAACAATGCTATAATTTAGATAAATGTTGCATTTAATGCAATGAATTTGATTTAATTTGAACATGAGCCAGATAGATTTATTGTTAGATTTAGTTTGCAATTGTTTCCACCCCACCCCGCTTAGACCATGTTGAAATTCTCTTTTGTTAACTGAGTCATTAGCAAGAGTTGATGAAAATTTTAATTTGTGCTTTAATTGTTGTTGATATTATTATTGGCAACAAATTGTTTCAAATTTCAATGTGTGTGTCATTGTAATTTATATATTATATTTTCCCAGTCACTTTACTTTATTCAAGGACAATACCATACGGATGACAATTATAAAATGGAGTCAAAGCCAATAGAAATATACTTACTACTTGTCAAAAATTAGACAAAAATACATTTTCAAAATTAGACAAGTATGCCAAATTTGTGCACTCAAAATCATATTTCTAAAGCCATGCCGAGATGTTCACGAACGCTTAAATATCTATCAATATTTGTTGCCATTATATCTATTCTAGTAAGCATTGTGAGCATGTATGATATTGTTCAAGCTTTGACTGAACCTGGAACCCACGTAATCTTAGGTGTTTTGGACCTGTTCCTAACCATTTTCTACCTGGGCACTTGCGTATTGCTTATTTATGGCAGTTGGAAAGTATGTAAGCAGAAAAACTTAAGTGAATTATTATAAGATATTGTATTTAATAGAAGCGTGCGTTTTTTTTACTTCCATGGCTGGCATCAATCTGGGTCGGTGTAATATGCTACGCAAATTCTTTTACCATAATAATTCAAGGAGTCGAATGCTTCATGTTATCCATGGGTAGTGGTAGATTTAGTGACGTTTGACTTTAAAATTTATATTGTTCTTCTTTCAGTTATCTGTATTGTCAGTTGGTCCATTGTGATGAACTTGTTTTTGGATTTAAGAAAACGAGTTCGTAGAGTCACAGTAGAAACTATTTCTCAAGGAAATGCTGCAACTTCCCAAGCTCAATCTGCTCCCTAGCCCAAACAATGGCAACTCTTTTTTTTAAATTTGAAACTGTTGCCGTTATTTTTTTTTATTTTTGCACATTAATCGTTATCGGTGATGGCGTAAAAGTGTCATCTCCAACGGCAGGGACGTCAGTTGTTTTTTGTTTTGATTAGCATAAACAGCTGGTCGGAGCATGTACGCAAAAATATAAAAAAACATTTACCTGATTCCCATAATGACAAAGTTACCCAAAGCAGCGCTCAGTCTAAAGCAGGTAATTACTTCCAAAGGATATGTACAGTATATATAAGAAGTGTTTAATTCATCTCTTCTCCAGTTTATGCTGCGCCAAGAGGTATTGAAGCTCTATAAGGACATTTTTCGAACTATACGCCAAGTGCCTGATAAACATAGTCAAACGGAACTAAAAGCCTGGGCACGTCATGACTTCCAAACAAACCGCCAGCAGTGTGATGAAGTGGCAATTAAAATGCTCATACAGCACGGACGTCGGAGTCTCAGTGAGCTAAAGACCAGCCTGCAATTAAGTGGAGCGAATGGAAAAAAATGATGTACATAGTCGTCTTTGATTTATATTTTGAGCTTGTCAACCACTATGGGGAAATAAATAGTACAATGTTGTGTTAAACTAAGAAAGCTATAAAAACCTTTGAGGTGTTTGTAAGTGTCTACAATTCGCTGTACGTTGAAAGATTAAAGTGCGTTGTATAGCAGTCTAGTATCGGGCGCATTGCGTTTGAAATATAGTCCAATTCTCTTTAGATGAGGGGTTTTAATAGGCTCAACCAGGCCACCTTAAGCAGCGCTAGGCCGAAAAGCAAAGAGCCCACGCTGGTGATGATAAGTGAGATGAGATCACGCTTGGCGTGGTGATCCACGCGACCAACAAGGAAGCTGTGTATCACGGTGCTGGTTATATGTGCACCATCAAAACCAAAACAGGGTATGGCATTTACTAGGGCCAGGCCAACGCTGAAGACGACATTGTATTTCAACAGCAGAAACCAAGAATCTGGCCAAGCTGAGCTTAACGAATCGTATCGGGGTACAAAGGCCGATACCTTAACAGATCGCACTACATCCCAGGGATGTCCCATATAGATCACAGAAGGAATATGCTCACCATTTAGGCGCTGCCGTCTAAACTGTAGTATTGCTGTAGAGTTTGGCATCAAGGGACGCAGACAATGTCCCTGGGCGCAGTCACCGCCTGTACAATACTCACTGACATCCTCCAAAGTGCGACGCACATGTAGGCAAACATGCTGCGGCAGCTCTGCCGGGGTATCGGCAGTCATATTTTCAATTAACTCAAAACAACTGACATTTGGATTTCGCTCATCACAGCATTGAAGTCGGCCATCCGCGGAATGATGCGATATATCAATGCTCTCGTCATTGTTTCGCACAAAGTCCGCGCTAACACAATAGCCAAGACGCACAGGCAGGGTTTTATGTAGGCAGTTGGTCCAACTTTCCTCGCTGCTTATCGGACAATCATTTAGTTGGGTAATGACATTATCTAATTGCAGGCCACGATCTCCGCCACCCCGTAATGGAGACTTGGCGGTCAGCTCCGTGACTATCACATTCTGATTGTACACATAAAACGGCGACAAGGTGATGCCGACCGTGGAAATGAGGAGGTAACAAAAACTGGCAAACAGAAAATTATGCCAAATGCCAGCGCAAAGAATGCGTAACTTGCGAAACCAGCGCAAACTGTTGAGATGATCGTGAGAGAGCTCCGTATAGGCCAAGGGTAGGCAGTAGTAGAACTGTATAAGTGATACTCAATGATTAAAGGATCCTTTTTATTTCTTGTTGTACTCACCTTAAAACCAAATCCTGTCACTGGAACATCCTCCAGTACTGCAGCCAAAGCATGGCCTAACTCATGCACTACCAAACACATTACAAGTGTGGCTATATAGTAGCCAATCTCTTGCAGCGGTAGATTCACACCCGGCAACAGAATCTCTAACTGCACAAACGAGACTGAATCCGATGCTAAGGCTGAGGATGAGGTGGCTGCCTCGCCGCTACTAAATATAGCTATAATTAGCAATATAATGCCAATAGGCAGCAAAGAAAAGGCAAACAGCACGCCGACATTATAACTACGGATTAAAAAATTTCTTGTACAATTGTGGCCGGCCGAGCCCCATCGCAGTAGCATACGATTAAAGGCATTTGTGTGCCAATGCAGGCTCATAAAGCTCACAGTGAATCCCGTGTTCTTTAAAAACGCATCGTACGGGTAGTGCATGCAACTCTATAATAAAATTACAAAAATATAATATACATACATACATATTTAATGTGCCAAAAATGCCGAACAAAAGTTCTTACCTTGAAGAAGCGATCGAAAAAATATAAAATGCAGTATAGCGATGTCAACACTACAAAAAACACCACAGGATCCATGGCAGCTCCCGGTTCAAAAGTCAAAAACTTAAGCAAACCTTAACTTGATTTAATTTATCATTTTTCAATTAAGTTCTAATTTGTTTTCTTTTATTTCTAACACTTAACATATGTTTTTATTAGAGATGGACAATTTACAACTAGCAGCAGTCGATACGAGTAGCTTGCCGATTGATTATTGTCACCGGCATTTAAAAGTCACACTTTACATATTCGTTAAAAATATTTAAGAAAAAAATAGTTTTTGTGTATAAAACATTTTAATCCATTGTGTTCCATGTGTGTAATTAACATTGGTTTTTAATTAGTAAAATAAATAATAAAATACGTTGTATGAAATTATAAATGATTCAGAATCTTAGTCGCTCTTCCGTTTCTTTACAAAAATAATTTTGAAATTACAGTTTTCACAAAATTTTCACTCTGGTGCGCAAATTAACAAAATAAGTATGCCCATTATTTCTACTCAGTAAATTTTGTATCAAAGTATTTACGTCTATCCTACAATCCTTAATAATCCACAAGTTTATATCAACCGCTGTATTTCCTGGTCCTCCATATTGTATATGCTTTGCTGATTCAAACAGAACGGAAACGGAGAATTATGGGAAAGGTGAAAAGTCTCTTCAGATTGCTCACATTGTTTATTGGCATTATGTCATCGATAATGGGTGTACATGGG
The DNA here is from genome assembly GCA_018903615.1 of Drosophila neocordata. Taxonomy (NCBI): domain Eukaryota; kingdom Metazoa; phylum Arthropoda; class Insecta; order Diptera; family Drosophilidae; genus Drosophila; species Drosophila neocordata. Next base: position 549,998 of record JAEIGI010000014.1, read on the forward strand.
TTTTATGCGAATATAATACAGGTGCAAAGGGACTACCAAAGTCTTGTTAAATCATACACATTTATGGTAGCATCCTTTGGTTATACAATTTTTTGTGTTCTCCTTATTCAAGGCACCCTGGTGGTAATCCTAATCAATAGAACTTAAATTTAATCGAACTAAATTAATACCCTTATAAATTTAACACAGGAAGGAAGCATTTTGATGATACCATGGCTGGTTTTTATACCAGGAGGGGCAATTTGTTATTCACAATTTTTTACATCTCTTATCAATAACAAAGCCGCCGAACTTTTAGGCTTAGGTGGTATAACTTGAGATCAAGTCAAATGCATTAATTAATTTTATTTGATTTTCTACAGTTCTGTGCATCTTTAACTGGACAATTGCTTTTCAATTGTATTTAAGTTACATTAATTGCTTGAAGTTTGATGCCGAGGACGATGAAACAACTGCTGACTGACCTAAGAAAATGTCGAGCAAAATAAAACGAATAAACTGGCGAATTGCAATAAGGAAAAAACACATTTTTCTTTTATTTTACTCTGCTCTCATTTTTCTCTCCCTCTCTCTCTCTCTCTCTCTTTGTTTTTGTTGTTACCTCTCTCAATGCAGAGAAATTCACCTTCACAATCATGAACCCCAAAATGTAGTTGGAACCGAAGACTTCACTTTAGTCGAGAACTTGAAGCTGAACGACTACAACCTAAAGGCGAGAACTCTTTTATAACAAAAGTCCTTTGTGTGTCGAGCAGAGAAAAAAAGTTTACAAAATAATAGGCATTTCTAAACCTTCTGTTACTCGTATTCTCTCTGAAAGAGAACTAAAAAACTCAATTAATACAAGGAAAGCTAACAATTTGGAAATTATTGCAATTCGCCAATTATTTCATCAGCTTCATGTAAAAGTTTGTTACTATCGATTTGTCCGAAAATCAGTATAAAATAAGAGGAAGAATAAATATTGCTGGCTAAAGCAATCGGAAGAGGAAATAGGAAATATTTATAAAACGACACAAGATGCGTACCAAGCCCCACAAGTTCCTTGCGAAGCCTTAAGCAAACCCCAAAATACAACTAGAATTAAATAACATATATATAGAGATATATAACCAAAAAGGAAATTATAACAAATCAAAACAGAATTCAGTGCCAAAACGATATAAGACGACAAGGACCAGGACAAGGACCAGAACGAGCACGAGTGTTAGCATTAACGCCAGCTCGACTTAAGCATATTTATATAAAAATTGGGCCATCGAAAGGAGGTCCGCAGCAGCATCATCAGCTCTCTCAGCTCTCAGCTATCATTTGTGCAGTGAAGTCAACCAGACGAGTTAACCCAATGCATTTGGGTGCACAACAACAATTACGCCCCAAGCAACAACAACAACAACGTGAGCAACAAGAGAAACATCAAAGACGTTTCACATTTAGTAAAGGACGACGACCATGTCATCCTTACAGCGTGACTGGCATTTACAGGTAACAAAAAAAAACACAAAAAAAAAGCGCTTAAAAACTTTGGGTTAAGGTCATCTAAAAAGACTTCCGCATCGTCATTATTATTAAACAGCATCTATGCACGATGCGGCAATAGGCTGAAATGGCCCAATCTTAGAATTATTGAGGTAGTTTGAGTTAGCTTGGTAGGCTTAAGGGTTTTTGTTTGTCGTTATCTCTGGATTTGGTGAGCATGCGCAGGACCAGTAAACAATTGGTATTGGGTCAACATTAGGCTATTGCTATTGGTAAAGGGGGAGTTGAAACATATGGCTTTTTAGCTTAATCATCAGGTAAATTATTATAGTCACTTATTGTCATTTATTGTTAGGCATTAACTTTACCCGGAAATGCACTAAGCATTGAATAATTGATTTTTTTTAACATTTACAACACTGTTTTCTTTTTGTTATAGCAAATGATTCATTTAGCTTAATCCCTTTAAAATATATCAAGTATTTTATATTTGAGACCTAATAGAACAAAATTTAGCAAGAAAATATCTTTCTCAAAATAGTTATTATATATAACTAAGACTTAAATCCTTTGCTAAAGTTTCAAACTATAAATAACTATCATTTCATATTAAAATTTACTACAAAAAACCCTTATAAAGAGAGTTCTTTTAACTAGAAACGTTTGCTTTGCTTTTTTGCTTTCTTTTTATAAATAAACGCTTTTACTTAATTACAGCCAGGTTTTTCTAAACACGGCTAAAACGTTTTTCCATACAAGAAGATAATTAATTCATTTCAAAATTTAATATGATTTAAACATGAATTTGTTTTTTTTTCTTATTTTCTTTAAATAAATGTCATTTAACTTTTGGCAACAAGTTAAATAAACGTCATTTTAAAAATACAATATCAGTTGGCTTAAGTTGACCTTGGGGAGAATTGTGCCACAAAGCTCTTTTTTTGCGCGACATCAGCTTTACCATGAGTATCCTGACAATTTAAACTAAAGATTTCTCTCTGACAGGGCACACAATGGCGTCTTACTTAGGCTCTGACATTTCACAAGGTCATTGTGTGAGGGTGGGCAAATGGACAGGCGTCTTTTTTTTCGTTATTGTTGCTGTTGCTGTTTTTGTGTTTTTCCTTTTACAAGGATGCTCATTAACTTTGTCAGGCAGCTGGTGCATTCAATAGTTGCATGTTTTATGGCTCGCAATTTGCCAGAGGGGAATTTTCCATCACCAATATGTGTATATATATGGTTATATGACCATTAGGGCCACACAATATTGACATGACAACAATAAGGAGGGCCACGTGTGAGTGAATTTCACCTACATTAATCGGCAATCATTTTCCGTTCTATTAGTTTTGCGTGTCGTATGTGTTATATTGCGTATACGCCATGATAAATTGCTTGATGGTTGCAAAATCAACATTGGCAAAAAGAATATATAATAAATGTTTTGTCTGATTGCCTAGGGAATAAAGCCTTATTTCTTTGCCTTAAACTTGACCCTGAATTGCATTTCGCCGATTGGCAATTGGCAAATGGTTGAACCCGCCCAGGAATGGAAAATTTCCAGACGTCAGACGGAAAAGCGCACAGCATGCACCAGCAGTTGGACAACATACACCACCCAATCCACCCACTTAAAGCAATAAAATCAACACAAGAATTGCAAACTTATGGCCATCGATTTAACAAACAAAGTAACACAACAACAAAGTCCAATCCCCTCACATTCAACTCTTTGGGGGTAATTACAAGGCAATGAATCATCTAGGTGGGGGGTAAGCAAAGTTATTCCTTCTTGCCAAGACGAACTTAAACTTAACTCAATTAAATCAAATGGAGTGCATATATTAGGGCAATGCAGCGATGTCGTCGTCATCTGTGGTCTGGAGGATTGCGTGTCGTCTTGGCATTCATTTAGTTAGTTTTTTGCAAATTGGTCACAAATTGTGACTTCCTTCCTTAGGTACATCCTTTTTTTCTTTGTTAATAAGTTGTTTAATCTAAAATCGTTTTTTTTTTTTTTTTGCTTGATACCTGTTTTGTTTTGGCAGGGTTCCCGGGGATCGGTTTACTGCGCGAGTGAACCGGACCCAACTGGTGGAGTCCAGTACGAGTCGGGAGGGCTCATTCTCGACAATCGGCAGACCGTTGTCTCATGCGGAGATGGTACCGCCGGAGCTGGATCCCTCTTCTCGATTGTCTCGGCTCCACCAGCAGCTCCAGTGCCAGCCAATGCTATGCCCCCGGCAATTGTGGTGCCCTTGGCCGAGCTGGATGTCAAGCAAATGGAATCGCTCTATCTGCCCTCGCCTTTGCCATCACCCTCACCAACGGGTATGCGAAGACCGGCTACCCTCACCCTGGATACACCCTGTTGCCCGCGCACTCTACACTCCAGCTTGCTCGAACATCATATCTCTGAGTTGGAGGAGGACGACAATGAGAACCTGTTAACCGTATCCAGCATTACGGCAAGGCCGTTGATAGCTAAATCCCATGAATTGCGTAGCAACCGCAAATCGTTGGGCAACGGTACAGCACAGAGCAAGTGCATCCGCAAAGCTAAGGAGCGTCAAAATGCGGCAACGCACCAGAAACGTATTAAACAGCCGGCCAAGGATCGGGATTCATCGACTACAACTACCACAGAGACAACCATTGATCCACCAGATGGTGGTTATGGTTGGTTTATAGTCTTTGGAGCATTTTCTGTACAATTTTGGGTAGCCGGATTGGTCAAATCCTATGGTGTCCTATATGTGGAAATAATGGAAACATTTCCCAGTTCCACGGCAACCGTGGCTTCCTGGATACCCGCCATCTTGTCAGCATTATGTCTAGTTTTGGCCCCACTATCGAGTGCTCTTTGCCAGCGTTTCTCCTGTCGAGCTGTGGTCTTTGTGGGTGGCATCTTTTGTGCCATGGGCATGATACTAAGTTATTTTGCCACCAGTTTGCTGCATCTACTCTTCACCTTTGGCATACTAACAGGTGAGTCAGTTTACCACACATAATTTGTGTTTGGAAAAGTTTTAAACTAATCTTCCTTTTCAGGGATTGGTGGCGGCTTGTCTACTACACCGGGCATTGTCATTGTCTCCCAATACTTTGATAAACATCGGGCATTGGCCAATGGTATTTGTGTCTCAGGAACAGCAGCTGGTAGTTTCATTTTACCTGTCCTAATTAAACATTTGGTGGAATACTGTGGTTTCCATGGCACTATACTCATTTTGGGTGGTTGTATGTTGCATGTTTGCGTATCGGCTACCCTCTACAGACCCATTAGTGCTTATGTAGAGCAACAGCATCGTCAGCAGGAGGATGAGGATGAAGTCGATGCCAGTAGAAAGCCTCTTAGAGAGGAGATTAATCCAAGCGCCACTGGCATGCTGACCACTTCCACCTATCTGGGGGATACTTCTGATGTGGTAGTACCGAACAATGAGCTAAATGATAAATTTATTGAGCATTTGTTCCTTGAGGAGTGCAAGAATCAAATAAATTATATGGCAAGCAATCAGCCAGGTGAGTAAAAAGATATTTCGAAGTTCTTCAACCCATTGGAATCCTTCTTTATTTTTAGATAAATCAGCTCAAGAGAGCGATGACGAGGTCAAGGATATAATAGGGGAGACTACTTTCATAAAACCCATGAAGAAAGTACGTAGTTCGGGTCTCTTACATTCTGTGGAGGATCTTAGCACCGATTCAACTTGGGTGTATCGTAAACACTCCTCGGGCACTGATTCGAATCGTGGCAGTCGTCGTCGTCGGAATGTTTTTGCCAACGATGATGTCATTTCAAAAATCCAATCGCACCTGGAAAAGGAAAAGCCATTGTCACCACCTCCACCACCCAATGCAGCGGTTAGTCGTGGCTTAAGCAAGAGCATGGAAATACCCACCCCAGTGAGCAATCTGAGCGAACTGAAACAGATGGATAGCGGCATATTAAGTTCACAATTGGTGGCCTCTGGTTACGATATGGATGACGACGACGATGATGATGACGATGAGGTTGAGGATGGAGAGAAAAATCCACGCACTTGCTGTGAACGTATTGAAATATATTTGGATATTAGTTTACTGCAAGAGCCAAGCTTTATATTGATGTGTCTATCGGTCACATTGATGTCTGTGGGTTGTCCCTACATGTTGTACTATCTACCAGCCCATGTCATCTCCATTGGTTAGTTAAAGAACAATAAGAAATACTAACAAGGATCACTGACTCTTTTCTCGTTTATTTGTTTGACAGGCTACAATAAAAGCGAGGCTGGCTATCTGGTGGCCGTTAGTGCCGTTTTGGATCTTTGCGGACGCCTGGGACTGGGCTGGTTATCCGATCTTCAACTTTTTGATCGCAAAAAGACCTACACCTTGTGGTAAGCATTTACTTTAAAGAAAGTCGTTTCTGTACTCTCAATATTTATGTATTTTATAGCATTTTGGGAGCTGGATTGGCTGTGCTCACCATACCCTTTGCCAAGACCTTAATCCTAGTGGGCCTATCTGCTGCTATCTATGGTCTTTGTTTGGGTAGTTGGTATGTTTTGATGCCTGTACTGCTGGCTGATGTCTTTGGCACAGATCGCATAAGTTCGAGTTATGGTCTGGTTAGGATGTTTCAAAGTATTGGTGCCATCTCAGTGCCTCCATTGGCCGGACTCTTAAGGGATTTGTCGGGAGATTATGAAATCTGTTTCTATTGCATGGGCTCCTGCATGGTACTTGGATGTACTCCACTAATTGTTTGGTCTATACTTGAGGCGCGGAATCATCGTCTGTTTGTTCAGCGGGATGAGGACGAGGATGATGATGATGATGATTTGGAAGAGGCCTAAAATGATATTATATAATTCTATATTGTTTTTGGGTTTTTAATAGTTCCTTGAGTTCTACGAATATTATTTTCGAATGCCTCACCGATAACTCGCTATATCACTATAACTATCCAACAAAGCTTTCTTTTTCCTCTCATATCTCATAAAATATACTAAAATATATATAGATTTATACATACATATACTCTATATATATACATATATATATCTGCCTAAAATGAAAAAAAAAACAAAAGGGATAAAAACCAAATACTTACATAAGCACCAAAAGTTGCGCAAAGAACTGAGTTAAAAAAGACATGAACAAATTCTAATATACATATATCTATGGGATTTACATATGCATATATATATATATACATACATATATACATATATGACAAGACAACAAAACTATATTCAAAAACCGAAATAAACAGCATACTAACTACAATACATATGTATAGTTCTAGGTTCCCCATCATGCCCATTCATTTGAGTGACTTCATTTCAAACAAAGTTTATTAACAATATTATATAGAAGAGCATTGATTTACGTTTGTTCGGGCATCTAGCATTACTCTAGTTGTAAATTAGTTGTTGTGAGACATTTACCCAAATATAAAAGACAAAAAAAAATAATATAAAAGAAATAAAATAAATAATTGAAAAATTAACAAAATATGAAAAAGAAATGAAATTTTTTCTATTGACCATAACCTCTATTTGGTCAATTCGTTTGTTGTTTAATTATGCCAAACAGACAAGTTGTTAAATGAAAACGTGTTAAGAATGTTTTAATTTATAATGTTTGTTTGTTTTTGTTTTCATTTGATGTAACTGTAATGTGAGTCAGGGTTAATTGGTGGCCAATTCATTGAGAAATCGATCCAACACAGAAAAATAATTGCTTTGATATACAAAGATAATTTCTAAAGTATTTCACAAGATATTTCAAGACAATTGAAAATTAAAAAAATATTAAAAATATTTGCAACATTTAAAATAGAAAATTTCTAAAATTTAAAAATTCAAAACACCAAAATATTAGCTTTGCTATACCAAGATAGTTTCTGATATATTTCAGGATCATTTTAAATAAAATGGAAATGTTTTCTTTAAATTTTCATTTACATTTTCTAAAAAAAATTTTTCTAAATTCTAATTTTTTAAGAAATTGATCCAAGACATTTAAATATTAACTTTGATACACAAAGATCATTTCTGAAGCATTTTATTTAATTTTTCAAACTAATTTATTTAAATTTATGAAATTCAAATGAAAATATTGACACGTTTGTATGAAATTCTGACAAGGCAAATCTACAAGAAAAATTCTGCAAATGTTTTTCGATTTTAGCCGATTTTTTCTATATATTTTTTCTATATCGCTTTATTTCAATACATTTTTTTGTTGTTTAAAATGACAAAAATGATTTGTTTACTTAATTTTTGGACAATTTAAATAATTAAATATTTTTAATTCCTTCACCATTATGCTTAAAAATTTTGAAAAATTCATCCTTTAGCAAGTATTGTTTGAAAAATTGTAGCAATAGTTTCTTTTATTGCCAATTCTACATTCTAAAATCTAACAAAAAACTTCAACTTGGTCTGTTTTATGTATAAGAATATTTATAAATTTTGTTTCAGTTATTTTGACTGCTTGGTTGCTCCGAAAAAAATCATAAAACTAAATTCACAAAAGACAGTTTAAAATTTTGCATAATTAATTCTTAGGTATATACTCTAAAATGGTCAAATCAAAATCTTATTTGGTTCAGGGGTCCTTTAATCAATGAAACCAGACTGTATTTTTTACAAAGTTAGAAAACGCAAATGAACTTTACTTGCACTGCAAAAAACTAACTACATTAAGTAAATTAAAGTTACTATGAGGACAAGCAACAGGATAAATAAAAATTATTTATTTACAACTGTTTGATGATTAATTGAGTAATTTTGCCTAAGAGTAGATAGATGGTATTAAGTTTTGCTTTATTTGCAATTGTAATCTTACTATAATAATGTTGATCATTATGAATTCCAAAGGTATTAGGGAATATTAGGAAAAATAGCGTCTATGTAGACTTTGAATATACCTAAATTTTTAGGAAATTCCTTTCAACAAATATAGCATTGTTAATAATTTCATAAACAACAAAAAAATAACCATTTATATATATATATATATTTCTCTAAAATAATATAACATTTATATGAACAAATATGATTTATACAGATAATTGTTGTTGTTGCATTGAATTGAAATGCGGTTGCATATTAATAGCCATCATAGATGTCTTAATACGCGGAGTAGATCGTTTTTTTGTGGATCGTGAGTAGAATTCGGAAATAGATTTAAAAAGATATGATTATGAATAATAAATCTATATACATTTATTATATAGCTGAAACATTGATGGGTCTTATATCACTCATACTAAGCGGTATCTATGTAATCGCTTGCCTTCTACTCCTATTGGGCGCTGTATTGGTAGAAATTGTTCAAAAATTCTTCTTTTATTATTTTTTAATTTATCAATATTCTTTTAGAATTTAAGATTTCTACTTTTACCCTATTTATTTGTGGCTTTTATACGTCTATTTACATTGATTTGGATGGGCATTCAGGAGGCAATAGAGGATGATGTCTATGATTATATTGTTTTTGATATATTTCAAGTTGGTAAGAAAGGAAGAAATCTGACCAGCTTTAAATCTAAATTGAAAATCTTTTCAGTTCTTGGTCTTTATTTCTGTTTAGTTGTCTATTCCCTTTACGATCAGTTGTCCAAGGAATAAATTTCTTTTTAAATTTTTGTAATTGTTTTTAATGCCAACTAATAATAATATTTACATTTGGTAAAACTGGCTATAATTGTGGCTCTAAAACTGTTCCAGAGTGCGTGGTGCTGGCGGTGCTCCATATTCTTCGGCGGGTGCTGGAGGTGGACCATATTGGGTAGCCGGTTTTTGTTGCTGTTTGTACTTAATGAAATAGACCTCAGGTTTGCTTGGCTCTGTGGGTGCCGGTGATGGCAATATAAGGGGCTGTTGCTCCTCTGGTTTTTTGACCAGCACATAGACCAAAGTTTTGTGCTCATCCTGCACTGGTGGTGGCAACACTTGACGGACTGGTACTGGTGGATTGGGCGCTTTTATGAATATGATTTTGTAATGCTTTTTGGGCACGGCCGTTTGAATCGGTGACGCAGCGGGATATAATTCAGGCTCCTCTGGTGGCACATGAACATAGACATTTTTGGTGATAATGGATTCGGCTGTGGGTGAGGCTGGTGGTCCATAAAATGCAGCTGGTGGTCCATAAACTGGCAATGGCTGTGCTTGTTGTGGTGGTCCATATTCCTTTTGTGGTGCCGGTGGTGGACCATAACGTGATTTTGGCGGTTCCGGTCGGGCCAGGACAAAGGCCAATGTGGCAAGGACAAATACTATAGTTAGCTGGACTTTCATGGTGCAAAACAGTTTTCGACAGCTGTCGTTGGCGAATGACTCGATGGTTGTGGGTCAATCATGCATTATATACCAGTACGCTATACTCCGTTGGACTCTTTGCATAATATTTTGATGGCTTCCCAATCGAGTTACGAGTTACGCGCCGGCGCCACTCTGCATACAAATGAGCCCCAATCAGAGACGTCTCTGGCCTGGCTCATTGTGCCCATTTCATGTCATTTCACTTGTACAACGAAAATGAAATTGCAAACTTAAACAAATGTATAAAAAGTATAAGTAATATGTACAGAGGCTCGACGCGTGTATGACTTCATATATGTATATATGATTTTGATATATACGTTGGACACGTTCTGTCTGACTTGATTTTCTGGACTTCCCGTCCTCTTTTGGTTAGGTATGTGCCAAAAAAAAAATAACTATATACATTGTAAACTGCCGATGTCATTGTTTACTTGTTAATTATTATACAACATTGGTAGGCATATTTATTTTATATATATAAAAATAAATAATAAAAATAAAAATTGCCGTTGTATGTTAACTATCATTAACGGAAATTGCAATCTATATAATCTAAATGCAGGGCCGGATTTATTTGATTTGGGTCATCAAGTATGATATAGTATGAATTTGTATTCATTTGTTGAGAATTTGAAGGAAATTTGGCAAAGTTTTAAATTCTGGGATTAATTGTAGGAACTGCTGTTAAGAATTATTTAAAAGTTTGGAAAAATGTTTATAGAAAAGAGAAACTTTGTCAAACCAATTTATCACGGGTCCGCCATCAATCGCACTTATATTGTATTGTATTTAAATACTGTTTGTTTCTTTCACACACCACCAGTTGATATTAACGATATTTTTGTTGTATTTTTGGAGGTTAAACTCAATTTACTATATCTTATAGTTGTCCGATCCGACTGATTTTCATACTTTATCTACCTGATTAATTAAAAAGCTTATCTACCAAGTTTCAACCACATAGCTTAAAATTTAAGGTCTATTTCTTGCATAGAAATAGACAGATAGACAGGAAAAAAAAAAATAAACAACCCTTACAAAGACTTATTATTCCATATTAATGTATCTTATCATTTCCTGTCACAGTTCTAACATTAAATTTACTGCATACACACAATCGGAATATATTCGTAATAAAAATTCTCATATTATCGAGTAATTAAATTCCGATTCAAAATGATATATCTGCATCAGTGCCTTTGTTGCATCGATTTGCGTATTGGCACAATCATTGTAGGCATATTACATATATTGGTCGATTTGATTGGAGGAATATTTGTGGCCATCAATGGCGAATCAGGTGAGTTTAATTATTTTTGAAAAGATATATTTATAAAACCATAAGAAATCTTTATCCAAAGGCGAACCGGATCTATGTCATAAATTGTTTCTTGTCTTCGTATTCATTCATATTGTGAGTGCAGTCGTTTTGATTTATGCGAGTTTTAAGGTGAGTTTAATTCTTTTTTTATTTATAAATTATTGCAACTTAAGCCATCTTGGTTATAGCTTCTACCTAGATGGATGCTTTTTTACATATTCTGCACCATGACATTGGGCTTGGGCATGATAATACTAATCATATCAGATATAATACTAGATATATGGTATCCTGTTATAATAATCCATGTGCTAATGTTCTGTGAGTAGTCAAATTTTGATACCTTTAAAATTTTATATCTAATATTGTAAAATATTTTACAGTTATTTGCCTATATTTTTGGCTTGTGGCCTATTCATTCTATGCAGCACTTGGCGGTGCCATATTCATTTAAACTGTATAAAATGGTCAACAAAAATTTTAAAGTGTTTTAAGTATTTCAAAATAATAAACATTGAATCAAGCACATATTGACTGAATAAAAAGAAAAATATTATATTTTGTTTTCTCCCTTTGCCTTATCAGTTAAATTGTCAACGTTATTTAATTACAATTAAAAATAAAAGAAAAAAAAAACTTAAGAAAATGAAAGTGGGACTTCCAAAAAAATGTTGCTGCTGCCTAACGCTTAGAAAAGGATGTGTGGCCATAGCCATTATTGATTTGATAATCAATATAATTTTGGTTAATGTTGGTTCAGGTAAGTGGACAACTTTGATAAGCAAATCTGAGGTCATAATAAAGAAAACATAGACAGATAACATTGCAATCAAAAGATAATGCTTTTTAAAAGGCAATTGTTTTGCTGCTTAGATAATGCAGTTGCACATTGCGTCTGATTTTATATAGGTATACCTACTTATCGGAATAATATGGTTAGATGCTTAATAGATAACGTTTTAACATGGCCTTAAATAGCCAATGATTCATTTTTCTTTTTTATTCCGCATTTGATTTGTATAAAAGTTCAATCAAAAGATACTTTATTGTGAATGTATTCAATCAATCATTTTCCCTTCTTTTTTTTTAGATCAACTGGTAACTCATATAGAGCATGCTGTGGCCATTTGTCATTGTATTGGTTGTATACTCCTACTTGCCGGTGCCCTTATTGTTAGTATATAGAATTCGCAAGGAAGAACTAAACATTTATATAGTTTTTTACAGGTTTCGACAATACTATTAATATTTTATCTAATCACAAGTCTGATCAATAGTGTTATCCTATTTGTTTACTCCATTTATGCTGTTGTCTATGCTTTGGCGACCACAACATTTGTTGTTATCACCTGCGCCATACTAATCTGTGAGTTGTAAAGAATTGTTTTTTGGGAGGAAATTATCTATTAGAGATATTTTTAATTTCAGGTTTGGACTTTTATTTCTGGCTTGTCGTATACTCGTATTATAGGCAACTAACCACCATTTATGATACTGAGAGCGCAGATGGTACCGAGGTTTGAAAACAATGTCAATAAGTTGGCATAACAGTAAAGACAAAATTAAACGTTAGTAAAGGAACTACTAGTAATATATGATATATATTAATATATATAAGTATATATATATCCATATATTCTTGGAGTACTTTCAACTTATATTATAACTGTCACTTGTGAATAATACATATCAAAAGTATCCGTCATAATTCCAATTACAAATGACTTTTAATTGTAGTGTAAAAATTTCACATGTAATCTCCGAATACATATTTTGTGGTCAGTGTGCTGGTAACTGTGGGTATCTGGCGATCTCTGAAAGAAGAACGAAATCTTTTAATGGAATCCACGACCCCCAAGGATTACTATTCCTTAACTTACCTTGTGTTTGCCTTAACGGAACTGCGTACTTCCGTCATAATCGCATCAATATCCTTGGTGCGTCCGTCCTTTTGCAAAGCCTCGCACAAAGTCTGTATAAAAGGTGTTCCATCCTCGGCGCGATAGGATACATAACCTTCATAAGTGCTATAGCATTTGTATATCTCATTTGGACTACCATGCGGCTGACCGGCATCAGTTTTTAAGTTATCCAGCTCCATGTTACCTTTGCAGGCCTGTACGAAAATTAACTTTGGTTTGTTCATGAGTGTCTCATTTTGCAAAATTGGATATATCACATCATCGTCCAGTAAGTAATCCGAATCTTTTGCAGCCAACTTCTCATAACGGCTACCATGGGTAAGTACAACAATAACCAATGCAGAAATATCCGCAAAGCTCTTTGCTTTCACTTAGTCAGGAATTGTAAATTAATAATTAATTAACTTTATCAAAATTGGGATTACTTACACATTTCTACCGTGCTTCTGACGATGGCAACAGTCGCGTCCTTTATTACATCCACCTCGCATTTCAATTCCTTAAATGTCTTAGACAATGCGTCCACATCATGAGAACTGCCTGTGCGAACTGTATACCCAGTATCAAAGTTCTCATGATTGAAAATGTACACAGGAGCAGGCTTTAGTTTGTTTTCAAGGCAAGAGGAGCTAGTTGAAGGTTTCTCAGAGAAACTTCCCTCCGCTTCGGAATGGTTGGACGTGGTAGGAGTCAAAACCGTGGATGGGGAAAGTGTTTTAGGGATTAATGTGATGGAGGGGTTGTGTAAGGTGGACGTGCTTGTCAGTGGCTTGAGTTCGGTAACGCTTTGGAATGGTTTTGGTTTTTCGGGAAAGCTTCCTCTTGCATCGGAAAGGTATTGTTTTGTTGCAGTGTTGGGATAGTCTTTCGAAGTTGAAACCTCGATGGACGACGCCAGGGGTTTTAACTCGGTAACATAATGGTATGATGATGTTTCTTCTGGAAAACTTGTTAACTCTGTCGCTGTAGTGGTTTCGACATTCTTATTTAGATTCACGGGCACAAGAGTCAAGATTGCCTCTTCTTCTAAGCTCTGATCCGTTTCCTTTTTTTTGATTGACAAAACCATCGATTCGTTTTTTTCTCGTTTTCCTTCTTTGTTTGTCGCACAGCGTTCCGAAGCCCTAACAGGTCTTGATGCGTCGCCAATTTCGCTAACACTGGTAGTAATCAAGCTTTTAGTTAGAAGGAAAATCAGAGATAAGGTTTACGGCTTCTCTTCCGCTCTCTCACTACAGCTTTTATGGCATTGAACAAGTACAATGGTGTTGTTGGGAAGTCCAATTAAGGTATCCCTTGTAAGTAGGCCATTGTGCTCTTGTATGTATGATTCTTTGTTCATTAATGACGAAACGCGCATTTTAAGCTTTCTACGGTTGAATCATATGCCTTTCTATTCCATTTATATTGCTGTTTATGTTTCATACGGATCTGTCAGAATAATATAATTTACTAAGGTTAATTTCAGGTATGAACCTTATTTTTGATTTGCAATTTACTATTATGACACCTATTAAGATACTAAGTGCGTGGACGGTACCGAGGTTTAAAATTAAACAAAAAAAGTTTATATTGGATTTCTTGTTAATTCTATAATAAATTGGACTAATACATAAGTTTTTATTAAAGGCGAAATCAAGTGGTAACAAACAAAAATACCTTAAAATACCTTTAGGTTTTTATTAAATACAGTCTCTAATGATTTTTTGGTCTTTTACTTAAACTAAATATATATATAAATTGGCGTAAATAGATAATACATATCAAAAGTATCTGTCTTAATGGCAATCACAAACGGCTTTAATTTGTTGTGTAGGATTTTCACATATAATCTCCGAATACATATTTTGTGGTCAGTGTGCTGGTAACTGAGGGTATCTGGCCATCACTAAAAGAAATGGAGAACAAAATCAATTAATTGAATCCACGACTCACAAGGATTACTATTTCTTAACCTACCTTGTGTTCGCTTTAACAGAACTGCGTACTTCCGTCATAATCGCATCAATATCCTTGGTCTTTCCGTCCTTTTGCAAAGCCTCGCACAAAGTCTGTATAAAAGGTGTTCCATCCTCGGTGCGATAGGATACATAACCTTCATAAGTGCTATAGCATTTGTATATCTCATTTGGACTACCATGCGGTTGAACGGCATCCGTTTTAAAGCCACCCAATGCCATCGCCCCTTTGCATGCCTGAACAAAGACTAACTTTGGTTTGTTCGTGAGTGTTTGATTACGCAAAATGGGGAATATCACATCGTCGTCCAGTGAGTACTCCGAATCTTTGGCAGCTAACTTGTCATAACGTCTACCATGGGTAAGTACAACAATAACCAATGCGGATTGTTCCTTGAAGCTCTTAGACTCCACTAGAAATAATTTTTCATAAAAAATTAATAAACTTTAGTAAAAATAAATCAAATTTTAATACTTACATTTTTGAATAGTGCTTCTGACCATGGCGACAGTCGCATTGTTTATCACATCCACCTTGCATTTTAACTGATCAAAGGTTTTAATCAAAGCCTTGACATCCTGAGCACTACCAGCGCGATCTTCATTCTCATTATCGAATTTCTCATGATTGAAAATGTATACCCGTGCAGGCTTTAGCTTTTTCTTGGCATTGAGGCTGAATAATGAAAGAGTATTGGAGCTAGTAGTTGAAGGTTTTGCAGGTAAGAATCCCTTGGCATCGTAAAGATTAGACTTTGTTGAGGTTGCACTGGAAGTGTTTAGGCCGGTATAAGGCTTTGGTACAGCTGTTGCAGTCCACACCTTGCTGGATGTTGAAGGTGGTTTTAAGGTTGGTGCAATGGAGGGGGTGTATGAGGTAGAAACGGTCGTCAATGGTTGAGTAACGTAACCATATGATGATGGCTTAGTCTGAGCATAGGGCGATACATATGGCTTGGAAACCGGAGAAGAGGTTGAAGTTGTCGAAGAAGATGACGATTTGGATTGCCATGGCGTCCATTTTTTTTTCGGACTCAACTCTACACGTTGCGTCTCGACGCGCTGAGTAACCGTACGTCCGTTGTTTTGCGTCATAGTAGTTTTCTCTGTTTTAGCTATTAGGCTAGACCGCTTGGCTCCCGTTGTGCTGCTTGTTGCCTTAAAAGTAGGCGTCGATCGCAAAGCCACACCATTTAGGCTGGGTGGGCGTGAACGCGTCGAAGAGGTCGTTGTAGTGGTTGTTGTAGTGGAGCCCTTACCCAATAGCAAACTAGCCATAAGCTCCTCCAGTTCGGCATGATTCGGTGTACGACGGTGCACAATTTCTGTTATATGCGCCTGCTGCGTATGCGTCACCGTTTGTCGTGTAGACTGGTAAGTTACCGTATGCTTGTTATTGTCAATTATAGTTGAATTTTGGACCGCTGTATTTGTAGTTGAAGTAGCCGCACTAGTGGTCCTGACATTCTTTCGTGGATCCTGGGCCACCAGAGACAGGTTGGGCTCCTTTTCTGCGCTTTGATCAGTTTCCTTTTTCTTATTCCACCACGACATTTTCGATTTCTTTTATTTCTCTTCACTTCTCCTCTGTCTCTCTTTTTCTTCTTATCTGGCTTTGTTTCTCACAAAGCGTTCCGAAGCGCAAACAGGTCTTAACGTCTCGCCGATTCTCGCTACACTGAGAGTATTTAAGCTTATAACTATAAGGAACATATCTGAACCGAGATAAGGTTTACGGTTTGTTCTTTCACTCTCTCTCTCTCTCTCTCTGTCTCTCTCTCCCTATATATATATACAGCTTTTAGTTAATTGTACAATTAACAAGGTGGCGTTGGCCAGGGGTTTCTTTGTGCCACTGATCGTTTTCTTCAACGCTTTCACCTGGCAACTACGCCACTGTGCGTATGTGTGATTTTTTATTAATCATACGTATTTTTGTCTGCGCTATCAGTACCTAATGGGTTTTGGGTTATTCACCAGAACTTAACTATCGATTTTCCATTTATCTATTACGCTAATTATATCATTTCCTGATCCCAAAACTTTATGGTTTTATCAATCAAACAGGAAAGTAAAAGAGCTGTGTCATTGTTAGCCAAAAATAAATATTATAGATCATTAAGGCATCGTTTGGATGACTTTCCATTGAACAAATATTAGTTATGTAATAACAGATATAAAGAATGAATTTTTAATTATTTTATGTTTTTCTTTTTAGGATCTTGATGTTTGTATAAAAAAAAATAAACATCTTTTGGCAAGAATATAGTTTCTATGGTTCATTACATTTTATAGACTCTTATATACCCCATTAACTTATGCCTTACAGCGTATGAAAAGTTTGGCGATCAAAAAGCATTATACAAAAATCAAAATAAAAGAAATGCTAAAAACGCACACATAACAACATCTCTTAAGCTTTTGCTCTTCGGAAAAGCCCTCTCTTAAATATAAGTGGGCCCCCTAGTTCTCTTAGTTTATATTTTATTGATTTTCGTGCCGGCTGTGTTGTGCTTGAAGAAGATTGAGAATGCACACTGTAGAAAGCAACTTCGTTTCTTTTGACGAAGCTTTTGTTGAATGATTTGAAATTTCAGTATCTCGGCAGAAGTTGGGCCGTCTGGTGTTAAAAAACAATGCAAAACAAAAACAAAAATAATTGACAATATATGAATTACTGTTAAGAAAAAGCCAAGTGTAAACAATTTAGGCAAATTCAAATGTTGACAATCGCTTAGTGAACATAAAATGCCAATTAATTTTTAATCTGTGCATTAAACAGTGGTTAAACGCAACGATAAGATAATCATTGCATTTTGTCTATATATATATATATACATATATATATAAAGGTTTATCATTTTTATTGGACCTAGACCTAGACCTTTCCAAATTAAAGCCAGCTGTGCGAGTTCCCCTTAACTAAATGAATTAATAACTATGCCAATTAGCTACAGGTGTAAATTCTGTTGAAATCGAAACCTAAAACTTGAAATTCCCCGCCAAAAGTAAATGGTCAGTGAAAATTGGAAAATTGTATTTTACAATTGTCACGCATAGTTAAAAGTCAGCATATTTTTTCTGATCAAGTGTACACAACATGCAATACAATACGTTTCAATTGGCTACTACATGCATTTCCGTATAATAAAAATTGAGAAAATTGCCATTTATATACTGGCATTAATTGAAAGGCATTTAAAATCTTTCAAACTTGTCACATTTGATTAATGATTTACGCAAAAATGGTTCAACATTACAATATTATTATTGTGTTTTAACAATGAATCATTTTAAACCCCATTGCGACGTCCATGTTTAAATAGATATTTGTATATAGAAACTATTTTAATGGTTATTTATAAATGGAAATTTTTTTCAAACACAAAAAAAAAAGGTCTCTCACCGCAATCTCAAAATGTGTTTGTTTATTTAAATGGTAAACCTATTTTTTAGGGATATGTCAAGGGTTAACTTGAAGTAAAGGGTACGATTCTATATGTAAATTTTGAAAAACTAAAAAAAACCTTTTTGTATAAAATTTTATGCTAATTTTGTACAATAAAATTGACCCATCTATCGCATTAGCCGCACTTTAATTAGAAGAACTTTTTACTAAGTTAAAGTTACCTATATAAACTTTTTAAAATGACCACACCAACAACATCGGTTTCTCCCATGGATTTTGATGAAATACTCACACAGATTGGTGAATTTGGTCGTTATCAGAGACGTAACTATTTACTTATCTGTCTGCCCGTACTTTTTGCGGCTGCCAATAGTCTATCATACGTGTTCACTGCTGGTATTCCTACATATCGTTGCTATATACCCGAATGTGATGATGAACTGGCACCACAATATCAAGCAGAATGGCTGGATAAAGCTATACCCGGTACGTGGAGCAAGCAAGGACACTTTACACCCGAATTATGTGATCGGTATGTGACAACTGATGCTAACGTAAGCCACTTGATTGATGGGCAATGCGATGCGGCGATATTTACAAAGGAAAAGGAACGTTGTCAGGATTATGTATATGGTAGCAGGGAGCAAACAATTGTCCAAGAATGGAATCTCATGTGCAAAGAAAATACCTGGAAATTGGCCTTTGTGGGAACAATTCATTTCGCTGGACTTGTCATAGGAACAGCTCTCTTTGGCTATCTAGCCGATCGGTAATTAGATTTCTATCTAATCAAGAAAAAAATTTACAAATTGTATTCTATCTTGTCTTATTATAGTTATGGGCGTAAGCACATTTTCCTGTTTTGCATTTTCCTAATGTCTGTAACAGGAATCGCTCAAGCATTAGCATGGGATTATATAAGTTTTTTGACATTTGCCTTACTCAATGCTGTGGGTACCTCCGGAGTCTATCCTCTAGCTTTTATAATTGGCGTTGAAATGGTGGGACCACGTAAACGTGAGATGTCCTCCATTGTGTTAAATTACTTCTATGCCGTAGGCGAGGCTCTATTAGGCCTGGCAATATTTCTACCCAATTGGAAACATCTACAACTGGCTTTATCCATTCCTCCTTTGATTTTTGTTGTGTATATTTGGCTAGTGCCAGAGTCGGTGAGGTGGCTGCTAGCACGTAATCAACATGAGAAAGCTGAAGAGATCATAAGAAAGGCAGCTCATGTCAATAGGCGAGAACTGTCAGTTGAATTAATGGCCAGCTTTAAGCAACAGGAACTTGATATAGAAAAGGATGAGGTTGAAACCCGACAAAAAGATGGACAAATATGGTTGGCAGTAAAGCAAGTCTTTGCTTCTCCCATCCTTATAGCACGTTATTCCATTATGCTTTTTATTTGGGCCGTCAATGCGATTGTCTTTTACGGACTCTCATTAAACTCCACCAATTTGAGTGGCAATAAATATCTGAATTTTACTCTCGTCTGTCTTATTGAAATTCCCGGTTACAGTTTAGCCTGGGTAAGTGATCCTTAGAGTTCCACTTATCCTAGATTGATTGTTTTATCCGATTTTTCTTCTGTAGGTTTGCCTACGTAAACTTGGCAGACGTTTGGCCTTATCTGGTTCATTGCTACTCTGCTCGATAACTTGTGTGGCCAGCAGTTATATCACAATGGGTAAGTCGTTACCTTACAAATGGTTAAATGATATGTAATTAAATCCTCTTTCTTATCTCATCTGTATCTGTGCATGGTCTCAAAGTGCAAGACAACAGGATACCAAGTAAAGCTACTAGAAAAATTTTAAACTATATAAGGGGAGAGATCAAAACATGAAGTTTTATCAAGAAAAAAAAAGAGATTATTGATTCAAGAAGCTATGGATTATAATAGCTACCTTAAATCTACTACTTACGCTTGTACAACTCCATGCTTTGTCTCACCACTCCATCACAAAGTAAATTTCATCACTTAACCAGAATTTGTATTTCCTGCAGGTGCCAATTGGCTGATTATCACACTTTTTCTTATGGGGAAACTTGGAATCACATCCTCATTTGCAGTCATCTATGCATACACAGCAGAAATGATGCCTACGGTCTGTAATATTCTATATTGTCTTCAATCATATTTATAAAGTGCTTTTGTGATCTTGACCCTCTACAGGTGATACGCAGTGGAGGAGTTGGTGTCATGTCTACTTTTGCCCGCTGTGGCGCCATGTTAGCACCATTTGTGCCTTTACTGGTATATAATATATATAATTTTTCCTGCTTAGGATAATCCTTATGATTTTTCTTCATTATCCATTTAGGGTACCTATTATGAACCCTTGCCATTGTTGCTTTTTGGTGCCACTTCGCTGATGGCTGGCTTAGTTTCCCTGCTGCTGCCGGAAACATTTCACAAAAAGTTGCCTGATACAGTGCCAGAGGCCATTGCTTTGGGCCATAAAACAAAAAGGGATGATGGGCCACTTTACAATCAATGTGAGGAACATCAACAGCACTAGGAATCAGTTATGAAAACATAGGCTTAGTTTATGCTGTAGTTCTTAAAAATATTAGTTTTTGAAAGAAAAATATAAGAGTGATATTAATAATATTTAACAATTTTAATCACCAAAGAGTCCCTCGAATAATTCGGGATCTGTAACAACACCAAACCGATTTAACAATTTATATTTTATCTTTGGGTTACTCCGCAATCCGATTGGCTGATAAAATGAAAACCATTTATTTTCAGTCTCTTGCTCCCAGTTGGTCAACAGGTCATCGGGATGCAGCACAATCTCCTGTCGTCGACCCCAGAAATCCACATAGGCAAATTTTAATTGGTCTTTTTGATCATTAATATAGATGAAGCCTACTAAGTTTTTAGCCGCAAAACTTCCCAAAGTAAGTGTAATCAGGCCACTAACACCTATTGCGCTGCAAATTACCAAAGCTTCGGAAGACACATGCCCCGCTTGACTAAGAGCAAATACCAAAGGAGTGCCGGCCACTGTGACGACAGCTTGGTAGATTTTCAGCTTGTTAAATGCTGCGACTAGACGGATGAGGGGTAATCTGTATATTGGACGCCATTCAAAAAAGCCAGCATCGACTCGCATATCTTCCCTTCGAATGGGACTGGAACTAGGACTAGAACTAGGACTACGACTTAGATTGCTAGCTAAATTTGTAGTTGTGCCCAAGAGGCACTTTTGGTTTAGAGCCGATGGAACTGTGCATCGAATATTCCATCTGACTTTGGATATTTGTGATTTAAGTAAACGCGGCAGCACTAAAAAAATTAAATGATTTAATTTAGAAACAGAACGTTATAAATTTACACTTACTTGCTCTTCTAGATTCTGTTTGTGATTTACAGCTGATTCATGACCGTCAACTATCGATATATTAAGAGTTGCCCATCTACGATTTGGCGCGTGTTTTTAAAATGAATATTAGATAAGTGAACATTGGATTATTGGAAATGCTGTCTTCGGGTCATATCAACATCTGCATAACATAACTGATCTTCAGCATATCTGATTTTACACCAGAGTTGTCACCACTGACAAAACGAATAAATTAAAAGCTTCCGAAATATTTATAATATAAAAATGAGCGCCAGCCAATTTGAGCATTGAGCAATTTAATAATAGACTTACCCACCGGACGAACTGATGAGCAGAATGCAAAATCGTGAAGTCTTGTCAGTCGACGAATTCGTGTAGCCTCTTCTGCTTTTCGCAGATAATTTTATTTACAGTAGCTGATCAATATATTAGGTGCATAAAACATAACCTTTTCCAATAATAATTGTTAAATATAAAAAATAAAATATAAGTATGTAACGGTCTTTAAACTTTTGAACGTTCAAGATCAATGGTTGGTAAAATATAAGAAATTTCAAACGTTTAAGGAAATTGCAAGTTACATAGTATAACTACGTACTTGTTGTTGCTTATATTGGGCAAACAAAACAAGCAACAACTATAAATAGTTTTGAAACAATTTTGGCGTACAGCGAATTTGAAAATAAATCAAAAGAAACACAATGTGCAGTGAAAATAGAAAGGGCAAACAAGAAATAAAACATATGTAGATCAAAAGAGCAAGAAATAGATCCGAATAGAAATCAATGTAATTCGTACTGTAAGGTCAAAAACAATTTTTTACTTATGTGGATTAAACTTTCTAACTCTATCTAAAAGGCATGTCACTGGCATCGCTTGGAATCAGTTCCAGTTTTATAATAGGATGCTGCATAGCTGCTCAAATCGCACGTCGGGTGTCCACAAAGTTACTAAATCGTGGTGGCATTGTTCCCGTCCTGCTAAATGAGGCTATTGCTGCGGCAGAATTGTGTGCTTGCTGCTTTGAACTAATCATTGGTGAGTTGGAATTGTGAAGTAAATAAATCAAATTAAACATTTTTTGGCGTTTTTACAGTGGCTGATAACTATGGTGTGGCCACATATGCCGTCTTTTTGTTCATGCTCACCGTATGGTGGGGTAAAGTTTGGGGAGATGCTTCTGCCTGTCCCTATACCCACATGGAGGATGTACTCGAAGGACGGACCAGTTTCAAAGAGATGGCTTTGCGCACTTGGGCCGAATTGATGGGTGGTTGTTGCGTCTATCGAATCGTTCAAGTTTTCTGGTGGCTGGAATTCGCTGAAACCCATAAAGGTCGTGCTTTTCAGGAATGTAGTGCAGATCTTCAGGTACATCCCTATCTAGGAGCCGCCATCGAGGGAGTGGCAACCTTGCTATGTCGCCTCGCTTCGAAAGCCTTAAGTGAAAAGGAGCCAAAATTCAGCAGTTATATCGATTCTTTTATAGGGACCAGTTTAGTGGTGGCAGGTAGGGTGAGTCAGCGCCATCTTTGTGTGCAGCGTGGCTAATTCCAATTCAATGTGATCTCAATCTAGTTTACGCTTTCATATATATCTTGCTTGCAGCTTTCAATTTCTCCGGTGGTTATTTTAATCCCGTACTGGCAACCGCCTTGAAATGGGGCTGCCGCGGACACACAAATCTGGAGCACATCATTGTCTATTGGATTGGCGCCTGTGTGGGTGCCATACTTTCCGTGCCAGTTTTCAAGCTTACACCAGTGCGCCGTTTCCTACTCGGCGATTCTAGTGACGAGAAGCCAAAGCAGGCATAAACAGCAAAGAACATTAAACGTTAAATGTTTAAAATTTGTTAATCTTAACTTAAGTAATTGCGTGTACTTCTATATAACAGAATATGTATGTATATATTCATTTAATGAAAATAGAAGCCATTGAAATAGAACAAAATTTATTATAAATTTTGAAAGAAGCAAAAAAAGACATCCCAGTGGGCATTTCAATCTTTCAAATTATGTTAGACCCTGAAAGTACAGAATATTTAGTCAGTCTAACTTTATATTTACACAAACAAACATCGTAAAAACTACACAGAAAAAGTATTGGAGAAAAAAAAAAATATTAAAAAAATAAATCTACAATCATGATCACCGTTAGTAAAGTTTGTTGTTGCGAGCTCAAATGGGGCGCTTTGATTATAGCAATATGTGATCTAATCCTGACGGCCTGTGCATGTGGCGTTTCGATGTGTAAGTAATCCTTAAACCAATAAAATAGTATTCTTTTCCAGTCTTATCCTTATGAATTATCATAATAATCATTATCCTAGGGATGAAATATGACAAAACTGGTGAGATTTTCTTCTATCTTGGTCTCGTAGTCTTCATTGCTCACATCGTTGCTTGTATTCTGATGATCATTTCGGTCTTCGTGGTTAGTATATTATTATTACTTTATATTAATTTTAGTAAACGTTAACTTTTTAAATTCTTGTAAAGAAAAACAAATTGCTAATGATGCTATATTTGATTACACAACTGATTCGCGTCATCCTATCAATCATTATTATTATTTGGGTTATTATTTTGCTGATCACTCCAAGAAACAAGGCCGAAGAAGTAGCGGATGCCATTATGGCCAAATATGGTCATAGATATTCCTCTAACGACCTGATTATCTCGCTGATTGTAAATATTTTGATGCTTGGTAAGTTCCAAAATCAAATATGATTCGATTCATTGATTTAACTTTAATTGGTTGTCTGATCTGATCAACAGTTCTTGGAATTTGGTTCTGGATCATTGGCTATTCCTGGTACCGCAGTATTGGTGGTTCAACTCCAGTTGATTAATCAAGAGAACATTTTGTTTTCCTACGATTATAATATGGCATCAAAATTATTGTCTAATCGTAGGAGTTTAATAACTTTGGTAAAAAAAAAAGAAATTTAGTCACTTATTTTTTTCTGTGAAACCAATTAGCATAGATTTAGACTCTTTAAATAAGAGTTATTGGTGTAATATTGATACCCTAACAATTTTGAAGTTTCTCTTATATGAAATTTCACCGGTAAATCTGGCAATTTTTTTGGGTTTAACAATTTTCCATTTATAGAAATTATCCAAATTTTTTGTCGTGGTAAGTAAAAAATATTTAAATTGAATTTATATTATTAATCTTTTGTATAATCCATAGTTTCCCAGTGACTTCATATTCGCGTTTCTGTAATATTTGATTAAACTGTGTGGGGTCCTGAAAATTGACGTATGACTTACCAAGTCCCATTATATTCTAATGATTAAACCGCCTTGGTAAGTTATATAATAAAAATTGTTGAACAATTTGTTAATAATCTCTTATTTTAACTTAGATACCCAATGATCTGGATATCCCAGTTGTGACATATTCAAATATAGAATGCAGATGAAGACCAGACTCCATAATTATTATCAAATAACATCGAATCAACAAAATTTTATGAATATGTACACGTAAACAAAATTAAAAATTTAGAAACACTAATAAAGAGAAAAAATTAATAAAATTGATTTATTTAATATAGGGTATATATAACGTAAAAAGTTATAGTTATAGTTATAGTAGATATACTAGATATACTACTTTTCCTAGTTATACTAGATTTTATGAATACAAAAAAGCTTACATTTGATTGATTAAAATGTTAAGGAATGCTGTTCCGCATTGAAATAAGGATCACTAACTGTATCAATCATTGATATTATGCATAATTTCTTTTACTATCGGCATTGGAAAAAAAAACCTTAAATGTTTTAGCTAGCGACTAAGGAACCTTCTGCTATTGACTTTAACATAGTTGAGCCAAACGAGTAGGTAAGTAGCGTTAGAATTGCAGTAGTATATATATAACAGTTTCAATTTAAATATCTAATTTTAATTATTATAATTGGTCTTCAACAAGTATCGAGTAATTAAATTGAATTGTTATATAGAGAGTCGAAACTGTTATACCTATATACGACTGTTATTCTAACCCTACCTACCAACTCGTTCGACTCAGCTATGTTAAGTCAATAGCAGACGGTTCCTCAGTCGCTAGATAAAGTACCATCATATAGGTATAGTTAAGAAATATGTTTTTAAAAACAACATCTAATATTAAACTTGTGATTTTTAGAATCAAATTCCTAATTAGTATATTAACAAGCAATACTTTGTAAATCTTGTCAGATTCTGTCAAAATTTACAAACTTGTAAACGTCTTTATATATAAAAAATTAAAAAATTGTTGGTTTTTTTTTTCTTTTCATCATGGGTATACCATTAATAGAAAGAGGCTGGTTGTGTTTGAATTTAAGATGGGGAAACTTATTAACCGCCCTTGCCGATATTTTTCTCGCCGTGGCTTGTATTTTGATCATAAGATGTAAGTATTATTAACATTTTAAATAATTGTTTTTTTTTTTACTTAAACCAAATTTTGTTTCTCAACAGGGATGCATTGGTTTCATTATGGTGAAGTTTATGTGGTACTCATTGTGGTACATTCTATACATTTAATTGCATGTGTTATGCTCTTTATTACCGTATTTAAAGTATGTCTTTTAATATTTTTCAAAATTAAATATTTTACTATCTTCCCTTATAAATTTTTTATAGAGGGATTCCAGATTCGTTTTACCGTATCTGGTTTCAAAAATCATCCAAACAGTTGTCATATTTTCGGTGTTCTTCTGGCAAATCATTTATTTAAAGAATGTAACAGCAACATATTTGGCCCATGGTATATGCATATGTAAGTCAAATCTTATTTGCTACTGTATAATATATAATATATCTAATATATATGAATTTTATTTTGCAGCAACGAGTGTGTATTTTTGGTTCCTGGCGTTCTCCTTCCATCAGGAATTGTATGACAATGAAGAAGAATACTAAAAGTTATAAAGAAGAATACTAGAAATTATGATATAAGTATTATTTATATATCTTTGATATTAATGGCGGGTACAAGTTCAAATATGGTCGGGTATCGAAAACAAATATATATTTATAAATTAAGTGTAATAATAAAAATTGTATAATATAAAAATAAGAACATAATTAATAAAAAAAAACAAGAAAAAAAGAAATCTAACTATTTTTATTTTTAATAAAATAATTCAATTGAAAACTTAATACTAATAATAGTTAAAGAATACTTTGTGGTGAAGAAAAAAATGAAGATTTAACAAACGCAATTAAAATATATAGAAAAAACTATTTTAATACTGCCTAATTTGAGAATTACTAGACCCAGTAGCAATTGGTGGTGTAGTAGATAGAGATCGGAAAGTGGATTAAAAAAGAGATAAACTAGTCATTAAAACAGATATGCCGAAATAAAAGAAGGATACAAACTTTGCTTAGACCGAAGTTAAGCTTCTTTGCTCTTTTAAACTATCACAGTAGGCATTTATACATTGCATCATATCATTTTCATATATATTTGTTAAGATATAATATTTCTCATTCTTTTCAATTTTTCATAGTTTGCCAATCAGAAAATAATACAACTCTTTTCTACTGATCAAATAAATTTTTCTATAAAAACCAAAATTAAGATTAGGGACAATGGTTTACGAAAACGACGTTTGTGGTACGCAGTTGAGAGTGGCTGTTATATTTATAGGTGCCGTTGATATTGTTAATTGGTGTACGGGTGCTGCACTTGCAATTGCTTACAAAGAGGGTAATTAATTTTACATATTGAATTTGTTGTAAATTTCTTATATATATCTTATATATCTACCACAGATTTGTTTAAGAGCCGATTATGGGTTACTCTTACTATAGTTATATTATTCGTTCACATCGTCTCTTGTATTTTATTGATCATTTCGGCTTTTGCGGTATGTATTTTATGGTGAGATTTTTGATCAACTTTCATAGTTTTGAATTTTTTACTAGCGGAACAAATATCTGGTCATTTTCTACCTTATATCGCAATGTTTGATAGTAATCAATAATATTCTGACCGTCATTTTCGCGATAAAATTAGTAGCAAGTAACACACTTTATGATTACAGAACGATATTGGTTATTTTAACAATTCTATATGTAATGCAAGTAGTCTTCGCAATTTGGTTTTGGATCATAGTCTATTCGTGGTACCGCAAACTTGGTGGTTCTACCCCAGTTGATTAAATATCCAAAGAGGAGGTACAATATATAAATTTTTAATTTTTTATAGAAAAATTTATTTTGAATTTCTAATTTTTTTTATAGATCGTAAAATGCTGAAATAACTCTAAGTATTTTTTCATATATTTCACAAAATACGCGCCATATAATACCAATGTCGAAACCATGACTTGTCCGAAGATCAGCAGTAGATTCAGATAGTCGTACTATGAGCAACTTTATGTACGAAAACTCATATTCTTTGTTTACATAATCATCATATCATATCAATTTTCGATACTGTTTATTACAAAGTTAATTTAATTAACATTTGTAATCTGGAATAATCACTTTGTAAGTAAAACCAATTTCTAACTTTTACACCATTCCATTTACCCCTATTCCATTCCACAGCTACCAGTGTTTGAGAAGGCACACAGAAAAGTTAAACAGAGCCCGGCCTATGTCTATCCAAATTTACAATTCTATTTGAAAAATTTGGCCCCATCAAAAAATTGGATAAGTGCAAATGGTTTGGCAATTCAATGTACTGGTTTACCAAGAATATATTTCTCTATTAATAATAATATGGCATATTTATGTATCATAATTTTTTTGTTTGTGTTTAAGGAGGGATTGTAATTGTTTCTATGTTGGCATATGTCCATCCATGTCTTAGCAGTTTTTAGATCTTGAATTTTAAGCTTTGTGGTTGAAACTTGGTAAATCAGCTTTTTGAATGTGTATGTTGTACAAGTTGGAGATTTAGTTGAATTGGAAAATAAAATATAGGCATTATAAGAATAGTCGGTATCAAAAAACTAATAATACAGTTACAAACTAATAAAGGATCTTCAAATTAATTTACTTCAGCCAAAAATATAGCAAACTTAAATTAGCGGTTTATCAGAAAGACAAGAAGCATTCAAAATTGCATTATTACAGCGAACAAGGTTTGAAAAAATGACCCAAAGGCAATTGGCTTGATGGTGTAGTAGATAGAAACGGGCTCAAAACATGAATTAAGAAAGAGATGAACAAGTTCAATATTTTCTTTGATATTTTAAACTATCACAGTAGGCATTTATATATAAGTATCATATCATTTTCCATATATACTCGTTGAGGTATAGTATTTCTCATTCTTGTCAGTTTTTCAAAGTTTGGCCACCAGAAAATAACACAATTCTTTACTACTGATTAAATAAATTTTTCTACAAAAAACTTAAATTTAAATTGAGGACAATGATTACCCTTAACAAAGTTTGTGGTCTTGAATTAAAAGTGGCTGTAATAGTTTTAGCTGTCTTCGATATTATTAACTGGTGTATTAATGTGGTTGTTGCTGTTGCTTTGACAGACCGTAATAAGTTTGGCAAATTGAATTGGTTGTAAGTTACTTATATATATATATATGTATTATCTACCACAGGGGCCTTTCAAACCCGATTGGTGGTTACTCTTGCTGTGATTATATCATTTGTTCACGTCGTCGCCTGTATTTTATTGATTATTTCGGTTTTTGTGGTATGTATGTATGGTAAGTTTCTTGATCAAATTTTATAATTTTTAAATTTTTATTAGCGGAACAAATATCTGGTCATTTTCTACCTTATAACGCAATTATTTGTAATAATCTTTAGTATTCTGTGCGTCGTTAGCGGGATTGTAGTCTTAGCAAGCAAAGAAGCTAATGAAAACACAACGTTTGTGATTTTTATAATAATTCTATATATATTTGCAATATTCCTCGCAATTTGGTTTTGGATCATAGCCTATTCATGGTACCGCAAACTAGGTGGTTCTACCCCAATTGATTAAACATACAAAGAGGAGGTACAATATATAAATATTACAATTTTTTATAATAAAACTTATTTTGAATTTCGATTTTTTTTTTATAGATCTTAAAATGCTGAAATAACTTTCAGTATTTTTTCATATATTTCACAAAATACGCGCCATATAATACCAATGTCGAAACCATGACTTGTCCAAAGATCAGCAGTAGAGTGAGATAGTCGTACTATGAGCAACTTTATGTACCAAAAACCATATTATTTGTTTACATAATCATCATATCATATCAATTTTCGATACCGTTTATTACAAAGTTAATTTAAATAATACTTGTAATCTGAGATAATCACTTTGTAAGTAAAACCAATTTCTAAGTATTACACCATTCCATTTACCGCTATTCCATTCCACAGCTACCAGTGTTAAATAAGGCAAGCACAATAGCCAACCAGAGCCCGGCCTGTGTCTGTCCAAATTTACAATTGTATTTCGAAAATTCGGCCTAATAAAAAATTTGAGGAGTGCAAATGGTTTGGCATTGTAATGTACTGGTTTACCAAGAATATATTTCTCGATTAATAATAATATATATATGTAAACGATATTTTTTTTGGTTGTGCTTCGCTTAGTTTTAGTAATGCACCTTTTAGGTTTTAACAGCGATTGAAAGTTGTTTCTATGTATGTTGTTCTATATGTTCATACCCTTGCAAAGGATCAGATGTCTATCCGTTTCTTAACAGTTTTTAGACCTTGAATTTTAAGCTATGTGGTTGATACTTGGTAGATCAGCTGTTTGGAATTGGATTATTATTCCATAACAATAAAATCTTATATATATTTAAATTACTTCAGCAATACAAAAGCAAAGAAATAAGCTTTTTAAATACAAAAAATGCGTGTTCAACTTCCTGAACGAAGAAATAAATTATGTTTATTTTCTTGCATTGGTTTTCTATATGTACTCATAACACTGTACACTAAGTTTCAATCAGATCGGATAATTAATACAGGTGCAAACCAATAAACGATCTTCAAATTAATATACTTGCATTATTGCAGCGAACGAAGTGTAAAAAAGTGAGGCGCCCTGTGCTTACTAAATATGGCAAATTACCCGACCCGTGAGCAATTGGCTTAATGGTGTAGTAGATAGAAACGGGTTCTAAACATGAGTTAAGAAAGAGATGAACAAGTTCAATATTTTCTCAGTTTAATTAATTTTGCATTAAACAGATAAGTAGGAAAAATAAGAAGGATAAGTCAGTCTAGAATTGCAATGGAACTTTGCTTTGAACGAAGTAAAACTTTTTTGATATTTTGAACTATTACAGTAGGCATTTATATATATATATGTATTTTCCATATATACTCGTTGAGGCATAGTATTTCTCATTCTTGTTAGTTTTTCAAAGTTTGCCAAACAGAAAATAACACAATTCTTTACTACTGCTTAAATAAATTTTTCTACAAAAAAAAACCTAAATTTAAATTAGTCAGAATGGCTACGGTTAACAAGGTTTGTTGTTGCAAATTGAGAACAGCTGTAATAATTATAGCTATCTTCAATATTCTTGATTGGTTGATTGGTACTGCTGTTATTGTTGCTTTCATAAACCGTAATTATTTTTACATATTGAATTTGTTGTAAGATTTTTATATATAATTTTATATCATCTTCTATAGAAATGGAAGAATTCCGAATGGTGATTACTGTTGCTGTAGTTATATCACTTATTCACTTCATCGCCTGCATTTTATTGCTCATTTCGGCTTTTGCGGTATGTATTTTATGATAAGATTTGTGATCGACTTTCATAATTTTTAAATTTTTATTAGCGGAACAAATATCTGGTCGTTTGCTATCTTGTAGCGCAATTAACGGATTTGATTGGTGATATTCTGATTATCATTTTGATGATAGTTTTATTAGCCGGCCATAAATCTACAGAATTGAGTAAAACGGATTTGATTACAACAATAATTTCAAATATAATTTCATTATGCATCGGAACTTGGTTTTTGATCATAGCGTATTTTTGGTACCGCAAACTTGATACTTCTCCGGATGATTAAACGTCTTCAGGTGAGGTACAATATTTATTAAATTAATAAAAGAATAACTTTTTGCATATATTTCACAATTAATATCATGAAGATTCCAAATACGCGCTATATAATACCAATGTCAAAACCATGGCTTGTCCGAAGATCAGCAATAGAGTCAGATAGTTAACATTATTTGAGCAAGTTTATGTACGAAGAACCATATTCTTTGTTTACATTATCATCATATCATATCAATTTTCGATACCGTTTATTACAAAGTTAATTTAATTAATATTTGTAATCTGGAATAATCACTTTGTAAGTATTTCAATACCAATTTGTAACTTTTTACACCATTCCATTAACCGCTATTCCATTCCACAGCTACCAGTGTTTGAGAAGGCAAGCACACAAGCCAACCAGAGCCCGGCCTATGTCTGTCCAAATTTACAATTGTATTTCGAAAATTTGGCCTAATAAAAAATTTGAGGAGTGCAAATGGTTTTGCATTGTAATATACTTGTTTACCAAGAATATATTTATCTATTAATTAATAATAATATACATAATATATATATTATATATGTAAGCGATCATTTTTTGGTTGTGCTTCGCTTAGTTATAGTAATGCACCTTTTAAGTTTTAACAGGGATTGAAATTTGTATCTATGTATGTTGTTCTTTATGTTCATACCCTTGCAAAGGATCAGATGTCTATCCGTTTCTTAGCAGTTTTTAGACCTTGAATTTTAAGCTATGTGGTTGATACTTGGTAGATCAGAATTTTAAGCTATGTGTGGAATCGGATTAGTATTCCAACAATAAAACCTTATATATATTTAATTCACTTCAGCAATACAAAAGCAAAGAAATAAGCTTTTTAAATACAAAACTAGAAGGATGGGCTAACTTCGGCCACGCCGAAGTTCGGATACCTTTGCAAACTGTTCTTTTCAATTACATATAAATTACCAGAATTATAAGAAAGTATATAAAACTAATCATGCCCGTGGCTCCTAAAAAAAAAACTTACGAGTAAAAAATTTTTTTTTTTTTTGGTCCGATTGTTCCTATAGGTGCTATATCATATAGTCGGCCGATTCTGTTAAAACTCAACAGACACATTTTTATATATACCAAACTTACATATACCAAATTTCGAGTGAATCGCTGTTAAAATAACAAAGATTTTCATCTAAAACCAATTATTTGGCCGATCGTTCCTATGGAGGCCACGATTCTGAAAAAACTTTCTAGATATGTTAGAAAGTATATAAAACTTATAAATACCAAATTAAGTGATAATCGGTTTTAAAACAACCAAGTTATTGCTCGAAATCCATATTCATGACCGATCGTTCCTATGGGAGCTATATGATATAGTCAACCGATTTTGATAAAACTTGGTGTATATGTTGAGAAGTATATAAAACTCACAAATACCGGCTTTCGTAATATTTCGTTGAAAAATAACAAAGTTATTGAGGTTAAAGCTTATTCACGACCGATCGTTCCTATAGGAGCTATATGATATAGTCATCCGATCGGAATGATTCCGAGATATACAATGCCTGCAGCAAAAAGAAGCCTAGGTGCAAAATTTCAGCCCTGTAGCTTTAAGACAGACGGACAGACGGACGGACGGAGAGACGGAGAGACGGACATACGGACAGGGCTAAATGAACTCAGCTCATCGTGCTGTTCAAGAATATATATACTTTATATAGTCGGAGATGCTTCCTTCTATGCGTTGCAAACTTCTGACCAAAATTAATATACCTTTTTTGCAAAGGTATACAAATGCGTGTTCAACTTCCTGAACGAAGAAATAAACTATGTTTATTTTCTTGGTTTTCTTGCATTTGTTTTCTATATGTACTCATACACTGTACACTAAGTTTCAATCAGATCGGATAATTAATACAGGTGCAAACCAATAAAGGATCTTCAAATTAATATACTTGCATTATTGCAGCGAACGAAGTTTGAAAAATTGAGGCGCCCTGTGCTTGATGGTGTAGTAGACGAAACGGGCTCGAAACTTGAGTTAGGAAAGAGATGAACAAGTTCAATTTTGCATTAATATACAGATATACAGATTACATACAGATAAGCAGGAAAAATAAGAAGGATAAGTCAGTCTAGAATTGCAATGGAACTTTGCTTAGAACGAAGTAAAACTTCCTTGATATTTTGAACTATCACAGTAGGCATTTATACTTAAGTATCATATCATTTTCCATATATACTCGTTGAGGTATAGTATTTCATTCTTGTCAGTTTTTCAAAGTTTGCCAACCAGAAAACTGATTATTACTGATTAAATAAATTTTTCTACAAAAAAAAATCTAAATTTAAATTAGTCAGAATGGCTACGGTTAACAAGGTTTGTTGTTGCAAATTGAGAACAGCTGTAATAATTGTAGCTATCATCAATATTATTGGTTGGTTGTTTGGTGCTGCTGTTATTGCTGCTTTCATAAACCGTAATTATTTTTACATATTGAATTTGTTGTAAGTTTTTTATATATAATTTTATAATATCTTCTATAGGAGTGGAAGAATTCCGAATGGTGATTACTGTTGTTGTAGTATTAGCACTTATTCACTTCGTCGCCTGCATTTTATTGCTCATTTCGGCTTTTGTGGTATGTATTTTATGATAAGATTTGTGATCGACTTTCATAATTTTTAAATTTTCATTAGCGGAACAAATATCTGGTCGTTTGCTATCTTGTAGCGCAATTAACGAATTTGATTAGTGATATTCTGATTATGGTTTGGACGATTGTTTTATTAGCCGGCCATAAATCTACAGAATTGAATAAAACGGATTTGATTACAACAATAATTTCAAGTATAACTTCATTTTGCATCTGAACTTGGTTTTTCATCATAGCGTATTTTTGGTACCGCAAACTTGATACTTCTCCGGATGATTAAATGTCTTCAGGTGAGGTACAATATTTATCAAATTAATAATAAAATAACTTTTTAATTTCAAATTTTTTTACAGATCGGAAAATGCTAAAATAACTTTTTGCATATATTTCACAATTAATATCATGAAGATTCCAAATACGCGCTATATAATACCAATGTCGAAACCATGACTTGTCCGAAGATCAGCAGATAGTCGTACTATGAGCAAGTTTATGTACGAAGAACCATATTCTTTGTTTACATTATCATCATATCATATCAATTTTCAATACGGTTTATTATAATGTTAATTTAATTATTATTTGTAATCTGGAATAATCACTTTGTAAGTAAAACCAATTTCTAACTTTTACACCATTCCATTCACCGCTATTCCATTCCACAGCTACCAGTGTTTGAGAAGGCAAGCACACAAGCCAACCAGAGCCAGGTCTATATATGTATGTCCAAATTTACAATTGTATTTCGAAAATTTGGCCTTAGCAAAAAATTTGAGGAGTGCAAATGGTTTGGCGTTCTAATGTACTTGTTTACCAAGACTGTATTTCTCTATTAATAATAATATATATATGTAAACGATAATTTTTTTGATTGTGCTTCGCTTAGTATTACTTATGCACCTTTTAAGTTTTAATAGTGATTGAAAGTTGTTTCTATGTTGGCATATGTTTATACCCTTGCAGAGGGTAGGGTTAGAATATTCGTTAGATCTACACGATGCCATTCCACACCTGCAAGTATTTGAAAAGGTCTCTGTATGACCCCATTTACAATTGTATTTAATGTTCCTGTTTATGAACTTAAATCTGACCAATAAATAAGATGTAATACAGTAGAATACATCAATAATGTTTGGAATCTTACCAATCCAATTTTATTTCAATACATCTAGATGTATAATGTAGTCTATAAAAGAGTTAAATTACAAAATCTATTTTAGGTTAAAATTATTTGATTTCAACAGGATTTGGAGGTCGTCGACGACGTGCACGTCTGGTCACCCGTAATATGACCTCGTCATTGACACGTTCAAATTGATAATCGCTTTGTCCAAGTGAACAACGTTTGGTTACGGTGGAAGAATCGCTATTAAAACTGCCGCTCAAATTCAGGGTCTCATCAATGGTCACATGTTGCTGTTCAGCTGTTGGTTCTACAATTTCCCGAATTGGTGTCTCTGGTGTTACTTCGGAATTTTCTGTGATGTTAATTTTACGCTTTTTTAAGGGTGTCTTTTCTGTAGCCTTTTCCACTTCAGGTTTTAACAATTTAATTGGACTTTCATGGTTGGGAGATCGGCTAAGAATTTTGATGAGATCCTGTTTAGCTGTATTTTGCTGAGCTTTTGTTGAAGTAGATGTTACAATTGACTCATCAGGTGATGTCTGATGCAGTTGCTCTAGAGCCGATTCTAATGTATCCATTTCGATGCTAAAATTTTCAATTAGTTGCTTGTCTGATTGTTTCCCTTGCTGGAGATGCTGATGATTTTCTTCGGCAGTAGTCAAGACATTAAGAGCCGCTTCAAGAACCATTTCGTGGTCATTATGGTCAATTTTAGTAGAATCAGGCTGTGCATACATAACGGTCGAAGACTTCGACATAGGCAATGTATTAGAGGTTAATGGAACTGCAACATTTTCATCTATTCCATCCACACGAACAGCGATATGTTCAATGTCCATCATAATGGGCAAACGTATATCTTCAATAATTTGTATTGAAGGCTTCATCGTCGTGGCTGGATCTTCATAGTCGGTGTCTAAAGTTTTGTTTGGCATTTTGGCTTTTATTTTTTTTACTGGACTGGGTCGTTTTGGTGTGGGCTTATCTTCGTCAGCCAATTCTGAATCTTGTTCACTTTTATTTTCAAAAGTTGGTTTTTGCTTTTTTGGTGTAGTTTGACTTGCTTTTAAAATATCTTGTATTTCTGTAGTGTAATGCGTCTCTAAATTATGTGAACCTTTACCTTTAGCTGACGCTTTGTCTGCTACCGAATCTTCTTTGCTGTTTGGCTGAGCCAAAGTTGCTTGTGTCTTATTAGAAGATGCCGAAGGAGCTTTTGAGTCGTCGGAAAAAGAAAAATTTTCCCTTTTGGAAAATATTTCAGTATACAATATTTCGCTCAGAGTCTGGGGCTTTATAGTTTCTTTATGATTTGGAGCATCAGTTATTAATACTTTTAGATCGGGCATTTTTGCTCTCGATATTATTCCATCTTTATTCGTCGGCTCAAAGATAATTTCACTGAAACTTTCGACTTCTGACTTTTGTGGTTTGTAGCCTAAAATATCTTCTTTTGGAACTTGATCGTCGGACACTGTAGTTTCTTTAATTTTTGTTGATTCGGTGGATATTTTTATAGGTGTATGCACTTTTTCTTGTTTCTTACAATCTATGATATCCTCTTTTGGAGTTTCTACATTGGGTGGCAAAACTGCTTTTTTGTTATCCAGAGTTATAATTGATTTAGTAGTTGTTGATTCTGTTAAAATATCTTTGAAAAAGAAGTCTTGCTCTTTTGAAACTTTGTTATCCAAAGTTCTATTTGATTTAGTAGTTGTTGATTCTGTTAAAATATTTTTTGAAGATTGCTCTTTAACACTGCTTTTTGTATGACCTGGGGCTTCTCCATTTGAAACTCTCACATCTGGAGGTATTATGGCTTCCGTTCTTTTTGGCCCCACGGCAATTTCTTTGAAAGTTTGCTCTTTCCAATTTACTTTGTCACGATCGGCATGGGGCTCCATTGAAACTTCTACATGACAAGTTTCTTTTCCAGTCTTTTTTGACTCTGCCACGATTGTTTGCTCTAAGGATATCATTGTATGTTGACCTTTATCTTCTTTTCTATGATCTTTGAAGAAGTTTCGAGGGTCTGTTTCCTTTACTTCTTCTTTTAAGTGCTTTTGCCTTTGCTCAGAAGCGGAACTTTCATTACACTTTGTTTCACATTTTTGCATTGGAGTGTGCTCCGTAGCTTTTCTTTCGGATGAAATCAAATCAAGACCAGGTATTTGAGGCATTATTACTGATTTTACATCCAAGTTAAAATTGCTAATTTCAGGATTTGTAATATCTTCTACTTTCGTATTTACTGATGACTCCAATGATTGATCGATTAGTTTATGTTCAACAGACTTTACATCGCGTTGAATACTCTTGGTATTTATTGTTTTAGTTGAAAGATTTTGATCCACCGGAAGAGTTGCAAGTTCTATATTGGATTTCGAAACATTCTCCATTACCATTTTGGTGTTGGGAATGCAATTATCATCCTGATCATTGGTTTCATCACCAAAGAGTGTTTTTATGGTCTCAGATTTCAACTTGTTTGAGCTTTGCTCCCGACTGAAAATACAAATCAAACTAATATTGTCGTATATAATATATCATACAGTGTTTGTACATACCTAGGACCACTAGGTGCGGTTCGTTGGCGATTACGTGAGGTGGAACGTCGCCGGTTTTGATAGGGCTTCTCAATGCTAACCCGATTCCGGTGACGTTCGTCTTGATGCGAACGTTCGTCCTGGTGGGAACGTTTTGGGCTACGACTACGACGACGTTCCCTTTCATGTCTTCGTCCTTGTTCTCTTTGTCGATCTCGTTCTTTTTCCCGGTCACGCTCCCGATTCCGGGTATCATTATAACGATGTTGCGTGGAAGACTTTCGACTATGTCCAGGAGATGGGCTTCGGGATTTATGTTTCGTTGACGTATCAATATGTTGCCTATTACTTTTAGCAGGCTTCACAATGGTCTTGCTTTGTGCTGTGCTCTCCACTGTGGCAGTCTTTTTTCCTATTTCTTCTCGAGTGCCACATTTGTCAGCAGGGATAACATTGTCCAAGGCACCAGCATTTTGTGCTGTGCTCTCCACTATGGCAGTCTTTTTTCCGATTTCATCTCGGGTGCCACATTTGTGGGCTGGGATCACATTGTCCAACGCACCAGTGTTTTTTACTGGTTTTTCTGTTTTCGGACGTTTTTGGCTAGGACCTGCTTCACGTACAGAATCTTCAACACCTCTGTCTCTTTTCCGGCGGAAACATAAATCATCTTTTCTGCATTGGAAATCGAGAGAGTTAATCTACAGAAATACGGAAACCGACTAAGCCATCACGTTTACTTACTCTTTTCTTAGCTCTGCTATCATCGTCTCTTTCCGTTTAACCTCCGCCTTGGCCGTATCTAACAGATTTTGCAAATTAACTTCCATTTGTTTGATCTGCTTCTGTAGCTTGGTATTCTGTGCTTTTAGTCCTTCGATCTCGACCTCAGCGGCTTTATATTTGTCTTCCAAAGCCAATAGCTCCTTGGATCTCTAGAGAACAAAGCAAGGCATAGTTTAAATTACCATACGCAATGAAAATTTTACATCCCTCTTACTTTATCTTCGGCTTCCTTGAAGTCATCCAGATCATCATAAATATCCAGTTCGTCCTCCAACATTTTAATTATTGGTTTTGATGGTCTGTCGAGCAAAATAAACAGAGAGATTAAAACAAAGAATATGCAAGAGATCAAAACATCTGTGTTAGTGATGAGTGAGAAATGCGCGCGAAGAACTATCGATAATCTTTGACTGTCCTACAACTTAAAATTATTTCTTTCATTTTAAACTAAAGTAATGGTAGAGTATTATAAGCAGTAGTATGATATTATTTTAAGTTCTTGTGTTCTTATCTCAAATCCTGGGTTCTTCATTTCCGTATGCGATATTTAATAGACTGTTGTCTTTTTTGCTTTTAAATGTTACCGCCTAATCGTGGTTGCATCGATAACGACCAGCATTGAGACTTTGCGCGCCTAATTCCCCGTAGACAATTGCAATTGTATTCGTAATTGTAATCAGCACAAAGCTGACATAAACAAATAAATATTTACGTTGAATTGCAATTTTTAGGTACAGTATAATTCCAGCCATTGCCATGGATCCAACTATATCTGTCTCAAAGGTAAGCAATTGTTGCAATATGAATTCGACTTAAAGTCATAATTTTTTGTGTTTCGTTATAGGGCTGCTTTGTTTATAAAAACGGAGCAACCCGAGCAGCCAAAACCAAGATGACACCAAGCAAAATAAAACGCAAGCGCAGCTTAACAAATACCAGTCTTTTGGGTACGGAAATCACCACGCAACCCTTCTATGCCGCTTACAGCGAGATTTGGCATCAATTCCACGAACACATCCTGCAACTGCATCACGAGAGTTATGCCCGCACACTGGACCAACTAGTGCAGTATCTAGAGATAGATATTGACACTGAAAGGCAAGATGAGATTCTACCAACAGCTGCTTTGCTTACTGGAATCAATCAAACGGATCATTTGAAACAATTCGATGCTCTGACCCAGCGTGTTCAGGGTAGGGCTAGGGTTTGTGTTCTTCAATCCCGGGATTGTTCCACGCTCAAGGGAGCCGTAGAGACAATGGTATTTAGTCTTATCGAAGGCAATCCAGATCAGGAGCAGGACTCTGAGGAACTACTAGAGGTAGAGGATCGCGATCGTAAACGTCTGCGACGATCCCAATGCACTATGAAGCATCTTAACTTCTGGTATTCAAACAATTTTCAATTAGGGCAGCGCAAACCCCAATTGATCATCATTTTACCAGACTTTGAATGCTTCAGTAGTCAAGTGCTACAGGATTTAATTCTCATACTGAGCTCCCACTGCACTGTACTTCCATTTGTTTTAGTCTTGGGTGTGGCTACCGCTATGACTGCAGTGCATAGTACTTTACCTTATCAGGTGACGAGCAAGATTAGACTGAGAGTATTTCAGAGCCAAGCTGCTCCCACAGGATTAAATGAGGTACATTTTTCCCTGTATTTTCTTTTAATTTTCAAACTTATCCTCTCTCCTGTTGTAATTTCAGATTTTGGACAAAGTGATCCTCTCGCCCAAGTACGCTTTTCATCTCTCCGGCAAGGCTTTCAAATTCCTCACACACATATTTCTTTACTACGATTTCTCTATACAGGGATTTATACAAAGTTTTAAGTATTGTCTTATGGAACATTATTTTGCTGGCAATGCCTTTGCCCTCTGCACTAGTTATACTCAGGCTTTGGCTAGGATTAAACTGATGACTCCAGACGATATAGAAACTATAAGACGTCTACCCTCTTTTCGTCCATATGTGGAAGAGATTAATGATTGTAAACGTGTTATTGCCATTCTAACGGATGATGATTATCTAAAAAAGAAGTTGCCTCAACTATTGCGCGATTGTCTACTACATTTCCTAAATTTTCGTTGTGCCCTGGAATTTGTTACGGAATTGGTTGGTGATCTGCCACGCTGCCCTTTGGGTAAACTAAGACGAGAACTGTATGTGCTTAGTTTGAATAGAAAAATAACTTTATTGCCAGAGTTTAAGGAATGCTGGCAGATGCTAAGTTTCCTTTCTAAAGATGAATTTGTCGCCAAATTGTTGAAATGTGTTGCCAAAACCGAGGAGTTTATGCAGCAAGAGATTGCTCCTTTGGAGCTAGGTGAAGCATGTTTGGCTGTGATGCGTCCCCAACTGAATGAAGTTAAACAGCTCGTAGACGATGTAGTCTTGGCTTCCATGGAGGCTTCTCCACTACCACCCGAGGGTCAATCAGAATCCCGTCCGATTACTTCACGGCAGGAATTAAAGGCACAATTGTTACAGCGTAGTAAACAGGATCATCAGAATATTACCGAGTTTGCCAAATCACTGCAGCGTATCTTACAGTACATCGAAAACGATATAGTCCTTCCTCATTTGCGTCCACTCCAAGAGGCTCCACCGTTACATGAACTCTACGTTTTTGCTGACATTGCCACAGTGCGTCGGAACATAATTGGTGCACCACGCGCTGCGCTGCACACGGCATTAAACAATCCTCACTTTTACATGCAATGCAAATGCTGTGAACTCCAGGAATCGCAGCAATTGATAGGCACTTTGCCAGATCTTTCAGTGGTGTATAAATTGCATTTGGAGTGTGGTCGAATGATTAATTTATTTGATTGGCTGCAAGCTTTTCGAGCGGTAGTGCGCGTTAATGATGGCCAAGATGATCAGAACATGGAACAGGAGCAAATTGATCCTCAGATACAGTAAGCATTAAATATGCATGATTCTAATTCAATTTATTTATTTTTTTTTTTCGTTTATAGGGCCCGCTTTACACGTGCCGTGGCTGAGTTGCAGTTTCTGGGCTACATAAAGATGTCCAAGCGTAAAACGGATCATGCCACACGCTTGACGTGGTAGGCCATCAAGATCAGATAGTTTATATTTTGTTTGCTATTTATTTTCTTTGAATTACATAAGCACAAAAATTAGATATCATTTAAAAGCGCGTATAGTAAATATCAACAAAATGCTAATTCCGGTCAAAAGCTTCTTTATCCTGCATAGGAATTATTTATCCGCCCTCCATTTACATCAATTTGAGCGTTTCAATTGCCGATGCAATTCGTTCGATTTCTGTTCGCGATTCGGTCAACTTTGTCTCATTTGCTGTTTGGACCTCGGCTGGCACCTTGGTGACATAATCATTAGCCTGCATTGCTTGCTGGAGTTTAGCCACAGTCTGGACCAATTGATCGTTTTTCTTCTGCAGCTTGGCAATTTCTTTGTCTGCCTCAATAAGACCCTTTAGTAACAAATGAACCTCACACTGACCAGACACTGTTAGGATGGCACAACCAGCTGGTGGTGTTGTGTCAAATGCGACAGTGGAACAGTAAGCAATGGTGGCCAAATCACTTGCGTAACGCTTAAGAATCTCATTGGAGGCGGCATCATCAATGCACACAATATAAGTCTCGGTCTTAGTCTTGTTGGGCAGATTATAATCCGATCGGGCAGATCGTATGACGCGTGCAGCCTTTTGCACAAACTCCACATCGGATTCAATTTTCAAATTGCGCCAAGAGATGTTGCCTTGAATAAAAGAAGATGTAGAGATAAACAAGAGTATAAGAAATGGTTATTTTAGGGTCAACTTACTGGGATAACTGGCTATACAAATACTGGCAGCAGGTTGAGCCCGGGGCAGACGCTGATACAACTCCTCGGTTATAAAGGGCATGAATGGTGAGAGCAGACGCAGTCCATAGTCAAGGCACACGTAAAGGGTACGCCGTGCAGCTGTCTGTTGCTCGGTTGTGCCGCTCTGGAAGATTGGCTTCAAACATTCCAAATACACATCACAAAGGTCATAAAGCCAAAAGGCGTAACACGAACTGGTCACAGCAGCAAAGTCATAGGTCTCAAATCCCACATTGCACGACTCAATAGTGGCCGAAAGCCGGGACAGAATCCAGGCATCCATTTGATTCACTGATGTGGAACTTACATTTGTGTTGAATTTCTCATCACCATTAAAGTAAAGTAAAGCAAATTTAGTGGCATTCCATAGTTTGTTGCAGAAGAAACGATAGCCCTGAACACGATTGATGTCCAGATTGATATCCCTGGCCTGGGTAATATAAGCACAGAGGGCAAAACGTAAGGCATCTGAGCCACACTCTGGTATACCCTGAGGATAGTCCTGTTTTTGTCCCGCCTTTGCTTTCTCGATCTCGCGTGGATCCAGATTCGAACCAACTAATTGAGCATGTAAACCTTCTAGTGTGATGCCATGTATCACATCCATGGGATCAATTACATTTCCCAAAGATTTGGACATTTTACGTCCATGGGCATCCCTAACCATAGGATGCAGATAGACCTCACGGAAGGGTAGTTTGCCCAGCAGTTTCTGACCGAAGAAAACCATGCGGGCCACCCAAAAGAAGAGAATGTCGTGACCCGTCTCCAGCAAAGAATTTGGATAGAAGGCCTGCAAATCCTTTGTCTGATCTGGCCAGCCAAAAACAGAGAAAGGAAAGAGACCTGAACTAAACCATGTGTCCAGCACATCCTCATCCTGCTTGAGAACTATTTTGCTTGAATCCACTTTGAAGCGATCCGCAGCCTTAGCCAATGCCTCTTCCTGACTGCGGGCCACAACCCAGAACTCCTCATCA
Source organism: Drosophila neocordata (assembly GCA_018903615.1). NCBI lineage: Eukaryota > Metazoa > Arthropoda > Insecta > Diptera > Drosophilidae > Drosophila > Drosophila neocordata. The sequence continues at coordinate 593,732 of JAEIGI010000014.1, forward strand.
TCAGACTAGGAACAAAGGAATAAAGAGTTAGCAAACAGAAGGGACGAATGGTTCCAAACTCACCGTCTCCTTGTTGATGCTGGGGTCGTTAAAACTAACATGATACGCAGGAATACGGTGTCCCCACCACAGTTGCCTGGACACACACCAATCGCGTATGCCATCCATCCAGTGGTACCAGGTCTTCGTATGATGTTCAGGCACAATCTTCAGCTCACCGGAACGCACAGCTTCTGTAGCTGCAGCAGCCATATCCGAGCAACTGACATACCATTGAGGTTTGATAAGAGGTTCCACAACATCCTTGGATCGACTGCAAATCGGCACAACCATAGCATTGTTGATGGTCTCCCGGTATAGTCCCAATTCCTTGAGCTTCTCAAGCAACAATTTGCGGCATTGAAAACGTTTAAGACCAGTAAACTCGCCGTAGTCTCCAATGATCAAGCCATCATCATTGAATATGGTTATAAAGGGAAGATTGCAACGCTTGCCCACTTCATAATCATTAGGGTCATGGGCGGGGGTTATCTTAACGGCACCTGTGCCAAATTCCATATCCACAAACTCATCACAAACGATAGGCAGACGACGATTGGAGAATGGATGACTGACAAATTTGCCATGCAAGTGCTGATAACGTTTGTCCTGGGGATGAACAGCCACAGCAGTGTCTCCCAGCATGGTCTCTATGCGAGTTGTTGCCACAATTATTTCCTCTTCCGAATTTTCCACTTTGTAGGCAAATTTAATAAGCACTCCAAACTCTACTTTCTCATCGTACCCGGGAATAGAAAGGAAAGTGCGTCCTGGGATCTCTATTTTATCTACTTCAATGTCGGAAATAGCTGAGCGTAGAGTGCACGACCAGTTGACCAAACGGGAACTGCGATAGATGGCACCATCTTCATGCAAACGGACAAAGGCTTCAGTCACTGCACGACATAATTTCGGATCCATGGTGAAGGCAACGCGCGACCAGTCATAGGAAGAACCCAAGGACTTTAGCTGGTTATATATGCGTCCACCCTTCTCACGCCGCCAGTCCCAAATGCGTTCAATGAACTTCTCTCGACCCAAATCGTGACGGGAAAGTTTTTCATCGCGCCAAAGCAATTTCTCAACCACCACCTGGGTGGCTATGCCGGCATGATCGCAACCCGGCACCCACAATGTGGTACGACCCTTCATGCGATGATAGCGAGTAATAGCATCTTCTATGGCATTGGTCAAAGCATGACCCAAATGCAGTGAGCCCGTCACATTTGGTGGTGGAATGACCATAATAAATTTCCCATTGGGGTTGGGTGAATCAATGGAATCACGCTACAAATTAAGAGTAAATTCATTTTTGCTGAGGGTGAATACTTTCTTATTTCTACTTACACCATATTCTGGCTTGAAGAAGCCTTCTTTCTCCCACCAACTATACCATTGGGCCTCCACATATCGTGGACTGTAAGCGTCCGGCAACGGACCGCTCAAGTCCTTCTTTTCACCTGGTGCTGTCTGAGCGGTATATACAGCAGCTTCTTTTACTTCTTTTGTCCGCTTCTGCAAAAAGACGCTAGCATGAATGAAACCATAACAATAGTAATTAACTTTCACCCAATCGCAATTACAAGCAAAATTATAACCTAGATTCGATTCCCTCTTACTCTTTACTTGCAGCATAATGTTCATTAACTCTAGATATTGCCACATACCTCGGGTTTTTCCTTTTTCTCCCCTGCAGCTGGTGCAGCTGCCTTTTTATCCAGTTTGGCTTGCAATTTGGCCAACTTCTCAGCTTTTAGGCGCTCCTTTTCCAATTGTTTTGCTGACTTTGGAGGATCGCCGGTGCCCGCTGGCGTTTCATTTTGCTGTCCTGGAGCTGGCTCTGGCATTGTCTCTTTTTGACTTCGTTCAAATCGACTGCTCTAGTCTAAAATCAATTAAAGCTGATGCAATTTGTTCAAATCTTGTTTGTTGATTACTCACATTAAGAAAAGGTGAAAACGTGTGCAGTTTCAGCCAGACTCCAACTAGAACGATACCGATGACAATATAAACTATCACTTATCGATTGTCATTATACGTAACGTAACGATTACCCGGCACCATAAAGGTATTCAAAAAGGAATCGGGAATTCCTAACCGATTTCCTTACTCTTATTTCATGGGCTAAAGAGAAGCGTTTTTATATTTTTTATAACATTATACTAGAATATTGTGTTGTTCGTTGTTTAATAAACTTTTATGAGCACAAAACTAATGATTTGTTTTGTATTAATTATGTTCTTTTTAACCTAACGACAAAGTAAAGTTATAAAAAATATTTTATGGAAATGTTAGTCCACAATCTCAGCATCTAGTAATAGTAATCTGATTAATATACAAATAATTTGTTATATTATATAAAATATTCTTTAGATTCTCTTGTATTCAAAATACGTTGGGCAGATGGCGCTCAAAATTGTTCGTGTCCTCAGTTTTCTTAACAACCTTAACTACGACTTATCATTAAAGAAAACACACAAAATATATAGATATGTACCATGTGTGTGCAACATCCCAGACTCAGTCTCAGCCTCTGTCTTTAACTGCGACAGCGGCTCATCTTCACCAGCATCAAAGATTCCATGCAACGGCACCAGCTGCTGCTGCCGCTGCTGCGGCTCCAAAATAAAAAAGGTGCGTTTCATTTTTTTTTTTTCGGTAACTCAATCATATGTTCTTTCTCTTTCTCAGGTTGTACTTGTATTTACCTCATTTCGAGGCAGTGTTGCAGCTTGCAACCGGCTTCGGGGTTTTAAGTGTGTTTTCTTCTTCTTTGTTTTTTTTTTTTTTTGTGTCATGCTACTCAATGTGCGACAGATGTTTTCGTTTTTCTGCCTCATCTCTTCTTACCTTCTTTATTTATGTCGACTTTTTTGCACCTTGTTTTACCTTTGCCTTACCTTGGATTCGGACTGGGTTAAGATGCTGCTACTTTTACTACACCATTTACTCCAACTCCACAACTATAGTAAACAAAGGAGATTGTCTTGTGCTCATGAATGAAATGATGAATGGGGCAGGAAGAAAGGTTGAATCAGTGTAAGGAGTACCGTAGCATAAAGACATTTCCGCACCACATGGCCAGGAATCGATGAATTGAGCAACATATGCATAACGAATCAATGGCCTGATATAAAAAGGAAGTTCGCAACAGGGTTCAAAAGGACATAGAGACATTTGCCTATAAAGGTATTATATTTTTAATCGTTTAAACTATGGGGTATACTTAAATAGTTGTTTGACTTTAAAATTTAGTATAAAAGCTCATCTTCTGAATTAATTTTGTTAAATTTGTAGATTTTTATAGTTATTTAAGACACTTTCCTTATTTTTTCGAGATTAAAATATTTATTTTATATAAAATTGTATTAAGTTCTCTATTTTTAAGAGTAATTTGATTGAATGAAAGAACCAGAAAATACATTTCAACTCCTTAAAAAACATTTCCGTAAATACGTTTAATGGTAAGGATTTTGAGGTTTTTTCTCTTAGTGTAGCCATGCGTGCCTCACAAAAACAACAGCAAAGGCAAGGCGAAGAAAAGGTATTTAGGTAGACGGGGGCGAACCCAGGCGAAGCGAACAATTTCACTTCGGTTCATTCGTTCGCTCTTTGCCATGTTCCTTGCCTCATTCGAATTTTGTCCGTGCAACGTAAAGGACGTGTTGTCTCTCTTTCCTCTCTGTCTCTTTTGGTTTGGTTTTTGCTTTATAAATTTTCGCGCCACCCCAAAAACAACAACCAAGATACAAAAAAGAAAAACACACTCACACACATACAAAAAACGAGTGAGGGCAACAAACATTTAGTTTAGTTTTGAGGCCAGTGACGTCAGACGGTAACGGCGAATGAAAATCTAACGAATTTCCTAGAAAAAATTCAAGTGTTGTGTTGTGTGAGTGTCGCCAAAATGTCTGCGAATAACCATGCCGAATCCGCCCCCGCAATGTCAGCAGCTTCCTCGGCTGCCGCCTCCTCGGAATACCTGAAACGCACCTGCCTTATTTGCGGATGTCATACAAATCAAACTATCAACATTTATGAGCCGCGCTCGGGACCAAATATTGTGCAATTAATACAGGCGAAATTTAAATTTCAGGTAAATGAATAAAAAAAAACAAAAAAAAAAAAATAAATAGGTGAAATGTATTAAAAAGTTGTGGGAGTGAGCGAGAGTAGAAAATCGATAAAACTTTGTGAGTGAGTCATCCAAGTTACAATGTCCTTCGACAGGAGGAAAAAAAAAATAAAATAAAAAAAAAAGAACACCGATGTTTCTCCTTCTACTACCATTATTGTGGAAATGGAAGTGTGTGTGCGAACGAATGAGTGCTCGTTTCATGTTGGGTTCAAAGGGGATGAACTTCGGGGTAGTAGGGGTCCAAAACGACAGCATCCAGGCAGAAATATTTTAAATGCCAAGAGACCAAAGCTCTACTTCTCTCTTCCACGTATCCTTTAGCTTGTTTTTCTTCTTCTTCTTTTTTGTTGTCAAGCCTTCAACTTGGGTTTCTGTGTCACCACATTTGAAACAAAACCGAATCCTTTCCGGTCATAGTTAAGCAGCTGGTGTATTTCCCTCTGTTGGTAATTGGACACTTTGCATATGCCACTTATTTAATTTTCAATATTTTCCCCTTACCCATTTGTAGATAACTCTCAACAGCTTGTCCCAATAGAATCAACGATGGGAACAACAAGCATTTCTATGGAAATGCATTTTTGGTATTCAATTACAGGACGCTGCTAGTGGCTACCTGTTTACCCGCTCTCCTTTCCTTTTATCTGTTAGTGCCCTTAACCTGATCTTCTCACAGAAATTGAGGTGGATCAACTGGCAGTTAATGTGATGCGACAATTCGTCTCTTTTATTATGATTGCTGGGTAAAATCACAATATCTGCGGGTTAAAAACGAATCTTTGAAAACCTTACTTTGGCTTGGTTTCTTCTTTTTTTTTTGTTTACTTGAACGACAGCTGCGATTTTTTGCAGACCAAACCAGAAGAGGCCCTTATAATATATATATATATATTTGTGTGTCTGTGTACTTATGTATATCTCTTCTGCTTTATCAGTTCCCTTTTTTCTTCTTCTTTTCGCATATCCATCATGGGTAAAAACCTTTAGAAATTGTCTGCCTGTTTGTTATTTATTTGTTCCTTAACCTGGACTAGTCTTTAATTTGTAAGCTGTTTTTCTTTTTTTTTTTTGTGGCACAATTGTGAGATCATTGAATATAATTTATTTACTTTGTTTATGAAGTCTTAGAAATGAAAATTTGAACTTTGTCTAGTTTGTTGAGGGTCTTCTTAAGGGCTATTTTTTGTTTTTGTTTTTGTTTTTGGGGAACTCGTTTTTAGGGCTTCTCCAAAAAAGAAACAAAACTAAAAAGGAAGTCTAGGAATAGAATAAATAATAGACATGGTTTTAAATTGAGGTTAGTTAGAGGAGATTGAATAAAATATTCGTCATTTTAATTTACTAAGCTTATTGGGAATTTAAAGATCTGGGCTGATATTCATATTCCATAAACTTGATTTAAAATCTGACTAAATATTCTCTATATTTTCTTAAAATTTAAATGAGTTAACGACTTTATTAAGTTTTTCTCTTTCACTCTATATATATAGATATTTTAGCATATTTTTAGTATTTAATGGATAACTTAGATTATTATCTATGTTAATAACCTCAAATCTTACTACAAGTATTTAGTATTTTTAATCAAACTAAGATTCTCTTTTTATCTTTTATCTATGATAACAACCTCAAATCCCATTACAAGAAAAGAATTATCTAGAAGAAATTTATAGATTATGTCATGAGGATTTTAAATATATTGCTATAAGATCTGTATAATAAACAGCTGTTCTTTAAAAACAGAATTTATATAAGATAATTTTTTCTAAAATTGTTCAACATTGGAAAACAAGCTTTTGAAAAACAAGCCTTTTCATTTAGCCCTAGATGAACAGGGAATTCCCTTTTTTAGGCCGTAGACCTAGGCCTTTCTAAGCCTTTGCCTAGCTATTGCAACCTATTTAAGGATCTGCAAGATTACTACATATAAATATGTATATACATATATATATTTACATCTTCTAGCATATATTTTATACAACATTTTTTCTGTTTTAATAAATTTTTTTTAATATTCTTCTACATTTTTTAAAATATTCTTTTAAATCATTCAAATCGATCAGTTAGATCATATTTAGTTGTAGGGTATCACAAATTCGCTTTGACATAATTTATGGAAACTAATTTATTTACCTTGCTTTGGTAACCGTTAGTTTTTTTTTTTTAAAAGCATATATCACCTGCCCGATCGCACCCTCGTAACACCCCTTTTCTTTTGCAAGAAATTTCAGTTACTATTAGGCATCTGGCTATATGGTATACCTTATGTTTTCTTCCCTCTTTTTGCTTGTTGTTGCTGTTGTTGTTGGTATTGCTGCTGTGCGTGCGTCTGTCTCTACTGTTCGGTCTGTATTGCACCTGGCCACCAATTTGCATTATTATGGGCTTTTATTATATTTCATTTTCGAGCATTTGCTGCACACTCACACACACACACACCTTTTGTGGATCCAGACAATAACAATCCTTACTCCTCCTCTCCCCAAATCCCCATACCGATCGGCTGCCTAATGTCCTAAGCAGCTGTCGTTGCGCCTGCGCGTGCCTAATGTCGTCATAGGACCTACATACCAAAATAAAATAAAAACTGAACCTATATTTGATCTGGCTGGCTTACCTTATCGGTAGAAGTAGGCAAAGGGTCGCGTGGCTGTTGATCAAACGGGTTTGTCCTTACCTTTTCCCCGCTTGGGCCCTTTTTTTTTTGTCTGGTTTGTTTTTCGGTTTTTGGTTTTGGCAGCTGCTGTTGCTGTTGCTGCTGCTGCTGCTGGGTGCAATTTTCGTTGGCAGGCAGGTGCACGAAATTATTGATACCCAAAAGGAATGCTGTGTAAAGGTAATTAATATGGTGCCCTAAGTTTGGTTTGCTTTCCGAAATGATATTTCTTTTTTTTTTTGCACCTTCCAGTGAGCAGCTCAAATTTGATGAGGCAAGGGACAGCTAGTCATTAGTGTGGTTAGGCATTAAGTGCATAGGCGTAGCATAGTTTTGGGGCATGAAACGGTTGTTTTGTGGTTGCATGCTATGCCAGCCATAGGGTGATAGGAGGGAGATCTTTAATTGTAAGAAATGCAGGAGTCCTTGCTATGACTTATTCCTTTATTACTTATCCATTACTTGTTAAACTAACAATATTCTTTTTCTTTTCTTTTCAGCCTTTAAATGAGGATAAATTTCTTTGTTTTAGTTGCAACAATTGGCTTATTAATTGGCATTCCCTGCAACACAGTTGTAGTAATAGTAATGATGCTGAATCCCAAAGTCAAAGTCCCTCGCATATGGGTAATAACAGTGCAGGTGGCCTTGTCCAGGAGCAAGCTGAAGGACGTGGAGCCATTGCCAAAGTTCGACCAGTTGCTCAGGTGCGGCCACAAATTAGAAAAATGCATACGCAATCACAACCCCAGCCTCAGATCCAAGTGCCAGCGGCCGTTATATCCTACAGCAAACGAAGATCGGCAAATAGCGTAAATAAATTATGGGAAAAGGTCAACAGGAGTCCAAAGAGTAAAACACTTCAACAAAAGCCAAGGAGATCGAATAGTTTATCTAAAATTCAATATGTTATGCCTCGGCGTCAGGACAAAGCATTATCAGTGGCAGCAACAACAGCAGCAGCGGTAGCTCTAGTCAAGGATTCAGTTCCGTCTAACCAAAGATGGGCCAAGCCCACAGTAGATGGCAAAGTAGTAGCCATGTTTCGCCGCTTGGGCACAACCTTGAGTCGTGAGGAAGAGACGGAGCAAGATGTTGAGGTTTCAAAGTCTCAAATGCGATTACCTCGGATTATGAGCCCCACTAAGCCACGTCCGCGTTGGTCAAGAACATTGGATGATGATGAAATTTTATTGGAATTCGATAGTGTTATTTCGGAAGTCCTGCCCTCGCCAGATACCACAACCACCACCACTAACTCCACCGTAAGGCGATGCCTTAGCTATCCGATTTCATTTGATAGTGAGAAACAGGAACAGGAAGAGGAAGAGGAAGCCGAATGGACGAACCACAAAAAAAGTCATATGAAAATTTCCCACCAATCGGCCATACAGTTAAACAGCCTTCGATTACCAAAAGGCCTTAGCATTACTTTGGCCTAAAGATGATCAGCTGAACTGATCAGCTCCTATTCCCCTCCTACCATATAGAAAAAACTTAGTCAAATTGTATGCACAAAGTATAAAATTAATAATAATGCAAGCATTAGTTAATATTTATAATACCTCAAGAACACATTAACAAACAAAAAAAAAAAAAACAAAACAAAAACAAAACTCTTTTTAATTGTTAGTCAATCTAATTAGCGCCTGAATGTAAGCAAGAGACAAGACCTAAGAATGTTAAGTTGCAGAATGAATGGATCAAGAAGATGAGGAAGAACAAAAGTTATTTATATAAAATATATTACAAATTATAACAAACTCCCATAAAAATAAAAACTGTAGTTGAATTTGTTTGTTTGATCCAAAAAGTATTACCAATTATACAAATAAAAAATAATTAGCACAAAAACAAAATAAAATCAATTAAATCAAAAGAATGTTAAAGTTTGTTTGTTTGTTTTTTAAAAAGGGAATGGAAAACAGTTTCTAATAACAAATTTAAAAGGTAACTGCCAATAGAGTTGCCAGTTCCCAGTGTTTATCGCCGGTATCATATACTGGGAGCCGAATAGTGCTACCCAGTGTTTGTCGGAAATTTCGTACTGTTTGAGTTTATTAACACTGTTTTAAAGTTAAAAAATTTTCCGCTTATTTTTTTCAGTGTTGTTGTTTTGTTCGAGGTGAGTGGGTGTATAACTCGCGGCCGCTACACACCATTTTTCGTCAGTGCTTAATAAATAAATGAAAATATCAAATTGCAGTGCAAATCATAAATTTACAACAGAAATTGTCATTTCTTTCGATTAGGTAAAAAATTTCTTTCCCAAGTGGTGTGAAAATACAAATTTTTTGCCAGTTCTTTAAACAAAGTAAATTCGCGCGCGATTTGAGCGGCATAGTGAAAAAAAGTATTATTTCGTGTTTCTGCAACGTTCCAACAGCATTATAACCGGTAATTTAAACAACAAACAAAGCAAAAGAAGTGAGCAAATTTTCAGAATCAAGAAGGCGAAGTTGACATTGAAGCGGAGCGCGTGTGTTTGTACTACTGCATGTGTGTATGTGTGTGTGGCTGACTGTGTGCCTGTGTATGAGTGTGAAATTCTTATTGCAAAAAAAAAAAGAAGGTACAAGTAAAATGAAAGAAGCAAACTAGTATATATTAATTGCAAAAATAAATTGAAATTGAGCAAAAATCTTTAGGGAATGCAAAACGTCAAACATGAGGCAGCTGCTTCGTGCCATTTGCTCATTTATTGTTGTAAAAATCAATAAAATGCTGTAATTGTTGCTGTCTCAGTCGCAGCAGCAGCGACGGCAGGAGTTTGACATTTCCGTCAACAAATGCCAAATAAATGTAATACGTACATACATTTGTACATATGTATGTATGTATGTATTTATATATATAATATGCACATACACACATATAGAAAAAAAATTTAGTCAAGCTCCGATATTGGCCTTCTCAGTATTATCGTCTCTTATCTTGTTTATATGTATAAATTTATATGTTTGTAGTTTTTTTTTTCCAATTTATCGTGTTGGTGGTGTCACGCATCGAATAAAAAACAACTTAATTTTCCTTTAATAACTATTTTATTTTTGCAAAAGAAAAGATCAGACATTAAGCTTAAAGTAGTAAATTAATCAATCAAGAGATATTTGTGGCATTTTTTGATAAGGGAAGTCCCTTTTTATGTTTATTGGGTGTGTCTTTCATGGCTTGTATAAAACACCAACCAATCGCCGTCTTTAAGATACCCTAGCATTCGCATGTTAAATGATTCTTTTCAATGCAAACCATAAAATTCGAACCAACAATTATACTTGCCAGGTAAAACTTAAAATTCATAACTCATTTGACAACTTCACACGATTCTCTAAGTAAATTTGCTGTTCAGCAGACAGACTCTTGTTTCTGTAACAACAACAACCTGGCGCCATTAGAACCTTTGTTATTGATATGTATAAAACCCTTTTTTTTATAAAAAAAAATAATAATTTACATTTCCGTTATATAGCTACAAACATTATAAACAAATTTGATCTGCTTAACTGTTTTTCTATCAGAAATTAACACTTTTCTTTTCTGTATACTTATTATACCCCGTTCTATGTTTACTGGGTATGTAAAAAGGTTGGCAAATGTGTAAAAGAGACAAGTATAGTTGCGCTTAGCAACAGGAAAGAACGAATTAAGCCCATTAATTAGCACAAATTTTGACAAGTTCAATAATCGAAAGTGCCTCTTTGAGCTGTTCTCTTGCTCTTCTCTCATATCTCTTCTACATGCTCCATGTCTTTTTATTTGTTTATAACGGTTCATTGTACTGTCAAAAGAGAGATTTTGACTTATTGTCATGTTGTTTTATTTCTGTTGTTATTATTGTTGTTGTCTCCTTTTTGACATTAAATTTCCTCGATAGGCCGACCAATACAGTTAAACGAGAGTTGTTGTTGTTGCTGACTCAAAGTCACAAACGTTTCGATTTGCATTGTTTTTTTTTTCGATTTTTAAGTTAATTTGCCTTTTTTGGCCAGCTTGCAATTTGTTTTGTCTCGAATTTGCTATAATTAAAAATCAAATTGATTTTTCCGTTTGCCAACCCCAACAACGGCCACAGCAACACAATACTAACAATCAAATTGTCAAGTTAGCATTTGTTGTTGCAATCAAAAAGCAATTTTCCGTATCTAAAAGAAAAACTCAGTCAAGGCATTGTCTTGCCACACGTTTTGTGGCTTTTTTTTGTTGTTGTTATTATTGTTGCTTTTATTGCTGCTGCTATTGTTGTTGTTGCTCTTATGTTGCAACAATGAGCATGGCTAATTTTCATTTTAACAAAAGTTAAGTATACACGGGCTCTTTAAGTTTTATACCCGCAGTCAGGGACGGTTAAAAAATTTGTTTACTGGGGGCCCAGAAAAAAAAAATATATATTAACAAATTTTAGAATTTAATTTTGTTACTTTATATAAGCAATTTTATTAATATAAACTTAATAAATGTCGTTACAAGCGATGCTCGATGTGGGGCCCTTACCTACCTTAAGTTCACCCCTGTTTGTTGTTAACGAAACGGTTGTTTTTTTTTCCTCTTCTACGTTTTGTAATTGTTGTGTCTGCCAACAACAACAGTAATAGTAATAGCAACAACACAACTATAAATGATAGACAAAAAGCAATGGCACAATTTTTTATACCCTTTAAATTAGATGTGTTTATTTAGGATTACAACGAACTAAGATTGGATTGGATGTCAATCACTTTTCTCAATTTCAAGGTTATGAAAATGTTCAAAGTTTATGTACATATGTATGTGTGTATATGTAATCATAAATCAATATGTATTATTCCAATTATAAATTTTTCATAACAATAACTGTTCAACTAACAAGTAGAGTATTGACTTTTCGATTATTTAGCCTTCGCCATATTTCTTTATCTATCTGTTTCACTCTGTTGTTTTCTCTCCCTCTCAATAGCATGTCCAATCGGCATGGCGCTACGAATTACAAACAAATACAGTTATAATAAAGCAAAAAGAAAACCCAATTTATACGTGTGCAAATGGGGGAAAAAAAACAGAAGAAAGAAAAATCAATATCTATATAGGAAAAAAATTAACCGTAAAAAACAATAATCTAATCGAGATTTTAACATTATATCTACATTTATTACCATTATTCATTATCATATGATTCATATAAGAGCAAAATACCGGAAGAAGAAGGTTACTTTGATATCCGATTCATTTCGTAATCCTTGTAATGTAATTGATTGAAAAATTCACATTTAAATTGATAATAATATCTTTTCAAATACTTAAGATTATATTCTATATATATTTTTTGCAAGTCACGCACATTTTGGTATATAGTTATCAGATAATATCAGAACCTTTGTTGCTAAGAAAGAAAGTATTTCAATTTTCAATTTTATCTTATAATCTCGTGAGAATAAAAGTCCTTGATATTTTATTAAGATGACTTTTGTTACTTTTTTCACGTTTTAGGATTTTGCATGACACTTAACATTCAAACACGGAAGATCTTAAAAAGTTCATTGCCTGTTTTACAAGGAAGGATGATTAATTAAATTTACTTTTTTTGCATTATTTTTTAAATTAATTACTGTATATATATTTTTTTTTATTATGTAACATAATTTTTATTACCAGCGCCATCAATCAAGTTCTTTTCTCCATTTGCAATATTAACTTCCTTTTCTGTGCATTAAGTCGCAAAGCTGACAACAATTCCATTTATTTGACCTGCACTTAAGGCACACAAAATCCAATGTTTTAGTATGCTTAATGAGTCTCTGTTGGACATGATCCGGCTCAATGAACTAAACTTCATACCTCATGTTGAGTTTTCCATCATGTCTTGCAGCTGCAAGTCACACAAAAAAAGAAAAAATAGCAGAAAAAAAAACTTTGGAAAACTTAAATCAGCTAATTTATCAAAAAGTGTGGCACACTCAACTATTGTCGGTTGTTGTGGGGCACGCCCACTTTTCGCTAGGCGTCCGCCCCATTAGCTGCTGCTGCTGCTGCCACTTTCCAAATCAATTGAAAAATCTTCCGTCTTGTTGTTGTTATTATTTCGTTTTTCTGTTGTTGTTGTATGCCATCATCATCATCACCATGATCCGGCAGACATTAGAAGCGCGTGTGAGACATGCGATTGAGCAAGAAGAGATGAAGTGGTGGGAGGGAAGACACAAAACACAAAAAAAAAAAAAATCTTAAAGAGAAGCGGGAAAAAACAGCATACAAATTACCATTTGTACTACCCTGTAAAAATGTAGCTTAAAAGAGAGCATATTAACATAGTTACAGAGTATGTTACAATACTAACGGTTAAAGGTATTTAAAATTTCATAATTGAATTGTTTCTAGATAAATATTATTAATAATAAAAAGTAATGATTAACAAAGTTAAACTATCACAGGATATTTATAACTCTAAGTTAAATCCTTGCTTAATAAAGGGTAAAATATAGTTGTTGTCTAGAAAAAAAACCAACCAATCTTTTTTTTATAGTATAGTTTCTGAGATGTGTGTGTTTTTTTTCGGTCTCAAAGAAAGCCAAGCCCCGATCAAATCGTGTGAGAGAGAGAAGCAACAAAAAAGACGTTAAACATTTTTTTTCTTTCGTTGTTGTAGTTTTTTTTTTTTTTCGTATTCTTCTTGTCTGTTAAACGTTCAAAAGTAACGCCAACGCCAACGTTGTGAGCTTTGCTTTTATTGTTAAACCAGTTGAGCAGCAGCGAGAACACAAAAAAAGCAGGAAAAAAAAAAAACAACAGCAGCAGCTGTTTGTTGGATCCTCATATACCACCTCCCCCCGCCCTGTCTTTCTTTTTATCTCTCTGTTATACTCTCCCACTCTGCTGATCATTTCTACGCTGACTGCATATTAAGCTCTCGGACTGTGCTGCGCGCCTGCGCGTCCAACGACCGTTTTATTGTTGTTGTCTAAGCTTTGTTTGTTTTAGCTGCGTTTCATTATACCCTAGCCAAGAGATACTATAAATTTCTTACTAAAGATATGAGTATTAAAATATAAGTGTGTATTAAATAGATGTATTTTTCATTTATGCTTTTAATTATCTATGTAGTTATTTAACTTTTTATTTAATATACTAAAAACTTTATAAATTTTTCTTACGTTTTGTAAGAGTATCTAAAATAGAGTTTACTAAAATTAGTTGCTCATATGTATGTTTATCTTGTGTCTCGTTTTGCCATTGCTTTTCGGTTTGTCGTGAAGAACTGACGATATTCATTTCAATACCACTTGACCAATCCTTGAAAATGTAATCCCAACTAGATATGTTTACGAAAACCCAATTGACCTGTAGTGAACCCACGTTTTGGGTCCTCCAACTACATATACATACATACAAACCGAAACCAATTAACATGCAAACTTCACTAGATATACAGAGACATATTCAGTCAGACAATCAATCCCCATTAAAAATGCCTCACGCACTTCCATTTGTGTGTGTGTGAGTGTGTCTTTGTCTCTGTTTCGACACGGGAATCGAGTTGCAACTAGCCTAGCCAAAGAAAAACGTGTTTAAATTTACGTTTGACAGTTGGCAGAAAAAGAAAAATGGTAAAAAAAAAAGTCAAAGCTCTTTTTATTTCGGTAGTTGCTCCCAACCCACCTAAAATACAAACGTAGTTTCACCTCACCCATTTAGCATGACAATCAACAAAAAGAAAAATAAAAAAAAACTACTGTAGCAACAATAACACCAACATAAGCCACGTTATTCCCCTGTGTGGAAAAGGGTGGTGGTGGTGGTGGTGGGAGGGCATTGGTTGGGAGTCGTTACTAATACGCGCAGGTCATGCATGGACTGCAGTTGGTAGACTCTTTCACACACACACACACCTCTTTTTCCTCATTTTTTTTCTTTCTTTTCTGGCGAAAATCATTTTCACTCTTCATTTTCATGTTTGTGAAAATCTGCACGACGACCACGCCCCAGTCTAGTCTGTTAAATTAAAAGAAGGGCCCTCACCCCAAAATACAAAAAAATAAAAAACAGGCCATTGACATACATTTTTGCAAGTCTTAAGTTTGCGTGTGCCAGAGACTCGAGTCATGATCGAGGCTTTTTGGTCAAGCAACACCACGACATATATAAGATATACTACATTTGGCTAAGAAGAAAGACTGAACAGTGATCATAAGAGTCAGAGTAGGGAAAGGAGAAGGAGGAGTAGCATAAAGAAAGAAAGTGTTCGATGCTTGGGAAGACGCATGTCCAATAAATAAATTGAAATATTTACGCTTTGAAGCCAAAAAGAATCGAAAAATGCCGCAAAGCGGAGCGAAGACGGTCAAACAGGCCAACCGGTTGAATGGACGCGGGGACAAACGGTGGGTCGGTGTTTGATCGGTCTGATTGGAAGTCTTGGATCCCTATAATCGCAACGTTTTGCTGTGCTGCAGCTGTGTGACCCACTCCCAGTTGTCGCTGTCCATTTAAAGCGGCCAGACGGCGACTGGCCGGCCAGCCTGCCAACATATCTGTGCACATTTATCGCCAGTTTTCAGTTTGGCAGTTTGCTTTGTGTCCCTCTTACCACCCTCCCTCTACTATACCTTCTCTAATGCCCAAACACACAAATATATAAAAATAAAAAATGAAAAATAAAAATTTCACCTCCGGTCACACGCTTGAGAAGTCATACATTCAGGCAACAAACAAAACCACTGCACAAAAAATGAAAAGCGCTAAAAGCATTTTTTGTTTTAATATTGTAGTCATTGGTTAATTAGGCAAACTCTGGGCAAAAGAAAGATTCAGTTTTATATGTTGGTAGTTGTTTTTATGAGAGATAAAGCAAGGAATGGATGAGAAAAAGGATTTACTTTGAGATGAAAGGAAAACTTTAAACTTTTTGGTGGTTAGTTTCCATGTTATAGTTTGGTTTTAAAGCTATTAAAGAATTTTCTTTTGAATTTATAATATCAATAAAGTTTTTGAAACTTTCAAACTTTTCTAAATTGTAAAATTATATTTAATTCAATTTTTTTTAACCTAATTACAAGCAAGAAGTAATTTAAGTAATCATATCCTTGAAAGAAAACAGAATCTTAAGTTTATGTTTGAGACTATCCTCAGGCAGATATATGAGCATTCCACCAAAGTGCTTTAGACCTAACAAGCTTCAAACATCTTAAAAGACTTCTTAAAGAATTCTATAAAGATTCTATAAAGAATTCCATAAAGATTCTATAAAGCTATTAACAAGAAACTCTTTGGTATGTCCAAATAAAAAGTTTTCAAGCTTTCCACTGGCATTTCTAAGCATTGGAAAATCAAGATAAAGCCTTAAGGTACTTGTAAATGTAATTAAAAAATTCTTAAGATTACAAGTTTATTTCCACGTTAAAGCCTTTCTTGTAATCTCTTTCAATATGTAAGATTCAGGTTTCCCAACTTTTGTATAACACTTAACTGCCTTTCATATCATTTCAACTACTTTAACGGTAGTTTAAAGTAAGCTTTTACAATTTTTGACATTAGATATCGTTTTGTATATCTTATTTTGATTTTTTAATTCCCAGCTATCTAAAATGGTTTAACGCGACTCTTATGGTTTTTTAATTTGCCGCATTCAATTTATAGCCACTCGACCATCTTCTGCCCTGCCAGTTGGCCAACCGTTGGCAACCATTGGCTGTGTCTTGCATCGCTCCATTTAGTTACTTGGCTAAATATTTTGGTTTTTTTTTTTCGTTTTTGTAATTGCGCTGCGGCTCTGATAATTTTTCATTAATTACCAAAACGGGTATTTGGCTATTGAGTTTGTTGCTTTTGTTGGTAGTTGGTGTTTTTAATGCCTACTCTCTTCTGCCTTTTTGAGCCAAGCTTGTTTGCGGTTTTCTCATCTAAAGATAAATTGAATAAATGTCCGGATGCACTTGAAGCGCACATAAAAATTGTTGCCTGTCAGCGTCATTGAAACTCACTCTATGGCCATCGCCCATCCACGACGAAACCAAACGACTCTGATGAAGAAACTGAGGATGCTGCCGCTATAGATGATGATGACCATGATGATGCAGTGAAAATCTTTTCTTGTTAATTTTTTATTTCATTTCATTTACTAACTAACTGTGCATGATGATGAATCAATCATCTGTTTAGCTTTGGGTATTTAAATTAACCGGTTCGAGCGTCTAATGAGCGGCACTTGTGTCGTCTACCCGCAGCAGATGAAGCAACCACTTTCATGTCTGCCACAAAACCATATCCATATACACCCATAACACCATACCATACCATAACCATACCCATCCCAATCCCATGTCCATGTCTACTTGTTTATAGGGCTTATGTTTTCTTCATGGGGAATTACATGAGAAAGCCCCTAGCCGAAGGCAAATTGATTGTATTTTCTGGGTTACACGTGTTGCGGTTTCTTTCGACCATTACAAATTATTTATTTGTTTATTTGATTAATCTGCTAACAGTCTAAATGCTGCAAAATTTAACATCAAAATGTACAAATTTTTATATTTAATTTAATTAACTTTTTATTAACAGAAATAAGAAGGTAAAGCATTAAGAAATCGAAATTATATATGTTCCGTTAAAGAAAAAAAAAACAGTATATGATCCCATTTGGAAACTAATACGGAAACCATTTACCAGTTTGCTTTTTAGAACAATGTTTTTAAGACTTTTCTAAAAGTTTGAAAAATTGTTTATAGCTTATAGGTATAGTTTATTAGAATATGATCGAATTACGAAACTAATACGGAAACCATTTATCAGTTTTGTTTTGAAAACAATGTTTTTAGAAAGTTGAGTTAAGAAAATAGTTTATAAGAAAATAATTGAGAAGACATTTTAAATGTCTTTCTCAAAACAAAAGTAAAGTAGAATTTTAATGAAATGAAGTAATATGGATAAAACTTGCTTTATATTATTGTAATTGACTAAGGAATGTATATATATATATTGAGATAATCAACTCAATAAGTATTTTAAGATCAAAATAAATCAGCTATGATCAAATTTGTAATTATTTTGGAAAACTAGTCAATATTAACATAATATCAAAGCAGATTGTTTTTTAAAAAACGAACTTTTCTATAAACAAATTTTTTTAACTTTAAAGTTCTGAAAAACCGGAAGATTGTATATATGTTATTGTATTATTACTATTGTACTAGTTTTTCAAATAGATTCAAAGAAAACTGTTTGTCTTCTACTCAAAACAATAGCTAGGAATCACACTTCAAACTTTCTATCGATACTATAGAATCTAAAGTATATATAACTATGATCATAGATGGATTCAGTCTATACTATAGATTCTACATAGATTCTATAGTATAGACTAAATGTTTCTATGATCATAGCTATATATACTATAGATTCTATAATATAGATACATAGTTGCAGAGTTAAGGATACTAGTTAGGATACACAAAACTCTGAAACTATATATCTATACCATAGATACTAGATGTATACTATATGTCTATTCTATAGTATAGATACTAAATATGTAGACATATGTCTAGAATGTATATATATATAACTATCTTTATAAAACGTATATTTTATATTATACATATACTATATTATTATATTATACCAGACTATTATATTTAAGATAATTATAGTATCCTAAACTCCTTTTTTTACTAAAACCTTCATATGATGTCATTTGTATCAAATTTTTGTTAATGTATCGCATTTGTTTTTATAAAGAATTTTGTTTTTTCAACTCATATTTACCCTTCCCTTCAAATTCTGCATACGTCAAATAAAACTTGAACATTGCAATTTGAGTCATTTAATGTTACCTTGAGAGACAGAGACTGTCTATGCTTCATATAATTGTCAGTTAAATAGATTTCATTGGAAATTATATAATGCATAACTTGGCCAATTAGCTAAAGATACATTTATAAATAGAAATAGAGAAATGTGTGGTTGAAGTGACTGAAGAGGGTCAGAGAACTTCAATGTTAATTGGCTTGGATTTCTTTTCATATAAGAATATATCGACGCGAAGGTCTTCATCAATGAGGCGCAGCGCCAAAAGCTCTGATTGTATGTAAGAGTTTCGCTTTTTGTATCTATTTCCATTAATTAAGAAGCATGCGATGCGATGATGCGTCAGATCAGAGTTTCTTTGTCTACAAAAACCACTGGAAACTGGCTTTGCTTATAATAATTTATATGATTTTGCATTGTTCTCGCTTATATATATTTATAGATGTATTATAATATGTATTTAATTTGCCAACTCAACTCTTTTCAATTTGCAAATCATTTTTTTTTTTTTTCTCTTTCCTCTTTTTATTCCAACTTGTGTTGTATCTTGTTATCTTGACACGAGTCTCAGTCTCTGTCTTCGTTTTGGTTTAGGTCTAAATATGTATCTATGTTTTCAATGTCGTAACTAGAGCCAAGGTGAGTGTTTTTGGGCTCGTTTTCCAACACTTTCGTTTAACACATTTGGTATATTATTTCTTTTCTTAATTTTTGTTTTTGTTGTTGTACAATAGCAATTACTTCTTTTCTCAATTATAAATTGATTACTGTCTTTCGGTCTCGTTATATTTTATGATTATTGCAATCAATTAAATTAAATTGCTTTGGAAAATTGGTTTCATTTTCCACTTGTATGACTTGAAGGCGCCATCACACCAATCAGCTCAGCTTTCATTTTATTATTGTTTTCTTTAACCACCACCTGATCCTCCTCCTTCTGCCCCTTCTTTCCTCTACTTACTCTATTTCTTTTCAACTATTTATAATAATTACTAAAGCAAATAAACCTACATAGTAGACACAAGGAGCAAAAAATAAATAAAAAAGAAAAAAAAAAAAAAAAAGTAAGCCAGCTTACTTTTTATATGCCTGTCATTTGGTCTTGGATCGCGATCCACACACAGTTTAAGTCGTTGGCACTGACCAAGCCAACTCTGACTGACTGACCAGAGACCAGCGCAATGTTGACGACGACGCAATGTCTGCTGTGAATTGGCTTTGTTTTTTTTTTTTTGCCCAACTCACTGAGAGTTAGCGATGGTAGCCACAGTGTTGACCTCAAAGTCATCAGAAAAATGGGTGAAAGGTATAAATAATAAAAAACGAGCAAATTTCAATTGGCAATGTAATAAAAAAAAATGAACAATGATATTATGGATGAAGTAATCGATTTATAAAAGATTTGAAAAAGAAAAAGAAGAAAGAATGGTTAGTTCAATTTGAGAAACTTGAATAAACTTTGAAGATTTTTATTATTTAATAATATCAAAAAAATAACTAGTTAAAGAAACTTTATTATTTAATGTTGAAAATTAAAAAATTATTAAATTAAACAATTATTTAAAAGCAAAGTCAAGTTAATAGAAGTTTTTATGAAGTTAATTGTGGGAATTTTTATAGCAAAGGATGAAATGAAAAAATCTATTGTTGAAATTATATATACATATATAGTAAAGTAGAAGTATTATAATAAGAATAATTTAGTATTATAAAAAGTGGTAATATAAAATTAAGTAATTATTTAAAAGTTATTTCACTTTTTGTCTATTTTTTACATTTTTTTACTTTTTTTGTGCGAATATTTCAAAAGTTGTATATTTAGGAGGTGAAACTAAAATCTTTTAATTAAGATTTTGAAATCCTTAAAATTGTATAAAAAAGTTTAAAAGTTTTAAAAAGTAATACCTGTAATACATTCTCTTAAAAGTCAATTAAATTTTAATTCTTTTGCTTTTAGAGAAAACTCCAATTGAGTTTCAGAATTCTATATAATTTTAAAAATTTTTGTTGTATTACTTTTGAAAACTTTTTGAATTTTGCTTATAATCTCTAAGGATCTCTAAATCTCTGTTTAAGTCTTCTGGTCAAAATAAAAATAATAGCTAAAAGTCACAACACTTTTAAACTCTTTCAAAACTGTTTTAACCTTAAGTTTAGCTAACTGTTAAACTATAATTAAGCCATCTTTTTAATGGAGTGTCACAAGTTTCTTTTTGACAGGAGAACAACCACATAAAGTTAAACTGCAAACTATTTCGCAATTTAGACAAAATTTTCACAAGACTTTGTAATAAAATATTTTTTAGAATTTCACAAGACAAATAAAGGTTCTAAAATACGCAAAAAATATTTAAAAATAAAAAATAAAAATAATAAATGAAAATTTAAAATAAATCAAGAACTTCATTAGCTATCAAACTAAACTTCTACACTAATTTTCAAACTTGTATAATATAAGCTCAGCTGTTAAAGCTAATTACACAGATATCTGTATATATATATATATATATATATATTTTCTGAGTCATTGCCCACACCTCCTTCTTAAAGCTTAGTCAAAGCTAATTCAACCTGTTAGATCATAAATAATAGCCCTAAAAAACTAGTTAAATTTGTTTAAAAATATTCTTCAACAAAAAGAGTAAATATTGTTAAACTAAATCACCATTTTGTGGTATTATCTTCTCTCCTTCTCATCTTGTCTTTCCCTAGAATATAGGTATATATTTGTAGGTATTATACCAGTTTATATTGTGGTTTATCTAATTGGGAAATGTTTTTACTAAGTACGTGCCACAAATTGAGTAATTAAACTCAATTCTTTAAGTCGTCTAAACTTTACGATCAATCAAGTAGCTGCCCTTAACTAGTTTTGTTTTATTTTATTATTAACTCATGTCGACTTTCGCTAATAAAATGATTTTTAGTATCTCTATCTCTCTTTTTCTGTCTCTTTCTGTCTTCACCTCTTAGATTTATGAAGTTGCTTGGCCTGATAATGTTTGAGGGGAGCTTTTAGAGTGGCGTATAGTGTAGAAGTGAAGTGACCGAGATTTTGGCCAAAAGCTAATCACATACTTCCGTTGAAAAAATAGTGCTTCAGGTGGTTTGGTGTTTTGTATGTGGTTTTTGCGGTGCAGTTGCGCTTTAATAACTTCATTGTCAATGCAACATACGGCTGCACATTCAACAAAAGCAAAAAAATAAAAAAAATAAACCACTCTTTGTTCAAGTGGACTTGATCTAGATGCCACCAATTCCACTTGATGCAGCAAACTTGGACTCAGACACGGACTCGGACTTTGACTTTGGACTTGCTGCAATGCACATAGCATACAGTAGTCGGGAGAGTGATATTTATCATTAGATTTATGTTTCTTGCCAGGAACAATGACAAGACCCTCCCTCTCCCCTCTTTATCCAGCGTCTTTACAAATTTATATCGGTAAAGGAGAGGTAGCTCAACAAACTGTCTTTTATTGAGATCATCATCATCCGGCTACAGGTTTTTTTTTTCTCTCTCATTTATTTTTCTTTTTTGTTATTTTACTTACCCGATCATTGATGGTGGGTAGTTTTTATGTGATCGGCATTAAAGCTGGCTTTGCCTTATTTAGTTTTTCCTTGGTGGTTTGTTTATTTGTATATATATACTTGTATTTTATGACTCCCCAAGTCAATGTACGTCGTCATCATCTTTATCATCAATACCAACATCGTCTTCATCATCGTTTTTTTTTTCTTCTTCTTCTCTTACACCCGCACACTGAACAAGAAGAAGACTGTAGACAAAGACAGTTCAACTGAGAAAGAGAAAACGCAAGGGGAGAGGGAGAGAAACTTGACAAGCTCGATTAGATTAGATCAGAGTACTCTTAAACCACTCAAAGAAGTTGGTAAATATTTATCTGACAGATGTAGATAAACTTGAAGTGTTCGTCACTGGTTTTTTTTTTTTTGTTTCTTTCTGGAAATAAATCTTTATTCTCGGAAACAATATCATTTCAAGCTTTATAATTAATGATTTATTTTATTTCTGACTTGCGACCTAATCTATTAAAAATGAAATTTAATTTGCTATGCAAATTTCAACAGAAAGTTGATTAAACTCTTAATTATTTACTAGAAAAACAAAATCCAAGCAGATTAACTGATAGAAACATTAGAAGCATTGTCTGACTTTGGCCCTTTATTGAATACCCTTACAAATTGTCTTTAAGATTTATTTATAATTTAGCAGAAGCCTTAGAAACTAGATTAACACAGGCGATTTCTTTCATAGCTTTTTTTTCCCTAAACAGGCGTTTTCCATTTTTTGCATGGCTTTCTGCAGAGCCATCATTAAGTGATCTTTTTGGTCACTGGGACCACCGACAACAGCATCACAGCATGATCCCTGCTCCTAGCTGCAAAATGAGTCCAAGATTTGGTTCGATTATTGTTATAGCAGATATAACATATAGTCGTCCGTTTCTTCCAGAACTCAACAGAGACTATTTTATATACATACTTACTTATACCAAATTTTATGAGAATCACTTTTAGAACAGCTTAATTATTATTCTAAACGATCTTGAATGATCGTTCCTGTAAGAGCTATATGATATAGTCAACCGATCAGAATATCCAATCAGATCCGTCATATGGAAAAAGAATTCCATGTACAAAACTCAGCTCTGTAGCTTCAGGGATCTCGAAAGAGATCTTGTTGATCCAGATAGACGTACAGGCCTACATCTACTCAGCTCAATCAGCTGAGTACAATACTGATTCAGAATATATATAATCGGATAAGCTTCTTCATATTCTCTACAAAGTTCTAACGAGAAGCTACAAAAAGTACTTCTTTATTCCAAATTGATATATAAAATGTTTTCCAAATGTGCTTCATGACCCAAGCTAAGCTCTCTATATATCTTTTGATTTATGTAACTATTTGAATGTTGCTCTACTTGTTCCATTACATTTGTAATCTGGAGGGCCCAACCTAACTAGAAATCACAGCAGAGAGCCCACCCAAAAAAAACGCACAAAACCATTCCCACTCAACGAATTTCAACAAAAAGCCACAAAAATTACACATAGAACATTTCGAAATTAACATTGAAATGTAATTCTATACCCAGTACAAATAAAAAGAAGGGTATATTGAAGATCGTCAAGCCAATTGGCTAAGGATTTATAAAGAGTCTTAGTTTTAGGAATCATACAAAGCTGGAGGGAAGAATAAGAATTCCTTCGTTTGAGGTATCCCAATGGTCTTGAAATCTTGCTTAGACTACTGGAAGAGTAAACCTGATTGAAACATTAAGTCCTAACTGGCACTAGGATGCTTATATAAAAGTAAAACTAGGTAAATTAGACAATAAACGTGTCAATCAATGCTTTATTACATTCATAATTGTTACAGGATATCTAGAATTCGATGCTTTTACTTAACATATGTAAATAAACACACATTTGTGTGTGTTGTTATGTGTGTAGGCATCAAACGAATGATTTTGATTAGAAATAGTGCATAGTGGAGAGGGACACGCCCCTTGAACATTACAACAACCAAAAAACAAAAAAAAAAGGGCCTCCCCTCGTCACATTAAAAGCAGTATTACAACAAT
Organism: Drosophila neocordata; assembly: GCA_018903615.1. Classification (NCBI taxonomy): domain Eukaryota; kingdom Metazoa; phylum Arthropoda; class Insecta; order Diptera; family Drosophilidae; genus Drosophila; species Drosophila neocordata. Next base: position 617,955 of record JAEIGI010000014.1, read on the forward strand.
ACCCTTAACCATAGGCGGCGTATCTATTAAATAAATTGCCAGCGGGAGAGAATGATGATGAATCAGCAGCTGTAACAGAGCCGTCCAGCCGCAGCCGCAGCCACAACAGCCGCTGTTATGTGGCTGTAATATTTACAAGAAATGATACATGCTGTGGCATAGATGGAGGTGACTGTGGCGGAGCAAAGGGTAAATGAATTGTGGGGTTTGGTTTGATGAAGCTTTGTATCTTAAAAATAGATATATTTCCCACGCCCACGTGTCTATTTCTAGGTCTTGCTGTTGATGTTGCTATTGATGTTGCTGTAGGTGTTGTTGTTGTTGTTGCTATAGTTATTATTGTCTCTTGGCATTGCATTGTTATTAGTATTTCTCGGTTGCTTTTCACTTCGCAGACAACAATTGTGCAATTTGGCGACTTTCCACTTTTGCTTCCTTTTTCTATACTATATAATTTTCAGTCTAATCTGCCAAAAAAAAAGAGTATATACACCACGCCCCAAGCACTTTCAATTGCAATTTTGTTTCACTTTTCTTTTTTCACTTCTTTCTCCCATTTACCTTTGCTCTAATTCCATGGGTTTTTTTTTTCTTTCCCATTTCACACATTGCCAATCTGCTATTCTTTCCCTTTCGCTCTCTTTTTATCCCATTTGGTGAAAATTATTTGGTTTTTCTTTTTATAAATTCTTGTTCCAAAAATAAACATTTTCTCTGTTCAATTTTATCAAGTGTTCTTTTTTTTTGTTAAACATTTTTGCAAAAATATATATGTATATGTATATGTATATGTATATATATATATAATTTTACATATATATTAAGTGTATGGTAAGCGCCTTCCTCCCACTGTTCCCACCTGCTGTTGCTGCTGCTGTTAATCTTGGAACTGTGGAACAAAAGATATGAAAAGAACTGTGAACAAAATAATGGGGCAGGTCATGCGGCGAAATATAATGATGGTTTTTGTTTAAATAAACATTTTTTTAATATAAATCAGTAAATGCAATAAATATGTCTTCATTTCGCTTATGTAACTGTTTAATAATTGTTGAATCTTTTATTTATCAAACATTTTAATATATTTAAATCTCAATATTTCTACAAGTCAGTATCAGTCTCTTTAATTTATTTTATTGTTCTTCTTTTGTCACACTGTGCAGTGACGGCGTCAACGTTTCATCGGGTCGTCGTCGACGTCGTTTCATCGTCGACTGTTTGTTCTAAAATTAAATATTTAAATTCAATGCCCTAACATTTTGCTTTTGCCGAACACGATTCGCATTTTATACCCTGTATACCTCTAAAATCAAAGGGTATATTGAGCAGTTGTAATTCTGTTAGCGTTTTTTCCCGATTCCTAACTTTAACTTACAATATATTTACGCTTAATGTTTTTCAAATTCAAAAAAACTCACAGAGCTTTAAAGTTAAAGCTCCCAACATTTAATTTTAGCTCTATTTTTGCAAAATTTATAGAAAATTCATGAAAATTGGTTTCAAATTTGAATGGGAACTTTAAATAGAAAGTCTGGTGAGTTCAAAAAGATATATATATTTCAAAAGTTGGTCAAGATTTGACAAGGTAAAGATCTTTTAAAGTTTACGACGTTTTAAACTTCAGTTATCCAAAGTACTTACCGTTATATAGCAAACCTTCTAAAGTTTATATAGCCTTATATACCCCTATATGTTATACAGTATCTTAAGTTGACGCCTCGACTTGCTAGTGGCAAATTTTTATTTAGGTTTTCAACTTTTTTGTCATCATAATAAATTCATTTACAATATTGCCAAAGTATATTTCCATTATTCCAAAATAGATGAATCACATTTGGTAAAGTTTTATAACAAGATGCGGTTACAAATTGGCGGGGAGGGGGATTGACCCGCAACAACACTTATAAAAACAAACGATCTTACAGTCATCGAGAAGGGTCTGTGGGAATGGAGCGATAATAGTGAGGGGGTTTAGTGATAAGCCAAAATATGAATGATAAAATGATAAATCGTACAAAAATAAATTTTTAAAAAACCAAAAACAAGAAATCGCGTAATTACTTCCGGTGAACTGAACCAGGTGAATACGCTCTCCCCCACACTCTCTTACGTTCTCTCCCTCTCTATTTAATTTCACGTTTCTCTGTCTACGCCCGCTCTGCCGCAGACAACCGAAATGGCAATGCTGTTGTGTCAGCTGTTTAACTCTTCAATCTTGCCGCTCACTGGGGTCTCGTATCTGCATTTCAGTTCTGTACGATACATTGCCGCGTTTACGTGAACGCGGAGAAATAAATTTTAATATAATTTTTTTTCTGTTTTACAATAATTTAGTTTTTAATTTTCAATATTTGTTTATAATGTTTGTGCAATTGCACGTCGACGACTACGACAACAATATTAACGATTATTACGATTGCAATATAAAAGTGAGTTGCATCTTCACTCTCTCTCACTCTCTCTTTATCTATCTTAACTCTCTCGAACCGCTATGAAAAAAAATGCTTTGCGTGACTTTACTAAATGCGCAACGTTTTCTTATCGCGCGAGTTTACATACATACATATGTAGTACATATATATATATTGGCCTCTATCAGTTTTCCTAGTATGTGTGTGTGTGTATTGATTGCATTTGCACAAAAAGAAGTAGGTTATGGCAAAATAACTTACAAATTCAATCATCACGCACAGACCCCAAACGCACTCTCTTCTCTTTATCTGCTCTCTTCTTAAAAATTTGTGAACACGCAACCAACTGTTGCTTCTGCTGCTGCTTCTTCCTCTTCTTTCCTTCATGTAACAGCTGATTTTGTGTTTATCTGTGTGACACCATTAAAGTTTTAATTGAAATAACAAGCAATTGTAAAAGTGTGAAAACAAAATCATATTAGACCAAAAAAAAAAAAGAAAAAGAAAAGAGAAGAAAAAACAAACAACCAAGCAACTTTAATCGATATCATCGAAGTCTTCGTTGTCGACGTTGTTGTTGTTATCGTTGAGGTGATGTAATTTGCATAAGCAACAACAGCAACAGCAAATCTCTTCATAGTCACCATCAGCAGCCGCAACAGCATCAGGCATCTAAACCAAACCGCATACATAACTTTTAGACCGATTTCAGGTTTGGAAGTCATCTTGTCTGTCTGTTTGTCTCCCTGCTCCATCGTCGGTGTCTCGTGTAGGCAGACATCAGGCAGCAGCAACTCATACTCTTTGATTTTATGCGAGTCTAATCAGTTTTATGTTTCGACTGAAATATAGTGATCCCAAAAGTGGGGGAAACTTTCTTCAATAGGCTGGTTATTCCCCCTCTTTTCAAAAAAAATTCCAAATATTTTATCTCACATGAGGAAGTTTATAAAGTGATTCAGTGAAAATAAAATTGATTGTTGATTCTGTGAGTCATTTAAACAAAAAAAAAAAGAAAATATAAAACACACAAAATCTTCTAGATTAAAGTTTAAAATCTTTACGACTCTTCTATACCCATTGTGATCAAGTTTGATAATACATTATTAACAAAGGTAAAATTGTATTTTGTGTTAAATAATAATTATTAAAATTTTCTTTTGATTATCTTATATTCAGTTACAATCAAAAACAATGTTTATCTTTACAATAAGAATGTAAATTTTCGGTTTTAAAAACAAAAAGACATTATGACTTTTATGTACCGTTTAATAATAATAATAAAATTAGAACTTTATATTTCCGCTATAAATTTAAGTAAATCTCTTTATATAATTCTCTCAAAATAAGCAACATTCAAACTGACTAATACAAAATAGAAACCATTCAAGAAAATTTCAAATTTTTTTTTTTGTTTATATACACTTATTTAGAAACATTTTGAAATGAATTGCATTTTAAAATACACAGAGAGAAAAATATGTAGATACTAGAATCATACCTGACTGATTTAAGATGGAAATATATTTCATAAAAATTAAATACAAATCAATTTTTAAATTGTTTTATTAATAAATAAATTTAAAAACAAAAATTTAAAGTGTTGTAAAATTCGGTTATAAAAAATATTTTTAAATTTTTATAATTTATATTTATAGTAAGATATTTTACTGTTTAGCTTGTAAAACAAGTATATATTCTAGACCAAAGAATCCAACAAGTATATTTACTCCCCCACCAAACGCCACAGACCTCTTTCCTCCTCCCCTTACCATCTGTCATTCTGGTTTCTTTCGTCTGCCGGCAAGCAATTACAAAATGCCTTAAATGCCGCTAACTCGCCCACTCATCAAGAGTTGGAGGTGGTGGTAAAGTAGATTTAAAGCAAGGTGCTGAGTGACTACCATAAGATACAGTCTCAGATCAGAGATTCGATTTAAATGTTGTGATTTGAGTCAGCAGCAACAGCAGCAGTAGTAACCAGTGCAAACGACTCTGAAATCCAAGCTGGTCGCTTCCCTCTTCTCTCTGTACACCACCAAACACCCCTCTTTCCCCATTTATACCCCCGTTAGTGCCTTGATCTCTGTCTCCGCTGACGTGCGTTCTATCGAGTGTGTCATGCGGATGGCTGGCCATACAACGTTGTCGTTGTCGTCGTCGTCGTCATTTGCTGGTTTTAGACAATGCTACACAAGTTCCTACACCTACGACCTAGAATTTGCCGAATATGTCAACAGGTATATAGGCAGGCAGGCAGGCAGGCGGCATCAAATGTATTAAAACTAAACATGTATATATATATATATATATATATATATCTATATAAGTGTATATATACAAATCGTTTATACAATATATAAATGAGGCAACTATTTCTATATATAACATATATATATAAATAAAAAAGCAATATGTTATTTTGTTTTGATTTTATGCAGAGATTTTCAATTTAATTGCAACATTTAAAAATTTTATGTTGAGATAAATCTAAAGATAAATGCAACTCTAAGCAAATATACATATATACAATTAAGGAAATATATAGAAATATATAAACATATATATATAGATATATATATTGGTATCTTTAACTTGTTGAGCTTAAAATCTAAAGCAAAGATTTGCCATCTCTGTTGCACTTGTTTGTGGCATGCGCACTGGCATTTTTGTTAAATGTAAAGGACATGTGAGTCCTTGCTCTGGATAATGGTTCCATGGTGTAATGGTGAGCACTCTGGACTCTGAATCCAGCGATCCGAGTTCAAATCTCGGTGGAACCTTCTTTTATACTATAAACATATATAATATATATGAAAATAGCTTTTTTCATATGTTGTGTGTATTTGGGTTTTTTTTTTATTCAAAGTTTAGTATATATACTAAACTAATCTATTTGTCGTCTTTAATAGCTTGTATTTTTATTCATAATAGATAAATTTATTAGCTGGCTACGCACACGCATGACATTCACAGTCATAAATTAGTGAACAAAAAATGTTAATCACTAGATATCTACATATTAATATATATATATATATATAGGTACATATATATGTATGTGTATGTATTTTGGTATATATAACTATGTGTGCTTACTGCCCCAATAAGAACTTCAAATGTAGTGGACAACCCACATTCATCAGCTATAGCAATTCCATCAACAATCTCTTAAACTTGCTTATACAAAGTATAATAATGTTTGTCATTTAGCTTAAGGCTAATTTTTTTTATACCCTATGCTTTTTAAGGGTATATTTATACTTATAAAAGTCAAATATATATTTTTGGATTTAAAATTTGACATGAAAATGGATAAGGGAAAGGGGACCGAAGAAAACAACTATTTTTAATGTTTTTTTTATTTTGGATTATTAAGTTAAAGAGCCGGGATGAAACACTTGCCTTAAAAATAAGCAAAGATCCCAGTCAGTATCTTCATTTTACTTAATTTACTTAAAAAAATATTTTAAAATTTAGGAGTCCTTCTTTAGAGCTAAAACTATGAAAATCCAATGGATTATTGATAGTCCAACTGAAAAGTTAAGCTTATTCTTATCAAGTACATAAACTTTCGTGAAGTTCGAAAGTGAATTTCAAAAGTTTATGTACTTGATAAGAATAAGCTTAACCTTTCAGATGGATTATGATAATCCATTGCACCTTTGTTTTCATTAAACAGGAACTAAGAATATTTAGGAATAATTTACTTAATTTAGAATTTGTTTTGATTTCTTTTTCTAAATACATTTATGATCTATTAAAATACCAAATACTTTTTTAAAAGTTTACAGTTAAATATTATATATTTAAATTTTAAATTATTATTATTTTATTTTTAAGATTTTTATTATTATTATATTTCGAAGAATGAATATTTATATTTTTACCTTATAGAGTAAATCTTTAAGACGTTAATAACTAATGTTTTCTTGATCTAAATCTTCAATCTAAAAGTCATTAATAACTTATTTTTACATGCAGTACATTTCCTTTTTCGTTGTACTGTTTTCGTCCACCTGTTAAAGGGTATCTAAAAGTCATTAATAATTTATGTTTTTATGCAGTACTTTTCTTGATTCGTTGTAATGTTTGATAAACAACAGCAAAAACTAAATTGTGTCAAGGGGGGCCCTCATCATACACACAAACATACAACAAAATAAATTAAATAAAATTAGCGACTATTTTGCACACAAATGTGTGTGTGTGTGTGTGTGTCTGTGTGAAAACAATAGATAGGGAGCAAAAGAAAAAAAAAATAACAAACAAAATGCCACGGAAACAGAGGCAGCAATCGGCACACACGCGTAAACGAAATTGCCCCAAAAGTTGATGGACGACTGAACTGAACTCGCACGCTCTAGCAAACGAGCGATCGCCTTACCCCTGTCCTATAGTTGTTCCAACTGTTAGCCCGCCTCCCGCTTATAGTACACACACACAAACTCACACAGTTGTTGGTATGGGCATGTGGGCGCAATGTTTTGCCATATAATGAGGTTTTCGTACGACATTGAACTCGAAAAATGCCATCGGCCTAACCAAGCTGCCTTTGACTTTGCTTTTCTTTCACACTATTTGACAAAATATATCGATCTGAATATTTTTGTTTTGCTCCTTTTATCTCTTTTCGTTTCCTTTCGTTATTTATTAAATTATATTTAAATTATAAAAAATAAGTTGTGAACTGCCGATAATTCAGTTAGTACACATAATATACATACACTTGTGTATGTTAAGCATAAATAATTTACTAACAGAAAAAAACTTTTTCTTATCCAAACTATTTGCAGTAAAATAAAAGATCAGCCATTACAAAACAAAAAGAAAGTTGCAAGGCTTTTCTTTTTTTGTTAGTAACAAGGCAACTGAAGTGGTTTTAAAATAAGGATAACTTAAAGTATACACACACACATCAATTCAAAATGGTGGATTATTATAAAGTATTGGATGTGGCACGCACCGCCACCGACAGTGAAGTGAAAAAAGCGTAAGTCCTATATAAATTAAATATTTATCATTTTAAAAGACAATCATATTCATATTGTTTCTTTTCACTATTTTAGATATAGAAAATTGGCACTGAAATGGCATCCAGACAAGAATCCAGATAACCTGGAGGAAGCAAATAAACGTTTTCGTGAACTATCCGAGGCCTATGAAGTGCTATCCGATGGTGAGTATTATTAAGAAACCATGTGGAATACCCTATTCAAAAAAGAGGGTTCAGAATTATACAAAAAGTGATCTATCTATCAATCTATAATAATAATATGTAATATGCATATGTGGTTATATGTATGTGTGTGTCTGTGTGTGTTTAGCACGTAAACGAAGGATCTACGATGCGAGAGCCACACTGCATAAATCCTCAGCTAGCAACTCCTCCTCCTCTACATCCAATGGCTATTATTCCCGATATCGTAGCGGAGCTGGTGGCAGCTCTTCATCAAGCTATGGTCGTGACTATGACTATGATTACTATCCCAGCAGACGGAGCGGTAATCGCTACCAGGCGTTTACCTTCCGTAATTTATTTGAGGGTACACCATTTCACAAACTTTTTGGTAAAAAGCAAGAAAAAAAAAGAATGTTGCTAATTTTTTGTTTGTTACAATTTTTGTTTTGTTATTTCTTTTTGCTGCTGGCCCTCACGTTGGGCGCCAAATTTTTGTTTAGCCAGTGTCTAACCGAAGCTTTCTGTTCCAATTTTGAAATTTTTTTCATTTTGTTCTTTTTGTTTTTGCCACTAAATGCAACATAAAAAAATATTGTTAGGCTTGAGCTAATCCCCCTTTATCCAAAACGGCAGTCATGCGGTGTTTTTACTAATCTCGAAAAAGAATAATATGTGGATTACCATGGGAAAACTAATTCATTTTGTTTTCCCCTATTCACAGAGAAAAAACGTCGCATTTATGATGAGTATGGCAAGGATGGACTTGGTGACCGCCAGGGACGCTCACATACCCGTCATCATTACAATACACACGAATTTGATGACATTGATATTATGGGCTTTCCGTTTGTATTCCGACCGCCAGATGAAGTTTTCCGTGAATTCTTTGGCGTTAATTCACCCTTTGCCGACTTCTTTAGAGGTAAGACGAAAAAGGAACCAATAAAATTTAACTTCACTTTACTAATCCCTTGTTTCCATTATTGCAGATGCCAATGGCCATTCGAATGGCACTTCTAGTTCAAGTAATGGTCGTCGTCATGGCGGTAGCAGCAGCGGCGGTGTTGGTGCCTCCCGCCATCATCATCATCACCAGCACAAATTGGCATCCCCTTTTGCGGCGCCCATGTTCAATTATTCAATGATGGATTTTTTTGTGCCCACCAACGGTTTCACTTCTTTCTCCTCCATGACAAGTGGAGGCAATGGCAGCAGTGGCATTACCCACATTTCTGGTGGACCGAATGCCGCCGTTAAACGCACCTCAACATCCACGGTGTTTGTCAATGGCAAGAAGTTGATGACCAAGCGGTATGTCACACTGAAATCTTAATTCAAAGCTTTAAAAATCTAATTCTATTATATTTTAATTTTAGCATTGTCGAAAATGGCAAGGAAACCGTCTTTTCATATGAAAATGACGTCCTTAAATCAAAGACTGTGAATGGAGTATCCCAAAAACTATCTTCAATAGCAAATTAAATGCAAAAACCAGGGAAAACCAGAATTCAAGAATAACATCCAATATACAAGAAGATAACATGATAACAAAGCAAAAGTCATAAATTTAAAAGAATGCATATAACAAAAATGGAATGAAAAGAATGTGGTAATGAACCCCAAGGAACTATGAATTCTTTAATGATTCGAGAGATACGTTTAAAGATTTTGTTCTACATTAGAATTTAGAGTTATTATACATATATGCGTTTTTGTTCATTTGCACACAAGAGATAAAGGAGCAGCAAACAGAATAAAAGGACCAAATCTAAGGATTATCAGCATCATTAATAGAATCATCTGCAGTAAAAGCACTCCCAGCTCAATCAACAGCAACAATAGCTATAAAGAAAGTGAACACAAAATTTATAATCGGCATCCTTTTTTCTATCATTATTTTTATGCAAATTTTATTCGAAATTGTTTTTGTGTTAAGTAATTTCGAACCAAAGATGCTTGAAAATAATCAAACTCCAAAATGAAATGGTTAATTCAAACAAAAGTACCAAGGAAACAAGGATACAGACAGTAACGGAGAAAAAACAAAAACGAGCAATAAAAACAACATACAAAAATGCTAAACGCTTAAGCAATTTTAGCTTTTAAGTTTTTGGGCGGGCAGGGGGCGTGTTTCGAAGCTAAGCAAAGCAAAACTGAGAATGTGTGTGTGTTGATATAATCTATATATATATATACATCTGTGTGTTTAAACGAAAAATATATATGTATATATATATATATAAATTGCTATATTTATAAATGATTGTGTGTATGGAAGTTATTTTACTTTAGTCATTTAAGTTGCCACAATACTTACTAGTACCAACAACTGCAATCAGCAAATCTAAAATACGAAATTGAATTTGAAGACGAACTTTAAGAAAATGAATGAATCATGGCTTTGCGTTGCTTTTCTATATTGTACATTGTAAAAAAAAAAGTGAAAATACATATACCTAAACATAAATTTAATAATTTAATCATTTCTATTAATTTTAATGCCGTATTTTATAGAATATAGTCGTTTTTTATATGCTTAAGATTATTCTCACATAACCTAAAACAGAAACAAAATGAAATCTAAAACATAATCGCCCATAACTTAATACTGTGTTTTATTAGCGCATACATACAAAAGCAAAAGGATATAAGAAAAAAATATGATGAAAAAACAACAATAAATATATTAAAGATTTGAAAAACAGAAATCTCATAAGGTACAAGTGCGTACGGTTTTTTATTTTTTGCATTTAACGGACAATCAAGAAATAACGATCGATCTGCATAGATGTCGACTACTGCAAAATAATCGATATAGTAAAAAAAATCAATCGATCTTTTGACATCTGGCAGCACTTATCGCAACTGAGTGCTGCCAGACTTATCTGAATCAACAGATGATAATTTTTTAACTTTTGTGTTTTGTTTAAACAATTCCCATTCTATGTCAATTTAAATGGCCACACAATGAGCCGCGATGATCATATGAAATGGTTTCACGGCAATTTATCCCGTGAGGCAGCAGATGACTTGTTGAAACAAGGCATGTACAAGTGCGCTCCTACAAGTGGGCGTGGGCGTGGCTATTAAATCGTAAATGGATTTCTAATACTTCCTAATTTTCGTCTTCAGGTTACCAAGATGGTACTTTTTTGGTGCGTGAAAGTAGTACGGCAGCTGGTGACTTTGTTTTGAGTTTACTTTGCCAGGACGAAGTTTGTCATTATCAAATCCGTCGACATGGCGAAGATGCCTTCTTTTCCATAGATGACAAGGTCCAGACTAAAATTTTGCACGGCCTGGATACGTTGGTGGAATATTATGAACAAGCATCGAACGGTCTGGTAACAACATTAACCAATCCCTTGATACGTGATCCTCCCCCGCACAATACAAGAAGCCATGGTGTGACAAACTTACTGCATCGTGCTACCTCTAAGAATGAGAGTAAAGTGGTGTTTGAATTATTAAAGTGTGGCTATCGTAATTTTGATGCCAAGAATCAGGATGGACAGACGGCCTTGCATCTGGCAGCTCTGTATAGCGATGGGGATATATTAAAACTGCTGCTTGATGCCAAAGTTCAGGTGAACAGCTCTGATTCGTTTGGCTGTCAACCACTGCATGTGAGTTCCACAGTATTCACCTATTTTTCAGTGGCTCACATATTTAAATAATCTTCTCTTATTTAGTATGCTGCACGTAGTAAGCCAGCTTCTTTTATTCGCACTCTGATTAGTGCCCAGGCTAATGTTCAGGGACGGAACATAGAGAACGGTTATGTTCCCCTACATGAAGCAGCTAAGTATGGCAATCTGGAGGCGGCTCAAGAACTTTTAGCAGCGCAGGCTCCATTATTGCCACGCACCAGTTCTGGTGAATTTCCCTTTGATCTAGCCAAGGAGGCGGGTCAAACTGTTGTGGAGGATTTCCTTCTCAAATATAAAATGCCTGCGCCAAGTACCACGAAAGAGCACTGGTATCATGGTACACTCAAGCGTGAGGAGGCAGTGGCCATACTTAAACAGTATGCCAAAGAGCTAACAGAAAAGGATTCCCAAATAGACACTTCTGGATGCTTTCTGGTTCGCTATTCAGAATCGGCAGCTGCCATTGGATTTGTATTAACCCTGCTCTGTGATCAGACAGTTAAGAATTTTCGTATCTCCCAAGCGGATCTCTTTCAAAATGGCACTAAAGTGCAAGCTGGAGCAGTAAGTTAATCGCACATCTTTAGGGAATACGTTTAATATGACTAGTTTCTACAATTATTTGCAGTCTAAATACCTATATATAGATGATGGACCTTATTGGCCGAGTCTGGAACATCTAATTGCCCATTTCATGGTTTTCTCCTATGGTTTACCAGTGAGCCTTAAGTATCCGGTGCCACCTCAGCCCAAGCCAGAGTTACCTTCCTTTGCAACCATACCCCGTTCCGTTGCCAGACGTGAGAATCAACCTATATCACCGCCTACTCCCACGCCCACAACAAGCCATTCCCATGTGCCTCTTCCAACTAATGCAAAAAAGAAGCAAAAAGAAACTAGCACCTCCATGTTTAATACTTTGCGCTTGACCAGTCCTAAAAAAGGGCTTTTTGATATGAATAGCCTTAGGAAAAGTAAGTCAAAGACCAAACGCAGCGAATCCGAGAGTAGTGCCACTGGCATGTCTCTGGCCCAAACCGCTGAGGAACTGCAAGCTGCTGCTCCCATGATCAAAAGTCTCTCGTTCTCCACGGATTTTGCCAAACTCAATGTGGATGCTGCTGCTGCTGGAGGAGAGTTGTATAATGTGCCACGTAATAATACACCCATTGATATCGAGTTGCCGCCTATTGCCCAGAAGACTGAAGCAGAAGTTGAATATTTCACTCAAAGTGATGTGCTTATTGAAAGGGAGCGATTTGCACTCGATGCCAGTGGCAATGGTTATATACCCACGGTAGATATTCATATGCTAATGGATCATCCTCTGAAGCCGGCAGGACCAGCCCGACTTGATTCCCTTATATCCACTGGTTCCACAGAGAGTGAAATGGCTGGATATCTGCAACGTAAATGTAGCGGCATTCCCACAACTCCCACTTCTGCTGCCTTGGAATCAGCAAAACTGAGATTCTTTATTATGCGTGATCAGCTCGACCTAGAAGAAGAGATTGGTGCTGGTGAGTTTGGCTCTGTTTACAAGGGTTGGCTAAACAAGGCCGGCGAACGTCACCAAGTTGCCATTAAAACATTGCGAGACGAGCATAGCAACAAAGATGAGTTCCTTCGAGAAGCTTCAGTAATGATGCGTCTGGAACACAAATGTATTGTGCGCCTTATTGGCATATGCAAAGGCGAGATGCTAATGATGGTGCAAGAGCTGGCTCCATTGGGTTCCATGTTACAGTATATACAGGACCATAGTTCAGAGATTAAAGTAAATCAAGAGCTTAAACTTTGGGCATCCCAAATTGCATGTGGTAAGTCAATAAAAACAGACGATTATGTATTTTACATTTTAATTTCAAATCCTAGGCATGCACTATTTGGAAACCCAACATTTTGTTCATCGCGATCTTGCCTGTAGAAACATTTTGTTGACTTCACGGCAGCAGGCCAAGATCAGTGACTTTGGCATGTCGCGTTCGTTAAGTGCTGGCAGCGATGAGTATCAGTTTACCCAGGGAGGACGCTGGCCCATACGCTGGTATGCACCAGAGAGCTTTAACAACGGCATCTTCTCGCATGCCAGCGATGTTTGGTCTTTTGGAGTCACTCTCTGGGAGATGTTCGCATTGGGTGCTCCACCATATGGTGAGATACGTAATGTAGATGCCATTAAATTGGTCGATAGTGGGCAACGATTGCCGCAACCGGATCTCTGTCCTGCCTACATATATGCCGTAATGCAAAGCTGCTGGCTGGAGCGACCCAAAGAACGGCCCAACTTTGCTTATCTGATGGAGTTCTTTACTCGAGATCCTGAGTACCAGAATCTACCGGAACTGGTACAAACAGTTCACATCTAATCCAAGGCGAATTTTCATTTCCATTGTGCTTTTTCAAATTTAGAAAACAAAAATTTGGTAATTGAATTGTATAATTGAATTTTCAGTTAAATAATTTATAAGTTTCTATCTGCTTATTGTCGAGTCAGTTTTCTATTGTTTGTTTGTTTTAATTTCACTCATTTTGTGTCATTTTTTATGTATTATGTTTTTGGACTCGTCAATGTTGCACATCACGAGTATTATATAGATTTTTTAATATATGAAACATATATATATTTTTTATACAACTATTGTGTCAAAACCAGCAATACAAGTGCCTTACAATATTAAAAACATATATAATATAATCTAAATAATTACTTATAAATATTCATAAAAGCCACAGCTGGGAGTCGCATATCTCCAGTACCATCTTTTTGCGAAAATAAGACATGTGCTCTTGTTTAAAGGTTGGCATCTGATTTCGTGTAATATATTCGGCCACCATGCAGCTGAAAACCCCGCAATCGCTACCATTCCTCTGCCGTGGAACATTGAAGGCTGTCTTAATAAGAAAATTACTGGTATCGAAAGGAATTTTACGCTTATCTAGAGACTCCTTTTCCAAAAAATTTTTTAATTTTATAAGCAGATCTTCATTGTCATGGCCCAAGGAATCGTAACAGAGTATAGTTTTATTCTTCATATGTAAAATTACCATAATCCAATGATTTTTATCGATATGACTTGGCACTACAATAATATCCTTGCTAAACAAATCTATTTTTCGAGTCCAGCGTTTGACTGCACTATATCCACCCGCAATGAGTCGGGTTACAAAGAATGTGTTCATACAATAGACGCTGGGTAATTTGTTAGCGTTTTGTTCCGATCGTTCTTTGATAAGGTTCATATAAAAATTAATCACCTGATCGTCCAACCAATTTGATCCTTTCAGGGTGAGTATAGAGGTACGTTTTATATTCAAATTAAACTTCGAAACGACTACATCAGTTGGTTTTCCACGAATTATGTCATTATAACGATTTTCCATCTGCTTTGTTATTACTGGAAGTTTTATATCTTTTTTTTCATTCTTTTGAATATTACATTTTGGTAATATAGTATGCCTGCTGATTGCCTTTTTCTTGATCACTATCTCTTCGTATGACGAGTGTTTTTCCCTGGAGCAAGTAATCTTTAACTCAAGATCTTTGTTATCCTCTTTTAGAATGTCAGAACATTTAGAAAAAAAACTGAATTTTTCTATATTTTTTATTATTTTCTTCTTATCTACCAGGCATTTCTCTCTGGAGGAGCTCATCTGTTCTTTGATAGGTGGAAGGCTTACATTTATTTTGTTCTCTGAATAGGAACTCTGTTTTTCCGCATTCCTGACAATAACCGTCTCACAAGCTTGGCATTCATCTCTTGAGGAGTTTATCGGGTTTTTTAAGGTTTGAAGCTCTAGATTGTTGTCCTGTTCTTTCTGAATGTGTCCACTTGTGTAAATAGATCGGAAACGTACTTCTATATTTTGAATTTCATTCTCATATGCCAATCGCTGATCCCTATAGTATTTTATCCTAGATAGAGCCATTTCGATTAGGTGCAAATTTTTCTCTCGATTAAATTTCAGGATAAAATTCTTATCAAAATATATAGATCTCTCAAATTGCCGTCGTAAAGCGTCGGTGCGCTGTAAATATCGACAAACAATCCCTTCAGGGGTTTCAAAAAAAACGTGTTTTCCGTTGCTAGATGAGGGATAAGGAAGCCAAGGCCGTTTGAAACGTTTTTGCTGTGGAGTTAGTAACACCAACTCCTTTGATTTCCGCAAATACTGATCTTCTATAACCGGGACTCTCACTTGGACCTCAACTTTTGATACGGTTTCCGCACTCTTATGCTGCATATTTTTGCCTGCCGAAATAGTTTTCGAAAACAAGTAATCCTCTTTTGATAAAGTAACGCCTACGCATCGGTATTTTTTTACACTGAAGTCGACTGCAGCATGTTTGCTAAAAGTGCAAGTCCAGTTTTATATTGGATTTACGAAAAGGAGACATGGTTCACCTACCGTTTACGTTTGGTGGAAATTTCGGTTGTCTCCGATATTTCTTGATCCTCTAAAACAATTTCATTGCTGGGAATAGAATTATCTTCCATCTTGACAGCTGCTATTTACCATATTTAAATATAACATAACAACGCCGTCTCTGATGTACAAATATTTGTTTAAATTTACGTAAAAAATGATATTTGTAATACACCGATAATAACAACGATTTTCGTTGCATACTTTTAAGATGCTTACTATCTTTCAAACGTAGTTGAAACTCTTGCATTCAATTATACAGATTTTATATATTTAATATAATAAAGTTTCTTATGTTCAACATTATTTTTATTGCATAAAAAACATTGGAAAAATATATACAAATAGGTATATATTTATTATATACATATATGTATTTCGTTGAGCGTGTATATTTGAATTAAAAACTAGATTAGTAAAATTTTTTATATAGGTTATAGAGGAACACAATATTGATAACCTATACGTTAGACAGATTAGTGAAAGCTAGGCAAAGATTTCATATTAGGTGTACAGCTGTCAAATTGAACCATTCATGGCCTGCTGCACATTCGAGGTGGAGACAAGCTTTAGGGCATCAACAATTCCATTCAGATTTTCCTCATTGTAGGGCTTGTCTTGAAGTGGAGTGACCACTGGTATACGCTGCTCGCTCTGCGGCATTTGTATAGTAATGTCCTTCATTAAACCCTTAAAAAAGACAAAGCTTTTATTACCGAAAAGATTGTAAATGATTTACTTTGGGACTTACTGCCTCCACATCAACGGACAGCTTTAGCTTCATGCCTTGTTGATCTCCCTTGAGCTCCAGTTCCTTTTCTACGGTGAATTTTGGTGTTTTGCCAATCACCCAATCCCAAGCACTGTAATTGGCACGCAACTCTTCAATACCCGGAAACCATTTCTCAGTAGGATTGATTAGCTGAAAGCCACGCTGTTTCATTGTCTGTGCACTGCCGCCATCCTCCAATGCTGTAGCCGCTGTTCTCAAGTACTCATAGCCCACGGCGGAGAGCAACTGAGAAACGTTTACAGTGCGATTAACATCGGCCAGATTACGTATGGGTGACGGTACCGAGGCAGTGGCACGACTAATATAGTTTGCCGGCTCCTTAACAAGAGATTCACCCAAATGCAATTTATTTGCTGTAGCTAGTAAAGTGCAATGATGGTACGAATTAGGATGGCCCAGTTTGGCAGCAGTACCAGAAATCTATGTAAGATCAAGCAAAGGTCAACTAAAGGTCATTTCATATGTTTAACTACCCACTTACCTTCTTGTTCAATATAACAATGTCATCGCGCTCATTGATCTCCGCCTTAATAGCCCACTCTCGAAACAAGGCACGCGTCACAATATTTAAATTATATTTTCGATCATAACGCTCGCGGGGGGTGAAGAAAGTGCAATTTAAATTGCCACGATCATGATAAACGGCACCACCGCCGCTATTCCGGCGCGCCAGGGTAATACCGCGCTCCATCAACTTTGATACATTTGCTTCAGTAAAAGGATTTTGATGTCTACCAATAACCACACATGGATTGTTAGCCCACAATAGCAAGACATGATGATGGCTAAAGTCAAAATTTTTATATAGCCAATCCTCAAGAGCCAAGTTGGTAAAGATGTCATGCGATTGGGAGATGAATACAGATTTTTTGATATCAGCATCAGCCACAGATGTCTGTAATTTACGTTGCTTTTTGCCAGGTGATAGGGCATTTACATTGTTGTTATCAGCTGATGACGGCGACGATGTCGATGATGAAGAAGACGTGGTGGAGTAGGAGGGGCGCGTGATTTTATGGCCAGCTGCCAGCAGCAGACGCAGCTGGCTGGAATTGCGACGCAACAGCAAACTCATGATGTTCGTGTTGTTGTTAATTTACTTAAAGGGGACGGGTGGGGGTGTATATATGCACTTTTAACAGTTGTCAAGTGCACTTTCAATCTGACTTTTTTTACTCTCTCACTCTTTCTTTCTGTGTCTGTCTGTCGTTCGTTTTGTTCTTTTTAAGGTCACTTAATTGTTCTTAACAGTTCCTTTTTTCTTTCTCTCTCACGTTTGTTGGGTTAGGTTGAATATTTTGGTTATATATCTTATATTGTCTGTTTCTTTGCGTTTTATTATCTATTTTAGTTTAATGGCGATTCTGTTTTTCTTTTTTTTTATTGTTTTTTCGTATTCGTTTTGGTTCACTTGCTTTGGGTTGTCTTTATTGATTTTGGACTTTAGACTGTCGCAGTGGGCACGTCGATTTTGTTATTCCTGTTCGCAGCCACAGAGCTAGCAGAGATTAGGTACTCGTGTGTCTGAGGTGTCTGATGGAGCCACTTAAAGGTCTGATGAAGGCCGCAAACTCGCTTACGAAGACCCAAGCAGTCCTTGTTGCAATAGTTATCTTGCATACTACGCTTTACACCCATCCAAATGGGTAAGAATAAAACTACGCGCAATTCGAAATTAGGCCAGAAAGAGCAAACACACACACTTTTGGCCAGCAATCAAGGGATTTCTATTAATTATTCTGCTGACTTAAAATTTGAAAATTTTCCACTCTTTGTTCACGAAGAACGATAGAGCGGACAACGGGCGGAAGATAGTGGGGGGCGGCGTTTAACACAAACAAAATATATTCAGTTTATATAGATGGCAGAGACCCAATTGAGAGACACGTCCGAATGGCAATCGCTTGAGATAAGCACTAAATTTGCTGCTGCTGCTTCTTCTCTCTCGTAACCATTCACTGCGAATTGAGCTTTTGACTGCCTTTGAAATATGATTGTGTTATGGTTAATAGGACTTTTGTATATGGTTTAATACTATTTTTAGCTTAATTGGAAACATTTTTTTAAAAATTATTATATTATTATAACATCTGATACGTTAGGCGGTCTGCGTTTGCGTGTGAATGGCAAATCAGCTGTTACGAGCTTCCAAAACAAAATTTATTTTATAAATTAAACATTTCGTAAGTTAAACAAAATTTATCATTTTAATAATTAGGTGGTCCACCATTATTTATATATGCCGCTTCAACAGAATCTATAGGTTTGCGCGCAAAGCGTGCTGGCAGTTCCCAGTCCTCGATGGCAACTCCTCCACCCAGCTAAGAAAACAAGAAAAAATATTTTAATAGTGTGTACAAAATATTATTATTTTAGTCTAGGAATATTGAGATTAGGCTGAATAAGTTAACCTTTTTGCCTCCGGCTGGCTGTGAACTTGCCTTCTCTGCTGACTTGGGCGCTCCGGCACCTTGCCCACCTTTGCGAAATTGTATCAACGGCACACGCTTCGCTAATGCTATGACTGTGGGGCGCACCATTTTTTAATTCAATGGAGTTTGAGGTTCCTTTTTTAACTCTATTTCAACGTCAAACAATTTTTAAAAATAAGTAAAAGTTACGTGAGCGTCAATAACAGCTGACAATAGAGATGACACAGTACCTCTCGTAGGAACAATCACAAGTCACTGCTTCGATTAGGTGTTTTAAGTCGGACAAATATCAACGAACTGTAATCATATATTATATATATATATATATGATATATACAAATACAAAAATATTTAAAAAGGCAACGCCTTCTTCTAAAACAGTCACAGTTTTCGCGTTAGAAAAGTGAATATATTGCCCACCCCTATTTTTAAAAACTAATGCAGTGCTGCCATAAATATTGGTTTTTCGATTAATTTTTGCCATTCAAAGAGAAGTTTTTGTCACTATATTGTTTGTTTTTATCCATTTGTCGTCAATATTCAGCATTAAATAATTTAAAATGAATGCAGCTGGGGGCGGTATGGCCCCAAGTTGTTCTGCAAACTCAATTGTTGGAGGCAACAACTCTGCAACACTGGGATCCACTATTAATCTCAATAATTCGCTTCTGGCCGGGGCGGGGGCAACGTCCACCATGCCCATGCCAATAGCGCAACTGTCAGATGGTTGGCTGGAGCTAGAATCTGATCCTGGGCTTTTTACCCTATTACTGGAAGATTTTGGCTGTAAATAGTGAACTCGAACTCTATCCAATGCTTAGAATTCTATTTTGTTCTCTTACAATTTCAGGTCACGATGTCCAGGTGGAGGAGGTCTATGATTTGCAAAAACCAATTGAAAGTCCATATGGCTTTATCTTTCTCTTTCGCTGGATCGAAGAGAGACGAGCTAGACGTAAAATTGTAGAAACCACTGCGGAAATCTTTGTAAAGGATGAGGAGGCCATATCCAGTATTTTCTTTGCCCAGCAGGTTGTGCCCAATAGTTGTGCCACTCATGCCCTTCTTTCCGTCTTGCTTAATTGCAATGAAAATAACCTCCAGTTGGGCGACATACTGAGTCGTCTTAAGGTCCACACAAAAGGGATGAGTCCAGAGAATAAAGGCCTTGCTATTGGCAATACTCCGGAATTGGCCTGTGCACACAACTCCCATGCAATGCCCCAAGCAAGGCGACGCCTGGAACGTACTGGAGCTGGTGTTTCCAGCTGTCGCTTCACCGGGGAAGCTTTTCACTTTGTAAGCTTTGTCCCTATCAACGGCCAACTCTTTGAACTCGATGGCCTTAAACCCTATCCCATGAACCATGGTGGCTGGGAAGACCATGAGGACTGGACAGATAAATTTCGTCGTGTGATGGCCGAAAGATTGGGCATTGCTACAGGCGAGCAGGACATACGCTTTAACTTAATGGCCGTGGTTCCTGACAGACGGATAGCAATTACCCACAAATTAAAGATGCTACGCACTAATCAATCCATTGTTTCGGGGACGCTTCAGAAATTACTAAAAGCCGATGAGCAAGGTGAATCCGGCTCAGGAGACTCACAACGTCCAGATACACCGACGACTCTTCTTGAGCCAAGCGCTTTTACGGCACGAGATTTGCAATCACTCCTTAAGAATCTAGACACTGAGATTGCCATTAATGAGCAGCATTTGGCCGATGAGAACGATCGTCGGCATATGTTCAAGGTTGATGCCAGTCGTCGGACTCACAACTATGATAAATTTATCTGCACCTTCCTCTCTATGCTGGCCTATCAGGGTGTGCTTGGCGAATTGGTTAGCCAGCACCTTTTGCCCTCGAAGAAAATTAGTGGCCAAAGTGCAGCCAATCGACTAAGCAAACAAAACACTTCAGCAGCAACAAACGCTGGAACTACTGGGGCAGCCAATAGCTCAGCACCAAAGACACAGCAACAGCAGTCAGCTGGAAAAAATGGGAAATCACCAAGCAAAACTGCGGGTAGAAGACGCAAAGGACGTAATAAGTGCAGAAAACGAAAGTGAAAATACTTTCGATTTATACATATTTTTATATAGAATAGCATTAAAAGCAATTAAGGTTTAGTTATAACAGATAAAATTCATACAACAAAAAGTCGGGAAATGCAACCATTAAGTGAAACTAATTTGTAACTGATTAGGGTACAAAGCAAAACTGGTTCACAGGTTAATTGGTATACTAAAATCCATAGCATATGTAAATTTCTTTGTGTTTTGACAAATTTAATTATGAAGCTGCGTTTCTGAACTACGTTATTTAAGCAATATTTTAATTTTGCATTAACCTGAAATTAACAATTGCTTCATTAATATGATAAGCGTTTTACCAATTTAATAACTCATTGCATTTCCTGTATAATATCACAATCGTAATAAACTCCATTTACCATAATTGATAAGTTTACCACCTAAAAATCAAACCACAAATATATATATAAATATATAGACAATATGAATTTCAGAACTTGGCAGTTTCTTAAATTTTATTCTTGATCATACTAAATGTGGTGATCATTTTCTTAATAAAAAAACCATTTTGTTCGTGTGATTAAATGTAAGATAAGTCCCCAAATATCGGGACCCAACAAAATGTATATATCCATTACATAAGTAATATTTATTTCCTTCTGATATATGTATGTGTATATATATAGTTATATCTATATGATAGGTGTTGGTATAACAAAAAAAAACAAACAAACCACCGTTTGACTTTTCTCTCAATTAACGTGCATTCTCTCTTCTTTTATAAATTTGTATGTATGTTGCATTCTCGTTGCATTTTCCTTGGCTTTAACAAAGAAATTTAAAAACTATAAGAAATAAGGCAAATAATGGTTCAACAAAAACATAGTATTTCTACGTTTGTAATATATATATATAGATTTCTATATATGGCGAGCTAGACTGTTTTTTTTTTGTGTGTTTTTAAAAACATTCGCTTTAGGTTTAGGATGGTTAGTGTGGTGTTTTGGTGTGTTGTGTTTTGGTGTGGTGTGTTTCCTTTTTTAATTCAGGACGTATGTATATAGTAGACATATTTATATATATATTTATAATGCGATGTGAGCAGTACAAAGAGCAGCCTTTACGAAAAACAAAAACATAAAACATTTATGTTTTATTCTCTTTTTTTGTGGGGGTATTTTTCTCTGAAGTTTTAGACTATTGTTGTTGTTGTTTTTCTTTTTAACACTTAGTTTTCTGTTAATTTAGCTCAGTCCCAAAATACAATAAAAAAAAAAAAAGATAAGGAAATCTGCCAAAGGCAATTTTGTGACTTCGCTTGTTTTCCTGGCTATTGTTGTTCTTCTTCTTATCTTTGCTTTCGAGCTGTACAAGTTGTTCAACTAGTTGCAGTTGAAGCAGACTCCCCGTCACCATTTGTCAGAGTGGATGCAGCAACAGGAACATTCGCCTCCTCTGATTCACCATTATTGTTGCCAGCAGATGCCACAATTGTTTTGAGGGCATCATTTACATCCGTTTCCTCACCATTTGCTTTGAAATGCTTCTCAATTTCGCTGCGCACCTTGACTATATCATTTTGGCTATAATAGATTTAATATAAATGTTTTTATTTAAAATGAAGTTGGAATATTTGTTTAATTTTACCTAATTTGAACAAATAGAATGCCATTGATTGTATTTAGCATATCCAATACGGAGCCCATTGAAGGTGGCGTTATATGTATGGGTGGCAAATCACTGGTCAACTTGCCATTGGAGTAAATGTCGTTCATTTTGCGTTGAAGTAAAACAGCCTGTTGGGTCAATAAACGCAGGCATTCAGCCGAATCGCGAGTCTTTTCATGCTTCTCACCCAACTAGAAAAGGAGAAGCAAACACATTTTAAATGGGAATATGAATAAATGAATAGAATGCACAACGTTTGGCTCTGGGACCCACCTGCGATTTATATATGGAGTAGGTCTCCTTTTCATTGTTCAAAGCTGAACGGAAATCACCCATGCAGGATTGTGTACGAGCCATTAAATGATAACTAACTGCCACATGCATGGCTTTGCTTCCAAAATATTTTAGATTCAATTTAAGGGCATGCTCAATGAACCTCAAGGATAGCTCATATTCTCCAAGAGCATGCAGGATAAGGCTAATGTTGCTCTGCAGAAAAGTAAAAAATATATATAGGTATATGCATGTTTGTTATAATTTGATTATTAAACTTACATCGATTAGAGCCACTTCTGGATGATCTTCGCCACAGATTAAAACTAGTAGATAGCGTGCTCTGTACAAAAGTTTTAGAGACATTCCAACATGTCCATTAGCAAAGGAATAGAGTGACAAATGTGTCTATATAGGGGATAAATATTATTAATTTTCATAGAAAACATATAGTTTCCTCTTAGATTTCTCTTACATATTCCAATATGGTTGAAGGATGATCGATGCCATTTACACGCTCACTCATGATTACTGCACGCTGTTGTATGGCCAAAGCATCCAAGACATCACCTAGAAGATAACTAAGTCTAGCTAACATTCTAAGACAGGAACCATTCTCCTGATGCATCGCTCCAAACACATTATTGAGCAAATTAAGGGCCTCACTAATCAGTTCATAGCCCTCCTTGAATAATCCTTGCTGGATTTTAGTCTGTCCAGTTGTATAGAAATTGTAGGCATCTGTGGATCTAGGACTAATGTGCTTAACCACAGGGAACACATTGACAATGTCGTCATCACCAAAAGTGGGCTTGTGCTTCGACTCAAAGTTATATTCACGCAGCAGGATTTGGATGCCAACCTTTTGGCAGAAACCACGCAGCAGGCTAATCCTTGAGATGCCATATTTGATTAAAGCCGTATCAATGCCATCGCATTCGAGTTCCCAATCCCAATAGGCCTTGGCCTCCTTGCGCATCTGCTGCCAGAGCGAACGCGGTGTGACCAAAGTCCAATCAACAGCTGAATTGGACGACGATGATGGCGATGAGGAAGTAGACGAGTTACCATTCGAATTCACCTGACCCGATGACTTGCCACCACCACCGCTTTTGGATGACTTGTGCTTGTTATGTTTGGTATTGCTGCGCTTCTTGTGTATTTCCTCTTTACTAATAGCAGGATTGACTGGTCCAATTGTTAGCAGGCAATTGAGGAAATGACTTATGGCTGCCGATAGATGCAATGGCTCTGTGCTCTGCATATATGTATTATAAATATGTTTTGTGGCACGTACAATAAGCTCCAAAACGGCAATCCTATATAGGTACTCCATGCGTGGCATCTGGGATAACAATTTGATCACCTTACCCAAATAGCGTACATTGATGCCATTGCTGTGAAGGGATTCGGTTAAAGTCTGACCATCAATGGGTGGTGATGAATGGGACAAGTGCTCCTTGATAAAGGCGGGTATCTGCTTGAGTACAAGAAACTCGGCGGCTTCTTGAACCAAACGTTTTTGCTTGGCAATGGAACTGGAAGTGCCCTCTTCACCATCAACATGGCGTATTCCTGGCGAGAAGACATCGGGATTAAAACGAAAATCGAATTCCTTCTCCTTTAATGAGCCAACAGAGGCACAAGCACGTTTAATCACCTCAGCTGCTTGTACTTCATTGGAGGAAGCCATATTAGTTTGAGCTTCCCGTATGGCATTGGCCATGGCTTCAGTGGTTTTGGACTCAGTGGAGGCAGTGGATGGATCTACGGGTTTCTCTTCTTTCTCTGGATCCGACTTTTCTGCATCTTTCTCCGACTTTGGGTCCTCATTCTCTTTTTCTGTATCTTTGATTTGCTTGTCATCCTGCTTTTTGGCATTCAATTGCTGCAGATGACCGGCAGCAATGCGGATAAAGGTCACATAGCGCTCCTCAATGAAGGCCTCTAGTAACTCCTGTCTGAGACAGCACAACTTATGCCGATGTTCAATTGGGAATCCCATATCAGTCAGTTCCTTGCTCAACTGCACATCTTGCAGCTTTAGGAAGTTAACATCCGGCGGGAAGGTGCGCAATAAATCCAATATGTAATGTCTTCCATCGTTTCCAATGATGCCCTTACATTCTACGGAGGAGCACAGCTCAACTGGTTCGTCACGTTCATTCAGGACAGAGTGGGGAAGTATTTTCAAATGTTTGCCCGCCTGGCGCAACAACTCCAAGTACTTGGGATGACTTAAAACCGTTTTGCCAAAATCAATCGAGCCATAAACTACACTTTGCTCTTGTTCCCGTTCCAGGATGCCGGGTATAATTGACTGAGCTGTCACTCTATAGCCACGATAATCGATAACAACAGTGCCTAGTGTGTAGAGACCCTCCACATCGACAGCATTGTAGACACGAACGCCATGCAAATCGTAGCGTGGAGCTACAAATGCGGCATGATCACCACCAAGCTCCTTGTAATGGTCCCTCACATCAAAACCAAGGGAGAAGAAGATATTGTTCCAAATAAACATTTGCATTTTGGAATCTTCACCTGGATTAATGGCCAGAACATTGCCATCAATAACAGCCATGGCACCACGAGTGGCGGCGGTAACAAAGTCACCATGCACCTTGAATATAGCACGCTCACGTAGCAAGCGTTCTGGCAGTGTTTTGCGTGGTAATTCACGGGTCGTTTGTAGCTCTTCGTTCCAGTCGCGAGTCTGGCCAGGAATATGCTCCTCGTAGCCCAATTTGGAGCTAAAGGCATCTTCAGCCCTAATGGCATCCACTGTATGCTCTAGCTGTGGAGATGCCCACTGATATACTTGATAGGGAGTGGCCACCCGTTCGAAGGCATGTCGCATGGTACGACGTTTCTGGATGGTCTGCAAGGCACGACGGAAAGATGGCGAGATATGTGACAGCAAGTCGATTAGTGAGTGACTCAAATGGCTAGGATTATCTGGCTTGGGATTAAAAGTCTCATCGGTGGATTGATTAATAAAGAAGCCTTTGGAACAGGCCGAGATGTGGAAGCGTTTGTCCTCCATGGTTACCACATACAGGTACATAAGATCACCGTGAAGTTTACGTGGACCAGGTGGCGGATTCCATGCAGAAGTTGTCAAGACCTTTAGCGCCTGTGGTCCTTTGGCATTCTTGATATTTGGATGCAGTGGCAACAATGGTGGTTCCTTAACTCCAGGAGTAACGTAATCAGGTGGCGTGCAATCAACAGAATCGGGACGAGTCTTCTTTTTGTCAAGCAGATCGCCCTGCGTTATAGTATTCAAATAAGTCAGAGAAGTGCAATCAATGCCATTATAAGCATCTGTAGGATCCAGATTCTTAAGTAAATCCCGAACATGACGCACATGAATGCGAGCCTCGCGCATTGTATAGGGATCTTCGACTACCCTAATAGTGGAACCCTGTTCCAGGTTCTCAATAGTCTTTAATTCGGCAAAATTGTCTAGAGTAGTGTTCCCAAGCTGCAGAGAAAAGCAGGTGCGATGGCAGGTCTCCTCGCGATCCATAAGCAATTGATGGATCTCCTGTACAAGTTCCATGCTTGATAATTGTACCGATATAATATCAGCACCAGGACTACTAATGTTGACCGTAATGCCCACATCATGCAAAGCATCCAAATCAACATCCTCCGATTCCATCTCCCCTGTGGGAGTTGTTTCTGTTCCTGATTGCTGTTCAGTTGATTCTGATTCATTATCTTGCTGCTTATTGTTAACCACATTATCATTGGCATCGGGGGCAGCATCACCATTGACCAATATCTTCTCGACATGTCCATTGCTTACAGTAGCTGTTGCATCTGCTTGAGAAACTGCCGGGGGACTTTTGTTGCGGTTCTTTTTACCTATTTTCAGAAAAGAAAAAATAGTCACCAAAATATAAGCACAATGGAAAAAAAACATTGTTTTGTTTTGTAATGTAAATTTACAACTTAATATATAATTTCAAACATGATTCATAGAGTAAAATTGGTTTGCTTTGAAAGGGTTCAGAATAGGTTAGGTCAGTTAGGTCATAAATGTAACTTCTCCGATTCGCTAACTTTATTTTATCTTTTAAATCAAAATATAAATAAAACAAAATATTTATTTATTAAATAAATAAAAATTCAATAAATATGTATCTTTTTTAACTTTAATTTCTCCGAAAAACTTGCTTTAATTAGGAAAATTAATAGCTAAACATATTTCACCATTGTCACTATCTTTTTCGTATGGAATTTTCAATAGATTTAAATTCAACTAATCTCTTTTATTATATAATCCTTGTTAATCTGAGACCTTTCTGAAAGGTTATTAACAAAAAAAAGTTAAAAATTTTCTACTTTAGTGCTGAGCAATTTACATAACAATTTCAGCCACATGTGCGTGTACCCCCTGCCCCTTTCACACACACACACACTCACATCACACATATACAGCGCGCCCCTTTTTCTATTAAAATTAAATGCCTTCACAGCCGGCGTACACACAAATACAAATACGCACACACACATGCAAAGATACAAACTTACATAAAACAAAATAAACAATAAAAACGGACGAAAAAAAAAACACAATACTGATAAGCAAAATAAGGAGGCCGTGTCAGAGACCGAGAGAGAGGATGATTGAGTGCAACAGCAGCAGTAAGAGATTTTAAAAAGAAAATGATTTTTCACAAAGCACCGTTAATTTCGACGGTAAACGGTGAAATTACAGCAGGAAGAGAGAGAGAACCGATTGACTTAGTTTACGACAGGCAGTGGAAAAGAGACGGAGAAGTGGAGACGAGAGCCTAATAAACAAATTGTGAGAAACTTGAGAGCAAGAAAAAACATGATTTACATAATTATAGTGTGTTTTTTTTCTATTTTTTTTTGTTGTATTTGTTGCATGCATTCTGCGTTTGGGGCAAGCACGTGTTAATTGTAGGTTAATTCCTGCCCTAGCCGGGGGTTAATGAACATTGGGGATGGGGTGAACGAACAACATGTGCGTTGCCATGCCAAGAAAATAAAAGGAGAAAAATACGTACGCACACACATACATTTACAATTACAATTGCAATTGAACGCACGCGGTTTGCTGCTTGTTAGCTAGAAACAGGGGAACAAGCGGGTACTAGGAATTGAGGCACCCATAGACACACAGACAGTGCCGCTTATAAAAGCATTTATAGGGAGAAAAAATAACATTACGTAATGTTAAAAATTTTATGTTATGTGATTGCCAATACTCAGCCAGAGAGCTGGGAGCAGGGACAACGACAACCGGGGTAGTTAGGTGGCCCAAGAAAGTTAAACGAACCTTTTTTCTTTGTTGAAGGCCCATCTGCGGCATTATTGTTCCCATTGACCAAATTCTGAGTCTTTTTATTGCCGGTGGCTGTCGCTGTTGAATTGTTGTTGTCCTTCGACGCCTTCGCATCGCCAGTTGCCGCCGAATTCGAAATTTTTGAATCAATCTCGAGAGCCATGGTATTACATGCACCTTCACTCCCTCTTATGTATAAATCACACAAATTTCTTCGCACTTCCGAATCCGAATCGAGTCCAGTAACAAGAATCAGAGTTGTTGTTCAGTTGAACTGTCTACTAGAGCTGGCAAATTACTCGATAGCATACACTTTATCCGCGATTAGGTACTTTTGATTATTTTACCATGACTGCGCTTTTTCGAAGCTTTTTTATTTAAAACCTGGAAGCTTTTTAAAAATACTTGCACAAAACTAATTTATTCCGAAATTATTTGCCTAATAAGTTATTTTTATTAAAAAAGAATTATTTTTAGAAGAACCGCGACTGTCGAGTTCGTGATTTGTATTGTTTTTAAAAGGTTTAAGTATTTTGCTTTATAAAAAAACGTGGATATTGTGTTGCTGATTTATTTCATTAGGCTCTATGACAACTAAACCTTTGGCATCTTTGGTACTAGTATTTTTATCCGAGTAAAAATACTTGAAATCCGATAGTCCCATGAGTTATAACAACAATCGAGTATAAATATGAAATCGATTATCAACCAGTTTAAGTTTTAGTTTTGTTTATGTGCTAGAAAAACAAACTATTATGATTTGTTCCGAAGTTAAACCAAAAAAGAAAAATGACTCTGAGGGAGGAGATACAGATGAAAAGGAAAAGATAGTGCGCCCATTTGTAAAAACGGCCACGGACCTACAAAGACTGAGGCTAGAGAAATTAATGAGGAATCCCGTGAGGAAAACATATTATCATACGCAAAATGTCTTATTTTAATTAAATTTTTTATATATTTCTTAGGACAAGCCCGTTAATATACCAGAGCAACGACGCGAAAAGGACTACATGGCCTCGGTTCCGACATTTGTGAGGAATGTAATGGGTAGCAGTGCGGGAGCTGGCTCGGGAGAGTTTCATGTCTACAGACATTTACGGAGAAAGGAATATGCCCGCCAGAAGAATATACAGCATCAAAGTGCTCAAGAGGCTGCCGACAATGCGTATCAACAAAAATTGGATGATAATCGAAAAGCAGCTGAGGATAAAACAGCCAAGAAACGTGCGAAGAGATTAAAAAAGAAGCAACGGGCAAAGCGCCCACGAGAGCAGAAACAAGTAGCATCTTCTAGTGCTGAACATAAGGATAGTCAATCTAGCGCAAGTGCTTCCGAAAATGAAGAGCAAACCGAAGAAAATACAGAGAAGAGCATAGAAGAGAAGCCCACTACCGTTGAAAAATTAGACCCCAACACCGAACTACAAGGTCCGCCAACTGTGGAACAGAGTTAACCCCCAAAGGATTTATATAGCGAAATACATTTATGAGTAAAACAAATAATTGTAGTTTTATTGTTTTTACTTTAATTATATATCGAATGATTCTGGCGTCTATATGTCGCCCATCATCATTATATATCCTATATCATCTGAATTTGAGGCCATCAATATTAAAGCAGCTTTGGTGAGAGAAAAGCATTTCATTTTGTGATTCTTTTGATATTATATAATATAGTGCGTTTTGTCTATATCTTATAATACGAGTTTTATAAAGTGCATCAATTGGGGAAAATCTGTTGATGGTGTATATACTATATATAGAGGCTTGGTAAATGCTTTATAAATTTGACATCGAAGGCTTCAAAGTCGTAATTATATTAAAACGACTTCTTAGAACTACCCTGTACTGAAACTATATGAACGGATTATTAAGTACAGGGTGTTACTTAGTATTGATTTCTCGTAAAGGAGCAACAAAAAAAAAAGTAATTTGATTTTGTTTATTTTCAAGTTTTTCGTTTTTTATAGTTTTTTGTTTTCTTCTTTTAATCCATAATTTCTGTTCTTATCGCTGGTGTTTGTTGTGGTTGATTTTTGCTTTTTTGTAATTTCCTCACAAATAATTATGTATAATAATTATATATATATATATATTGTTTTTGCCTTTGCACTTAAACAAATGATTAAAATTAAATGTTGCAGCTTTCTTTACTTTTGTTGTAATTTCTATTATTTAAACCGTAAACGTAAATTGTATTTGTTGAACTTAAAGCGAAAACTTAAATTTTTAAGCATTTTGATAGTTTCCTTTTTCGCGAATAGAAAAAAAGAACACAAAATGGAGCTCATTTTTGAGGTGTGTGTGTGTGTGTGTTTGAAATACGTTTAAAAATAATATTAAAAAAAAGCCAAGGATAGTGAAGGATAAGAAGAAGCAATATTAGTTTGTAAAATTTACCTCGTTATATACATATAAATGTATATATATATAAATCGAATTACAATTTTTAAGGTATTCGCAAAAAAAAAAAATAAAACAATTACGCTGTTTCGTTTGTTATAACATTTGTGAATACAAGTTTCATTTCTCTAAATCGTTGAAATACTATATATTTTCGCTTGATTTTGTTTTTCGTTTTAGCTATATGTTTAATTTGTAAACATTTAAACATGTCAACATCAAGGTAATTACTTTTCATTTTTTCTGGTATTTGTATTTTACGGCAGATGTTTCGCTTTTGTAGGAATGCCCTTAATGTAGCAATTTCTCTTATTTTCTCTTTGTCTCTTATACACACACGCACTGCATGAAAATCTACGGAAAATTCAACTATAGTTTAACTTTTGTTTTTCTATTGAATGCGAATGTGTGTGTGTGTGTGTGTTTGTGGGTATGCTTGTGTGTATGCTATGGGATTTGTGTTTTATGGGCATGGCTACACATTAGACAATTATTATAATTATATATATATATATTTATAGGTATTTGTATATGCTGGTTTTTTCTTGTTTTTTAGGTAGGTAGGTAATTAGTTAGTTTAGTTTTAATTTAGTTAGGAGGCCATATAATTAAATAAATATTTACTTTTTTCTTGACAATTTTTTTCATCTGGCTTTTTCTTTTCTTTTGTTTCGTAAATACAATTCGGACGCTGACACTGAAAGCGTCGAAATAATAATAATAATTACATAAAAATTAATCTTGCATTTAGGTGGCTGAGACTGTATGTGTATATGTATGTTTTGTTTTGTGTGTGTGTCTGTGAATATTGTTTTTTTATATATATATATATTAGCTTTTATTATTTTAGATTGAGAAAAAAGCGGATCCCTTGCTAAGTTGGTTTTATGTTGTTGTATATTTTCCATTTAACGACATTCCCAGACCTTAACTGTTTGATCCACGCTACCGCTGATTACATACGGATGCGCTTTGTGAAAATCTGCAAGCGAATTAGAATATAGTAAAAAATATATGTATATATATATTATTTATTTAATATACCTATAGATGTGCAGAAGTGCTGATGTGCATATAGCGTCTTCATGCATCGCTTGTTGCGCAAATCCCAGACTCGAATTGTTTTGTCATCACTGGCGGATACCAAATATTTTCCACCCGGATGGAATGCTAGACCACGCACCCAATTGTCATGGCCATTTAGCGTGAGCAGGCATAAACCAACGCTTACATCCCAAATGCGTATGGTTTTGTCACGCGAACCCGATGCCAAAAATGGACCCTGATGGTGTCCCTTCTTGTTATCAGCGCCAGCTGCCTCATTAATTGCCGATGCAGCAGCTTCTGGCGCCCAGGCAATACATTCAACGGTGTGCTCATGATCGCGTAATTCAACCTATATAAAAAAATTGGAATTATATTCGTTTGTACTTATAAAATTGCTTGCGACTTACCTTGCAGTCTTTTGAATTCGTCAACCAAACGCGTATTGTGTGATCATTTGAGCATGTGGCAAATATGCTGCCTTCAATATGCACCCGCACCATTCTCACCCATTCCCGATGACCTGTATACGTTTTCACGCAATAACTAAAATGTAAATCAAGAATAAGATTAAAGATGTACAAAGGAAATTAGGTGTGTTTTCCAGCTTACCCGGTGGCCACCTCCCACATTTTGATGGTACGATCGCGTGAAGCAGATAGAACATAATCGCCAGCTGGTACAAAGGCCACCGATGATACATTGTGGTCGTGACCATGCATGGTTTTTACACATTCGTAACTTTGTTGAAAGTCCCACAATTTAATGGACAAATCCGCACTGCAGGACACTATTTAATATAACATGTAAATAGCAAAATAAATTTAATGGATTCATTTTGAATTAAATTCTTATAGTTCTTACCTAAAAGTTTGCCCTGAGCATCAAATGCCACATCCTGGACAGAGTCTGTATGTCCTTTTAGACTACGTTCATATTCTCCTGTTTCAAAGTCCCAAATCTTAATGGTAGCATCTTCCGAGGCCGATACCATGAGTCCGAATATTGGATGAAAAATTACCCTCGTTATACTAGCCCGATGACCTGTCAATGAGTATTTCTCTGGTGGCCTTGGTATCCATTCACCAGGTGTACGTTTATTCTTCGTGGGTGCACCTTCAATCACTTCCTTTTCAGCTTCCGTTAGCTTAGCCTCTAATTCCATAACCTTCTTTTGCAATCGAATGACCGATGTCCATTTCTTTTCCAATAAGCCACCAAATTTCTTTTCAGCCTCTGTACTAAGATCGGCCTCCTTACGAAAGGCCTCCAATGAATCGGCATAGCCATTTGAGCCCAAATAATCGGCAATCGCTTGGTTACTAAGAAAAAAAATATATGAATATAATTAATAAAATTTGAAAAACTAATAAATAGAAAGAACTTTTTTCTTTATGACCTCTTTCTTGATTAAATTTAATTATGCTATATAAAACATTGTTTTAGTGTTTGCAATTTCCTATTAAAGTTTATTCCACTTACAGCTCCTCGCGCTGCCGTTGCGACAACACCATTTTCATGCTGTTCTCCGATTTGGCCGAGAGCTTCTCTTACTGCTGCTGCTGTTGTTGTTGACGTTGTTTACCGCCTTCAGTTCGTGCACTTCTGCAAGACAGAAAGGGAGAGGCAAAAACAAATGAGTAAAAAATATAAATGACTGACTTGTGTGAGACAGAAAACAGGAAATTGGCTTCACAGGTAAATGAAACCACAAAAATGCCAAAAAGAGTTTCATTCAAATTTGCCAAGGGGCTAAGTCACCCACATTTTTGTTTTGCAAGAGAGGGTAGGCAAGAGGGGTTAGGTGAAGGCTGTTTGAGTTGCTTCTAGTGCTCATCTTTCGTCTTGTCATTGTTGTTGCCACATTGTGTGGAGCATCATCATCATCGCAGCAACCGTGGCACACATTTTGGCGATTCGTCGAGCTGTCATTAAAGCGCGCATTGTCTGAGAAATTTATTTTAGCAAACAATTTGCAAAGCTTGCAAAATTTGCAAAGGGTTGCCAATTCCATAATTGGATTTTCAATTATCATCTATCGATAAGTTCAAGGGTCAATTGCAAAAAACAACATTTTGCACTCTATTATTGTGATAACACAATTCGTTGATCCCGGTGTCGGGGCTTGTAAGCGTTAAAAATTCTAACGGTAGTTTAAGCAATTTCTTTTATAGGGCAACAAACCATAGCGAAAAGAGAGCGAAAAGAAATAGAGGGCGAGAGAATACGAGAGAGACTCCATAAAGTAGCACTAATAACAAAATTCAAGCTTAAACTAGGAAATGACGCTTGAAAAAATATTTTTGGCCAAATGATCAGCAAATAACGTACAAAAAAAAAAAAAAAAAAGAAGAAACAACTCACCAAACTAGAATTAACACTGAAATTAGAAATGAGTCATCACAGCAGGGGTACGAGGAGCAAAAGTCTCACTGGTTTTGTATACCCTTTACCATTAGATTGAAGCATTTTAGGTACCTTATCAGCGGTTAGTAGAAAGAGACATTTACATATGTACACATAAACATGTATTTATATATATATATAAAATTTTACCGATGTAATACGTGGGTGGAGGAAACTAGCTCTAACTAACTGCGCATCTATAAATAAAATATAAAAAATCAATAGAAATGGAAACAAACGCAGCACTAACGTCACGCGTATTAATGGAAATGGCGCGTGGGTTTCTAGCTGATTGGGAGAGGGGAGGGTAGATAGGGGGCATCAGCGGCTCAGTTAGGTTTGATTTGTGTTTCGTTTTTGGGTTCCTTTTCTCGGTGGACAACGTCAACATTAGTTGTATTGTGGCAACCAACAGATAAACACATACAACAAGAACTCACACAAACACATTCCAACACACAGTGTCATGCGCATTGTAACCCTGGCTCTGTGTAGTAACGGTAACAACAACAAAAGCTTAAGCAGAATCAGTGAAGGGGGCGTTTGGGTCACACGCTATGAGTTTAAAGAAAAAAACAACAGATCCAGGCTAAGAGAGCCACGGCCGAAGTATCTATACTCTTTGCAAATGAGTTCTACAAAATGTAACAATTCTGTTATTATTAGGCAATCGTTTATATGGCAGCTATATTACACATATCCCGAGGACTTCGACTTATTCACAGCGAATGTAGAATTTTTCTCAAGGCACCTGTCACTTGACAGGTGGCATAAAATTTAAAAAAAAAATGCAAAATTCTTACTAAAGTTAATATATCCATTAGCAAGAGTATAATAAGAAAAGGGTTACACCCACCAACATAATATCTATCTTTAATTCTCATAGTTTGCATTGAATAAAGTTGGAATTTGCGTGGGCGTTTAACCAGGGCTGACGTCTCTTTCAAAGGATGCCAACACCTCTCTTTCTCTCTCTCCGCCTTTTGATTTCTACCTCTTATTATCGTTCTCTTCGCCAGCTGTCTATCTCTTTCATTTAATAGACCTTGCACTTGCTGCTCTTGCTGGTTGATTATGGCCATTTGCGTGTTTCATTGAGTAATAAAAGCAAAAAAAAAATGATGTCAAGTGCAATCAGAAAACACGAAATTTTTATCATTTATCACAGTTAGTGGCTACTTTTTTATTTATTATTCTTTGGCAATTTATTTGATTTCTTAACACTTTCATTTGGCATTTAGTAAAACAGCTTAGATAAAGTCAAGTGACGAAAGCATACGACTCAGCGATAAGGGGCGGGTGGTGAGTCGGGCATTAATTGAGATAACGAAAAGCATATGGCAATTGGAACTCGGCTATAAGCAAGTAGACAACTCGACTCGAATGGGTCTGTTGGAGAAGTCGCTTAGTCTAAGAGTCTCGCAACTCAGCAATTTCTACACACATTCTGGGAAATTGCAACGGGAACAATGCCAACAACAGCAACCAACGAATACCTAAGCGAGCGCCCTGGCCATGGCCAAAACGGAAAAAACTGTAAAAAAAAATTAACAAAAAGAGAAAGAGAGAAGAGAGGGAGTGAATGAAAACAAGCAGAACTGGTTTGGTTTATTTTTCCTCCGCTTTGTCCCATGTAAAGGTGTTAGGCGGTTGGTAGAACTATGCAAGGAATAGGAATCGGCTTGGGCTAAAAAATCGATCAATCGTCGTTGGTAGACAGGCGGTCGAGTGGGGGGAGGACAAATTCTCCAACACATGCGCAAAATATAAAAAAAAAAAGTCATCATCATCCGCACACACACACATCCACATCGAAGCAGTAGTGCAGGCGATGTGTCATCGCTTGTAAAAAAAAATGTAATTGTTTTTTTTTTTGTTTCGCACTGTTTTTCTATAATTTTGTTTTATTATTTATTTTACACTTTTCTGCTAATTTTGCATAACTCTTTCTCTGGTTATTCAGTTTTCTTTTTGCTTTTTTTTTTGTTGGTTTTTAATAACAAACACAAAGACAACAACAACAACAACACCGACGATTTTTTTTTGTTACGACGGCCAAACGGCCATCTTTGATGCGAAATTTTTTTTTCTGACATTTGGTAGGGAAACACTTGCACTGGCACAACTCTTATTGAATTTGCGTTTTATTTACGCATACTTACACTGATTTCGCAATATTGATATTATTTATAGATTTATATATTTTTATTTCCTCTTTCAACAAATATACTGCGCGACCGTCCCGAATAGAGCTGGAATATCATAGATGTTTTCGACTCAACGGAAATCATCGACGTTTTGTCATCACCAAACACATCGTTTTCTTCTGTTAACTCAAATTTGGGACTGTAGATGCTCATATTTGAGCCGAGTAGATGGCGCTTTTAAACTACTTAGCGCGAGTTTTTTTTTTCAAATTTGAATACAGAAATGTAGTTATGAACTTATCGTACAATAGATTTTTGTATAATCTTGTTCTATCGATACTACTGCCAAAAATTAAAAAAAATGTAAATTAAAATTTTTTAAGTAATTAAATTTTCCATTGAAAACATGCCCAGCATTCTTGATTTATTTTTTCCCTTTATGTTCTCTCTCTTATATTGGCGGGGAGTTAACTTTGTTCTTATCAATTTGTGTTCATTACTTTGGTATGCTCAGTACTCGTCAAACATTCAACGGAAACGGTTATAATTGTAGTTACGATATTTGTTGTTCTTCATATTCCGATACTTGATATTGTTTTTGCTGTGCGTATATATTATATATGTATGTATATACATTTATGTATATGTATAATATGAAATAACAATAAAAATATAATATAATAATTTTTTTCTAAACTGTGAGTGCATTTAAAACGTGAGGCAACTGTCAATTATATCTGGATATGTATATAAAAATGCAAAAACAACAACAAAAAAAAAAAAAAACTATTTGCTCAAATCTCGATTAAAATCTTATCAAATTGTCCGACGCAGTGATAACGCCTTCAATTGCAGTGCCTTTAACCAATTGCAACGGAAGAAGCTTTAATAATATAACTTAATTTCACACTTTCATTTCATTTAAAATGCAATTTACTGAAATAGAAGTTGATTGGTATAAATTTATGGCCAACTTACAGCCAGCCATATGCACGTTATCAGACATACTCTGATTATATTGATAAGGGTCAACACGGGTTTGGTTTGAGTTTTTCGATCACTCGCCTCGCCTATTAACTGTTAAATTGTTATTATTGGCTTATTTGGTATTTCATTTTGGCTCTATACAAAAACTCTATCATACGTAGATACGTAGGTAGGTACATAGTATTGACAATATTTGTCATTGTGTGTACATTGGTTTTTTTGTGATTTGTTTAAACAGAGTAATAGAAACTCTTTTTTAAAAAATTATATTGCCGCTAGCACCTACAAAAAGATAACAATGAAATATGTCGAAGAAGCTATTAATAAGTATCGAGAACTGTAATTTTATTTGCTTTAAAACACACACACACACACACACACAAAGCAAAACAATTATATGTACAATTGTATCTTCCGTCGGTTGAGAGCAGTTTCAGTATTCTAAAGATATGACAAAAATTAGTAATTAACACTGCCAATTTTAACGAATTGTCTTCTGTTTTTTTTCGCTTATTTATTGTTCGATTAGAAATGCTAACTTACTCATTTCCACTGACAATATTGTTATATCTATATCTATTTGAATTAAGTGGAAAGATTATACAACTGCGTGATATGTTTAATCTCAATGATAATGCCTGAAATTGTGTTATTTAAAGGGATATTACCAATATATTTTTTCCCCATTGATTAAAAAAGAAAAAAAAAAAACAAGAAGCAATATGTTTATTTAGTTGATCTTCTTTTCTTTGTGTTCAGTTTTTTATATTTATTGATTTTGATCTGAAGTATTGGTTATATGAAGTACTGAAGTACCTTGATAAGATTTCCCTCCAATGTAGGATGTAGACTTGTAGACTTATTTATTAACATCTAATCTAATTGACATTGAAATACATCTTATAATTGGTACTAGTAGCTATGGATTACCTATACCTTATTTTATTTGTATTTTTCTTAATTAGTTAAAGAATTTCTTTAATTATGATACCAAAAAAAACTGTTAACTGAAGTTTCTTTTTTTGATAACTCTGTTAGAGCAGCAAATTGACAATTTAATGATAAACAAACCATATAGAAATAGGTAGAAACCAAATTGTGACTATGACCGATGGACTGATTGTCTATATACTTTATATTTATATAGTTTATAATTTCACAGTTATGGGAAATATTCCCAAAGTTAAGATTATTTTTAAGATTAAACTAAAATACTTTTTTATAGCTATTAATTCATTTTTCTTTCTAAATAAACTTTGATATAAGTTATAAAAATCTTAGCTCAAATCAAGTGTTTACTATATTATAGACTGTTTGAAATTACTTTGTTTTGAAAAATATATATATTAACTAAAACTAGAAGGATGGGTAACTTTGTAAACTGGTCCGATTGTTCCTATAAAAGCTATATCATATAGTCGGCCGTTTCTGTTGAAACTCAACAGACACATTTTTATATATACCAAACTTATATATACCAAATTTCAAGAGAATCGCTGTTAAAATAATCAAGATTTTCATTTTCCCATAGGTGCTATATGATATAGCGAACTGATTCCGATAAAACTTGCTAGATACGTTAGAAAGTATATAAAACTTATAAATACCAAATTTAATGATAATCGCTTTTAAAACAACCAAGTTATTGCTCGAAATCCATATTCATGACCGATCGTTCCTATGGGAGCTATATAATATAGTCAACCGATTTTGATGAAGCTTGGTGGATACGTTAGGTAGTACATAAAACTCTCAAATACCGGCTTTTGTGATATTTTATTGGAAAACAACAAAGTTATTGAGGTTAAAGCTTATTTACGAGCGATCGTTCCTATGGGAGCTATATGATATAGTCATCCGATCGGGATCATTCCGAGATACACAATACCTGCAACCTAGGTGCAAAATTTTAGCTTTGTAGCTTTAAGGGTCTCGGAGGAGATCGTGTTGATCCAGGCATACGGACAGAGAGACAAGGCTATATCAACTCAGCTCATCGTGCTGATCAAGAACATATATACTTTATATAGTCGGAGATGCTTCCTTCTATGCGTTGCAAACTTCTGACCAAAATTAATATACCTTTTTTGCAAAGGTATAAAAAGTAATTTATCATCTTAATTGTAAAATCTTTTTCAATTGCTTTAAGTTTAAAATTAAATATCTTTTATATTTGTTTAAAAATTTATTTTCTTTTCAAACATTGATCGAAGATTATCCTTAAGTATAAATGATATGTGAGATTATTTTATTCAAATTCAGTTCAATAAATTTCAAAGTTTATTATATTGTTGCGCTGGTCAGAAATTTGAATCTTTTGTTGCATTCGTTTTCATTCTGATTCAGTAAGTGTTAATTGTGAAATCATTTTTTCCGTATATACCCATATATATTATATATATTGTATATATAAAGATATATTAAAATGCGCATTGCACTTACGTTAAAGTGCCATAAAAATTAACTGAAAGCCTTTCGATTAGCGTTTCGTTGGGGTTAACGCATTTTGTTAAACAAAAAACCGGTTAGATTTGAACTTATATACAATTGTTGACTTCCGAAATAAATATCTGAAATCATTCATATAGAACTTTGAAGCAATGTGGTGGGAATAAAAATGGGCAATAAAATATACGGAAAAAAACCAACGAAATGGCGTACATTTGGAATATTTATATTGCTATTATTATACGGTTTTGCATCAGCTTTGGCTCAAACATCAACTGAATTGCCAAAGACAACAAAAGATGATGGACAAGAATTGGCTGAGAGTAAGTATTAGAAGAATACTAATATATATCTCATATATAACCGATTTTCTTTATAGATGTGGAAGTAAATATAATTGCTAGTGCTTATACATTGAGTTTTAGCCTTGTTGGTGATGATAAGGATAAATATACTATTGAAAATGTTACCTGTAAAACGGGTAGTAACTCTGTAGTTATAGCCAATGAATATCATGTTTGGTAAGTATAGATAGTTCTCTTCTTTTTTTTTTTTAGTAAGATTCAGTTTGTTAAGTTTATATATTTTATTTTCCAGTGAAAATCTTGATCCTTGCTCAGCTTATACAGCTGTGGTGAGCTTTGGAGTTTTAGATGAGAGTCTTACTCCGCCAGCTGATAAAACTCTTAATGCATATACGGAATACAAGCGTAATATAAGTTTCTATAATCCTAAAAGATCCACGATGTAATGAAAATAATGTCTTATAGAACCTACTGCAAATATCGTATCTTTGGAACCTTCTGCCACAACCATTAAAGTAAATTGGGAAGCAACGGATCGGGCATGTGTTAGTTACTTTGAGATTGAAGTAAGATTTGGATTGAGTAGCAGTAGCACACAACAATTGAATGACAAGAGTACATATCTGTTTAGGGATCGATCGCCATGTCAGACAAACAATATAACCATAGGTAACTTAAGGGTATCTATATCTATAACCTCACTTTTCTATTTCTTATGTTTTCTTTTTGTTTTTTTCACCCTCCCCTTGAAAGTGACCTTTAACAATGCAAGTTTACCAGTTCATTCAGATTGGGATCAGATAGATACTGAATATCTGGAGCCAGGTGATTTGACATTGGAAATTACAAATTCCAGCAACGGAGATACAGTGATCTCATGGGGTGAAACTGAGAGTTCAAGTTGTATTAGTCTCTTTACGTTTAAATGGAGACGCATAAATTGCGAGAGTAAGGATAATGAGGAGACAACTACAACGGATATACCACAAACTGAGACAACCATAGATGTGGATTATGCTACCGCTACCACGGATATAAGTGAACCACCAAATGCAGGACCAGAAGAAACACCAGAAGAAACTAACGGTAAGCAGGCAAATTAAAGAATGAAAGTTAATAAATTAATTTAAAATCTTTTTAATATTTTCAGATGTCTGCGAGTGGACTGACACTTCAGAAGATTCCACACTCAAGCAATTTACTCTAACAAATCTTCAAGGCTGTGAACTTCATGCCTTTGAGATCCTTATTAATTCAAATGCAACTGCCAAAGGATCACTAGAGTTTAGCTCAGCTGAGAAGAGTAAGTAGGAAAAAGATTTAAGAATTGATAGCTTCTATTATAATGTTTTTTTAGATTCCAGTGCTGTATATAATCCCAGTCAAAGTTTAAATGGTACCAATGTTACTTGGTTATGGTCACCGCCTAAAGATCATGCCAAATGTGTAGCAAGTTATAGTGTCAATTTAACTGGTCCCACGCAACGTTCTAATCCCGTGAGTCTTGAATACTCCACTCACGAAACATTTGTGCTTTTTGAGAATTTGGATCCTTGTGGCATATATATAGTAGATATAGTACCCATAATGCTAAATGGTAGCGCTGTGGCTAAATTTCAAAATCAGAGTACAGTCAGTGAGGATCAGCCATCATCAATTTTGGAGCCTAACATTACACCCGAAGCATACTCTTTGAATATCAGTTGGTTGACACCTGTCTATGCCGATCTTTGTATTGATGGATATCGTTTATCTGGTTGGATGGACGATGGCAAGGAAGTGGATGCATTGAGTGTAACCACAGGGAATACAAATGTGCTCTTTAACAATCTACTGGCTTGTCAGGCTTATACCATACAAATAATACCGTATACACGTCAGAATCTTGATGGAGAACTAAGACAAGTGGAGGTGGAAACCCGTGCTGCTATTGTTGATGCTACGCAAATTACTCTGGAACTAACTGGTTCTTCGTCACATAGCCTTACGCTAAATGCCAGGAATCTGGATTACAATAATATGTGTCAGACTGTCTTTGCTCATTTTACTTGCACTGCCGATGCTCCAGTTAGCTCTGCGGAAAAGTATGTGGAGGGACATAGCAAAAGAGGTGGGTCAAAGAAGCAATTACTATAGAGAAATTATAATCCTTTTTCATAGTTTTTCAGGCTGTTCTATCACCATTATCCCCGTACACCGCCTATGCCTGTCATGTCCTGCTCTATAATGTGGCTGGTTCAGCAAAAAAGTCCCTAGTAGATGTCCAAACCCAGACCTATTGTAAGACATTATTTGTTAATTATAGCCA
Source organism: Drosophila neocordata (assembly GCA_018903615.1). Classification (NCBI taxonomy): domain Eukaryota; kingdom Metazoa; phylum Arthropoda; class Insecta; order Diptera; family Drosophilidae; genus Drosophila; species Drosophila neocordata. The sequence goes on from JAEIGI010000014.1 coordinate 660,200, forward strand.
TGATCCCATCATTAAACCAATTTAGTTGACTGCAGTTCCAGATCAGCCAACAAACGTCAAGTTCGAAAGCGCCAGTGAAGTTAGTCTTGAATTCAAATGGTCAGCTCCTTTATACCTAAATGGACCGATTAAGTTTTATCAGACTTATTTGATGCGATATGAGGCGGATTACTTTGTGCCCGATGCCGGTTGTGCGGCAATTATAGAAAATCCTATATCCGAGACAAAGGGTGCCGATTCTGTGAACTTTACACAGCTTTCACCTGGTGTTAAATACATGATGCAGGTCGCTGTACAAAATGAATTTGGCCTGGGACAGTATACAGCACCAGTTATTGGAATAACTAAGCCGACAGGTAGGATATCATAATCCACTATAAAAGGATAAAACTTATTTACTACTCCGTTTTTTAGTTTCCGATGCCGTCACCGATCTTAAAGTATTGCCCATGGGTCCAGCACTAGACAATACTACTTATAGGGCAAATGTAACCATTACATGGACTGTACCCTGTAAATCCAATGGCAAAATTGAGGAGTTTGTCCTTGATATAACTGGAAGTCGGCCTAATTATGAGCCAGTTGAATTTAGAGAAACAGTTGATCCAAGTACAAGCGATGCTAAAGGACGTATGTCTCATACCGTAACCGAAATGGAACCTGAATATAATTACAATGTCAAGGTGGCAGTAAAGAATTTTGGAGTGGATACAATGAGTGAAAGTGTCGGTGAGACATGGAAATCGCCAGCTGGAAGTGAGTTACTCCATGTGACATTGGTTTCATTTGAATTCCATTTAATTCCTAAATTTTTTTGTAGTTCCTTCACCTGTGGGTGGAGATTTACTTTCAGCAATGCGTGTAAATGCTCAGGAGATGACACATCCTACCAGCTCTGCTATTGTACGTTTACCTTCTGAGATTCTTATTTCGGATTCGGGTACTATCACATATATAGCATTACTGCTTTCTCAGAAGGGTTGTGCGCCTGATCCTGAATTAAAATTCAATGTTCTTGATGGTCAGTGGCCACATGTGCCATCTTATGATGATGTTGGCGGAGATGGTAGCAAGGATTGTATTAAACAGTATCAGACAACACCGGAACGCTGGGAACCGGAAGTGAGCTCAGTGACCCGAGGTGAAACTTCGATCGAGGAAATTGTATATTATATTGGTATTGAGAAGTGCCCAAATGCAAGTGAATATTATTGCAATGGACCACTTAAAGCAGATACGGAATACAATATGGTGGTCCGTCTATTTACCGATTCTAGTTACAGTGATGCAGCACTTTTGGATTTCAAAACGGAAGCCGCCATCAAAGTGACTCTTATTTTGGTCAGTGTATGCTCTTGTCTGTTATTTGCCTTTGTTTTGGGTCTAGCTGTCTTGTGGATACGAAAACGTATAGCCTGGTAAGTAATTAATTGATACTTCTAGTTAATTAATAATAGTTAATTAATTAATAGTTACTTCTATTTAACAAATCTTTCATTGACGTTTTATCCCAGGCATCGTGATTCAGGTCAAGGTATTGAGGATCCTTTCGGTAATGTAATAGCTAAGAATTTTGCCATTTTCTATGATGAAGTTGCCAAACCGGAAAAAATAGCACGGGAGTTTAAAGAGATCACCGTCGTCGCACTGGAATTGAGCTACTCAGCCTCTGAATTGGGCACACACAAGAATCGCTATGCAGATATCTATCCATGTGAGTAAACTATATTAAAGGTATTGGCAATAGAACTTACATATGTCTTAATGTTTCCTCCATAGATGATAAAAACCGTGTGATTTTGGACATCGATGCCGAAGGATCGGACTATATTAATGCCTCTTTTATTGATGTAGGTTCATTAAACAAAAACAAATTTCCTAATAGAACTTCAAATAAAAGAAACTCTTAAAATTTTGTAGGGACACACCCGTAAGAAGGAGTATATTGCCACACAAGGACCAAAACCGGAGAGTGTTATGGATTTCTGGCGAATGGTCCTGCAACATAGTGTTCGCATTATAGTTCAGGTCACACAATATCGTGAGGGTAATACTGTAAGTCCTAAAAATCCAAAATTTAAATGCCATGCTTAATCTAATCTTTTATTTTTACCCCTAGATCAAGTGTCACGAATACTTTCCCTATAACAGTCGTGGCTTGGTTGTTACTGTTAAAACTAAAGAATCCTTTGAACTCTACGATCGCACTGAATTGAGTGTTGTCCATGACAAATATGGCTTAAAAGAGAAAGTTATTCATTTCCATTTTAAAAAGTGGCCCGATCATGGCTGTCCTGAAGATCCAACGCATTTAATAACATTCGTGAAGAAGGTCAAGTCTGAGCGACGTCCCAATTATTCACCCATTGTGGTACACTGTAGCGCTGGTGTAGGTCGGACTGGTACTTTTATTGGGCTTGACTTGATTATGCAGCGGTTGAAAAGCGAATCGAAAATCAATATTTTCGAAACGGTAAAGAAACTACGTTTTCAGCGTATGAAAATGGTACAGACGCTTCAGCAGTACACATTCCTTTACGCATGCACTTATGAACTGGTTAAGCACAAGATACCGAGGGTAGCTCTTAAGCAGCTGGATAGGCGCCCAATATCTGCAACTCCGCCTCCCGTACTGTCTACCAAGAAAGTTAGTTTTCCAGAGCCAGATGTAACTATGGGGTCAAGTGATCACAGTAGAGCAAACGGAGATTATGTTTCATCTGCTCCAGATCCTGAATTAGGCATGGATGTCCCCACTTTGCGGCTTCCTCCTCGTACCGGTGGTCTTCGTAAGATAACCGATCCTGTTGACAGTGATCCTAATTCAATTTCGAGCATGATGTGACTTTATTTTTGTATATTTATTGTATATTTGTAAAATACGTTTGGGACTTAGCAGCAATAATATCACCAAAGAAATGCAAGTACTGTGAAAAAAAAAATAAACTAAACGCTTATTTTGAATCTAACGGAACCAACCGTTGACTCATGTTATTTGGTCTCACTTTTAGTTGTTCTGTTAACTCAAATCGAGTAAAAACCTTTGCTCAATTTGAGTACTCGTTTGCTTATGAGAAACAGCTGTGTAGCAGCTGTGTGGCATTTGGGAAGTAGTCAAATTTATATTTACAGCGTCTTTATACTTGTTAAAAATGTCTGAGCGTAAAGTTCTTAATGTAAGTAAATTATTTAGATTTTTCCTGTGGACTGCCACCATAATATACCGATATGCTTAAATTGCCAACAGAAATACTATCCCCCGGATTTCGATCCCTCGAAAATCCCTCGCATGAAATTGGCCAAAAATCGGCAATATACTGTTCGATTGATGGCCCCATTTAATATGCGATGCAAGACATGTGGAGAATACATTTACAAGGGCAAAAAGTTTAATGCCCGAAAGGAGGATGTGGAAAATGAAACGTATCTGGGCATACGCATCTATCGTTTCTACATCAAGTGCACCCGATGCTTACAGGAGATTTCCTTTAAAACAGACCCCCAAAACACGGACTACGAGATCGAAGCAGGAGCCACACGAAATTTTATGGCTCTTAAATTGGCCGAAGAACAGGCCCGGCGAGAAGAGCGTGAAGCACGCGAAGAGGAAGCAAACAACCCCATGAAGTTGCTGGAGAATCGCACAGAACAGTCTCGCAATGAAATCGAAATGTTGGAAAGCCTTGAAGAATTGCGTGATTTAAACCGCCGTCAGCAGACAGTGGACTTTTCTACAATGTTACAGCAGTATAACACAGAGGAAACTGAACGGGAACGTTTAGAGCGCGAAGAACGTGAGGACGAAGAGTTTATTAAGTAAGTTGCTGAATAAGCTAAACTTTACAGATAGGAACCTAAAATTAATATAAAATCCTTTTGTACTTTTAGATCTGTTAACTTTAAGGGCAAATCAGAAGGCGGCTCCAGAATAGTGGCTGAAGAAATCATAGAAGATGTGAAAGAAGAGGTAGACGACACAATGCCACCACCACCTCCTGCCAAAATTGCAAGACCCACCTTATTGACTGTGACTGGAAAGACAAATAAAAGCGCCGCCACAACCCAGCCCCTTGTTAAACGAAAGACGCCCTTAGTGTTAGTCAAGCCTAAGAGTGTGGTAGCAACGGCGCCGTCTGACCCCCCCAAGGAGTCTACACCGGTGACAGCTACATCAACTCCCTCTATATCGACGGAAAGTTTAAAACCAGCAACAGCTCCAGTTGGTTTATCCCTTCTTTCTGCCTACAGCAATAGCTCAGATGAAGATTCCAATTGACGGTGGCATTAAACATTTTTATACTAAATACCCTTAAGGTAAAACGTTTCTTTAAAGTATCCTTAATAATTCTATATATCTGTATAAAAACACAAATTCTATATATTCCAACTTCTTCTTACAAAACCATTTGACGCCCCTAACAAAAACTAAAAATCTACGCTATAATTTTTTTGTTTTATAATCAATCAATAAAGGCAAAGACTACAACAAGTTAAAGAGGAATCTTTCAAAACTTTTCCTCAAAACAGGAGTTTTGCAATCACGTCTCTAGACACTGTGAGAACAATTAGGAGTTATTTTAAATAATGTATTTTGTTTTATTAAAATTTAGACTTCATTTTACAAATATATCAATTTTCCATTATATATAGTTTTTGTCAAGGCCAATTTGAATAAGGCAAATAAGTTTCAATTTCAAACACAAAGAAAAATAAAGATATTTCAATTTTATACAAAGCAAACAAAAAAATCAATTCAATAATTCATATATTATAATTTATAGCCGCATTCTGTCAATATAACTTTTTAGTCGAGCGTCGGATTAGAAAATAATTAAACTAAAACTTAAAGACTATATGTGTGGGTGTATGTGTGTTATATACAGTTGTGAATGAATTATAAATGTTACGCTTAAAACTCGAAATCAAAAATAATAAATAATATCACAAGCGAAACAAAATTCTAAATATAAGTTTAATTGTTTCATTAGCTATTCGACCAACACTTAATTTCTTTTTCGTTTTAAATTTCATATCGATGTTGGTTTAACGAATATTAATTAATTCATTTTCAGATTAATTATTGAATATAGTAAATCCAAATTAATTTCATAAATTACGAAGACACTGGTATGTTTTTTCCTCTCTCTTTCTTTCTACATATAAGGCCGCCTTCATTGGCAAATTACAGTTATAAAAAAAAAGAAAACTACTATTTAAAACAGTCTTTGTTCATATTTTGTTTTTTGGGGGGGAGGGGGAGATGGTGGCGATTGATTGGGGGCGTAGGCCATCAGCGTGGCCAAAAAATTTTTGGTATATTTTTTCATTTGGTGTAGCCAGGTGGTTTTTCTTTCTCTATCTCTTGCCTATTTAAATGTCCACTGGTGTAGACTGTTGTATGGGATTGTAGCTTGTAGTAGTGGCACTTGAGCTGCATTTGCGAGGTACCACGACCACGCCCCCATTACTGGCACCACCAACCCCGCTCCCATTGTAGTTGTGATTATTGTTTTGCAAAAATTGCTGTTGCTCAGCTGCCGAATGATTTAATTCATACAGTTCCATGTCATCGTATTCGGAGATGCCCAATGCCCGCGTTGGTGCATATTGCAATTCATTATCACCCACTTCATCAACATCATCATCATCATCATCCGTGTGTAGATTGTGAGCAGTAATAGGGATTGCCACAACAAAATCTTCTAAACTACGTTTTACAGCAGCATCTGACCCTGTACCCGAATCCTTGCTTGAAAGATGATCCTGTTGTGCATCCAAATCTGAATGATGCAAATAATTTGGTGTTAGACCCTGCTCCATGCAACGCTGCTCAAATGATGGAGTCGTAGTCACTATAAGACGACTTTGCCCATCCTGACCATCGCTTTGAAGATCGGCCAAACTGCACGGACGTTTAGCTGACGACTGATGTATCGGCAATCCATCCAATACCAATTGCGATTGATGACCACGCATTAAATGTGTACGGTTTAGGGTAGTCAATTGTGTCTGATCGACATCTAAAGTATGTTGGCTAGCTTGAACTCGAGATGCGGCCAATAGTTTTCTCTTTTGATACCGCAGAGTGCACCAAATAATGCAGCAGTCTACCAAAACACAAATCACAATTAATCCAATGAATCCCAATAAAAGAACATCCCAGTTGTAGTTTTCCTTGACGACAACCAATTCCGATTGAAGTGTAAAAGTCCGTGAATTGTCCGTAATCTCACACCGATAATGACCAGCATCATTGGATTGAGCTTTTACAATAATAAGCATCTCTTTGCTGCTGGTAAAATAATACCGTTCGGCATCCGGTGTTGTGGGTGAGATATGAATGGGTTTGTTTTCCTTAAACCATTCACGATGAGGTTGTTCTAGCTCCACTTCAGGATTAGCCACTTCACTTAGGCATTCCAGTACACAAGTGCGACCCACTACCACCTCTTGATATGCTAATGGAATAGCCGGTTGTGGTTTGTCTAGAAGGATAAAAAATAAAGTTATGAAATTGTTTTAAAGTGGATTCTTTTTTGTTCACACTTACCACTAACTACAAGGGTAGCATTCACATTAATCTCTCCTGCCGCACTCTGTGCCGTGCAAGTGTATATCCCCGAATCACTTGGCTTGGCATTTATAATAAGAAAAGCATTTTCCTGTCTCATTAAACGTCTCTCGGTGGCTGCTGGAAAATCACCAGTACCAAATTTTCGCAAAGCAATTTGTGGCATCGGATCCCCACTAGCTGAACAGACCAATTGTGCCGTTTCACCGGCATCCAGCGTCAGATTTGAGGGTACATGCAGAAATGTTGGATGTACTGAAAGTTCAATTAAATAAATTAGAATTATAAGAAACAAGTTGTTGCATCATATCACTCACTTCCTATAGAGATTTTGAATTTTTGGGCATATGTAGTGCCAAAGGCATTGGACACAACACACTGATAACGTCCTGCACTTTCATAGGACACATTGGTTAAACGTAAATAGCCATAGATTGTGGTCTGATTTGTCCTCTGATCATGATGAATTTTAGTTTCCGTACTGGCACCATCATGCCCTATGCCCAGGACACGTTCCTGAACAAGTTGATTATCGTGACGCCATTTGATTTTAAGTTCATCAGCAGCAGCTAAAGATGCAGCAGCCGGTGAAGTGGCAATGCATTCCAGAGTAAGATTTGCACCTTTTACAGCTAGCATATTACTTGGTTCCTCGATCAATTTTGGTTTGGGAGAATCGGCTAAACGAATAGAGTAATTATTTTGTTATAGAGGAGGAGAAGAAAAAGAGAAGCCGTAGTTTGGTACATACCACACACCAATTCCGCATTAGTCAGGCTAAAGAGTGGGCGATCTAATAAATGCTCTGGATAACCGCAGACCACATTGGCCAACATTTGTTGTGCCTGTTCAGTGAAATGGTTTTGTAACCACTGACGGAACCATATTAGTTCACAATCACAAATAAAATTCAATGACTTAAAGATAAGTTTCTGCAGGCGTAGCATATGTTCAAATGCTTTGGGCTGTATGCTGGCCAAAGTATTTTGGCCCAGATTCAGTAACTCCAAATTGCTAAGTCCACTCAAGGCTTTCGAGCTAATTTGTTTTAAGTTATTCCCATGCAAGTCGAGTCGTCGCAATTTTCGCAATCCCTTAAACGGAGCAATTGCTGTGTGATCCTCTATAATCCAGGCCAAACGATTTCGTCTCAAATTCAATTCTTCCAAATTTTTCACACAATCGAATGTATTATCCTGCAGATATTGCAATTTGTTATGAGCCAAATTCAATGATATTAAACGTTGCAAACACTCCAAATGTTGTTTCTTAAATTCACTGATGGCATTGTGAGACAGATCCAAAGATTCCAGCGATTGTGTAAACTCAAATGTGTCTAGCTCAATGCTTGAAATGGAATTATTCGAAAGACTTAAATGATGCAACTTGGTCAAATTGTATAGGCCCTGACGAGAGAGAGCACTGATGTGATTATGATCCAGTTCAATATTTTCAATATTTCGCATAACATGGAAAACGCCATCCTGTAAAGCCTTGATATTGTTTGCCTTCAGCTGAAGCTTTTGCAGGGACGAGAGACCACGAAATGTTGACCAATTGATTTCCAATTGATTGTAATTTAGAGCCCTGTGAAATCAGAGGGTTTAAAAACATATTCTTTAATTATTTATAAATAGTAAAACTTACAATTTCTTAAGACGATTTAAACTCTTGAAAACTCCCACAGGCAGGCTGGTCAAACGGTTGTTATTTAGTTCCAAGTCCGTCAGATTGTTCAATGCTTGAAATGCGTGCTCATGTACACTGGTTATCTCGTTACCATTTAGTATTCTAAAAGACAAATGTATAAATAACTGAGCCATAAATGTTATTAAAACATTGTACTTACAAATGGCCCAAACGATTTGGTAACGGAAATGAATTGGCATCGATAGTTTGCAATTGATTCTTGCTCAGATCCAATGTCTTTAACATGGGCAAAACACTTATAGCATCACTTGAAATCCTTTCAATTCCATTATTGGACAATATTAAATGTTTTAGGGCCAAGAGGCCAACAAATTTTGGCATTACCAACAGTAGATTTCTTTTCAAAGTCCTTTAAGATTAGGAATATAAAGTTAGTTATCCGCAAATCGATTAGAAGTAGTTATAACTTACAGTTTAATTAAATTTGGCAAATTTCGTATCTCCAAAACGGTTGTGTCATTCAATTTGTTATTGGCCAAATGCCTGCAAAAAAAAAGAAAAAAGAAAATAGAAATTATATAGATAGATCTACATATATAAAGAAATAGTAATTTGAACAATAATTAAAAGTCCTTTGTGTGCAAATTGGGACATAATTTATTGATCCATGGTCATAGATAAGACAATATAATTTTTGCATATTTTGCTTCGCATTAAATTGATTAAAAGCCCCACGATAAAATCGCAAAAACCTCTCCAACCCCATGAAAAATGTAAATCGAGGGGGGGAAAAAGTAAAAGACGAGGGTTGTAGTACACTGCAATTTGGTTTTATGTCCCTTATCTAAGGGTTGATTTGTTTCCAACTATTATGCTCCCTGCCCCAAAAAAATTGTAGCTACTGCGCTCCTGCTTCGCGATTGCACGGTGGGTAAACCGATGATAAAAAGTAGTAGAAAACAATTAGATTATTATATATTATTAAATATATAATAATTAAATTGTTTTCTTTCATTACAATCCTTGATTTTACCCTATTAGGTTATCAAATTTATAAAACCCATAGAAATACTTGATAAAAAGAAAATTTACTTATAATTTCTTAACAATTTCTGTTCCACCCGTGTACCACTGTAGATTGTTATAGCTTCTGCCGTCTAACCCCTTGTTTAAGTCATCCCCCAAAATATTTTACTTACAGTGTTTGCACATAGTTGGGTAGACTGGGTACACGCTCCAAATGCAATTTATCACAATCGAAGAATATATTCAAGCATTTGCACTCCTTGGGACAATTGTTGTTGTTGTTAGTTTTGCCATTGGATGCTGCAGCAGCCGCTGCTAGAGCCTTTTCCGCCTGCTCATATTGGCCACCATCATCGGCGACAAAACCGTTCGTTTCCAATGATGCCGATTGCAAGGAAGAGGCGGCAGTTTGAGATTTGGATGATGCTACCGCATGTGAGAACTCTAATGGTACATGCAAAGAGGCGAACTCTTCATTATCAATATCACCACCATCACCGGAATCATCTTCATCGAGTGGTAGAAAATGTTGACGTTTTGCTAATGCCATGGCTGGGGAACCAGCACCTCCTCTTCCTTCTCCGCCGTTGCCACCATTCTTGGCTAGCATGGCAAATAGCTGTTGCTGTGGCAATTGATGATTATAGGTGGCGCCTCCTGATTTCAATAGTTCAGTCAACGGTGGAGACGCTCCTCTTATTGCTCCAATGCCACCGCCAGCATCTGTTGTTGGCAAGCTCTGACAAATTGTTGTTGCTGTTATCAGTAGAATGTACGTAATTAGCAGCAATTTATTGATTTTATTGAAATCATTGGTTGTAGTTGTAGTATAATTGCAATTATCATTATGGCGACTTGTTCTTGTTATTGTTGTTGTTACGTCGTCGCCGCTGCCGAAGTTGCAATGCCCGCGTCGTCGTCGTCGTCGCCGCCGTCGCCACTTGGTACTCAACGAAGCGAGGCCTGACATAAACATTATAAATTTACTATTATTCTTCTTATTGTTGATGTTGTTAATATCGCTGCTACTGCTGCTCCATATTCGATGGTTATTCATTTTCTTCGTTTCCTTCTCACAGTCTTTCAACTTTATGTTCAAAACGTGCATCTCGTTGCGGTTCTTATTTGTTTTATGCTTGTTAAATTCGTCGTTCATTTCTGCCGAAAATAAGTACGGCCATTAAAAAAACGCCGTTAATTCATGCGGTTGGCGGCATTTGCCCAGTGTTGCTAAATATCGTTGCATTGTAATAAGTTTTCTGATGGATCTGCAAAAGAAGAAGATAAAATTGATTAGACATTTGAATATGAAGAGCTGGATAAGTAAGACATCTTTATTAGGCAGAAAATATATATTGACCTAAGATTTAACAACTGTTAACTGCCCCTAGATAGGTTCATTGTGTGTCTCTGTCTTAGCCAAAGCAGTTTCTTATGCAGCAGCGTGGGTGGATATTTGAAAGTAGAAAGTTGCTTAAAATTACAAAGCCAAACCAAACAAAAAAAGCTTCTTTTATAAACAAAAATGAAATGAAGGTTTTCTAATTGATAACTCTCCCTCCACCATATGCTATAATATTAATTCTCCTGCCTCTAATAAAGTTTATTCTAATTTCAGCTGGGATTTAATTCTATTTTGTTGCCCACTCTAATTGCAATGGTTATATAAATAAATAATATTTTTTTTGTCTCTTCTGACTGAATACAGAAAAATTCACACTCATTAAATTAAAACACGACGACCGGATGTTTTTATGCGAAAAAAAAAAACCAAAAAATAAAAAATAAATATAATTAAAATGAAACCGAAACGAAATGAAAACGCGCCAAGCCAACGCTTTTTCTTCTTTTTTTTTTTAATGCAAACAAAACAAAACGCACCAGCAAACGCCGCATCATCATCATCATCGTCATCTTTGCAATCATCACAGACGACGACCATCCAGAACCAGAGGCATATTCAGAAATTGTAATGTCTTCATCTCTTTTTATACAGAATTGTGCAGTGTGTGCAGTTTGCTTTTGGCTGACTAAATGACTCAGGGCCAACACCAACACTAAGAGGGGGCGAGTCCAAAATTTGCAAAAAAAAAATAAATAATTTTATTTTGGTGACATGCTGTAGCCCGTACCATTTGGGAGATAATGTACACACACATACATATACACACATAAACACACACGGGTGTTATATGTTACTGGAACTGGATGCTGCGCAGTTTCTTTGCGCTATCACCTATGGGAATGGACATTGACAAGCGTTGGGCTATGGCGACAGTACCAGGCAATCTCATTTTCCCACAGACAACGGCGACGACACCCACCAAAAAGGGCAACTTTGGCAAAAAAGAGAAAAGACAAACAAACGGAAAAAAAAGATATATAACCAGAAAACAAATGGCTCAGCAATTACCGCAACAGATCTAGTCGGTCATACCGTACATACATATATAGGCATAGTCTCGGGCAAGACTACTAAAAATGGTCTTTCACACACACACACATACACACAGAAATGTACACACACTCTTTTTCTCTCTATATAGTATAAAATGCCCAGACAACCAAATTTAGTAACACACCAACAACAACAAAAACAAAAGCGTAATGAAATCAAATAAAAAGTGTTCACCGCTGCAGCCGCTCACTTTAGTTTTAAAGATTTTTCTTCAAAGAGTTTTTCTCTCAACCACAAGAAGTAAAAGAAAAAAAGAAAAAAAAACAGAAACTTTTCCGCACATTTCTTACATAGCAGACAGCTCTACTCGCTTTGTCTATATATAGTACAGGGCGATATATAGAGTTTGTATTGAAAGTTGTCCGATTCCATGCTCCCGTACGTTCAATCTCCTTCTCCTTCTATCCAATAATATAAACTTTCAAGTGTCTCAAGTGAAGTGGCTTTTGATTAGTATTGTTGTTAGCTTGGCCCCAATATTTTAACGAAAGGTTTACTTGTTCTACATTTCATTTAAGTTTTCGAAGGTATGTAGGTATACACGATCCTAACCAATGCTCCGCTCTTCACTTTACTAAACCATGCGGAATTATCTAATCAATAAGTTTGCACTGTCTTTTGATCGCTTAAGCGGTATCTACAGAGGAAATTGTTTATTTCTTCCATATATATATTTACTTTTATTGATATTGGTATATTAAGTAAATATTTAGTTGGGCAAGTGTCAGATCAAAAAAAGGAAATAAAATTGAATAACAAATTTAGAGACTTTACTTTTAGATCTTGATCACGAGATCTCTTAAGGGTTTTGTAGAGAAATGTATATACTCATGGTCAGGGAGGATTTATGTTATAGAAATTTTAAAACTAGTTGCACTAGATCATTTTCATTCCAAAAGTAGACCAAGTTAGTCCCTCTCGTTAAGAGGGAGAGGGAAGTGTGCATCAAAGTATGGTGAAACCGCATTGTTGACAACAGGAAGAATGCCTCGTTTCTGTCTTGCCTGTAAATTCTCAAAGTCTCTGTGCCAAAGAAGGGAACAGTAGACTGAAGATTGCACAAGTTATTTATACCAAATTTGGCACACCAACTTTTTATTTTGAAGAGTGAGTGAAATTGATGATTAATTTTTATTATTTTTTTTTCACCTTAGGGTATGATTAAGTTTACCTTTCTATATACTTTTGTTTTGTCTATTGATTTTCTCACCTATCGATCATCACCTTAAAATCTGTAATCCTAATCATTATGCGGGTTCATTATAAATCACTAAGATTGTGTCTGTAATTTTTTAACTTTTGCCTTTTATCTACATATCTACTATATGTATCTTTGTTGATCTCTGATCTCTGCTTCAATTTTCACACACCAATCAGCGGCAAGCGCTAATTTCCTCTGCCCACAAGTTTTGGGGCCACCATTTTGAATTAATTTGCATGTGTAATCAGTGAGATGAGCGACTAATTCGCATATTCGAATTTAACAGAGGTTCTTTTTCTACGAAAAAAAAAAAGAAATATATATAAAAAAAGGAGGGAAAAACCCACACTCAATGGCTCTGACTGATGATCAATATCAAATCAAGCTTTCACTTTGAACTCATTTTGGGATGATTATTTTTACAACAACAACAACAGAAAGGTAATATCCATTCGTTTCGTTTCGACAACGTTTTCTTATATTTTGTTTTTTGATGTCAACTCCCTCACAATTTATTAGATAATAACGGGTCCAAGGTATTGTCTTCTTGAGATGTTGCTTGATTTTGATATGATAATGTAACACACACACACAGGCATTGAAATCAAATGATACAATGGACACCAGCTATAGATATAGATACCAAGAGTTGATGTGTGTATGTATATACATACTTATACATACATATGTTTGTGTGTATGTATATATGAATCTATGTTTCTTTTAATGATCATTAGGCCTTGTGTCGAAGAACGAACGAACGACATCATTTTTCATTCGAGGAGCTGCGTTCGAGACAATCCACAATCAGTTTTTCTTTCTGTTTTTTTTTTTGTTGTTTATATAATTATCGTATCTATGTGTATACGCACACACACACACATATATATATATATACAAATATACATATATATTTTTTACTTTTCTTTAGTTTTTTTTTTTAATTTTTATATATATTTTTTTTGTTATTTTTTAGCATTTTACTTTACTAAATGCCTTCGCTGCATTTTGATTTGACTTAATTTTGACTTGCTTGTGTCTCTTGATTTCATTTTGGATTTGTATTTTAACATTTAAATTGGTAATTTCTGTTGTCTGTCTGGTGATTTGTTTTTCTTCTTGTTGTTGTTGTTGTTGTCGCCCACTGCTTTTTTTGTCCCCGGTCAAAGTATTGTGGTAACATGGGACGAAGTTCCTATACCCTATGCGGGAAACATTTTATCTATATAACTGATAAATTAACAAGTTTTGTTACCCTCACCTGCGACTTTAACTATACAATTTTTCTGTCTTAACTAGTAAAATATATTTTACGCTTTCAAATAGAAAGTTCGTTAAAAAATCTTTTAAAGAAAAAACTTATTTATGCCTTTACAACACTTTTAAATCTTTTTAATCAGCAGAAGTTAACTCCGATCATAGACAAATCTGTATGACAATCGTTTCTATTCCATTCTTTAGATTAGAATTTATATACATACATATATCCTTTTTGTAAGGGTATCAAAAAGTTTTCTGTCATTCACCCAAATGGTTTTCTCTGTCTAGTGTGTGTTTTTATTCCCCTTTTCCGTTTTTTTTTGTCTATTTTAGTTGTTTATTGCCTTTGCCAAATGAATAAAAATATATACAATATTTTTTTGGTGAATAAGCTAACTTGAGACTGTGCGCTGTTGTGTGGCTGCAGTTGGCTTTAAGTGTTTTTAGTCGTTGGCGTATTAAAAACGAGAGAAGAAAAACAACAGCAACAACAAAGGCACAGTGGGCGCACACAACCAGCTAACAGAGGAATAGAAGAGAGGTGATGAGGGAAAGGCAAGGAGTGCTGTAGGTTTGGGATGTGAGGTGTGGTATGCTGCTGTTGAGTGCAGCTGCAGCAGACGCAACTTTGAAGCCAAAAACAAAACAACAAAATTTGAACATTAAATTGCATTGCAGAATTTCGGATACTCTACAAATAAAAAAGAATGAGTAATTCTTTGTTAGGAAGTACTATTTGTAGTAAAACCAGCATGCCAGCATGGTAAATCACAAAAATTACACCTAAATAATCGAATGTTATTGTATAACAGTGATCTTCTACTTTTGATACAGGAACTTGCCCCATTTCTTTGTAATATAATTTTCTAATAATATGAATCCAATTCTTTGTAAAACTGCAAATATATATTTTTTATTTTTAGCTGTTTTTGGTCCCACTGTGTTTGTCTTTAGACATTTCAAGAAAGAGAAGCATGAGACGGACGAACAGCAGCCGTAATTTGAAGTTGCAATATTTGTCGCGTGGTTTTTCAGCTTCTGCTGATTTGTGGTGAGGTGTGCAGCCAACAGCTAACAGTTGGCGAATTGTGCGTGGGCAGGCAAGAACGGAAACAGCTCTCAGTTGACGTTGACGTTTGTCATTTGTTGTAATGTGTGTGTTACGTCAAAGTGACCGCATGTACATACGCACATTGATATCTGCACACATTTGTATGTGCTTGTTTAAGCTTACAATAACAACAACAACAGTAACACACACATATACACATAAGGTAACATCGTCGCGCTGTCTGCGGCAACTAATTAGGTAACAGAAAAACAACAATAACAACCGCGGTAGCAGCAGCAACAGCCAGAACACCCCATGATAAAAGGCAGAGCAGTTGGCAGAGCAGTCGGCAGCACAGTCACAACGACGCAAATAGCAACATAAATTTCGCACACACACACACACACACACATACTCAAACAGAAATGAAATCCAATAAGAAACAAAACGGTACCCGGCCTGCCAGGCTGTCTGCCAGCCTCATACATTTACGTTGTTGCTGTTTTTTGTTTTTGTTTTTTTGCAAAAATAAATTTAATTTTGTAGCCATTAATTTTCCACTCTAGATACCGAGAGACAGACAGAGACTCAGTCATTCAGGCAGGGCCTGCTAATTAAATAACTAAAAGAGTGTGTTTTTTTTTTATAATTGTTGGTTCATTTTAATTTGCTCACACGCTAATAACGGTTTATTGGCGCAGAAAAGAGAGCGATAGTAACAGCTTTAGCTTGAGCTTTTCATACCCTGTACTCTCTTTGAATGCAAATTCCAAGCAAGCTTGAATTGAAAGAAGAAAAAGAGTTACTGCCGATCAAAAATGCTGTTAGGAGACTCCTAAAAGAGAACTATGCTATACGCTTTGGCATAGGGTATTAAAATTGTCGATACATAGACCTTTTCAGAGGACTTTTATTCAAGTTCAATTTGGTGCACAATTAGTAAACATTTTTCTTGCGTATTCATATACATTTATTCATACACATACATACATATATGTATATACATATATATATATACATATATACATTTATTTGTATGTATAATAAATTAACGTCTTTTTTATCGCTCAAATGATAAACCGTTTTGCTTGATTGGTCTAAGGCACATAAATAAAGAATAAACAAAGCTTTTGTTGCTATTATTTGTGATTGTTGTTACTGTCGGTTGTCGGTCCGGGTAGTGGGTAAATTTATTGATAAGAACGTACTGAAAACATTTATGATATCATATGCTAAAAAAAATAATGTTCATATATCTAGAAGTCAGGTGTAGTCAGTAGTTAGGTAAACCCAGTGACCTTAAAAAAGATAAACGAATATATATAAAGATAATTGTAGATATTGTGTGTTTAGTTTATAACTTTTTTTTTTAAAAGTTATTATATCATTAAATCTTTTAAAATAAATATGCATCAAATAGATGCTGATCTGTGCTCCTCTAGCCTGGTGCCTTTCAACCTAACTATGTAACTCTAAATATTGTCGCATTGCATCGTTGTCGCAATAAACTTCAAGGGAAATAAAGTTGTAAACAACTTGCACACAATTTTTATATTTTTTCAAAACAACTGATAAAATCTACGTGTAGGGTTATTTTCAACGTATATTTCAAATTTCTTAGAATCCTATCAAACACACCTTTCTGACATCATTTTGGTTATATGACATTATTTTATTCCCTCACAATTTGATAAGAATTTCTGTTTGTTTTTCGCAACCTCAAAACTCTCCAATCACTCGTATATGTTTGTTAATCCCATTCCAATCTAGCGAGAAAAAAAAACGCCAATTTGTTATTGACCAAAATATTCCAGATAAAGCGAACTAAAAACGATTATCCTACGGTTCGATCCCACTAAAATGTCCAATGTTTTGTTTTCTTTCACAGAATCTCAAGCATGTCAAATTGTATAAAAAAAAAAAAAGGAATAAGCAAAAGAAAAATACTGTCAAAAAAGATCTTAACGAAAAGAATATAATAAAATGATCTTGCCAAAGAGGAACAAAAAGAAGACAAAAAAAAAAAAATAAAAACTCAGTAAGGGCTTTCAGCTGTCAGTTCCAGAAGTAGCAGAACGTGGAACATTTCAGAACGCTGGCTCACTGGGATAGCTGCTGGCGGCTCTCTCGGCTTAAGTGAGAAAACCAAGCGCGACACCAACACCAAAAACCGGCTATTGGGAAGCCCTCGCATTCGTTTCTTTTGTCCCTCCTCCAACTAAACCTCTACCATCTCCTTCATTGTCTCTACGTCTCCTGCTTTTGGGCTCAAAAGGGAATTGAATTGAATTTCCAGTCAACGTTGAAATTTCTGTTTTCTGGATACTTTTTTTTTTTTTTTCTTTTTGGGTCCGTTCTTTTGGTCTTTTCATCGAAGGTGTGAAGAAAAAATACAAAATACAAAACCAGCAACAACTACAACTACAGCACAGCACGAAATTCTGAAAAACTCCAGGAACCAACAACAGCAACTACAATAACAGCACTAACACCAACAAAATCAACCAAAAGATCTGCACAGAGAGACAGAAAAACTGGATTGTGTGCCTTGTTTTCCAAAGACAGAAAACAAAAACAGCAGACAGGGAAGGATGGCAAAGAGTAGGAAGGTGGGGGGCTGGCAAAAGAAAAAGAGAGACGGAGAGTGCAAGATATATTTTGGGATTTCAGTTGCATTGTTGTTATTGTTGTTGGATATGATCGGTTAGTTATGCACAAATGTATGCATGTAGGTATGTATGTATGTATGTAAATGCATGTATCTGTATGTCTGTATATTTGTATGCAAGTCTGTTTGTTGTTTGTGCGGATTAGAGAAAAGGCAGCATCTGTTTTCCTTGGCTAAAGGAAAGGTCAATCTTTTGACTTGACTTTGGTTCTTTACTTTATGGTCGATTTTCAAACAAGAAAAACTATATCATAAATTTTATTATACATAGAGATAATACAATATAATTGTTAAATGTTGCACAATAAAAGTTGATTTTGTTATTCATTTAAGATTAATGGGTATCAGGTCAAGTATAAGAGTCAATAAATTGAATTTTGTTTAAGAAGACACATTTATCGATTATCTAATCCTTGCTATATAATTGTCTATAAATGTTTTGATATACATAGAGAAAGAACCGTTAACAAATTGCAATTTTAATTTAAAGTATTTACACATGAGAATTCTTAAGAGTCTAAGAAATTAAATAAAATTTAACTCTTCATCCAATATTCAAAGGACATTTCGACTGCGGTGTTAATTTTTTTCCAAAAAGGATTTCTTTGTTAACCATTTTTCCTTTAATTTATATACCAGGACTAGTTAGAGACAATCTTATAAATGTGAACTTTAACATATTTTTTCCGTTTCTCTCTCTTTCTCTTTCTCCATCTCTAATCTAAACGTTTCCTTAATCAATGATACAGATGTGGGGATGTGCACGTACTTCACACACATACATACATACCTACACAATGACACGCATACACATAAACGCATATGCACACAATTTTAGAGATATAATGCCAACATAGATAGATAGAGGCAGCGGCGACAAAAGATACCGATACCCACACATACATATGTACTTACATACATACACACATACTCGTATACATAATTTCCAAACAAAAAAGTCATTCTATGCTTTCAAGCAATGGCTTCGACTTTGGAATACTCTACAGAATAATACATACAAAATTTATATATACAAAATTTAAAGCCCTATTGTTTAATACTATTTAAGAGCATGGTTTACATTAAATATAAGTTTTAATTCTAATTAATAAGTAACACAATGGACTTCCATTATGTTTTCGTTACACAGCTTTTAGAGATTTTGATATACCCTCATTTAGTATCCTCATGGGTATAGGGTAGAAAAAAAAACTATTCAACTTCGAACCGAATCTGATTTCTGAAACTGATTATGTATACGTGTGTATGTGTGCGTGTGTATATGTGCGTTCGTTTTGCTTTCTTCTGACGTCTCTTCGCCAACAACGTCTCTGGCTTCGTCTTCGTCCGTGTCAGTGTCTTCAATGCAAGCCGACACACAAGGCAAGGTAAAAAAAGACACGGCCCAGGCATCTGATTCGGATTCAGAATCCTCCACACTTCAAGTAGACGACGGTTCGCTTGGGTCGGCTTAAATTGGTTTTTATTGTTGTTGCACATGTCCATTGTTGGTGTTGGCCCTCGTAGCT
The DNA here is from genome assembly GCA_018903615.1 of Drosophila neocordata. Taxonomy (NCBI): domain Eukaryota; kingdom Metazoa; phylum Arthropoda; class Insecta; order Diptera; family Drosophilidae; genus Drosophila; species Drosophila neocordata. The sequence goes on from JAEIGI010000014.1 coordinate 679,614, forward strand.
TCGTTTTGACCATATTTCTTTCTTATTTTCTTTGAAGTCGCATTTAATTCTTTGAGTTTTTCGTTCTTTTTTTTATATTTTTTTGTGTATCCCCTTCAGACCTTCGCTTGTCTGTCTGGTTCGAGGTGTGAAGAAAAGAATTTTTCTGTGCAATAATCTTGATGCCTTTTTAAGATTTGTTACTGCTGCTGCTGCTGCTGCGGCTGATTCTCCTTACTTGGTAAGGTTTTGTTATTGTTGTTGTTGCTGGCAGTGTTCTTTTTTTGTTCGCCATTCGCTTCAGTTGAAAAATGGTTTGAGCTTAAGAAAATTTACGCCATAAAATGTTGAAATAATTGGATACACTCGCACCACCTCAGCTCAAACTCCATCTCCATTGGCATCGCTCTTTTGCCTGACGTTGGATTTACAAAAAAAGAAAAAAAAAAAAGGTTGCCTTTGCTTTTCGTTCCTCTTTTGAATGCATTTCAAATTGCTAATGATGAGAGACAGAGAGAGAATAGCTAAGAGAGATGGCCAGATGCCTTACGTGAGACAAGAGTGCAGACATGAGACATGCCATGGTCACTCAGTAGATCCCTCAATAATAGTTGCTCCTCCTTCTCCTACTAACTTCTCCCTTTTGCAATTGCAACCCCGGGGCTCCACCAGGCAACGAACCATTAAATGCATTTATTTATGAGTCCAACGATATAATCTTTAACTAAAATTTCCAGCTCCTCCATATGCATATGATGATGTGATGGAGGCGATATTGAATTTAACTAGAATTCACACCTGGATTGGGCCAACTGGCAATGAAACTCAAATCTACAATAAGCACGAACCTTTTAAGTTACAAACTCCAAAGTCAATTTGCATTAAGGCATGAATCGTATCGAAATATAAAATATATATGTATGTATGTACCTCTATAAAGCTACGTGTGAAAAATGCGAGTAAACTTTAATATAAAAAGAAAGGTCTTTCTTAGTGACGCATTAACTATATATATATAGTACATATATGTACCATATATAAAGTCATTCATTGATTAATTGTTTGGTATAAAAATGTAAAGTTTTGTTTACCAATTTTTACACTAATTGAAAATTTAACTGTTACCGATTACCAATTTCTACGCTAATTGAACATTTAAGTGAAACTAATATGGAATTGTACGTTTAGTTAGTTCTACAGAACATGTTAAAATATAATAGATTGATTTAGCAAAGATTTTAAGCCATCTGAAATTATTCCATCTAACTAACTAACAAACCTTTTTGAGTTTGCCTGTTAAGTGGGCTTTTTACAAACTTTAACTGCTTATATAATTATCCATTGTATTTTCTACTTAATTCATAAATATTTTAGCACATTATATACATATATGCTTGGCCCATAGGTAAACTTATCAAGATCTAGTCAAATAACATCTTACAACTACAAAATGCATTAACACCTTTTTCCATTCCGTTGTTGCTTTGCTTTGTTATTGTATTTGTTGTGCTCAATAGCCACAATATTGCTCTGTTGTTTTAAGCCCTTGTAACAGAAAAAGTCCAGTCTAAATCCAGTCAAATGCATCCAAATGAATGCAACTCATGAAAATTCCCCCCCATTGACAGCAACTGGAAAAATTGAGCAAAAATTAGCACGAACATTGAGCCGGAGGAGCTCAGCACAACAAAAACAGAACCTCATAACTAAATTGCATTAAGTGTAATTATAACTAATTAGAAAAAAAAAAAATACAATAACAACAGCATAGGAGGAATAACTGGCACATGAAACAAAACAAAAAAAAAGGGGGAAAAAGAGAGAGAGAGAGAGACAGGGAGAAAAAAAAAAACCATTTTAGAAATTGTTGCTGGAAAGTTATTAAAGCCAATGGAAATATTTATGATTTTCTGATTAGTTCAAGCGAAAAAATACAATATAATAGCAATAGCAAGTACAACAACAATATCAACAAATTTATCATGAATATGTGAATATTATATAATTGAGCAATTCCGATTGTTGTTTGCTGAGTCAGTTGGAAGAGGGAAGGCGGATCTACAACATGGCATGGGGTCGGTCACTCAGTCGGACGGTCATGTGTTTGGAATGGAATGCATATTGCAAATACTTAATTGCAAGCCAAAAAAAAAAATTACTATACATATACATTTGTTTATGATAATTATCAAGAAAAAGCATTACTAATTTGTTTCTTAAAAAGGTTTTCTACATATGAGTAATTACAATTTATGTATATTGCTACAAAAAGTCCTCCCAATTGAGAGAAATATGTTTAAAAGTTTCTTAAGACCGTTTTATTAGAAGTTTTTAAGGTTGCGTTTAATCAATAGAAATAGAAACCTATGGGTTACCATTAGTTCGCAGATAAAATTCAAATCAGATTGATTCGAAATTATATATACCCAATAATATCAATGTTTTTCAAATTTCCATAGAGGTTTATCCCTGAAAAGTTTTATAACTTTTTCAGTTAAGAAAGTGTTTGTCTTACTAAACCCAGACAAATGCTTTTAAACTGTTTTAACCATTAGTTTTAGTTTACTTTGGGAATTCTTAAGAACCTTCTCTAATATTTTCACACATATTGCTTTTAGTATAGGACATTAACTTTTTAGTAAAGCATTTGCCATATATTTTTACTACCCACTAAAAGTGCGAAAAATGCCCTGGCAACTTTTAACTAATACTAAATCTAATAATAGTTGAGACAACCATAAAACAAAACACAAATTTCCCATAAATTGAACTGCAAGAACAAGAAACTGGATTTTAAATTAGCTATCAATCTGAAATATTTTCGCATAGATATATTAAAAGCTTTAACTTAATTTTAGATTACAAAGTTTTGAATTTATTTATGATTATGTTCCCTTTTTTTTTATTATAAATCTGTTTGTATATAAACCATATTGGGGGTATTTACAGTGAATTTAATTGGTTATCTATCGGCTAATTTGTTTGCAATTTGCAGTTGCGTTGTCTAATCTATCATACATACATTTATATGGTATGAATTGTACGTGTGTGTACAATTGCTTTATTCTTCCTTGATTAATTGATTGATTGGAATTCAGATAGCTTACAATAAGCCTTTTGTATATACAAACATATATGTATGTATGTACATACATGATATATTATTAAGCTTTGACCAATTTAGATTCAAGTTTTGTCAATAGTATTTTGATCTCATGCTTTTGTTATGGTCCAACACAATTTTATAGCCATTAACTGTACAGATTTCTACATAAGATATATGCATGTGTATAGTAACAGATACATTGAGATTATCAATTACCATAGGAAGAAAAACGATGCCGAGATGTGGGGAGATACTAGAGGTTAAGAACTGAGCACAATGAACCGAGCACCGGAGGCATTATTATTATTCTCTTTTTCTTTTTTTGAGTGAAATAAATCATTTAATATAGCGCGCCATTTATCATCTAACATGGCTGTATATCATTCATCTTTTGCCTAGCCACACAGTTGGGTGTCTTAGAAGCTTGACGAATGGAATAATTCAAATACAACAAACACGAAAAACGTACAAAGAAGAGGAAGAAGTAATATCTTATATGCCCTTTACCATCAAAAAAAAAAAAGAAATATAACAGTGGTATAACAATTTAATAACTGTATCCTGATCAAGAATATCTGTTATACTTAAACTTTCAAAGTCTAGCCAGATGCTATGTCAATATGTTAAAAGCTTCAAATTTAACGGTAAAATGCAATTAAAGCATGAATTTCTTGTAAAGGAAAAAACATACCAATTTTCTTTTAGTTAGGGTATATTTACTGTCAGAGATTGTAGCTTACTAAAATAAATTCGTTTGATTTTTATTTTTCTCAACTTAATTAGGCAGAAAATACTTACCCAATTGTACAAGTACGAGGAATAACCAAATTTGTTAGGTGATTGAGGGGTAGCAAGGTGTAGGTGGAAGAGTAGAGTGATGTAAACAAATTGTTGCCCCAGAGCCTTAATGTCTACGACTGCCAACGATTACGTTGTAGATTCTCACTCTCGTCGTCGTGTCTGTCTGACTGTCTATCTGTTTTTCTGTTCGTTTGTCTATACATACATACAATATGTGTGAAAAGAATTGTATGTATATAATCTGTACTCTTGTTGTTGTTTTCGGATACGGCTTTTTATTCTCTGTACGGCGCAGTACTCTTCTTTCTCACTGTTCTGTCTGTCTATCTTAAAAATGATTCCCTCAGTTGTTTATTCGTCACTTTAACACGGTTCGACGTCACTGAAAACACCGACACACACCGATGTAGAATTTATTTATACATATATTTTTATATGCATTTGTGTTTGTGTGTATGTATTGGTTTGTATTTTTCTTCAATTGCGGTGGCGGCACGCACACACACACATCAACACATATGGATACACACACATACACAATCACACGCGAGTAGCACACGCACGCTCATACGCTCATTGACAACAACAACATAGGGGGCTTGCACGTAACGAGAATGAATTCTTGATTTGTTGCTATTTTCTTATTGAAAATGTGACTTTTATCAGTAGTTTTGCAAGTTGTCCACTTTCCAAGAGTAATAAAAACTGTTATTGTTTAATTTCAATTATGCTATCGAGCATATGTATGGTTTTTTTTTCTTTTTCTTTTTGTTATTGCTGAGATTTCTATGCTCTCATCTTTCGTCTCTCTTTCCTTTCTCACGCTCGCGTTCTGAATATTTGAAATGCTTACGTTTGTTTAATACAAGGCACAATATAACACTTTATTTATTTCACATCAATGGCAATTTGTTTATGTTGATTTATCAAAAAGTTCTGTGCCGCATTTCCTATTATTTTTCTCATTCAACTTATTGATGGCGCAGCGACGATCCGACCGCTCACTTAGAAAACAAAAACAACACTGAAAAAAATCCCGCGCTCACCAAGCAAACAATTTTTTCAGACTCTAATGGAATCATAACCCACCAAACATTTCATGTTGTGTTACCACCAGACACCCTCTGAATATAGGTGTGATATCAGAAAAATAAATTAAGCCTGCCAGCTTTTTAATTTTAAACTTCTGACAGAAAGGTGCAGTTTATTTAAAAAAAAATTGTTTCCAAAAATGGGTTTTGGATTTAAATTCACAAACAACAAATAACAAAAAATATCGCTTTTTATTTCCACAAACAAAGAATATTAGTGCTGGAAAACGCTAGTTACAACTGGTGTTGTCTCATCGTCTTTGGAAATGCAATGTTGTTGTTAAACACATTGACTAAAGCCGCATCAATAACGGAACGGCTAGTACACAACAGTTGCGGAATCCGATGGAGTTTACCACCCTTTCGAAGGATTTGGGGATATGTGGCCGTGGCATTCAATCAAGTTGACGCAAATCGACTCGCAAAGGTAGGCCCCAACCGCCTGTGTGCTGAGTGGGTGGTGAAGAATGGAGGAGGAGTGCGGTTTGTAGAAAATCCCAGTAAACTTTGGAAAGACTACAACTCTCTTCCCGCCGAAACAACGCAGTTCAAACTAAAGGTTATTGATGCTACAAACGCATCGATTATGAAAATTGGATTGGAACATTTCAAGTCTTGTCATCATATAGACACGGTGATATTTCACAATTGCAAGCATCTGGAAGACGATGGCTTGGAGGGACTCAAGCACATTACAAAATCTCTGACACGACTTCAGGTTTCGGGGTGTTATAACATCACCGATTCTGGTCTCGCTGTCATCAGCGACTTAAAATATCTACAGCAATTAACAATATTCGACATGATATTTGTTAAGGATATGGAAGAAGTGGCTCGGAAGCTAAAACAAAGTTTGCCGAAATGTGACATAAAGGCAACTAAGTTTGCTCATCAACCAAAGGGGACCACTTAAGGATCTGTATTTGGCACATTTTTAGTTGTTGATAATAAAAAATGACTGAGCATTAAGATGGAGGAAGAGAATATTTAAATTAAAACCTGCAATAATTAGAGCATAATAATGAGGGAATATTTATGTACAGAAAAATAATTTTAAACCTTACAATGGTGTAATATAATAGAAATGGAAGAAATATCGATGGTTTTCAAAAATCATCGATTGTTTTCAACCGTCGATAGTCCCATCGATGGTTTTCCAGTTCCATGTCGTGAGTATTTTTATTCAGAGTAATTAATTAATCGGTGTGGCGAGTTTTACTGAATTCTGTTTTTGTTATTTAGGGTAATGTTAACAACTACAATCTAATTGAAATATAAAAATATGAACGTACGTTCAATATGTAAAGTACAACCATTGAATACGCACAGAAAAAAAGCTTGTTGCTGAGCGGGGCTTTAAGGATTCAAGAAAACTTCTGAAGCAAACAAATAAAAATGAACAAGTTAAAGTATTTCTTGAGCCATCGCTCCATATCACATAGTAATACCAAAGAGCAAATCTTTAACTGTTTAACCTATGGACTTGTTACACTTGTCCTTCTTTGTTCTGCATTTTTGCTGTGGGATTTATCATTTGGTAATGGAGGAAATGTCCAGGATAATTTCTTCTTTAATGGCAAAAAGGATAAGCATACACTAGTGTTGGATTTGTCCCATAGCCAGGAAGTGATTCTCCAAACAGATGCTGCTTCGGTGGAGCAGCGAATAGAGCGGAATGCAAATTGCACATTTTGGGATTGCCTGAATATTTACAAATGTGAACATGACCGATTAAAGGTATACATATATCCACTGCAAGAATTTGTCGACGAGAAGACCGACAAGTTGGCCAGCACATTGTCCAGCGAATATTTCCAAGTACTTGAAGCGGTGCTTAAGAGTCGCTACTATACGTCGAATCCCAACGAAGCATGCCTCTTTCTACCAAGCTTAGATTTGCTAAATCAGAATGTCTTTGATAAACATTTGGCTGGACTAGCACTGACCACACTAGATTTTTGGGATCGTGGCGAGAATCACATGTTGTTTAACATGTTACCCGGAAGTGCACCTAGTTATAACACCGTTATGGATGTGCCAACGGCCAACGCAATTATATTTGGTGGTGGATTCGATTCATGGTCTTATCGCCAGGGTTTTGATGTGGCCATTCCGGTGTGGAGTCCACGACTGGTTCAGTCGCATGCTCCACATGCCACCAGTCAACGAAAGTATCTCCTAATTGTAGCTCAACTGAATCTCTTGCCTCATTTCTTAAGAACTCTGAAGGAAATCGCCAACCTGCAAGCAGATAAAGTACTTGTATTGGGCCCATGCGAGAGTCAGTCTCAAACTGCGGCTCCGGGTCAGGGATTGGATTTCTCGTTAAGATGTTCATTTATTAACCAACATCATAAGCGCTTAGATTATCCTCGTTTACTTTCAAAAGCAAAGTTCTGCTTAGTTGCTCGGAGTTTGCGTTTGGGTCAACCAGATCTGCTGGAAATGATGTCCCAGAATTGTATACCCGTCATAGCCATAGATAATTATATTTTACCCTTTGAGGATGTAATCGATTGGTCTCTGGCCTCTGTCCGTATACGGGAATCTGAACTTCACTCCGTTTTGCGAAAATTGGAAAGTATTTCCAACGTTAAAATTGTTGAAATGCAAAAGCAGGTCCAATGGTTATACTCGAAGTATTTTAAAGATCTGAAAACCATAACCACAACAGCCTTGGAAATTCTAGAAAGTCGTATATTCCCACTAAGAGCACGCAGCAGTCGTCAATGGAATTCCATAGATACCAACAGCCATGCCACATTCAATCCTTTATTTATGCCCTCGCTGGCACCAAAATCCCAAGGTTTCACCGCAGTGATCCTAACATACGATCGTGTCGAGAGTCTCTTCTTGTTAATTCAAAAGTTGGCTGTGGTGCCATCGTTGCAAAGTATTTTGGTTGTATGGAATAATCAAAAAAAATCTCCACCACACTGTAAGTATATAATCCCGAAACATGATCCGTAGATTATATAATATACAAATAATATTTTTTTTTTTTAGTATCCACATTTCCCTCAATCTCAAAGACATTAAAAATTATACAGACACATGAGAATAAGTTATCAAATCGCTTTTTCCCATATCCCGAAATCGAAACGGAAGCTATACTAACGATTGATGATGATATTATAATGCTGACCACCGATGAACTTGACTTTGGGTACTATAAAAATCTTTTTTAAACGGGTTGGTTTTTAATATTTGTTTTTTTAACCTGCAGCTATGAAGTTTGGCGTGAGTTTCCTGATCATATTGTGGGATTTCCAAGTCGGATTCATGTCTGGGATAATGTCACAATGCGCTGGCATTATGAATCCGAGTGGACAAATCAAATCTCTATGGTTTTGACTGGTGCGGCTTTTCATCACAAGTATTGGAGTCATATGTATACTTATGCCATGCCCGGTGATATTAAGCAATGGGTGGATGAGCATATGAATTGTGAAGATATTGCTATGAATTTCTTGGTGGCAAATATAACCAATAATCCGCCAATTAAAGTAACGCCCCGTAAGAAATTTAAGTGCCCAGAGTGCACAAATACGGAAATGCTTTCGGCTGATCTTAATCATATGCGTGAAAGATCAGCATGTATTGATCGGTTTTCAAAAATTTATGGACGAATGCCATTGCGTACGGTAGAGTTTCGAGCAGATCCCGTACTATTTAGAGATAATTTCCCGGACAAATTAAAGCGATACAATGATATTGGTAGCCTATAAAATATCTTAACAAAGTAATGGATATACCAAAGACTTAAGCTGATAATGAAGAAATTGCTTTCCAATTAGAAAATATATTCCGCAATTTACATAATCATATTTGTAGCTTATTGGATCTCTCACTCCCTATGTAGTAGAATATAATATCAAATTTTATTTTACTTTTAAAGAGATCCTTACTCAGTTAAACATATAGTTATATGTATCAATGCAAAATGCAATATTAATTATTAAGATTAAAAGTTGATATTAAGCTGAATCTTGTTCGTACAAAATTTTATTATATTTCTTTTAGTTGAGTAAAGTGCGAAAATCTATTTTTTTGAATGTGGTGAAATCCTATAATATCATAGTCTAAGCGACTAACTAGAGGACGTTTTAATCTTAGGCTCCATTTATGGATGTTAAATACTCTTTGTAACGTTGTTCCTGCTGCTGTTGGAGTTTTTGTAATTTCTTGAGCTGTCCTTTGCTAATCTCTTTGCCTTCCTTGTCATGGCTGGGCAGGCCCTAAAAAATCAATGAGGAAATATAATATATTATCATGTACGTACTAAAAAGATCATACTTACATTTTCATCAAATGCCGAGTACTTTTCTGTTTCGCTACGGAACATGTCCTTGGGATTAACACGTCGCTGGGCTTCTTTGGCTGCAGCAGCTTCAGCGGCTGCTTGCTTTTTACGCTCCTTTTCGGCAGCTTTTTCTGCTTCAGCAGCCAATTTGGATTCACGCTCACGCAAGAGTGTATCTTTATCCATTAATTTGACGGCATATTGGCCACCATCTTTATCTTCCAATCGTACACCCAAATTGGGTAAAATATTGTCACGTAAATCATCGCAGAGTTTAAGAATATCAAATGCCTTGAGTCCTTTCGCCTGTTCGCGTACAAGGTTCCGGAATTCGGCCAGCGATTGAACATAGGGCATTAATGTTGTCTCAAGATCTAGGTTGGAACCATTTGCATTTCCGCTCATGGGAAAACCAATGCCACCACGCGGTCCAGCAATAGCTCCAAAGACATGCAACAAATCCGTGATATATGTGGCAATATTCCGTAGTAGCAAACTATTCAGACGGGCCTTATTGTCTCGTATATAGACATTGGAAGATGAGACCAATTCCCGTATCACATCTAGTGCACTTCGTGTATCGATGTTATCTAAAGGAAGGAACGAAAAAGTAAAACATGGGAATCCTTAAACACAAACCGAACACCTACCACAAAGAGCCACATGAACTTGCTCCTGAGCGTGGGCAAATTTGTTTTGGAGGGCTGATTCAATGCCAGACCACGCATCAAATTGCTTCCTGGGCTCATCGGAGAGAACATGTCGCGTCAAATCCTTGACATTTAGGAAGAATTCCTGCCAAGAAATAAAATTAATTATTAATTAAAACAACTCTCAGTCCTATCTTTCCGCTTACATTTAGGAATTTCTCATATTGTGTGGCCATTTCCATTGTATTCTCGGAGTAGTCTAATGTATCCTTCCATGAGTGAAGCAAAAATGCTAATCTTAACTGTGTGGCAGAATGTTTTTTGAGGGCTTCCTGGATGGTAACGAAGTTCTTTAAAGATTTGGACATCTTGCAGCCGGCAATGGTTAAATGTCCGGTGTGCAGGAAATACTTAACCCACTCGGATTCGTTAAATGCCGCCTCGGATTGGGCCAACTCATTGTCGTGATGGGGAAATTTTAAGTCTACGCCGCCCGTATGGATATCAAACTGAGAACCAAATACATCTGATGCCATTGCCGAGCATTCAATGTGCCAGCCAGGACGACCGCGACCCCAAGGACTATCCCACCAGGGTTCGCCAGCTTTGCTGGCCTTCCACAAAGCAAAATCATTGGCCGACCGTTTCTCAGATAGACGATCTTCCGCCACAGAGAGATCTCCTTCACCCTCTTGTAGAGATTTGGTATCGCCATATGCCTCAGGCACTAACTTGGCATAATGATGCTTCTCTCTCTTATCAAACCCATTTACATCAAAGTACACCGAACTATTCGCTGGATAGGCCAATCCATTATCGATAATGCGTTGGATGAATGATATGATTTGGGGCACATATTCAGAGACTCGCGTTAAAACGTCTGGGGGCAAAATCTGCAATAAGAGACAGAAAAAAAATGATGAAATTTAATGACTAATTGACTAAGTGGATGATGACTCACATTCAGTGACTTCATGTCATTGTGAAACTGATCTTCCCAATACTGCGGCAAGGCTTCAAATACAGCATTATCATTGACTTCCGCTCCTTTTCGTTTGTCCAGCCACTCGGCAATTGGATCTTTGGCCTCATTTAAATAATTCGACCTCTTTTCCTCCACAATCTCTACATTACCCAGACTAACAGCTTTCGTGAGTGCTTCTACAGCATCATTCATTCGTTGGAGAGTTTTATCCAACATTATCTTCTTGTCGGGATCCGTATTCTTGGCACAGGTGGCCTGGAATTGGTTAATCACTTCCTTTTGCTCGGCCAACAGTTGTTCAAGTGGCAACTTCGCGGCTTCTTTAGAATACTCTTCAAAGAGATAATTTTGACGCGCTCTCTTAATAATTTTATCATCAATATCTGTAATGTTCATCACATAATGTATGTTGTACCCAAAATAGTCAGACAAAATCCGACGTAGTATATCGAACGAAATATAAGATCTGCGGAAATGATCAGAACAAAGTGTAAGATAAGATAGTGGATGCCATGATGATGTGGCGGAGCTGATCATTTACCTTGCATGGCCCATGTGCGAGGCATCGTAGACGGTTGGACCGCAGCTATACCACGTCACTGTATTCCCCTCCAGAGGGACAAATACTTCCTTTTGCCTGGTCAGACTGTTGAACAGTCGCAATTTGGCCCGGTCAGTCACCTTTGGGGCTTCCCATGCCGGTTGAACACGCTTTGACATTGTTTTATTCTTGGTCTGTTCGTGCAACGCTGCTAAATAATAAGTGAGCAACAGCTGTCAGCTGTTTCAGAATAAAGCTGGAAGTCCATCGATAACATTATCGATACTTTCATTACTTTAAAAACCATCGGTTTCTTTACTTGATCCTTTGTCTTGAAAATAAAACAGAAACAGACGAATTTCAAGTTGCCGAACTAGAATCAGGAAACAAACCAAAAAATCTTGCACAATTTTAAACATCAACAATGAGGAAAACGTTTTTCTTAAAATCTTACACCATTCTACTTACTTTGTATTAAATCTGAATCTTACTGAAGAATTAAGATTCTTATTAATATCGAATAGTAACTCTAATTGAAATCCTTAAGGATTCAAACATATAGTTTTACAAGTTTTTGAATACCATCGATTGTATCAATAAAAAAAAACAATCGAAATCAACTTCATTCGTAGCTGTCGATGATTTTCCAGTTCTACTTCAAAGTCGACAACACTACCCGAGTGTCAATCTAAATTTTATTTTTAAGTTACACCGATTCCCAAGTTTGTTTTAATAAATAAATTGTGGAATCTGAACAACTTGGTAGTACTTGGCGAATTGCGGCTGCAAGTTGGCATTTGTATTCACAGCAGTAATAAATGCATTCTAATACACATTTTTTGCGGCTAGCCGCGGCAGCGTCATGTGTCATAGCGGTATTGTGGGCAGCGCAGCTGCCGTCAACGTTAGCACAGGAAGGAGCGGCAGTCCAGCCAGGTGGCAAACTTATTGAATTGGATGAGGATAATTGGCATTTAATGTTAAATGGCGAATGGATGATTGAATTGTAAGTGGGGAAATAACCAAAAATATTTTTCATCTATTCTCTGCACCTTGCTACCCTTACCCCTACTCCTTGACTGATTAGCGTGTTACCAAATCTGGTTTTGTGGAATGTTGCACTTGCCGCTTATTGGATGTGCTGCACATTTCCTATTGGCTGATGACGCAGCCTGTTGTTCTCCTTCCCCTACTCTATAAGCATTTGGCCACCACGTTGACAGCTATTTTAATTTAATTTTTCCAGTTTTGCCCCCTGGTGTCCGGCTTGTAAGAATCTTGCACCCACTTGGGAGCGTTTTGCACGTACAGCAAAGGATGTAAATGTGCAAGTGGCCAAAATAGATGTGACCACCTCACCATCGTTGAGTGGACGCTTCTTCGTCACAGCCTTGCCTACAATTTATCAGTGAGTAAAGCACGTGAGTTTCTTTTGTTATGCAAAAGTTAACTCTTATTTCTAACCTACAGCGTCAAAGATGGTGAATTCCGTCAGTATCGTGGTGCCCGGGATGGTGATGCCCTCTTGTTCTTTGTAAAGAAGAAGCAGTGGCAAAGCATTGAACCGCTGTCGGCCTGGAAAAAGCCCGATACTTTCCACATGTCAATGTTATCTTATTTCTTCAAGCTTTCGCACACACTTAAGGTATATATGTATATATATATATTTCACTAAACATCATTGAGTTCAATCGATTAATTATAATCTCTCTGGCCAGTTCGTTGGCTTCATACGGAAGCTTATCAGCTGACGTATTTCATTGGTTGATCCCCCCGGTTTTGGGGTTAATCAGCTTCAATTGATTAAGGGAATGCAACCGAAATATATAACAGTTCATCTGTAGATATGAAAAAAAACTATTGGATTGCAACGGTTTCATTCCCTGTCATCTAATCACATGACTCATGACACTTCATTGCACACAATTGTATATTTCATTCATTGAACTAATAGCACACGCAAAAACTCTTTAAGGACTTCAACGCACGACTTCAGGAGGAGTATGGACTACCTACATGGGGCTCTTATGCTCTGTTTGCCATTGGAACCATATTTGTTGGTGCTGCCTTGGGCTTGTTGCTGGTCTGCCTGGTTGACTTTGTTTATCCACCAAAGAAATCGCAACGCCAAAGCTTCTCCGAATCTCAGGATAATCTAGCGGAGGGTGTAGAAGACTTAGCCACTGAAGAAATTGAAGATGATGAAGGTGAGGATGGTGAGGCTAATGCCGAAGATGATGATGATGAGGATGACGAGGAAGTTGATGATGAAGATGCTGAGGAAGAGGAGCAAGAGGGCGAAGACGAAGAACAAGATGATAAACAGGAGGCTGATCAGAAAGAACAACAAAACAAATCTCAGCCGGATGCCGCTGGGGATAGCGCACCAGAGAAAACCGAAAAAACGGAGCAAGTACGCAAGCGTAAACCACGTAAAGCTGATTAGTTAGATAGAAGCAAAAAACCATCCTCCACTTTACAAAAAAAGAAAACTGGTGGACACGAAAAATATTAACAACAAGACTAACATCTAATACTAAAACCATGAAAGAACTATGCACTACAAAACTGTGTGCTTCGAAAACTAATTTGTTTGCGCACAAAAACACCACGTATTAACTGCATATGGATATATATACAGATATAGAAACAAAACGAAACAATAATCTTTTAAGTCATACTCACTAGAAAAACATGTTTTCGCTCATTATATTGTTCTTATTATACATATATACTTTTTGCAAGTGTGTTCATTAATATTTTCCTCTTAATTTTAAAAACGAAAACATTTTGCATTTCACATGTTCAAAAACAAAACAAAAGCTGTATTAAATTCTCGTATTAAAAAGAAAAAAAATAAATTACAAACAACATTTATAAGCATTTGTTTTAAAACACAACTTACAACGACCAAGAAGTCACAAAAAAATGGATAAGAATTGAATTCATCTAATATAAAACAAAGGATAACTGAAATTGTAATTGTGAAATGATTCCCCTTATATACATGTACTTTAAATAAAATTATACATATATGTCAACAAATCAAAATTGCTAATGTTAAAAGAAAAGTTTTCCAGTTGGTATTTTTAGGGTACTCTGGGTTCCATCAACTTATTTCCTAAAAATCGTAGCCGTAGCGTATATTTTAAGTAAAGCAAGTTTAATTTGAATTAAATACGTCACATTTAATCAACCTTTAATCTTAAAATAAAATCCCCAGTCTATTGTGCTGCCAGTTTGGCATCCAATTCTTTTATATTCACACCCAGTTCGATTAGACGTTTCTCTTGTTCTTTGGTATCCAAGCCGTTCTCTTTGTTATATCTATAATTAACCGTCAGCTGTACTTCTTCCAATCCACTGACATGATCATAGAGATTACCATCCAGTCGTTGGTCTATATCGCTCTCCTCACGCAGATAGCAAAAGTAGAACATGAAAACGGCCAAACTGACCGAGATGACATAAGGCTGGTACCAAAGGGACTCATCACTGCCACCGCTACGCGTATCCCGGGCACGCCAAGTAGCTGCTTGACTTCCGAAAAATTGTATGGGCTCATTGCTAATCTGTTGGGACAGATCATCGTCAGATTTTGTGTTCGTTGCCGGCTTGACATCACGTGAGGAGCTTGCCAACCTGCAGCTAGTTGGCCTAAACGAAAGATTAGTAAAAGGTGCCCAATTAAAAGTAGAGTACTTTACTTACCTAAACAGGCGGGTTTTTGTCAATAAACGCAGCATCGTTGAAATTATTAAAATTTCATAACAAAAATAGCCCGTAAGTGTTGGTAAATGTATTGTAGTGCTGGGAAATGTTGGCGGTTAATCGATTTCTGTGAACGTTGGAGATGTGTAATTCAAATATGGACATGCCCTTGCAAACAGCGTATTTTAATTTGTAGCAACAATTTAAAGTCTATATAATTTTATATATATAAGCATATATATTCTTAATCAGCGCCTTGACTGCGCTAATTTTTATTTATTTTTACAATTTTTTTTTTCAATTTTTGACAAGTTACTTCCTTTTATCTTTCTTCGTAAAGCGCGGTCCTCCGAAGTTTTTGCCCTTGTTGAATTTATTTTTGCCCGCTTTGTTTGTCAATTTGACACTGCTTATTTTCTTCTTGGCAGCAATTTTACTCATTTTCTGATGTCGGTTAGCCTCAGATCTATAAAAAAAATAATAAATTATATTATCAATTACACGATATTTATAGTTTTCCTTACCTTAATCTTAGGGCTCCGCTGCGACTGACGTCTGTTAGATCGTTGGTAAATGCCGATTGGGCACCGCGTCGCTGCTTCTTCACGCCTCTTGCAGATCGATCTGTGGCCTTGTGTATCTCAGTCGCTGCACCCAACTTGCCTGGACGTTTGCGCAACTTGGCCATTTTAGCTCGTACTAGAGACACCTTTTCAATCTCCTTCATGGCACGCTCTTTGGCCAATTGTTCGGGTGTTTTCTTCTTCGGCTCTTCCTTTTTCTTTTTCTTGGCATTACGTTTGGCCTCTAGCTCCTTGACTGGGGGACCATCTTCACCATCCCCGCCATATTCGGGGCGCTTGCGTTTGACTGCAGTCTTGCCGGGCTTACCAGACTTGCCGCTGGCTCCTTCATCTTCGGGAGTTAATGCTAGACGAGCTTTTTCCTGTTCACGTTGCTGTTTAGTCTGGAACCAGGTGCGTCTATCCTGAGTTTGACCCAACAGTTTTCTTTCTGTTTTAGACAATTGCTGCTCAGTTTTGGCTAGTTGCCGTTCGGCCTGCTCCTCATCCAGAATATTTTCTACAAATTAAAGATAAATCATTAAGGATTGAATCCGATATATAATTTGTTTCAACTTACGTATTTCTGGCTCTAGAGCAGTCAACTTATTTCTGTATTTCTCTATGATTTCTGGAGGAATGATGCGATTTTTGACACTGCTTTCTGCATTTTTAATTATGTCTTTAACAATCTTTCGCTCCTTTTCTCCGGCCAGGGATACAGATATACCCGCCCTGCCTGCTCTTGCTGTTCTGCCCACACGATGGATATAATGTTCCGTGGTAATTGGCATTACAAAATTGATGACTGTCTTCACACCAACAATATCGAGACCACGTGCAGCCACATCGGTAGCTATTAAAACATCAATTTGTTCTTCTTTGAACTTTTTAAGTGACTCCAAACGCTGCTGCTGGGTCAGGTTACCATGAAGTTCTCCGGCTTTTATGTTCAGAAGACCTAGAAGGATATGCAAGCGATGCGCTTGCTTTTTTGTCTGCACAAACACCATGCAATGATCATGGAAGGTACGACAAATTAAACTGGCCAAAATTGGCTCACGATCACCTTCTTTATCTTCCCGAATGCGAATAAATTCCTGACGTAAATTAAAGGCCACCTGTTGATTGTTGTTCACAAAAACCTTGATTGGCTTATCCAAGGACACGGCAGCCAAATCCTTGACCTGTTCACTCATTGTGGCTGAGAAAAGCATCGTTTGACGGGTTTTGCAACAAGAATTGATGATCTCTTTCATCTGTTCGGCGAAGTATTCATCCAACATGCGATCAGCTTCATCCAAAATAAGAACCTAAACGCCATAGAAGATTAAAAGACGTTAGTCATAGTAAAAAATAAGAATATTAAGTTATATCAAATATTAAATCAGCTTGCCTCTGCCGAGCAAAGCCAAATACCAAAGTTTTCCTCTTAACCCCAAAATGGATTCAGAGCGCAAGGATAGTAGTTCATCATGGAATTTTTTTAATCAATTACAAATAGTCTCCTTGTCCTAACTCACCTCAATAGAATCTAAACTGAAGCTAGGCGTGTTCTTGATATGATCTATCAATCTGCCTGGTGTAGCAATAACGATATCAGGATTCTGTCTTAGTACCGCCTCTTGGGCTTTAACATCCAGACCACCAATGGCTAAACCCACATCAATGGTGGTAAATTGGCATAGTTGTTTGGTCACTTGATATACTTGAGCGCCCAGCTCGCGAGTTGGCACCAAGACCAAGACACGTGTAATGGTCTTATTATTCAGCGGTCTGTAAAGCAATCTCTCTAAAGTGGGCAGCATATAGGCAGCTGTTTTACCAGTACCTGTGGCGGCACAACCGCAAATATCTCTGCCCAGCAATGCAATGGGTATGGTTGAGGCCTGTATGGGCGTCGGATAAATGTAACCAAGAACACCAATAGCCCGCATCAGGGGACGGGATAGATTCATTTGATAAAATGATGTAATCTGTTCATTTGCTTCCACTGTATCATCAAATTGCATTTTTTCCCCTTCATCTTCATCGACCTGTTCGTCATCCTGCTGCTGCTTCTTCTTTTTTTTTGTAAGTTTCTTTTCCCTTAGACGAAGATTGTCATGCTGAAGTTCATCTTCGGATAGATCAATTTCATCTTCATCGCTATCCATTGCCGGATTTGTGTCTCCCCTCTGTTGGAGGCGAGCTGCAATTTTGTCATCCGTCTTAGTTCTTGCCTTCCTTTTCACATATTTCATTAGATCATCCCAAGTATCCTGATTATATTCCTTGACTGAGGACACAAATTCAAAGCCCTTTTCGAATTCTGTGACCTTTTTGTGACGCAGTTTCGTGGGTTGATACTGCAAAGTAGACAGGATGGAGCCGGTTTTATATTGGGTCTATGCTAATATTACAAATAACTTACCTCCACTTCGGCATCAGAGTCCTCCGAAAGGTTCTCGACCTCGGCATCGTCTTCGATTGTGCCTATCAAGTCCAAATTCTTGGTGGCACCCATTAAAATTTCTTTCCAAATGTAATTTTCAGCGCCTGTTTATTAAATTCCCTAACAAGCACGTGTAGCGATATGTTAGCGCTGTCACAACCGTTGATTAGCGATGTGCATTACTAATATAGTGTGCCCATCACTAATAATAACCGAGCTGCCAACTCGAGTTTCATAGAGCTTTAGTCGTTGTGTGTTTTACATTTAATTTGTTTTGGGTTCTTTTCTTTTGTTTGAATTCATTTTGATAAATTTTAATACTATTCATCATGCCCACCTATTGCAAATATGGCCCACCCGATTCAGACTCGGACGATTCTTATGATGGTTTCGTATTTTCGGATCAGGTGAGTTTATTTTTTGGATACTGTACCCCATTGTCCTTCTGATTCCCTTTTCTACCCCTTTCGTTCCAGATAAAACGGGAAAGGCGCAAACCGTATGTAGCACCTGACCAGCGTCTCTATGACGCCCTCTTTCAAGGAAATGTCGAAGCTGTTGCCGAGGAAATCAAAATTCAGCGTTTTAATGTAAATGCTCGTGTCCGCGGTGGTTATACCTTGCTAATGCATGCCTGCCACGAGGGTCACTACGAACTCGCCAAGTTCCTAATCGCACAATGCCATGCAAATGTTAATCAGGAAGTGGACTCGGTAATGGCTTTAATGTTGGCCTGTGACTCCAAACGTTCAGATGGTGCCCTAGTTGAAAAGATTGTATGTCTGCTAATAGATAATGGAGCTAAAATTAATGTCTCGGATCAGTTTGGCCGGACTCCATTTATGTTTGCTTGCCGTGAAGGCTTCATTGATGCTGTTCATCTCCTTATTAAATATGCCAATCTAGATGCAGTGGATAATTATGGACATACAGCACTTTTTCATGCCATCGAGAAGAATCGTGCGGAAATTGTAAAACTATTAATCGATCGCGGTGCTAATCCAACATTGGTTAATAGTAATGGCTATACACCGACTCAGGTGGCCGAATTTCATGGTTTCAATGATTTACTTCAATGGCTGCCACGGCCAAAGGAAAATTATATAGTCCCCTCGAATTATTTGAGTTATAATTCATTAGCCGAGATAATACCACGCATTTTTCTAAAATCTGAATGTCCAGAGTATTTCCAGGATATCAATAGTATCCTTAGTTCAATAGATATGCAAAATCAACTGGAACATTTTGCAAAGGCCAGAACTTCATTGGCCGAGTTTTTAACCATGGACGACACAAAGCTAAAGGATGTGGGAATTAAAATGCCCATTTATCGTATAAAAATCCTCAAGGTCATCTTGGAGTGAGTCAACAGAGATTAGTTAATGTATTTGTCTATATAAAAACCTTTATTATAAATTTCAGCTTTCATCTTCATCATTGGACTTCAAAGGCTGTAGCCAGAATTCGGAAGGATGGCACAGATAAGTAAGTTACCTCAATTGTGATTCAAATTAGGATTAAAAACCATATTTTTCATTCCAGTTTTTATGAGATACTTCTTCTAACTGCCAATCATCTACAGCATTTAGTTATCATTCAGTCCTCCTTACGATTTGTTAGACAAAACCAATCTGAAAATAAATTGGGTAAACTTCAAGACATCGATTTAATGAAATTGGAGAACAATCTTAACGCATATCGTTCCGTCATAAATGATTTAAACCGCACAGTTGAATATGTAAGTCAAGCTCTGTTGTTTAATTTTATATTTCCTATAAAAGTTCATTTTATGGTTTCTATATCCACAGCTGGGGTCCTTTAGCCCACAGAATAATCCACTTTATATTAATTATCCTGAATTGTTAGCCGAACGTAAGCGTAAAAAAGTTCGCAATTATTTCAAATATACCATAATTCTGGGCATTTCTGTATACATTTGCTTCAAATGCAAATGGCTCCTATAGTATTACACAAAGTATAATTTCTCATTCCAGTACAAAATAATAGTTATTTAGATTACTCACTGAAATATGTACGAAACAATGTGTTCCTTTCGCTATATAAAAGTAATTTGTAGGTCTCAAAAATCAAAATAGTTATAGTTAAAAAATATGAATTGAAGTTTTTTGTTGAAGTTAATAAAACGACTAATTGTGGAAAATTAAAATTTATTTTGGTTGTTTTAAAATTTAACGGCCGTTTAGTTCAACACGCGGATTTTGGTGATCGCGGTATGTGGTCACACTAGAATATATGGAAATTATTTGTTTGCTATTTATTTTGCCGCCATGTCGATTGATTTCGAGCCCGGCATTATAAAGAAACTTGATGAAGTGGTTGTAAATCGTATAGCCGCTGGGGAAATTATCCAGCGTCCGGCCAATGCATTGAAAGAGCTGCTGGAAAATAGTTTGGATGCCAAATCAAGTCAAATCCAAGTGCAGGTTAAGGCTGGAGGATTGAAATTGCTACAGATCCAGGACAATGGCACAGGCATTCGAAAGGATGATTTGGGTATAGTGTGTGAACGTTTTACCACATCTAAGTTGAGCAAATTCGAGGACTTAACACAGATAGCAACGTTTGGTTTCCGAGGCGAAGCGCTGGCCAGCATTAGTCATGTAGCCCATATGCAGGTTCAGGTAAGGTAAACCAAGATCAATCTATACTGTTCTGTGTTAAATTTTAAGCTTTTGCCAGACCAAGACGCAGCAGGAGAAATGTGGCTACAAGGCCATGTATGCGGATGGCAAACTCCAGGGTCAGCCAAAGCCATGTGCAGGTAATCAGGGGACCATTATCACCATTGAGGATTTGTTCTATAATATGCCTCAGCGTCGACAGGCTCTCAAATCACCGGCAGAAGAATTTCAAAAGCTCTCCGATGTAGTGTCCAAATATGCTGTCCATAATCCTCATGTGGGATTCACACTTAAGAAACAGGGTGAAGCTCAGCCCGCCCTAAGAACACCAGTTGGTAGCACGCGGAAGGATAATATACGAATCATATATGGCTCAGCCATAGCCAAGGAATTGTTGGAACTTAACTATAAAGATGAGACATTCAAATTTCAAATGGAATCATTGGTTACCCAAGTAAACTACTCGGCCAAGAAGGCAGTGATGCTTTTGTTTATTAATCAGCGTCTTGTGGAGTCCCCAGGTAGATAACTTTAAGGATTTTTGAACCATTTTAATAGTACAAATGCCTTTTTTTTCAGCTTTGAAGTCATCTTTAGATAGTATTTACGCTGTTTACTTGCCTCGTGGCCAGCATCCTTTTATTTATATGAGTCTTCAGCTGCCACCACAGAATCTTGATGTCAATGTGCATCCTACCAAACATGAAGTTCATTTTCTCTATCAAGGCGAGATCATTGAACGCATCAAGGAGCAAGTAGAGGCCCAGCTATTGGGAAGTAATGCCACTAGGACATTTTACAAGCAACTCAAACTGCCGGGAGCCTCGGATGCCTTAGATGAAACTCAAGCGGGGGATAAAACTCAACGTCTTTATCCCAAAGATTTTATACGAACAGATTCACAAGAGCAAAAGTTGGACAAGTTTTTAGCTCCACTTAAGCAAACGGATTCTGGCTTATCATCCGCATCCACATCTAGCAGTGAGGTAAATGCTTCACAGGATGAAAGTTTCCGTATTGTGGCTGCCCGCAAATCCAAGGAAGTTCGTCTAAGTAGTGTCCTGGATATGCAACAAAAAGTGGAAAGATCATGCAATGTCCGTCTGAGAAGCATTCTCAAACAATTGGTATATGTGGGTTGTGTGGATGAGAGTCATGCCCTTTTTCAGCATGAGACGCAGCTCTACATGTGCAATACACGTGCATTTAGTGAGGAATTGTTCTATCAGCGTTTGGTTTATGAGTTCCAAAATTGTCCAGAAATTAGTTTGCAACCAGCGTTGCCATTGCAGGAACTGCTCATCATTGCAATGGATAGCGAAGCAGCGGGATGGACACCTGAGGATGGTGATAAAATTGAACTAGCTACCAGTGCTGCCTCGATACTACAGCAAAAGGCTCCCATAATGCGGGAATATTTTTCTTTGCGCATTTCTCAGGAAGATGGAGGCGAAATGCTACTAGAATCACTGCCTGCCTTGTTGCCTAAACATTTGCCTAGTATTGCCCAATTGCCACTTTATATGCTTCGCCTGGCCACTGAGGTGGAGTGGGAAGAAGAGGCCCAATGCTTTGAGAGCTTCTCTCGTGAAACTGCTCGTTATTATAGCCAACTTGATTGGGAGGAGAATGAGGAGAACGGATTGAAACAGAGATGGCATATGGAACATGTACTATTTCCGGCTTTTAAAAAATATTTACTACCACCGGCTAGACTTAAGAAGCAGATCTTTGAGCTGACCAATTTGCCTTCTCTCTATAAGGTATTTGAAAGATGTTAGAATTAGGTTTTAACACAATTAATTTTAAGTCAAATGTTTGTTTCCTTTTTTTAATATATTAAGGCTTGCGATAAAATTTTAAAATAATGTGTGTGTGAAGAAGAGGAGAAACCAAAAGATAAAGCTAATCAGATATATGTATGCATATTCATGTCAAATCTGGTTGACGAAAGCGTGTAACACGCTCCGAGTTCTTGACATGCTCCTTTAAAAGCTGCATTATCTCGGTATTGTATTCAGCTGGTGTGGGTTTCACACCGGTGGCCCAATAGTATATATCCCAATCATTGCTGACACCATTGATCAACTGATCATATATGGCCGTTTGCTCCTCATTAAAATCTTTTAGATATTTTGCTGCAAATGTACTCAGGAGTAGATCATTCTCCAACATTCCACGCTTACGCGATTGATAGATCAAACTTTAGAGGTAGAAAGAATTAGCAGTTGGTAGTTTTGCATCCATTCTTGCGTTCTACTCACCGTTGCTTGCGTGTCTCCAATGGCTCACTGGGTCGTTGAGGATACTCTGGGAGGGGCAAATCGGGACCATCGTAGTTCACTATAACATCATTAATAGGCTCCAAGAACTGTGGTGGTTCGGGAGCAGCAGTTCCGGCTGCACCACGCATCCATGGCATGAAAATCCAACGAGAAATTTCTCGTGTCAACTGCAGATTGTGACAAAAATAGATTTTTAGTGAAAATGCATACTTATGCAATCGTTTTATTTGCAAATAATTGCACTCACATTCAATTGACGCAGCATTATAAGAAAATTATTATATTTTAAAATGATTTATATTTATATAAAATTGAAGTTTGTTTTCTTGAGTTATTGGGAAATAAAAGAAATAATCAAAATTTTGACATTTGGCGCCGGCTGGTGATGTGCTGTCAAGACGATAACAATTGCAGCGAATTCAACTCGATTGTTTTTACATAATGACTTTAGTTCTATATGCCCTTCCTGAGATATTTTACAGTTGGGAGGATGTTTCTAGCATACAGAATGTAATTTAAGAAGCTGAACTGTGCACAATTAGTCAACAAAAAATAATAATAACAAATAAAATATCCTCATTTAAACTATTACTAATTTGTAACATATAATAATGTTACGATTTGATGTACTGTTGTATGTGGTGTGAACTGAAAAATTTAATGTGTTTTATTTATTATTCTATTATAATTGTAATTCAATCAAATTTTTCCACATAAATAAGCTTGTCAATTTTTATTTAAATTTTTTTTCAAACTTTTGTAACGTAGAAATATCTAAGAGGAGCAAAAGTGTTAGCGGCGAATATTATTTTTAAAATTTTCCAACACTTCAGTTGATTTTCAAATAAATAGCTCTCCTTTTTTTTCTCAGTGTTGTTTTTGTTTTCGAAGTGAGTGGTCGTGCGGTCGGTCCGTGTCTTAAAAAAGGAAAATCAGAAAATCGCTTAATATTTTTGGAAAACGAAAGTTGAATCAAAACCGAAAAAAATCGGTGAAAATGTATGGCAACAAGTAAAGTCAGTTGTCACATTAATTATGCAATGAAAGTGTTTGTGTCATTCTGAATTTGCTTATGTGTGTGTTGGCGTGTGAATGTGTTGCGATTCGCGCGCGGTAAACGCAAAAAAAAAGAAATATAAAAAGTAAACAACGAAAAAGTGCCGAAGAAAAGTAAAGAAAAATGAAATAAAATTAAATTTAGTTAATGTAGATTTTGTGGGATTTTGTGTGTGTGTTTATAAAATATACGAAATTCCGGGTCAAGCAAATAAACAAATAGATAGACTGGCAAACAAACGAAAGGCAACAGCATTTGCGGCCAAAATGCCGGCGACAGTGAATTTGTTGCTGTTGTTGTTGCTGGCGCTGCTGCTGCTTGTGGATGTCGACAGTGTTGCTGTTGTGGATAGCAAGAAAATCGTGTTGCAACAGCAGCAACAGGAGTCCGATTTTGAATCCTCCTCCTTTGCCACTACCACAACGCTCAGACCCTTGACAGACAGAGGTAAGAACAAGACAACAAATATATCTACCCTACTCACCCCCCTCCCCATTTCAACAATTTGATGTTTTCTCGTTCACACACACGTTTGCTTTGTGTTGCATCTTAATTGTTGTTAATCTGAATTCTGCAGTGCATTAACCTGCAGGCGTCGCTTGAGTAAACACACACACACACACAGACAAAGAGACATGTACTCATCTGCTTCTACCTCTTTGTCTCTCTCTCTCTTGCTTATGCCAAAAATAACAACGGTTTTCTTATACGCCTTCCCCTTGCTTACACTTACCCCTTACCCATTACCATCGCTTTCGCCCTCACCTTCACTTTGTTATGCAAATTCTTTGTTTTTGCCACAAAAACACAATTTGTTTTTGCTATTTTTCTGGATTTGCATGGAATTTTATTTGCCGCATAAAAATGTTTGTGCAGTTTTTCGGGTTTTGCGCTCGCCATCTCTTTTTGTTTGTGTTTTTTGTTTTTTGAACTGTGTCTGTGTGTTTGTGTGGGGCATTGCTCCTAACCCTTTGGCGGAGACTAAATCCAAATAGATCCGTGTAGATGTATGGGAGATTTTATAAGTATGTATGTGTGTATATTGAAATCCGTTCGCATTGGCTTCAATTATAATCTTTGAAGCGACCTAA
Organism: Drosophila neocordata; assembly: GCA_018903615.1. Taxonomy (NCBI): domain Eukaryota; kingdom Metazoa; phylum Arthropoda; class Insecta; order Diptera; family Drosophilidae; genus Drosophila; species Drosophila neocordata. Next base: position 704,853 of record JAEIGI010000014.1, read on the forward strand.
AAACACCTTTACGGTTAGCTTGAACCGGTAAACCGTTATAACCATTTTTGCGCTAACTTTTAAAGTTGTAAAGGAACTTGAGATAAAGAACTTTGTTTTACTGATCGGGAAAGTAAATATTTATAAAATTCATTATTTGTACTAAAAATGTATATAATTTTTTAAAACAAATTATTGCATATATATATATTTTTTCTTCATAATTTTGTTATAAAAGCTTCTCAAAAAACTTTTTCGTGATTAATAGTTTTCCTTGCCATTTCAAATTATCAGGTTTTGATTATATTTATACAGTCCTTTTTAAAAGTATTTTGAAATTACAATTTTGGATTAATTTGGTGCTTTCCTGAAACAAAAGTCGTTTTGAGACCACAATTAAGATAAGATTTAATAAGCTTTAAAAACCAAGATTAACACCAGCTGCCAGTTTAAAAAACATTTCCGTACATTGAGATTACAATTTATTGTATTGAGATTGAATAAAAATTATATACAAATAAAAAAAAATTGAAGATTGAATAAAAATTCTAAACAAATACACAAAAACTTCGGAAAATTGAAGTTCCCCAAAATTGTTTGGCTTTAATTTGAACTTACATACATCAAATAGCTAAAGCAACTCAATTTATATTTATAATATTTGATATAATAATTTGGAATACAAGAATTTAAAATATTTTTAGTTCATTTAATTCCAATTATATACATATATTCAGTTATACAAATTTTCGAATTTTCAAATTGGAAATTTCATGTTAGAGACAAATTACATCAACAGAAATGTTTGTATTTTGATATAAACTAAAAAGTTTCTAAATAATTGATCTTCTTTAATGTTTTTTTTTTAAAAATGTTTGAAGATAAACTAATAAAGTCCCATTTGATCCAGATAAATGATATACTACTATATTCCTTTTAGTTATTTGATTTCATTTCGATAAAAAGGCTATATTAATATTATAGAAAACTAGTTCTAAATTCCTAAAGACTTAGCTGTGAAAACTGATGATAGGCATTGTATTGGCCTGTTTTTCTGGTAATTTCTTTTTCAAAAAGCTTCTTTTCCTTTTTCTGGCCCCTTTTAATTGCAATTCGATGACTCTTATAAATAAATTAACGTAGAAAATATAGCTAAGAATGGAAATAAAAGAATAAAAATTAAAATAGTTTTACATTTCAATTACTTAACCTAATTAAAATACCTAAAAGTAATTCAATACTGATGAGAGCAAACATTATAAAGAAATTCCTAATCGACTTTAGCTAATTTAAAAAATTTGATTTGATAACATAAAAAAAAAAATTGCCAAATTGTCAGTTATTGCGCAACAACAACAAGAACAATAACAATAACAAAAACAACAAATAAATTTAAATAAATTATGTACAAGCAAAAGCGAGGCAACAATTTGTTGCTGCTTGGCATTGCTCTCTTTCCCTCTCTATTATATTTTTCGTTTCTTCTCTTTTCTTTTTTTTAATTCATTAAATTTATTTTTCTTCTTGACATTTGAGGAACAGGGGAGGAGGGGAGGTGGCATTATGCATGCACATGGATGGATCCAGGCCTCTCCATGTCTCGGTGGTGTCTCACTTGAGAAAGAAGAATCATGATGAGAAAAATAAAAATAAATAAAATTAAAGTAAGCATTTCCTCATTTTGATGTCGGGGCGATACACACATACACACACAGAGAGAAAAAATGTCACACACACTAACCAAAAAAGTGGAAATCAATCAAAAAAGAAGCCAAGTGGAAGATTATAACGGTGGGTGGGGACAGGGATTAAGACTATCAATAAAAATTTTCGTCAATTGACCTTTACAAAAGATTCATAAGGAAAAAATCTCTCTCTCTTTCTCTCTCACTATATATATAGACATATGTATAACTTCTTTGGGTTTTTCCCCTTTTAATAGGCATTGGATAAAGGAGGAGAGTGTAAAGGGGGATACAACAAATTGTGCCCGCTTAAACAGTTTGTGTGTGTATGCCTTCGGGCGGCATAGAAGAAGCATCAACAGTAGCACCATATAAAACCAATGTAAAAATGTTCCGCCTGCGGGACATAAGAGACGGGCGGTGGTGGTGGTGGTTATGAATGCAACCCCTAATAGTCCATTGGCCCCTCAACCCTGTGTGTGTGCGTGTATGTGTGTGTGTACAAGAAGAGGAAGTATTGCGGAAATCGTTTATCATGTCGCCAATGAATGTGTTTTAATAATTACTGTCGGCAAAAAAAACAAAAAAAAATATTACCACATGAAAATAAAGTGAAAAAAATATCCAGAAATTTAATTTCTTCTATGCTGAAGTTTTTATACTCTCTAAATTAAAACTCTCTTCTCTCACATATTCGAGAAGCGAAACTTTTAACCCACTGAAAGCAAAGAAAGATCTAACAGTGAGAGAAACACGTGGTACTTGCTGCGGTGTTCACTTTAGGATCGTAAGTTTCCATGGTTGCTATATGATACTGTGGCCCAATCCGGTAGGCCTAAGAACATAAACAACTTACATTGATAAAAAGTTTATATACCCAGTTTTTCCTCAAAAAGTCAATAACTAATATCCTCAAAGCGCATAGCAATAAATAGATGGTTCAAATATGTTTCGAATGATTCGGCAACTAATGTTAACGTTGGATTCAAATATTTAATTGAGTGCCTTTAGCTCCCAGTGCTAAAACTGTTTGAGAATTGTAAAAAAAACATATCTTCAAACTATCCTTTATAATTCCCAATCAGTGCAGGCAATAGTTATTAGGTTATATATATGTATGTATATACATTTGAAATTTAAGGAATATAACGCATTATACAGCATATTCAAATTCTATATATGCAGTATCAAAAGCTGTTGCTGATCAAAATTCGTATAGCATTAAAATAAGTAGAACAATATATAATTCTACAACCTGTTGCCGGCTGACATTAAAACACTTTAAATCTAGTTAGTTAATAGTAGTAACTAGAAAAGCAAGAGGAATCAGGTGTTAAGACAACACTCTTTTGGTTTTAGGGTATAAATTACAAGAAAATTTGCAAAAGAATTGGAGAGATGAAGAGAAAGAAAAGTTTCGGTTTTGTCTGCTTGTCTGATTGTTTGTTTGTTTGATTGTTTGCTGTTTGTTTGCTTTACACTGGCGCTCGCCCCAAGTTCAAGAGCAAACGATAACCTGAGCACAGGCGATTAAGTAACAACAACAACATCAACAAAATGCCAATAACAAACAAGTTTTGTATGGGCCAGCAAGTAAAAGGCAAGTGTGAGGAGACTCAGTCTTGGACTCAGACACGGATTTGGACTCATACATAAGTCACACCTGCTTAACCGAAGCCAGCGGCCCAGGGGCTGTCCAGAAAAAAAGAAAAAAAAAATAAAATGAAAAGCTAAGAAAATGAACAAAAGAAAAAGAAATAAATGGTAAATGGAAATACCAACGAAGTTTTTATACACTTTATTGAAAGATTAACATTGTTGAATTTGATTTTGTTAAACGATTTCGCAGTTTAAAGGTGTTGAAGAAAACTATATAAATAAATTTAAAATTAATAGATATATTTTATTATATATAAATATTTTCCACAATCAAACAAATTGTTTAACAAACATTTATAAATATTCCAAATGCATTCACTTTTTGTTAGTGTATAAAAAAAAGGCAAAAGCAAAAGGCAGGCCAAAACAAACTGGACTAGCCGGCCGGCTTTAACTTGGTTTTTATGACTGTTGAATAAATGTGTAGACAGAAAAGCGGGGTGGCAAAAGGGAGGAAAATCCAATCTGGAATGTGCTTAAAAAGAAGCAAAGAAAAAAGAAGTAGAAAAAAAAAAAACGAAGAAAGGAAAAAATACTAAGATTATAAATTGAATAATAAAATAATCATAAAAATGTGTTGAAAATAGAGCCAAAAATTGCTTAAATATATAACAAAATAAAGCAACAACAACAACAACAATGGTTCATTAAAAGTGATTGTCTGTTAAAAATTGTTAAATTAAGATTGAAAGTAAAAAATATATCGATCGATATTCATTTAATTTGCATTTAAAATTGGAAAGAAATAAATTCGGCATTAATTTTTGAAAATAAACCTGAAATAATTTAGCACTATAATTTAAATTTTATAATAATATATAATAATTATTTATATTTTCCAAATACTTAACAAAATTATGGCACATGGTATATAAAAGTCGACCCAAATAAAATCGATTGATTTAGAATTGTTAAAAGGGAAGGAATCCGAGGAAGGAACGTATCGGAAATGAAACTTGAAACACATTTTTCTCCAAATTAGATTTAGATTTCCTAATAAACTTCCCAAACAGAAAACGATTTCCAAGATTAACAACAAACTACTTTGGGAGCATTCTATACTCCTATTCATAAGCTTGAACAGTGATGCTAAAGTATCACAAAGTCATTTAACCTTTGTGCATGGGTTTAGCATGTTGTCTCTATTGCGTTATTTCGAGAACCATCGAGTTCTTGCACTATTCTATGATATGCTTGAACTAGTTGAGAATTGCAATTAAAAGTAGCAAAGAAAGGGAAGAAAGCTTGCAAAGCAAAGCTGGTCACATTCTTTGGAACAATCTTTATTAAGACGAGTTGAAGTGAGTCTTGAGTAACAATTTTTGTTCCTAAATGTTATCTTTTTAGATAGAGAAGGGTTAAATTATATCTAGTAATTTTATTATAAAGTATTTAGCTATTTCCTAGCTTATAAGGAATATGAGCAAAATAAAGTAATCCTTTGAAATTACTATATTGAGGTAATGGAAACAAAAGCAGTGTTGAAAAATGTTTTATAATGTTGCATAAACACACAAACACACACAACTTTAAAACCACAAGGACATCTTTCTTTCATCTTTCTTCTGAATAAATTTAATATAACAATTAGTTATGAACTAATCATTGCCTAACACTTGCCATAAAAGCCATGCATATCGGTTGCACTTCCTGTTTGAGCACCCTCGTATTGATCACCATATATAGTTAATATATTTCTTAAATATCAAATATAGATATTTTTATACAATTGATACGAGTTTTGCTATTAGCCTTAAATTTCACACATTGTAACGCACTTTTTAACCACGATCCTCTGTTGAAGTTGAGCCAGGAAGTGGTCGTATGTCAGCTAGTCAGTCAGTCAGTCTGTCTGTCTGTCTGCCAATCTGTCTCTGTCTTTAGTCAATGCACATGAGCATTACATTTACTTTTCATTTTTATTTTGTTGTCTTCTGTTATGCATGTATTTTTTTCATATTGATTTATTGCACAATTTATGGTTGCCTCTGTTATTGTTATTATTGTTGTTGCTGCTGCAACTGAAGCTGAGAGACGTCGCTTGAAAAGTGGTCGCATGCCTCCTCTCAACTATACATTTATGGTTGGCCTAAGAGGGTTGTGGTGCTTGAGCATGACGCATAACCGTAATGGGGAACCGGGGAGCAACTATCCAACCAACCATCGAACGAACGAAAGAACCATCCAACCGACCGGTTCATATATAGACAACAGAGAACAAAGACGCCAACGGAGTCAGAGTCTAGACAAAGTGCCCTATATGGTTATATATATGATAGATAGATAGATAGATAGATATATGAGAGAGACAGAGAGAGAGAGACATTGAAGAGAATTATAGTGTAAAAATATTGCTAAGTAATAGGTAAATTGTGACAAACGGAAATGAGAAAGTCACCATTTTCTTCTATTTGGTTTGGCTTGAGTAATATAATAAATATAAATACATACGTATACACAAAACACAAAAAAAAAAACAATTAATAATGGTGTAAACTTACAACAACAATAACAACAACAGCATCATTGAAATTATCCATTCAATTGAAGAATTGCATTTAATTAGTTGGCAATTTAAAATTCATGACGCACACTAAGAAAACGCAGACACAGGAAGAGAAGCTGTACACAGAGAGAAATAATGTTTAATATTAATGAAAATCTATAATGGAAATAATAGAAATAGAAGCCTAAGATATCTTTTCCAAGTTTCCATATGCTTGTTAATTCGGCTTTTGGTAATAGATTCTTTTAAGCAAGGAATAAAATCTTTTTTTTTTGGCAAAAATAAAATTGATACCCTATTTTCGTTTTCGAAACACAAATAAATTAGTCGAACTCGAACATTTTAACAGTTTTAAATTGATAAAGAAACAGAACTCAAATATTTTGAAAGTTTTGAATTGATAAAAGGAAATAGTGTCTTTCGTTTTACAAAAATATTTCGATTTTCTAGTTATTTGAAATATATCAAAATATATTTGATAATAATATTTTTTGGTTAATAAACTAGATCGAAAGCGACCACTAAAAGTTTTCGATCTTAGCATCAAAAAGTGTTGGGAAAGCCCAGATAAACGTTTTGGAAGATTTAAATAAAAGAAAATGCTCAAAAATTGAACTGAAGTGGTAAAATTTTACTTAAATATACTAAAAATATATTGTAATTGTTAATTATTAAAAATTTTTGTAAATTATAATAAATTTTTAATAGAAAAATGATGAGATTAAAATTGATCCTTTCACATGATGCATATTTATTTTGCATATCGTATGTAAATGTTTATAATTTCTTTAAGTGTAGAAGTTTTGCCTTAATGTGTCAGCTGGTAATGAGCTCACGCACACACTGGCGCTTACCCCTACTCTTAACCACCACACTTTCCCCCCACTCTGTTGCTTTAACCGCTCCAAAAGTAACATCTGATGTAGGCAAAATCGTCGCTGACATTGCCGCGAACATTATGACATTTTAAATAATTTAAATCCAGTGTTGACAACATGCATTTGCTTTTACCATTAACCGCCAAAAAGGAAAGCCACCCACAATCTACGTACATATATAGTATGTACCTCTCCCTCTCTTTCTCTCTCTCTCTCTCTCTCTCTCTCTCTCTCTCTCTTGCATTCAATTTAGTTTTAATTAGCAATGAGCATGAAATAATTGTACCAAAACCAAAAGCTACAAACTCAATGAGCGGCTCAAGTGGACCCACAAACTACAGCCTCTCCCTAGCACAACCCTTTACCTCCTCTTTGCTTCCATTACATTTCGTTCTCGCTGCTTACTTTTGGCATAATTACACTTATTATTTGCCTCGTTTTCATAATGGAAATATATTTTATAATTGCCTGGGCCAAGGGTATTTTTTTTTTGTGTTAGTTTTTATCCACTCTCCTCGCTCCTCTCTCTCTCTCTCTTATCGTTTTCTATGTTTTATTTTCATCTCCATTTTGCACTCGATTAAAATGAAATTTTTTTTTTTTTATGGTCAAGTGTAGACAAGTTGAGTGCTGTGGTAAAGCAATTGAAAGGAAACTCAAATGTTAAAATATATTTAACAAGAAAGTATATATAATTGTCGGTAAACATTGAAATTCACTTTAATTGGGTAAATATATATATATATGTATATATAAATGTGAGAGATGAAGTCGTAACGGGGTGTGAAATTGGTGAAAACTTGCCAAAGGTCACTTTGCATAAAATTAAATTTGCAAAGAGCCAATTTTTGCGATTTTTTTAAATCAATCTTTCTGCAATTTTTTTATCGAGAATATCATTTTATTTTGGTTTGGGCAATTAAGTTTTAGTTGTTTATTTTACGGACGTGCAAACAAGTATTAATCATTTAAAGGTTTTTCTATATTTTTGGAATAGTTTGAAAAAGATTTCCTATCTAGGAGTTAGAACTGATTCGGTATCGAAGAACCAAAAGCCCGTACATCACGGAAAATCTAGCGTTAAGGTCAGGACCTTCCAATTGGGCGCTTCTGTTTAGATTAAAATAGGTTTGGCCCTTGCGACCCTTGTCAAGCTATTAAATCACTTTTTAATGATCTAAAACAAAACTCGTTCTATCTTTTAACGGACCTCCACCAAAGATGCCTGAAGTTGAGCGTTTCTGAAGGTTTTTACTCTTCTTTTATATAGATTCATTATGATGTCATTATAGCCATATAAAAAAATGTATAGTATAGTAAAGTTATAGGTAAAGCAGTCCTTTTGTATACATATTCATTTCGAGGACGTGTATTTGGTGAGCAAAGCGGCTATAAATATTTGAAAAGGACAATATTTCCTTTGGTTAACATTTAAATATTTGTTATTTTTAAAAAAATTTCTTAATAAGTTAATAACTTTGTAGAAGATTAATTAGAGAGACAGTTAAAAACAAATTTACCAACACTAAGCATACAATTCAACTTTAATATAACGTTTGTTTAACACATTTACCAACACTGGTGAAAAGATAACAGTAGCTTAAGAATAGGCATTAAACAAATTTATTCTGAACATGAAAATGGCAGCCAAATTAAGAGAATATAATAAGTTATCTATTAAATAATATAATAATATTAATAATTAGATAATAATTTGTTTAAAAAGCTTAATTATTACGCCTACTTCTCACGGGAAAATCATTTCAGTGTTTCGAAAATAGATTTCATAAAAGAACTTTTTAACTGAAACACATGGGAGTTGGTACCAATATTATAAAATAAGTTTAGTTTTTACTCATAAAGGTAAATAATTTAAGATACAGAAAAGGCAGAATAATGTAAGAAGAATTTAAGAAAGAATTATTTAAGAATTTAAGATTTTTCTCTTCCATTTCTTCTAAGGCTTGTAAAATATTTTATGGCATCATTTAAAAAAAAAAATGCTAACGAATTGTTGTCAAAGAATCAAGACGAAATTCAAATAAAAATCCATAATGTTTCCATGTTTCCCCATTTCCAAATCAGGAAATTTATTCCACAGCGAATTTCCGCTTAAGAACCCCTTTTGGCGCCATGTAAAAACATGCGGGCATACGCTGTAATATGCATATTTACATATAATTACAATTTCAGCATTTCAGTATCGTAACAACAGGCAACAACATAAACTCCAATTCATTTAGCACTTTTAGCATTGAAAACACTTTGCTCATATTGTTGCTTTTTCTGCCTGCCCTTTTAATATGGAAAATCATTTTACATTGTTTGTATTTCGGGTTAACAGCATCAGTAGAATGGGTGTATGTGTGTGTGTGTGTAAGTATTACAAAAGGGGTTAAATGTAAGGGTGAATGGAAATGTGGTTGGGTAAGGGTAAGCTATGACTAAGTATATGCCCCCTACTAATACATTATTACTTGTGTTGCAGTAAATGTTCTAGTCATGTTACGACAAGCCACAAGCCATCATCAAAACCCACACACACACATACACACACGCACACATACACACACACACACACACATACACACACACACCATTATATAGAGAAACATACATACAAACTGAACTCTCTTGTTCCTCAAGTGCATAGTAGCTAGTAGTAGGTACTACTGGCCAACAGTCTAATATACACAGTCATTAGTCAGGTTTATGTTCTAGTGTGAATAGTGTTTTGTTTTTAACAATTAAAAAATGTCTAAAAAAGTGGTTTTTATAAAATAATGAACATATACGGCTATACATAAAAGGAGAAAAAAAAAATTAAGATAAAATGTAAAAGTGGAAGGAAGTTTGCTTTAAAAGAAAAGAAATTGCCAAAGGCAATTATATAGGTATGTATATAGGAAGTCTCTTAAGTGTAGTGCAATTTGGAAGGAAGTTAGAATCAAGCTGATATATGTTAAAGGAAATTTTTTTATTTATAAACAACAAATTAAAGTATATTAGGTCTATATGTACCTTTGAATAGTTATAAAAATGAAAATTGATTTTGATTGATGAATTGATGAATATATATAAATGAATTTTGAAAACATGAAGCTAGCAAATGTATATATTTTTATAATTAGAATTTTGGTTATTATATTCTAATTAGTTTTACTTTTTACTAAGTTTATTTACCAAGAAATCTAGGAAAACTATAAGTGTCTTGATTTTTTTTTTTTTATATATTTGTTAAATTTAAATGTTGAATATATCATTATAGGATATTTTTCAGTTTTATCTTCATCTAATCTAAATCACTTAATCATCCTTGTTTTACAAATTTGCAAGCTTCCTAAATTGTTTAATTTACAGTAAATTTTTTGAGCTGATATATACATTAACTTAATAACTTAATTAACCGGATATCTCCATTAAACAAACAAATTTATCAAATTCAAAATTAATTTAATACGTTTTAAGAGCAAATTACTTCGTCTTAAAGAGAACCCCCTGCCACAGAAGGAGGTTAGAGCCCGAAAAATTTAAGAGATTTTTATGATTTATGACAACAACAAATGAAATTTACAAAAAAAATTGAATCTACTTTTTAGAATTCCATTTTAACGTTTAAAAAATTTCTATAAAATTTAAGTTTTCTATAACTTTTAATGGCTTTCATTGTTATCTATCAAAGATACGGATACATTTTGTTATATTATATATAGTTAGTCTTAAAAAAAAACTGAAATCTATTCCGAACAGGAACTTTACATTAAAAATAAGAAATTTTATATAATTTTTTTATGCAGCTCTTAAGGAAATTTTCTGTTTTAAATCAATTTAACTAAAGACCATTTTTTTTTACCCATTTTCCCAATTGGAAAAGCACTTAGCCCAACTTAGTCAATCATCAATACAGATTTTTTTAATATTAACTAAAATGTATTCATTATAAAAACTTAATATAAAAATGTTTTAACAAAAACTGTAACGGCTATAAATTTTATTTTTGAATTTACTTTTTAATCATGTTGAAAACATAAATTAAAATGAAATTTATAAGGGCTATTAATACGAGTTTCGTTATCATTTGTAGTACATGTATTAATGCTTGTATTAATTTACATAAATAAGCTCTATATTATTATGAGCCCCTAAGTGGTAATATTTTATATATTTTTTTCACAAATTTTAGCTTGAAGCATTAAAAAATTAAAGAAAATTAAATTAAATTACAGAAATGATTATCTTAAATCCCAAGTAAAAAGTAATGAATACTTAAACAATATCAATCAATTGCAAATCTCTATGTTGACCCGTGGTCAATTGAATGGAATATGCAATGCAAATTTTAAACAAATACATAAACTTTATTCTTGTATATAGACATTTTTATTGTTTATATCAAATTGATTTCTGACATGTTTATTCAATTTTTTTTATTTAACTCTTGTCACGCATAAACCTTTCCATTGAACTACTATGTATGGCCTGACCGGGCTAAGCGGCACTTGAAAGCAACATTCATTGCTCATACGCCATGTTGCACGACTCTGTGTCTGTGTGTGAGTGCTTTGCTGTATGCAGGCCATGAAACATTTTACAAAGTAATTTAACCAAGCGTTGACAGCACACAGCAAGAGGAGAAGAGGGCTGGAGAGGAGATGGAATGAAAGAGGGGAGAGCAAATTAATGATACGCAATTGCGGCAAATCGCACGCTTCCATGTGGGCGCCATTTTGTGTTTGAAGTGTGGCAAGGATTGCAACCAGAACTGAGAAGTGCTTAGTGGGTGGCAAGAGGATTGCAATGTGTTTTTGGGTTTGGGTTTGGGGTATGGCTATGGGTTTTGGTTTTTGGGCTGACTGCCATTAGTATTACACTTTGTTCACTCTCTCCTTTTTGTATACTCTTTCCAAGAGGGTAAATTAATTTTTGTCAGAAGTTGACAAGGCATACAATGAATAATCTCTGACTATAGAAAGCATATATGGTTTTGATCAGTACAGGGACAGGGTGAATATAGCCTGTTCTCTGTTTTCGTATCTGTTTAAATCAATGCCAATAAATCCCTTACTTGTAAGGGTATCGTGTTCAAATTTGCTATGTACTCTTCTTGCTCGCTGCTCGCTGTATATATGTAGGAACCTGCTGAATCGAACAACTATATCATATAGCTCTCATAGGAACGATTGGTTGAGGATAGACTTAAAGTTGAATAACTTGCTTATTTTAAAAGCGATTCTTAAGAAATTTGGTATTTGTAAATTAGGTATATATATAAATGTCTCAATTGAGTTTTATAAAAATCGGCCCACTATATGCAATAGGTTTCATTGGAACAATCGGAACAAAAAATATTTTTTGTATGTAAACTTTTTTTTTCGTAATTTCAATAGTTTTATATAATGCCTTATGATTCTAGTAATTTTTTTTATTATGTTGCTTTTTACAATAAATACTAACTAGTATATATCTTAAGCACATTACCAAGTTTTATGGGAATCGCTCTTCTATATCATATAAAAGCATTCGATTTAATAACAGTATTTGGTAGATTCGTTCTAATTTTTATATTAAATTTCTCTTTTTTTTATACAAGGGTATACAAACTTCAACTTTACTTTTACATTAGTTCGCCCTTTTATTTTTTTTTTTTTGCCCTATGTTGTTGGATTTTTTTTTGTACTTGTTTTGCTGCTGTTGCATATTTGTGCTACCTTTATGTGCAGCCTTTTGTTGCATGTTGCTGCTGCTGTTCCTGTTGCAGCTGTTATTATAACCAAAAGAGCTCGACGCTTTGGCAAATTGTTTCCACTTGTCGTTCTTTTTTTTACTCCGTCTGTATCTCTCATTCTCTCTCTGTGTGTGTCTTTGCTTTGTTTGTTGTTCTTGTTTTATTTTTTCTCTTGCTCTTTCTGTGTCTTTAAGTTGATTTATTTCTAGGTTTAATCCAACTTTATGTCATGTCACATATTCCATTCTATTCCATTCTGTCAGAGATGTTTGACATAATCATTGATGCGTCTCCTTTAACTCTCCCCCATCCCCCTACTCTACTTACTCGTTGTCTCTAATTTATGACATTGTCCACTGTTGCATTACAAAAGAATGTGGGGCTTAGAAAAAGGCAGAGGGGATGTAGTGGGTGATGTTGGAAGAGGAGTAGCTGCTTATCAGCGAGACACGCGCCATGAAAGGAAACAACTGAGCAACCGAGCCATGAAATATGAGCACAATGAACAAATGAAAATGAGAATGGAAATATTTTTAATGGATGGCAAAGAGCGACAGCAGCCCATCTATATACAATACATACTTGACATACATATATACATATATATGTACATATATACAACAATTTAAATGTTTAACATAAGAATGCTAATTTCATTAACATAAGAAAATAAATATATAAAAAATGTTTTGGCAATTTTCTAAATGGAAAATATTGCCACATCATTTTCATCAAAGTTCAAGAAAATAAAAAGAAATCCAACTTAATTTTCTAGTTTTACTTTTAAGTGAGACAGACATGGAAAATTAAAAACTTTTTTCTTCTAATTTTCACTCTCTTTTTTTCTTTTTGTTGCTAATCATGCAACCTAAAGCTTCTTTTATCTACTACTCCTTACCTCTCTCTATCTCTCTCAATTACTATGTTTCTCTCTGTCTTTCGTCTATTTCATGTCATAAAAGAAGCCGCCGGCGGCTGACAAAATGCAGCAGGAAAACGCTTTTCTTCATTTTGTCGAAAAGTTTCCACATTAAAATTGGCGTTAAAACTAACAAACTTTGTCAGTGAGTAACTGCAACATGGTAAGAGTAAGAGAAATAGATGGAGACAAACTTCACACACAAATGAAGTAAAATTTTGTTGAGAGTGTTGAGTGGTAGAGGAAATGAGTAAATGCGTAAGTAGGCGTGGCATAATGGTTGCCGTCTGCCGCCTCTCTTACCCATGCCTTGCTTGATTTATAAGCAAAAATATTTTAATTAGTTTAATATTTTGTTTAGGCTTGTGGTAAAATGAATGTCTCTTGCTACGGGGCTTAATCTTAATTGTTTTAATTAAATTCTCTAAGAGTTGCAAAATTTGCATAGAAATTTAATTAAACTAAAGCTGATCGAGTGTGTCAAATGCAAAATGAAAAAAATTAAATACTCTTTTTGTTTAATATAAAAAAAAATAGACGAACTATTCAATAATTTATTAGAAACAGTCGGCAAAAAGCATTTGAGTTGAATTTGAATTTAATTCCATATTTCAAACACTTTAAGCGGATTAAACACTTGAATGTTTTGAAAATATAAAATAAAAGATAATAAAGATCCTTAGATACCCTTACAGGTATACAGAAAATCAAGATTTAAAGGATATCTATGATTTCTATATATCTAGAAAAGGATCTTTGATGTTTCCTTATATTTTAGATTCGGTAGAAAGAAATTGTTAAGGAAATATACATAGTTCAATGGGAATTTTATTAGTTTGAATTGAATATTTAAAAGATTTAAATGATATCTATGAATTCTATATATCTAGAAAAGGATCTTTGAAGTTTCCTTATATTTTAGATTCTGTAGAAAGAAATTGTTAAGATAATATAGTACAAGGGGAATTTTATTAGCTTGAATATTTAAAATCTTTAAATTAAAAATTCCGGACTATATATGAATGAAGATCTTTAGATACCCTTAAAAGATTTCCTAAAATCGAAAGTTGAAATATATCTAAGAATTCTATATACAAACATAGAGAAGGTTCCTGAAGTTTCATAATATTTTAGATTATGTTAAAAGAAATTGTTAACGAAATATAGTATATAATATAGAGTTTGGTATATAAAATCTTTAAATTACAAATCCCGACATATATACCTTACCTATTCCTTTAAATAAAAAAGGACCTTATCCTTTTAAAAGTATCTAAATCTAGGGTATAAAAACATAAACAATACCACAAACGAGTTTCACCCTCTCTCTCTCTCTCTCTCTTTGACATCAACTTCACTTTGCTGTTCTCTGTCTCGCTTTTTGCTAACAATCCTATATACACAGTTCCCTCCATTTTTCCCTCTCTTTGCCCATCAATATCAATTGAATAGGTGTGCAAGAAAATCAATTTCAATTTGCACTAATCTCTTTTTAGGATAAATACCTTGGTATTTTATCTCTCTTATTATTTTTTTTTTACTTCTTTAATTTTGTTTTATTGTTTCTTTTTCTTTTTTGTTTGTAAAGTGTGAAAGCAGTTACTTTTTTTTTTTGGTGTGAAACAATTTTTCAAAGTTGGTAATTGATAAAAATAATAAGGGTAATAAATAACATTCCAATATAACGACAGCAAAGAGGAAGAAAAAAAAAAATTTATATATATAAAAAAAACGGTTGTTAAATCAATTAAATTTAAATTAAAAATAAAGCATACGAAAAGAAAAGCAAAAGAAGCGTGGAAAGAAGGAGGAGGAGGAGGAAAGAATGGAAATGTGAAAATACATTTTTCACACAACAGTCTCTCCGATGATTTGTGTAATTTACGCCCATTGTGTGCAATTTTTCAATTTAATGAAACGCCCACAAGGCGAAACGCTACAAGATGAGAAAAGAGGGAGAGAGAGGGTGTGAAATGAGAAGGCAGATTGACTTTAATAACAATAATATCATGGTCAGACAGATGGAGCATAGACATACAAACCAGACGGACAGACAGACAGGCAGACAGACTTTTAGTATTCCCAGATGAAACTGTTGACAGTTGCTGCCGCTACCGTTGCCTTTTGCCGCTCATGAATTTCAATTTATGTCATCAATTTCCATATTCGAACTGCAGATATATATATGTATACATATGTATATATATATATATTACAACAGGATGACCTGCAATTGCATACATAAAAATGCTATACTATAATTGACAGCAACAACAATAGGAACTGTAGCGGCAACAGCGATATCTGTAAGCTATATATACGTATATATATATGTCCATTTGATTGAGTGGTAAATTGACAAATGATTGACAACATTTTGTTGACATTTTCAATAAATAAACAATAAGCAAAAAGTATAATGAAAATTGGCTAATATTATATGCATACAAATACAAAAAAAAAAAAAAAAAAAAGAGAAAAATAAATAAATAAAAATAGCAAGCGAAAAAGGAAATTTAATATTATTTCATTATCATGGCAAAGTCGAGAAAATAAAATAAATAAAACAGACATAAGGGTATCATTAACTCTCCTATCATTTATAAACAAATCTCATACCAAAAGGAAAACAGAAAACTGATGACATAGAAGTATTATTTTTCAGTGAATACAGGAACAAAAAACTAGTAAAGTATAATAAACATATTATCTGTCATTTAAGATTTATTTAAATGCTTTGTTTATTTGAAGTAGGAACAGAATGGAAAAAAATATAAAAACCTTTAGAGTTTGATCAATAATGCTAGTTCTTGCCAATTTTAAAGTGAATGCGAGATTTAAGTGTCAATCGGTAAAAGGTTCTTGTCGTTTAGACACGTGTTAAGTGAAACATCCTACTCAATAAGAACAACTATAACATGAAACTATAGTGTTTTCGATTTCGCAACAGAAAAACAATATAAAAGATGTTATGGAAGATGATTTTGGAAGATTATATGAAAGGTGATGCAGAAGATCATATAGAATATGATAAAGAAGATGATATAGAAAATGATATAGAAGATGATATAGAAGATGATATAGAAGATGATATAGAAGATGATATAGAAGATGATATACAAGATGTTATAGAAGATGATATAGAAGATATGGAAGAGACATTAGAAGAAGATATAGAAGATAATATAGATGATGATGTACAAGAAGATATAGAATTTGATATAGACGATGATATAGAAGATGATATAAAAGAGACCTTAAAAGAAGATATAGAAAATGATATACAATATGGTATAGAAGACGATACAGAAGATGTAGGAAAAGTTGTAGAAGATATGAAGACATAGAGTAAAGTGTAGAAGAAGGTTTAAAAGACGATATAGAAGATATTGATATAGAATATGATATAAAAAATGATATACGAGATGGTATAGAAGATGATATAGAAGATGATATAGGAGATAATATAGAAGATGATATAGCTATGATATAGTAGAAACCTAATAAGAAGATATAGAAGATAATAAAGAAGAAGCCTTAGAAGAAGATATAGAAGATGATACAGAAGAAGATGCAGAAGATGTAGAAGAAGCTGTAAAAGATTTGAAGATATAGAATAAAATGTAGAAGAAAATATAGAAAAAGATATAAAATATAGAAAAAGATATAAAAGAAAATGTAGTAGTTTGTAAAAAATATAGAATAAGATATAAGAGAAAAGCTGTAGCTGTGACTGTATCACAGTTAATAAAACTACTTCAGTGTATACATACATTGCATTACATAAAATAGCATAAATTAAATGCTTTTTCTATCAGAAAAGGTAAATATATTATAGTAGAAGATTGACAATATTTACATTTGAAGCTCATTGACAAGAGGCATATCTAAAACTTTGTTCAACGCTTTTTAAATATAATACAGCCCATCAAACTTTTTTAGGAAACCATTAAAAATTATTTAGCTTTAGTTCTTCCTTAAGGTATCTGCCTGTAAAGTCTTCAATAGATTAAATAGAGCATCCCATAAAAAATATATTTCATATCTTTTATTTTAGGTAAAACATAAAAACTTTGAAAATTTATAACCCTCAATTGTCTTACTAAAACAATAAGTTGTTAAACTTTTTTGTGTATTCATTGAAATTAAATTTTAGCAACAGTCACTAGTATATAGCTTGGGTAACTATTTCAGACATTTGTTGCCATATATCATTTGTCTGGCCTATACACGCAGCAAAAGTCAACTTTCACTGCTGTGTGTTGTAGGAAAAACCCTTTTCTCATTTGACTTTTTTTTTTTTTGGTGTTTTTCTATGTTGCAACATATTTCAACTGGCTTATTCCCCTTCCCTCAGCAAACGTTCTCTTCTCTATGAAGAGGACCACCCTGTATAAAAGTCACAAAGCCACCACCAAAGTCATCGCAAAAAAAAAAAAAACCAGGCCAACCCCACTCACATACAATTTGAGCCCGCAAGCTGTGCTCTACCCTCCTAACTCATCTCTCTTTCTCTCCCATTCTCATGGGTAGCTCACCCGTTAATCAATCTTTGATAATAATTTTTCTCTACACAAAAACAAAAAAAAATGGAAAGCAAAAAACTATAGTTTTCTTTTTGTTGCTTTTCTTTTTGTTTCACCTTTTTTTTTCCATGTCAATTTATTTGTTCAGATGCAGCCGGCCGGAGATTGCAATTTCTATGAGTTTTTCACCTACTCCAGCAGTATATATATATTTTTGCAAAAAATTATGTACGAATATAGCTTTATATATGTATGTATAGGTTTATCAACATTTTACGAATTGTTGCATTGAAATATTTCTAAATATATATAACAAAAAATTTGTTTTTAGCTTATCAAAATTTTGTTGACCTTTTTGCACTTTTATAATCTCTAAGAGGTTTTAATACTCTGTAATCATTAGATGAAAGGGTATACCAAATGTCTACGGTATTTGAAAGTTTATGTAATACATATATATATATATACTTAGCATTATATACCCTTGATCTTATAATACCCTTGATCTGTAGCTGATAGGCAATTCGGAATTATAATCTCGTAGGAATTAAAATACTCTGTCATTGTTAGATGAAAGGTGAAATTTTATATAATACACATATGAATATACTTATAAATACCCTTGATATAAAGATCTGATGATCAAAGAATAGGTACTTAGGTATATTAGATAGATGTGTAGATTAAGAAACTTTTCTCTTTTTAAAAAGTATTTTATAAAATTATTTTATAATTTAGAAACTTTTCTCTCTTTATAAAGTGGTGGATCTTCTTTAGTATATAAGGAAGTATTTTATAAAATTACAAAAAGCACCAATAAACTTCAAATATATACCTTATATATAAGGAAAACTCTTCTATGGCAAGTTTGGTTATTTGTTTCTTTTAATTTAGTTATGATTCCCAACTAGTTTTAGCTTTAAAGGAGTGGCCAGTCAAAGTTAACATTGCTAATGAGAAAAGTTGTTAGGTTTTAAAATTACAGCACACTATTAATAATTATTTATGGCTAATAAATCCTTCTTTGTCGAAGCTATAAAATCCAGTCGGTATCTCTTAGTGGAAATTTAAAAATGGCCATTAATGACGATTTTCATCACAAGTTAATTAAAATCTTTCAAGTGGTTTTTGTGTTAGCCGTGCAGCAAAGCCATGTAAAAATATAATATGAACTAAACTCTTAACCCAAATATCTATATTACTTAGTCTAGACTATTTAGAATATTAAATTGTGATATTTTTTATTGTTTTTTTGTACGTTATTAAAGTTTTTAATGAAATACTTTTTGAAATGAAAGTTTGCTTTAAGCTTATCAAGTCATGTTGACCTTTTTGTGTTTCATAATCTTTGAAAGTTTTTTTCCATATTGTATTCTTTTTTTTTATGTTTTTGCACTTTTGTGCTACATTTTTTTTTTATTTCTTTTTTTTAATTTTTTCCGTTGTTGTCCTAGTTTATTTTCTTTTCTTTTTGAGTTTCGCATCCTAGCAAAATTAAAATGCTGCTTTGTTTCACTTTGAAGCTTTTGTGTTTTTAGAAAATTTTTTAATTTCCTACGATGTCCTGCCACAAAGGCGGTAAAAGAGAGGGGAGTGAGCGAGAGAGTGAGTGAGTAAGGACAGAAATAGCATGTTTCTATTTGTCTATCTGTCGCCGTCAGTATGTCTGTCTTATTGTCTGCCCGTCTATGTATCTTTCTCTCTGTCTGCATGCGAAGCCATTAACAAACACTCACTGAAGGACTTCTCTCTCTTCTCCTACCTGTCTGTCTCTCACTTACCTTAAACAAATATAGCAAGTAGCTAGGAAAGCATTTTACAGTTGTAGCTGCTTTTAATCTTAATTTTATAGTAACTCCAAGTTACCGTTACAATTCTTACAATTCTCTTCATGTCTCAAGTTAGTTAGTTACACTTTTTCTTTGTGCCACAGTGTAGAATTCCTCTCAATGTCTCTGCCACTTGCAGTCTAGTGGATAGATAGATAGATACATAGATAGACAGATAGATAAATTTACATTATAGTTCAGGTGTACTAGATACATTTGCTTAGGGCTTAAGCTAATGCAATCAACTTCAATTAATACATCTATTGATACATTTTGTTTGTTGTACTTATGTATGCATGTACATATGTGCATTTGCTTAATCAATTGCATAATTCAAATAGAATGTCAATTAGATGAATAAAACAATTATTATGTATAATATTTGCACAATTTTTCTATATTAAACAATTTATACATTAAGCCAATTATTTAATTAAATACACTTTGCAAATATTGAAATAAACGGGTTAAATAGAATTTTTTGGAAATTAAGTAAATATAATTATAAATTAAATTTAGAATATATTCATTCTGTTATAAATGTTTAAAGAAATAAATTTGTATTCAAAATTAAGCGAAAATATTTGTTTTTGCTATGATTTCATTGATTTGAAGAGATATTTGTTGAAAGATATAGGTAAATTAAGTCTTCAAAAATCAATTTTAAAAAATAAGTTTATTTTACTATTTTCTTTTTTAATTATTTTTCTTTTTTAATTATTTTTTTTGCTTTCGAAAAGATTATTAGATAAATTTGTGTTATTTTTATAATACAAGAAGTATAAAAATAACAGATCTTTAATTCGATTAAATACTTACATTACAATATTTTTTATAATTTTTTAATTAATAAAAGTGAAAATAATAATAATAATAATAATTAGTTTGAATGGAAAAATAAATATTAAAAAAAAATATATATTAAAAATATATATTAAATATATATAAATATATTTTAAAAATAAAAAAGTACATTAATAAATATATTATAATTAAAAAAATAAGTTTTTTAGTAATACTATTTAAGAGAAATTTTGAAATAAATAAAACGAATAATTAAATAACAAACTAAGCTTCTTTCTTAATAGTTTCTTAAAAGTTACAGGAAGCTTTTCAATAATTCTATTGAAGAGAAATACTATTAAGAAGAAATACTATTAAAGACAAATAAATAAATAACAAACTAAGTTTCTTAATATTTCCATTTCTCATTTAAAAAGTTCATTAATATAAATCTTT
The DNA here is from genome assembly GCA_018903615.1 of Drosophila neocordata. Taxonomy (NCBI): domain Eukaryota; kingdom Metazoa; phylum Arthropoda; class Insecta; order Diptera; family Drosophilidae; genus Drosophila; species Drosophila neocordata. Next base: position 725,798 of record JAEIGI010000014.1, read on the forward strand.
TTCACTCCTTGACCTTTTTTAAGTCTTCTTTGATGCTTTAGTTGTATTTAAATCAAATAACTAAAACATAAAAGTTAAAAAAAAAAACTAAAACATATTTTTTCCTGACCTTTTTCCATTAGTGTGTTTATAAAATTGTTTAAAAAGTTAACCAACTATAGAAAGTGTATAGAAACTTTGCCAGAGGAAGGATTAGTTTCAGCTTTTTTTTTTTTTTTGATGTTTATTGTTGACCAAAAGCAATTAGAAATTCATATAATTTATTTATGTAAAAGTTTAATTCAATAAAAATAACCAAAATGTTTTCTTTTCTAATAATTAATAATGCATTGGTACGTGCCGGGGGGATGTGTGCGTGAAATTTTCATTTCAATTTTACCCAACTAGAAAGAAAATCAAAAAAATATTATTCCTCCGGTCCACAGGTGCGCACAAGCACACACACAACCACACACACGCATACAATGATAGAATTATACTGATTCTCTACATATTGGCTGTGTCTATTTCTCCATCTCTTTCTATTTTTTGAGTCTGCTTCACTCTTTTACTTGCAGTGGCTCACAAATTGCCTTAAAATCTTTTGACATGGTACGTCAAGTTTGTCATATGTCCTGCGTAAACGGAGACAAGGATGTTCATGTCCTTCTGCTCTTCTCCTCCTACCCATGCCCCACTTGGCAGCTTAGACAAAACGACACGAACATGATGAGATAGAAACGGAAGGAATTGCTAGAGCTGTAGAACAGAAATGCCAGAAAATTGTTTTAAAGTGTGTCAGCATTTCTTAGGCAAAACGCGAAGGCAAAGTGAAAATGTTTGGAATTTTAATGAAGGGGCGGCAAGAACAACAACAACAACAAGAACAACGTCGGCGGCGGCCAAACATACAATCCATGGTGTGAGAAGATATGGCAGGCGTTGGGCAATATGACAGTCAAGCAGAGATTTGCTACATTAGCCTAAAGTCAGTGCTTTTGCTGGTCCTAGGTCCTGGTCTCTTACTTCTGTTCCTGTTCCAGAGTCACGGTCCTTTTCGTTCAGTGGCTTACCTAGGCCGCCACTTTGCATATTTTTCCATTAAAAGGCGATTTAAATACCTTTTGCTACGTTTTTTTTTCTCTCTCTCTCTTTTTTTCTTCTCTATTTTGCTTACTCACCCTACGACTTTTTGTCTCTATCTTTTCCTCTCTGTCCCTTTTTTTTTTCTTGGCAAAACTTTAGAAAAAAAGATTGGGTTTTTATAATAAATTTTCTAACAGGCTGTTCTAAGCTCTCTTCTCCAACTCCATTCAACTTTAACTTCAACTCTTGTTCCACTATCTCTTTAGACTTTCGTTTATTCCCTTTTGCTGTCTCTCACCCTTTCACTCATACCCTCTTGCTGTCTTCATATCTTTCTCTTTCTCTGTGGCAGCTTGAGAATTTATGTGTGTGCGGGTTAAGTCGTCAGCAGGTCGCATATCTTATGGTTGGCTGCAATTGAAATTGAATGGCAAAAGGTAACAGATGAAAAGCAAGAGCACATACCAAAAAAAAAAAAAAAAAAATAGAAATAAAGATAGCAAAATATGTATGTAAAATCTAGTAAAAAAGAAAAATAATTTCAAGTCAATTTAACTGTTGGAGAATTAAAGACATACAAAGTGAATATATGGTAAATAAGTAAAAAAGTCAAACTTACAAACATTTACCATAATTGGCATGAAAAACGAAATGTTTGAAAATGTAACATTTTGTATTAATAAATAAAAAAGGATTCTAGTATATTTTAATTGCCAATTGCTCACTTCTTTCAGTCGAAATTGAAGTATAAAAGAGCATGATAAAAAAGGTTATGTAGAACGTATATAGATATAGATATATATACGTATATATAGATATAGTGTTCAATCTTCTAAATAACTAAGTGGAAAATTAGAAAATTACTTAAAATATATAAAACAAAGCAATCAAAGGTTAACTTACTATTTAAACAATTAACGCAAATTTAGAAAGGGATTAAGCAAAAGAAGATAAATGTCATTCAACACCGATTTTCCCTACAGTAACTATATATAGTCCAATTCGATCAATTCTTTAAGTTGCTAAACATAGTCACTTAAAAAGCTAATCTAACAAGTTTCAAGCAAATAGCTTCGTATTTAAGGTCTAAAAAATGCAAAGAAATAGACAGACAGTTAAAAAAAAACATGGCTAGATCGATGCTAATCAAAAAGATATGTTCTTTATGGGGTAGTAAATGTATATTTATATGATCAATTTTATTATGCTTTCTGCAAGGGTATAAACAAAACTTAAACTTCAATTAAGTTTTCACAAAACCAAATTCCTTTAATATAACAGAATAACAATGATTCAATTATTAATTCCGGAAATAAGAAAACATTTTGCAAACATTTCCTTCTTCTCGCAGAATCTCATTCTAGTACTAGCACTAATAATTTTTCTTTATTTTCTTTTTCTTGCAGGTGAGCAATGAATTTATTCCCCCATTGGCTGTTTAATTGTGCGCTAAATATACGCACATTAAATTTATTAAGTATACCACACGTTGGTCGTTGATTAACAAAATCATTATCGTTAACATTATTACTATTATAATCATCATCATTATTATTATTTCCACACAATGGAAACTTAACTAATGGCTGACAAACGTTAACGACACAAAAATCTAACCGCAAACTTGCCAAGGGAGAATATGTATATATATATATAAACATATATAAATTGTCTAGGTACAAAGTTTAATAATAATAACAACAACAACAACTGAGACGCAAATCAAATCAACTTAAGTACCGCAACTTAGTCAAAGTCAAAACCATAAATGAAACTGATTTTATTTACTAAATTTAAAGAGCAAAATTTTCCATAAATATTTGTTATACCCCATAAAATTATAGTAGATATAATTTGTTTGTTTAGTTTATAGTTGATTATAATTAATAGAAAAGTGTTAAAATACTTTATATATAGGATATATACTTTGATGAACCTCTAAAATTTCTATATAGTACAATTTTTTATATATTGTATTAGCGTCTTCATATTTCGCATTCTTTGTTTTATATGTTTATCATTTTAAAAATAATACAAATATCTATAGAAAAGAACAATTTATTAAGTACTAACATTGACTGCTAGATGACGGCAATGTGTTAGTTAAAAGTTCTTAATAAATTTAAAATGATTTTCATTTTATAAATTGCAAAAATCTTTTGCAAAGTAATTTGAAAACAAAATTTAAAAGTTGTTTGGCTGAGAAGAAACATTAAAAAATTTCCTTGGCTATTGAAAATTGTTTTTTATATTGTGAGTGTTTTTTTTTCTTTCTCCGTTTATTTATTTAACTTTAAGTTTGGAAAATGCAATATTTTTTTTTTTTTTTTTTATTTAAAGAAAAGTTTTTTAGCTTCTGCTTCGTTAGCGGCTTGAGTACTTCATTAGGGCGCTTTGTTACTTATTATGGATGCCCATTACTCAAACCAGTGGAGTCAACTTTTCATCCACTCGTACAAACACACTCCCACTTACACACACATACATACACATCTATATATACATATACACTTGTACTTAAAAACAAGGAGAAATGTATATGTGTTTTAATGTTAATCCTTTTTCAAAAGATTTCCCACGTACTTTGGCATGGCAAACTCTTCATTTCCATCTTACCACTAGAGCTTCAGCTCTGGCTACGGCTTCGGCAACAGCTTCTTCTACGGGCTGGTTGCCTCCTGCTTTCAGTTTCAATCAACGGCAGCTGCTTGCATATTTTCATTATTAATGCTTGCTAGGCAGTCATCACATTGCCCCATCAACATTGCCCATCACCACTCCGCTCTTCTTTACACTCCCCACATCCTTCAATTGAGGTATAACCATTGCCTTCGTCGATCACTTGTTCCCCCCTTAGACTTTGTCTGCGGCACATTTGCTGACTTGGCTTTTTGTCTAGAGTTGCAACCACATTGCGCTGGTCATGGCCAGACATTGTCGTTGGCTGGTTGTTGGTCTGGTTGTTGGTCTGGTTGTTGGTCTGGTCTGGTCTGTTCTGTTCTGTCCCGGTCTGGTCTCAGCTGGTATGTGTGTCTGTGTGTGGGTTTCAATTCTTCCTTTGCCTTTACCCATTTGCATTGATGAGCTGCCTCTGCCTCTGGCTTCAGCCTGGCGCCCATTCTGACTGTTCGACTCTCTTTTACCTGTGCCAAGTTTAGCGCCAGTCTGCCAAATCAATTGTTTGTAATGAACTTGCAACTGACTATAGTCAAACTTACAGTGGAAATTCTCAAAACTTTGAACAAGAAAAATGCAAAAAGTTCAAATTAAACAAACCAACAAAAAAAAAATAATGTAACAAGATTGAGATTGAAAAATTATAAAATGAAATGTTCTGTGTCTACGTTTCCGATGATAGAAAAATGTCGTAATCAATCAGCAGCAGATCATGTTATAATATATATGTATATTCAATTGATAAGGCGGATCGTCAGAGCTTAAGCAACTTTTTAGAAATTAACTCTAACTATATTTGCAATAGAAGGTTCTGATTTTATTTCAAAATAATATTGACAATTTATCAATCTATTTAGGAATTTCACAAAAAATAATGAGAAATAATTAAATGTTTAAAAAGGTTTTTAAAAATATTTCTTACTCAAAATATAAGAAATTATTGAGATCCTGAAAGTTTATGTTAAATTATTTTCAAGTAAATATAAGTTTTGTTGAATCTTTTAAAAAGTGTAATTATTATTTAATAGTAACATATTATTATTTTTTAATAATACATTGTTTCAACAGATTATTATTGATCTATTAGTTTTTTCGAAACTATTTAGAAATTATCTTTAAAATATTTCTTTAAAAAAAATTATATATATTTTAAATAGCAGTTTATTATGTTTCTTCTATCTGCTAATATCTCCTAAATATTATTAAAATCCTAAATATTTTTAAAATCCTATTTATTATTAAAACTTCTGGCTAATTGTTTATATTTCAGCAATATTTGAGTATTGTCCATCTATCTAGTGATCATAAAAAGTATTTCTATATCAAAATTAATGCTTCTTATTATATTAATAGTATCCCTAAATATGTTTCAAAATTTTATATATTTTATGATAAAATTTTATTCATATTTTATAAATATTTTTAAATAATTTTATAAGCAAAATATTATTTTGCATATTTATTTGTCAATATATGGAACAGAGTTTTATCTTATTAAAGCTTTTTGATATTTTCTTAAAATATTAAGCTCTTTGAGTTAAATCTTTCCAATCTTTAAATGGATATGTTTTATGATTTTATATATTTTAAAATAAAATCTTTATTCTTATTTCATAATTATTTAAAAAAAGAATTGATTTATAAAATAAAACTTTAGATCTAAATTTGTTAATATATTGAACTATTTGAGTTATATTTTATTAAAAATTTTCGATATTCTTTGAATAACTGAACTATTTGATTTATATCTTTAAAGCTAAAGCTTTTCAATCTCCTTGAAATTAATATTTTCATAGAACACCATTTTGTTTTGTCTTATAAAAAACACAAATTTTAAAATACGTAATATATCTCTTAATTAATATCTTCTTAAAACAATATATCTAAAGTATAACTCAAACTAAAATAAATTCTCCAAAGTTTTTATTAAATTAAAATACATTTAAAGTAAAATTCTTCTTACCATTGACCATAGTCCTGTCTTGGTTTCTTCTACGAAAAGCTTTCTTTGTGGCATACACAATTGAATTTAATTAGAGCTGTAATTTGATTAAAAACAAGAAGCTCAAATTCTTCTTTAAGTACATAAATAAATACACTTATATATATATATATAGCTATGCAGACGAGAGACATTTGGCAAGTAATTTAATTAAGTTATAAATTTGTTATATTACTTATTAAGTAACCCTCGCTGCTTCTATAAGTACAGACAGGCAAAAATCTTTTGTAGGTATTTTGTCTCATTAACTAATTGCCTCTTCTTGGTAGAAACAAAAAAAACGAAAACTTTTTGAAAAATATGTAAAACAGTTGCAAAATCTTAATGATCATCTTGTTGTTGTTGTGTTTTTTTTTCTTTTCTTGTTTTGCTCATTTTAAAGTATGACCAAATATATATATTTAAAAGTATAGATATATATCTATATATATATATTTATAGCCAATTTGAAAACAATTTGGGCACACAACTGGCATAAATCAAATGTTGTCAATATATGTATAAACAAAAAAAAAAAAAGAAAGAAAAAAAAAAAACGAGAAAAAGACCTACAGATGCTTAGAATTGCTTTAGAAAAAAACAAGACACAAACTGAAATTGAAACATATGTGTAAAAGGAAAGATGGGGCGGGTAGCGAATTTTCTTATTTTTCTTTTGCAGTTTATTTGCCAAAAATGAAATAAGGAAGCAATTTTGCAAATTTACAAAACGAAACCAGACAAGGGGTAAAAGAACAGAAGAAGCAGGAACAGAAGGGTGGTAGGGGGAAAGAGGGAGGAAGGCAAAGAGGCTGGAATACAAGCCAAACGAAAAAGTTTCGTTTTTGTTGAATAAGCAGAAAAACCAAAGGCAAATGCCAAGCAAAAATGTAGCCAAAATAAGTAAAATGATGCAAAAATACATAAAATATAAGCTTTGCGCACAATTGAAATGGATACTTACCCTTACCCCCAAACCCAAAATCAAAAAAAAGAAACCTCCAAAAACAAATTCCCTCCATCCAAATCAAGCAATTCAAATCCGCAATTCTTTTTTTTCCCTCTTTTATACTAACCAACCATTTGCGCCTTGTTGTAAGGATGGAGTCAGTTCCTTCATCGCACATCCTACCACACAGTTCAGTGATTTTACTTGAGTTCCATCTTCTTCTTCTTTTTTTTTTTCTTTGGACTCTGGACTATGTTTCAATTCCATCGTTACTGCTCCAACTTCTACTCTATGCCCAATCTCTGGACTTTGCGTATTCTTCTCCAGTTAGCATAAAGTAAGCAGCTCAAAGTGATTGATGGTTGAATGCATAAATTATTGATGGCCGAGACGGCACTAGACAATATCTCCCCCAACCACCCCACAACTATGTGTGGGTGAGGACAATGGGAATAGGAAAGACACACTTACACAATGGAAAGAAAGAGAGAGACAGGCATAGACACAGTGGCAATTGGTGTGGAATGATGCTTTAAAAACTGTTGGTTTTGTTAGCAAAATGATGTGCTAAAATTTGAACGAGTAGTTGTTGTTGTTGTTGTTGTTGTCATCGTTGAAAATTGCTCTAACATTTTGTTCGAGTTGATTTACTTTATTAGAAAGCACTTCAATTGCAAATAAACTTAGATTACAAACGATAATAAAGTCAAAAAGACATTTGAATAGAAGTTATTGGATTAGTAATTGATGTTTATTAGTTATTGAAATACTAATTTTTGATATAAGTTTAGTTAGCAATTCTTATTAGTATCAAATAGTTGTAGTAGATAGTCATAGAGAATAGTAGATAGTAGTTGATAATAATAAATAGTGGTAGAATAATTGTAGCTAGTATATCTTATAGTATATAGTGGTAAACTTCAACAGGTAGTAGTAAAAGCACTAGATAGTGGCTAGTAGTATTTGGTAGAATAAAGTTGTAATTATTAGTGAATAGTAATAGAAAATAGTAATAGAAAGCAGTAAAATATAGAGTGGGATAAAAGTAAAGTAGTAAATTGTAGTTTATAGCAGTAGATAGTAGCAATTAGTAGTGGAAAGCAGTAGACAGTAGCAGATAGTAGTAGAAAGCAGTATATATTAAAAGCTAGTAGGTTATAGAATATATATAGCGGTAGATAAAAGTTAATAGCAGTAGATAGTTGTGTATAGTAACTAGTATATAGTATATAGAGTATAAATGTTGTAGTAGTAATAGTAAATAGTTCTAGAATCTAGATAGTAGTGAATAGTAGTAATGTTTAGGCAGATAGCTGGTAGTAAAATACAGTAAATAGAGTCAAATTGTAGTAGCTGGTATAACATATTATATAGTAGTGGATGGTAATAGATAGTCGTTAGTATTAGATAGTATAAGATGTAGTTAGTATTAGACAGTAGAAGATGGTAGATAGTTGTAGTAGTAGAAAGTAGTAGACTTTTATGTCAGTATCTAAATATTTATAAAGATGGAGGATCATGTAAAAGTCTTTGTCAAATAGTTTTGTGAGGAAAAGATCTCCAGAATTTTACTTAATTATTTTGATGCATATATCTGTTTAATGTAAGATAAACTTCTTTAAAAAGTCTTAACTTTAGAAATAATAATTGGCTTAATTTTGGAATTAAATAAGCGAACACAAAGGTCAATAACAGAGTCAAGTTGGTTTCTTCAAATCTCTTCGAAATTTAAGGCTCTACTTCCAAATGTCGTAAATATATTTTCTAAACTAGAATTTTCTGTGTTCCATACTTCTTTTACATGAATTCGATAAATTTCTTTAACATTATATTTAAAAAAACAATTTTAAAGTATTATGCTTAAAACAATATATAATTTTGATTAAAATATAGACACATTCCCATGGTTCTACTAATCAAAAACGTTTCTCACAACAACTCCACTATACTAGTGCATTTGAACTTCGTTGTAAGTTAGTTTTTCTTCATTTTTTTTGTGTGTTGTTTTTTCGTTGGGTTCATTTCGTCAATAGCTTTTTTTTATATTTTTTACTAACTTTGGCTTTTCTAGACAAGTACAGCAAAAGGAGGCGTAAAAACAATTTAAGCGTAATTTGAGGCTTAAGTAAACACACACACAGTCAATGAGAGTGTTCAGAAGGGGAATAGAGGGAATGTGAAGTTGAATTGTTGTTAAATTGTTGTTGTTGAGTGATGGGCGCACTTTGACAGTTTAATAGTCTCGGTCAGCCTTGAGACTGCCAAAATGCCCCAATAGAACAACAAAAACAATATGGAGTGAGAAGGTAGGGGAATGACTTCGAGAACCAAAAAAAAAAAAATCCCCCAAAGCACAAAAGTATCTTTAAGATAAAGAAATAAACAACAGATTTTCATGCCAATATCTATGGATAAGGAGGCTAAAAATTCTTTGGAATTGCATTTCCCTTGCTTTCCCTTTTCCACACTCTCTCTCTCTCTCTCTCCGTCTCTTCATATGAATTTTGTGTTGTTGTTCTTATACCGTGTAATCGTTGAAAATATTGAGGTCATTAAGATATATGTAAACGGCAAAATAAGTAAATGAATTTTTAGACTCTGTTTGTCTATTCCTATAAACACTTGGATCTTGGAGACTATGAGATCTAGATTCTAAAGTTATAAATTGGAATAAGTTTATGGGTTTGCCTAGTTTTGAATGTGTGCAGTATTTGGTTTACTTAATATTTAATACAAATATGCTATGTAGTTTCTATGTACTTACTTATATACAATCTATTGCTGTAGTATAGTGAATTTTCAATTATTATAGTTTAAAACAAATAAAGAAATTGGGGAGAATTAAATTTTCAATTGGTTAAAGGAGAATTTCAGAGTTTATAGTACTAAAGAAGTCAGTCAATGTGGAAATATTTCAGAAAATGTTTTCCAACTAAGAGTTATAAAGAAGAAAGATACATAGAAAGAAGTACAATCAATTGGGACAAAACCATAATTATGGAAAAAAAGACATATAAAAATATAAATAAAATTAGCTTATAAGCTTCTTAATGAATTAATTTTTCTTAAACTTCGAAATATATTCAATTAAAATCTATTTCTTTAAACAAATCTGTTGTTTTAAAAAAAGAAAACCTCGCTGTTTAACAGATGATTATGGTAAGCTCTTGACACTTGACAAGAAATTCTTATTTAACAAAGTTAAAAGCGGCTTAAACTTCAAAAAAATAATAAAAATTAATCTGTTTGTATCTTAAATAAACCTCGATAATGAGATGTTTAGATGTAAATGAAATATACCTACTTCCTTATCCAGTATCCCTTTTTTCCATTCTCCATGAGTGTTCATTAAGATATAGCTTCACAGGAAGCAATAATACTTACTCTAGGAACAGAACATCGAGAAGAGTTCTTACATAAAAGTAAATGTTCTAATAACAAGTAAACATATATAGATAAATATTTCACTTTCTCCACTCCTTATCCAGGGTAATCCACATGTCGATAACCTGTGTTAAAGTCAAAAGAAGTGTCTGGTATGAAACTGATGACCCAAAAAATATTGAAATACGATATCAATGACATAAGTTTTGTCAAGCGTATTAAGTAGGCGAACGAACAACAATAATCTATATGCATACACACAAGTGTCTTTCTGTGTCTGTGTGTGTGTGTGTGTGTCACTGTTTGTGTGTAAGGTTACATGCATTAATATTTTTATTGCTCCCAGGAGTACTATTGATAAATATTTCTTTGGAATATATATATATATATAAATATATTTAAGACTAAAAGTCTGATATTCTATTCCGTTGATTTGTTTCAATTGTTTGGTTTCTCTGCATGACTAGCAATTGCCTAGACTAAGCACCATATATACACACACACACACACCCACACGTATTATAAGTATTTTTGCCCAAATCACAGGAAAATTTGATTGACCGTAACGCAGCAAACAAAATCCATAGAGGCATAGAAGCATTATATATGTATGTATATATATATATATTTTCCTTTTCGTTTTTTTTTCTCGGAAACGTGCTTTTCTATTTCAACAGAAATCATGGAAGTAAATCAAACTGTGGGGGCCACAAAAGGTTGCCCGTTACTCAATATCTTCCGTCCTAGCAAAATGAACGAACCGTCAGAACATTTGTTGATAAACATTTTTGCGAAAATGAAAAGAAATACGTAAAAGAAGGAAGAGATAAAGAAGAAGAAAAAAAAAAAAATATTGTTACCATAAGTGGGCTCTGACTATCGTCTCCATCTAATCTGTCAAGGTTAATTTAAGCTCATTCGAGTAGACAGCATCAAGCATAAAAGATAAAGATAAGAATAGAAGGAAATAATCATTCATTGCTTCCACCACCACTTATGCTTAACCAGAACAGATACCAGCATTGTTCTGCCACTATCGTTCATTCAAATGTTTATATTAATAAGGAATTCTTTGCAAGAAATCATATAAACAAATAAGCTTGAGAAAATATTTCAGCAATTTCAAGTGGTCATGGAATACTCAGCAATTGAAGGGTTAGAAAGGGAAATAATTTAAATAAATAAAAGTTAAATAAATATACATAAGAGAATTATTGTCTGCGCAGCTGCTTGCCACAAAAATAGATAAGACCAATTACTAATACTTGGAAATTTAAAAACAAAATTAAACAAATGTTTCAATATAATAAATTGCCAACCAAACAGACAAATAAATTTATTTCTTATTTTAGAATGATTAGAAGTTAAATTAAAAATATTAAAAAACGTTTATTATAGGCTGTAGATTTTGGTTTTATAAGTTTTATTTTATCAACTTAGTATGCAAAGTATTAGTAGTTAATCTGTTAAACTAGCTTCTACAAAAGTTTCCTTTTATATTTGGGATAGATTTGAATTTAAGAGTTTACTTTGCATGGGGTTTACGCTATGTCTTAGGCATATATGAGATATTTTCGGGTAAGCGATGTTTCGAATATATACAAGTATGATATATAGATCCTACTCTGGCTACCGTTTCAATATCATTTTTCTGCTAGTATTAAATAATTGTGCCACCTTATAACTAATTGGCCAGATAATCTGAAATAGTTCTAATTGTTCTTTGTTCAGATTTTTGTAATGCATAGGTTTCTACAAAAGTTTCCTTTCCTTTACGACAATAAAAAGCATATATTCTTGATCAGCATCAAAACGCGAGTCAATATAACCATTATTGTCTGTTCGTCTGTGTGTTTCTTTGCCCCTTTTAGACCTTAATTTTTAAGCTATGTGCTTGAAAATTGGTAAATAAGTTTTTCAGATGTGTAGCCTTGGCAAGTTTAAGAATTTATTGAATCGAACTACAGGACTATAGGATATAGTCGTTAACAGAATAATCAGTGTTAAACAATTTTTTTTCTTAATTTTTTTTAACCTAACAGATGTTAAATCTGTAGAAGTAGCTTTTCTTAAGATTTAAAGCTCATTAAAATATATTTCGGCTTTCAGATTTATACTCAGAATTTATTTAATTTTTATAGTGTTAAATTCTATTCAATAATTTTAATTGAAGTTTCTTCGACAGTTTCGTTCCTTCTAGCCGTTTTATTTGGTTAGACCTTTACTCCTTTACCACACTTTTAACTGTCTACCCATTCAATAACCATAAAGGGCATTCCCCAGTCGATCATTTCAACTTAGTTTCTTACCAGATTTTTCTTGATTGGTTTAGTTTCGGTAGCTCGCCACCTTCCTCCATTAAATGTCACACCCAATGCGCCCAATTTAATATGCATTTAATATAAAGTTTCATAAAAATAAAAAAAGACTAAAGAATAATAATAATGCTGGACAAATAAAAAAAAAAAAAACTTGTCACTCAACATTTGTGTTACAGTTTCTATTTGATTTTGATTTCGTTTTCGACCAAACTTGGATGCTCAACGAGCCAGGTAAATAGCCTTAACCAAAGCCAGAACCAGAATCAGTAGCAGAACTAGAGGCAGAAGCAGAGACAGAGATAGATATAGAGGCAGAGTCCAAGCCAAGAGTAAGAAATGTGTCTGTGGTGTCTAAACTAGTTTGCTCAGTTGATTGCCCGGCCCCTCTGGCTAACTTTGTGTTCAGTTTGGGTTAATCGGACTTTCAAAAGGCAACAAAAAAAAACAAAAAAAAAAAACAGCTCAAAACGTAAGCCAACCCACGCAGAATATCTGACCCAAAAGATATATACATACGTTACATATATATATATATATATAAAAGTCAAACAGAATCGAGTAAATATTAATAGCCAATGTCTACGGAGAGCACACATTTGGGAATTTGAATAAATTATTGCACATTTACAGCTGAAAATCACATTATAATGTGAGCACACTAACATACACACACACACACATACGACATTGTATAGTTTGTCGATCGATTTATTTTAGATGGATTTCCAATGAGATTAGTTGCACAGATTAGATACATATGCGGGAAAAGGAGGATGTTGATGATGACGATGATGCTGCTGATGCTGTTGGGGGAGAAAGGTAAGCCAAAGCCGGTTGCAAGGGAAACCAAGTGGATTGGCAGGTGTTGAATTTAACCCGCGTGGGCATTTGACAGAAACTTTGCTACCTCTATACCTCTCTCTTTCTTTGATTGTATGTGTGAGTGTATGTTTGTTGTGGAAAACTCGTTGAGACTTCATAAATAACATAAGAAGCTGTCCAGGTTATTGGTTGGGTCAGGTGTTAAGCAACTTGAAAATGGCCAAAAGGTTCTTTTCTTCTTAATAACAACATACTATATAGAGAAAATGTTGTATGTTAAATATTAATGATGAAGTTAGGGCAAACTTTTATGACTGTGGAAATCTTAGGACATAAAATTGAAGTTTTAAATAAAATGACCATACATAAATTTTAAATTGATTTGAAAGACATTCAGAACTAAAGTTATGTTGGTCTTTTTATATAACATGCAATGACCACAAAGAGAATTAAAACGTTATAAGTGCTTGTCAAAGGACTAACAGAAGCTTTATTTTACTGCTGCAACAAGAAGGAATACTGTAAGAGACTACATCAATGTTGTCGTTCCTTGTAATTTCCTTAATTTCCCCGTAATGGACTACGTTAATTAGCCTTCAGCTTGACAGGCTAAAAGCCCTATGGCACACCCACTGAATTCTGTCTGTCTTTCTGGCCAATTGAATGCATATATTTCGATAAGTCTTTGGCCATAAAGTGCCAGTGATTCTGCCAATATACATACGCTTCTTCACTTTATCTTATTGAAGGCTTGGCCAGTTAGTTACTTTACTTGTATAAACCAGGGAAACCCAACTGTGTCCATTTATTAGTAAAAAAAAAAGGCAACAATTGATTGGCAAAAATATAATTGAAAAAAATAATAATGAGTTTAAAAATATTAAGTACTTCCTGGTTACTTACTTCATCATCAAAAAAAAAATAATAATTATATGATAACACTTTGGCATTTGGTATAGATTACAACAGTTAGATGAACTTTAGGCCACTCTAACCTTTTCGCTGAAATTAACCTGGCTTTAAAGTCATCGTTAAGCTAAATTTGCACAATCACAAATTGCAATTCCTTGGTGCACTTCATTGAACTTTTCAATGATGAGTTTTTCTTTTTTCTCTCTTATTTCCTTTCTGCACTTAATGTGGGAAACGAAGGAAAATTACAAGACTGCAAACAAATGCAAGAAGACACCAGTAAAAAAAAAAAATAATAAAAGAAAAGTAAAGAAAAAAAGAAACGACAACGATTCAAAGACAAAGTCAAAGAAAAAGACCAAGACGAAGCTTAACAAGCAGCTGGCATCAAATTTCTGCATTAAGTATGACAAAGCCAAGACCAAGACAGCGGCCAAGGCAGTCGGGAGGGGGGGGGGGGTTATAAGGGTCAAATGGCGTTGTATAGAGATATAGAGACAACTTTAGTTGGCTTAATGTGGCAGTCAGAATCAGAATCAGCATCAGAAAACCCTTTTTGGCCAGTAAAGAATAAAAAAATATCTCACATACGTGCACTCCAAATGGTAGATGATTCCTAACCAGATCCAAGGCAGACAAATGATAAGCGCCGCCAAGTGCAGAAATCAAGTCAACGTCCAGGTTATACATATATAAATATATATCTACAATATATATATATTTAGGTATATATATAAATATATATATCTTGTGCTTGTATTTTATATACGCTTATATTTATCAGACGTGATTTCATTTCGCCTTTGTTCTTGTTGCTGTTGTCTTTTCTGAACCTGTTCAAACTGCAACGAGGCAAACGTCGAGAACGTGGACGACATGTTGTTGAATCACTAAACAAAAAGTAAAAAAAAAAAAGTGAAAAAAAAACAACGCAGAAAACAAGAGAGAGAAAATAAAAGAAAATTGGCAAAACAAAAATTGCAATACTCTTTCCTTTTTAACAAAAGAAAAATACTACAAAACTTTACAACTCTCAAAAAATGTTCATTCTTTTGAATAGGTTTCTTTGCTTAGCAATGTTGTTAGATTGGAAAGAGTGTATATAAAGGATCTTTACTATAGATTCTATATATCATTTGGAATAATAAGTGATACTTCTGAAAGTTTGTTTAATTTATATAAATATTATTTATTAATATCAAGGTTAGATATAAATAAATTAAAAACTCATTTAGGATTGAATTGCGGCCTTCTGCTTGGAAAAGTAATGTAAATTATATATAATATATTATATAATATAATAATAATATATTATAAATACACACACAATAAGGTTTTCCATATATATATAATTTAAAAAAAAATAACAAAATGTTCCTTATAATAGCCTTAGTTATTCCTGGAATCACATTATTTCTTTTTTTAAGAATAAATCAAACTTTAAAGATGAAAAAGCAACGTTTCTGTATTTACACATAATTTATGTCATCTTTTTTTCTATACTTGTAACAAAGTTTTAATTGATAGTAAATAAAGTAAATAAAAATTTATTGCTTTCGAAGTAAAATTTTAAAAGGTTTTCCTTGCTATTGGTAATTCTGGGAATGCAATAAAGAAATCCTAGAGAGAATTTCTGTGGATCTTCCTATGTTTTCCTACTTTCCTACTTAAAAACAATATTTGAACAATTTTTAAACATTTTGGCTTGAAATTTTAATAAAAAATTTTCTATCTTTTATTGTGGATGAACATAAAAGATAGTGCTAAATTGACCTAAATGTTTATATAATAAGAAAAAAAAAACAATTTAAAAAAACAAAATAGAAAAAATGTTTAAAAAACTGTTTAAAAAATTAATAAAAAACTTTATTTAAGAACAAAAATTTTTAAATTTCAAATAAATGAGTTTATTTCATTTAATTTTCAATAAATAATATTTACGTTATTAATAAATTATTTCATTTTATTTGATATTTTAAAAATAAAATTTACATATATTTTTCAACTAGTTTTTTTAAAGGTATTAAAATTCAATAATAAGTTTCTAGATATTTAGAAAAAAAATCAATGATTACAATTAAAAAAAAGTAAATAAATTAAGAAGAAGCTTTAAAGAAAGTTCAAAGTTAAGATCAAAGAAACAAAAGAGAAAATTAATCTTAGAACTTCCGATTTAAAAGAAGTTTTAAGAAAAACTTCTTAAAGTTTGATTTATAAGAAACAAAGAGATCAAGTGCCTAGATTTTAATTATTAAAAAATTATTAAGCTTGAAAGTAATTAAAAAGTAGAAAATTCAAAAAATATTTAAGATAATCTGAACCTCTTTGCACCTTTTAAAATTATTTGGCTGGTCTAATCATATTTTTTAGAAATTCTAAAAGATAAGCTTTAGCCATAAAACGTTTTAAGTTTACTACAAAGAACAATAAATTTTTCTTAGTATTTCTCTTAGCCTAGACAAAATTCTTAAAGAATCTTAAAGACTTTATCTCCATGATAGAGCATCTGTTGGTAGAAGAATAACAAGCTTCAGAGTTAAGCCCTCGAATCGGTCATTTTGTAGTATGAAGGACAGACCGCAAAAGGCAGAGACAATGCTGTTTTTGCTGGGTTTTGTTTTTTTTTTTTTTTTTTTTTTGGTTGTTGTTGTTGGTGATGGCTGCTAGCTGCTGCTCCTTCAACCAACTAACAAATCGGAGCTTTTGTGGATGGGTTTTAATATGTTCTCGAGGGTGATTCAATTACGTGGACCAGCTCCTTCTCCGGCAGGTGGACTTGACTTTGTTGTTTTTAATGAGCAGCAAAAATAGCAATGTACTGAGCTTTAAAGCGGATTCTGTTTGCTGTATGTTGTCACTGCTCCCCCAGGAGCTTGATAGGGGGGGAGGGTTTAGAAAGAAGCCACCAAGTTAAAGGTGACTGGCTGCCTGTCAAGTGCAGCTGATGTTGGTCCAGATATTGTGGTTTACCAGTTAACCACAAAAGCGGTTTGTCTTCTTTGACAAAAGTGGCCCCTACCCACCCTCTTATTCGATTCCATTGAGCAATGATTTTATATATGTATCTATCTATCAAATACTTTTAAGGTTGTGGCAAAAGTTTTCCCTTTTTGCCATATTTTTCCTCTTTTTTTTCTTCTTCTTTTCTTCAAGTTGTTCTTTGGGTGTTGTCATTGTCCCCAGTGACTTCTTGTTATCACGCCTTGTGGTCACGTTTTTCTATTTGCTGATGCCTTTTGCCAAAGATTCTGGTAATATTTTTATAATGATGCTGAAATGTGACCAAAAAGAAAAACGAAAGGGAAAGGCCCACAGAGAGGGGTGGTGGGTGGCGGCAAGGCAAGTTGTGCTGTCATGTTGACAATTTGTTTGCCAAAATGATAAATGTTTCCCACAAATGCTGCCAACTTGTAAAATAAACTGAATAAATTTCACTTTTTTTTCAATTGGTTCAAATTTCAGATGATTCAGTTGATGCTTTAATATAACAATTATAATAAAAAAAAATCATATTAAAGGCAATTTCTTATCTAGTTGAAAAGTCTTTAATAGCATATGGACGACTTCCCATCATATATATTGTTTATCTTCCCCAAATTTCTGTATGGTACATAAAATATCTTCATTCCATTTCAATTTCATCCAATTATCCCATTGTGTCAGTTTATTTTTGTGATTTATGCCACTTGAAAGACAACAAAGCACTTAATAAACCAAATAAAATATTAAGAGAAGAAACAGAACCAAATGCTTAAATCCTATACCAAATAATTACGATTCTAAAAGGCAAAGTGAATAAGAGGAGTAAAATCAAATTGTTCAGTAGCAAATGGTGAAAATTTTGTTAACCAGCAGTTTGTTGCCCGCACTTGCCCGGCCACTTAGCTAATGAGAAAAAAAAGGCACGCAGTAGCTTCGTTTTTCACTTTGTTCATTCTTCGTTTTTTTTGGTTTTCCCATTTTTTTTTTTTTCGTTTTTTTGTGTGAGGGGTTAAGTGTAATGGAAACTCCACCTTCTCTTCTATGCTATTCTCGTTTTGCCCTTTAATCAGACCATGTATTCAAGGCTGAGGGCCTCAACGGTTAATTGACTCACTGACTGATTGCCAACCGAGCAATGACTGACATACTGCATTAACGTTGCCATCCTGAAGGGCATAAGTGCCAAAGTAAAAGTTCCTAGTTTAAAATTACACTTTGAAAGCTATACTATAGAAAATATAATTGATACTTTATTAAATCAACTTAAAAGTTGGTTTTTATATTATAAAAGCTTTAAGAGATTCTCGAATTAGTAAAGAGATAGGGCCTGATATACCAAAGCAGGTGTTGATAATTGTAGAAATTATTTAAATTAATTTTTTTGTTATATAAAATAAACAATCTTAGTTAGCTCTATGACGATCTACAGCAAACTAACTAACTTAACAGTGTTGCAAAACAGGGCAAATTAGAAGAGGAATGCCAGATTGTTTCTTTATATTCAAAAAAATTAATTTAATTCAAATTTAAAAAGGTTTGAGCCATATAAAAATGTTTTTATTTGCTCTGCAAATTATGAATTAAAACCAAATATTTGTCATTAACAAAAGATAACAACAAAAATAGTGTGAAATTGTTTAAATATACAGAAATCAGTTGTGCAAGATATAAAGCAGATTTTGTTTAATGTAGAAATTATATAAATTAAGCTCTTTATTATAAGAAATAAACGATCTAAGCTCTATGACGATCTACAGCAAACTAGCTAAGATAACAGTGTTGCAAAACAGGGTAAATTAGAAGCAAGATGCCAGATTGTTACGTTTCTTTGAATTTAATACAATGTTAATTTCAAACAAATATAAGAAAACATTTACATAAAACATAAATATAACAAAAAAATTTAAAATATATATAAAAAAAATTGACAAATTTAATTTTACTCCTTATTTTAAATATAAAATAATAAATTAAATAAAATCAAAAATAAAACAATTAAAATTAACACATGCATTAAATATACATATTTGTGTCAAAAAAAATATAAAACTCATTACAAAAGTATAAAAAAACAAATATGGTAACAATTGTTTAATTATTTTTGGTAGCTTTTATTAATTTTTCCATTGTGTGCATATCTATTTTTATTCTTCAAATTTTTTTCTTTTTTTTTTTTATTATCATTTAGATTTATTTAAATGAATGAAATGGGTTTCTAATTAATTTGCATAATTAATCTGTTTAACTAAACAGAAATGAGTAAAAGCAATTCAAATTGCTTCACATAGTCATAGTTGCTGTCCATCGTATGGCTTCCATTTGAAATGGTCTTCATTTGATGTAATCTTCTTAAGCTAATGCAAATAAAGGCAAAGCCAGTTGCTGTTTAGGTGATTTGCTGCTAATTGTGTTTGGTTTTGATGTCCATTTGCAAGATAATAGGAAAGATAAAGCTAAACTGATGTCATATGTGTTTAAGCAGTGGATTAAAGTAATTATAAAATGTTTTTTAAATAGATTACTGAATTAGGTTTTTGCTCTTAAGTCATTTTCATTGAAATATTAAGCCAAATATTTTACAAAAATTGTTTGAACGAGCTTTAAATAAGCTAAAAAGGTTGAAAGGGTCATCTTTGACTAAAATTTTTAGTTTTAGGTGATTCCACTTAGCCACTAAACACTGTTGAATCTTCATTCATTAACCGGTCAATGATAGTCTGTTCTATATATTTAGTTTTATGTTGTCTGCATTATAAAATCTTTAAATATTTTGGGTTCCATCTTTAGAGCAATTTTTACCGATCATACAAAAACATAATCTTTATCTTCTAAACAAGTTAAAGCTTTAGGACATTAAGCAAACGAATCAATAACTTTTTCCTTCCCCTCCTAACAAATATTCTTCGAAATTCGAACTAGTTATGAGTTTTTTGGGGTTTGAGTTCTTTTTGAAGATTCTTCCTACAAGATGTGACAGTAATTTGCAGAGCTTTGCAACATTGCCTCTTGGTCACGTGCCGCCTTCAATATGTGTGTGTGTGTATCATTGTGTGCGTGTGTACAACGTTTGTAAAAACGTTCCCTATAACTGGGAGAAAACGTTCAAATGGCAGAGGCAGTTTAACTGCGCCTAAATTCTCCTTCCTTCCCTTTTTTTTTTTGGCCGTGTTTCTCAGGGCTCTTACGCTGTTTGTACCTGTGTTGATTACACAAAGTGGCCCAGCCAACAACAATGTCTTTTCCTCTAAGACTGCTCACACTGTCTAGAGTGCGGGGAAAGAGGAGGTAGGGAATGAAAGCGAGGAAAATAACAACATTCATCGAAGCAAGTTGTAGTCGTAGTTGTAGTGGCTCTAACTATTTTACGGCGTTTTTCATGCTTCGCCACCCCTCTAGCTCTTACATTTACCAATCTGCCAGAAATCTCCTCTTTCCCCTCCACGCTCTTTTAGTTCAGTTCCTTCAGGTCTCCTAGTCTCGGTCCAAACTCAATCCAGTGCTGGCGCAAGAATGTCTTACTTTTTCGTTTATTGCACAAAGTTTTGCAATAATTTTTTATTTACTTGCCTGCCTGCCTGCTGCCTGACTGCTGCTTCCTGGCTTGAATCCTCTCCCATTTATTGCTGGATGATGTGAGAGCAAGGGCCAGAAGGGCGAAGGCAAATAGCTGCAACAATTTCCTTACATTTTTGTATAGACTTTTTTTTTTTTGTTGTGTTGCCTCTTTTGTTGTTGTTGCTGTTGATATTTTTTTTTTGTGCTTTTTTGAACTTGGCACTTAAAATATGCGTTGAGGCAACTGTTTCTTGTACTTTTTCCCCTAACCAATTCTTTTTGCTGCTTTCTGAAACGTTTTTGTTGCGCCCTGAAGTATGCTACAGTGTCTCGATTTCAATGAAGGAAACATTCACATTTTAAAAGTCATCAAAAACAAGAAGTACAACAAAAAAAACAAGAAAAAAAAGAAGACGATGTAAAAAAAAACCCGAAAAAAAGAGTTGAGCTGCCAAAGGCACTCAAAGAATTTCAAAGAATTATGAGACCTGGGATTTGTGTGGACTGATGTGGCAACTTGTACAAGTGAAAGGAAAGGTAAGAGTGTAAATGTGTGTGTGGGTGAAAGGATTTCAATCTACCCACAAATGAGCTTAAGATATCTGCCTTTTCCCCCCCACAAATAGGATTAAACCAAGTGAAGAGAAAACCCATATAAATTGTAAAACGATGTGATAAGAGAACCCCCAAGGACATTAAATGAATATTTCTACACTTTTAATATTCACACATATGTTTGTTTGATGTTTTGTGGCTTAATTGACATAACTTGTAACATCTGTTCGAACATTGGTTAACCAACTAACTAAACAAAAAAAGAGGGGAAACAAATCTCACCTGAACTATTTAAAAGGCATATGACATATGTCTATGTACACACACACACACACACACATATATATGCATATATGCATAATAATAAAAGTTGAACAACATAATGAAAATAACCACAGGAATGACAGTACGTCAACCAGTCTGCCTGTTACCCACTTTTACTCCTTTACGAGTTGATTGAAATATTTCATTTAGTTTGTTAGCCATTGTTCTTTCTATTTGAAATGCACAGAACAGGCGACTTTTTGCATTGTCATTCATGTAAGCCAGGAGCGGATTACAACCATTTAAGGGATCAACTGTAAGACATTATATTTGCATATGAAATAAATAGTTATTTGGAGACTTAAAGCATTTTAAAGAGAATTTAAGTCAAAGTATGTACATTCGAGCATTAGGTTCCGAATACCAGTGACAGTGGGACTCAATTAATTAAAAATATTTATATTTCATTATATTATACAATATACTATTAATATATAACCAATTTCTTATAAATTTTCTTATATCGTACTTAATTTACTTTACTTTAAACAAACATTTCATAGTAATCCAAAATAAAATGTTTATTAAATTGTTTACTCAAATTTATTTGGCTCTAAGTTATTTCACTCATCTATAAACCATTCCTGTTGCTCTTTGCCTAGATATATATATATTTCCAAATATTTAAACTATTGTACTAAATGAATAGAAATCATCGAATCTTATTGACAACCACAAAAATGGCATTGTTCTGTATACATGCTCGACAATGGTCCAAAACACTCCCATTACTCGGCCATTAAGAGTCTCAATTCTACTCAGCTCAGTGCCTCCGCTGCCGCTGCCTCTGCCCCACACTTTATATTTTTGGGGCCAAACAAACAAGTAAAATGAATTTACAGCCGAGTTGTCGAGTTTTTGAGTTTGGTCTTTGTTTTATATTGTGGCAACTTGAACAACAGCCGCAACAACAAACTGAGGCAGCTCAAGAAGATTGATGAGCCGCCTGAATGCACTCCACACTCTGCACTCTGAATGCACAACTTTTTGGGCCAGTCCTAGAAAATTGTATTTATAAACATTTATGAAGCAAATTTTCCAACACAATCATGAGGAAAACGATCATAATGATGATTATGTTGATTATGATGATGATAATGACGTTAAGGATAAGTGGAAAAGTGTTGCTGCAAGTTATTGACAGGCCAAAAACTGAAAACCTTCTTCCTTAACCAGTACCACCCCAAAACTTGGCCCAAACTCAACAGTAAAAGTTTGCAGACATCAGGAAATTTCAGCAAGAAAGTTCAGTTTAATGGAAATCCAGCGTCATCTATGCAGATTAAAGTTGCATTTTTGTTGTTTTTTTCTTTTTTTTGGCTGCCTCTCCCATTTTGGATTATTAAATTTGCATATCTATTTGACTTTTCGCTTCTATTCAAAAAAGGTGTCATTAATGGGGCAAAGGCTTCACTTAAATATTTACTAAAAAAAGAAAAAGGACAAAAAATAAAAAGAAGCGGTAAAGAGGGTTAAAAACTTTTGCGCTGGGTAAAACTCAAGAGTTGATGATGATGCTGCAAGTTTTTATGACTACAAAAAGGAATATCTCAATATTTGCAAATGGAAAAATGCAAGAACAGGAGCAGCTCTCATTTGCAATCCATTTTCAAAGATGTAGAGGAAAGAAATTAGAATATTCTATTACCAAAGCTGTTTTTTAAATACCCAATTTAACTAACTTTTAAATACCTTACTTATCATATTTTATATCTTTAAAACTCTACAAAGAAATTATAATCATTACTATCCATATAAAGACTTTATAAAATAAAGAAATACAAAGTTTCTTAGCTAAAGTTCAAAATATAATATTGTTAATTCCAGGTGGTTATATAAAATTTCCCAATATAGGTTAAGTTATGCTTATTATACAAGAAGTTGTGTAACTCTACAAAAAAAAAAAAATTAAACTTACTTATTAGTCTTATGCACACTTTATATGCTCCAGTTTGTCAAGCAATTTTAGTTTTGCTTGCTTCATAAAAGTCAACCAAATATAAATTAAGATGCTTACCAAACTTAAAGTCTCCACAGTCTTTTTTATGAGTCAGAGCCAACCACTTATGCACCACTTAGTCAAGCTATTTCACAACGTTTAAAAAAGACTCAAATTTTGTAGATGCCTATACTTTGTCACTAGTTACTCTACAATGTCTCCAAATTGCGTTTTAATGATAAGTTCACACAGCCTCCATAGGTCTCTAAAGCCTTACAAGGTTAACACTGTAAAGTCTACAAACTGATGTTAAATGACCTCTTTGCTTTTAAACTATCGCTTAACTACCATTATTAAAGTCTTTACAAGTCTCCAAAATGTAACAATCATAAAATATGAAGAAAACAACAAAAAGAGCCAATAACTATGTGATCCTAAGTCCATGTGTGGCTTTTGTTGATTACAAATAACTCTACAAAGTCTCCAAAGTGATTAAAAACGTTTTGCTGTAACTTCTTTAACTTAGAATGCTTTAAGCCATCTAAAGCATACGTTTTGCCGCGACTTGAAAAAGTCTCCACAACTCTTCAAACTCTGATAATCTTAAGATATTTAAAATATTATCAAGGTGTTCAACAAAATGTGCGCTTACTTAACCCAATGTAAGCTTTTTACACGTTACTTATTTGCTCGTTAGTCTTTACGATAGATTTAATTGCAATGCACTTTTTACATGCCTTTAAACCCCTCTAAAAGCGCCTTTGCGGTATGCAATGAAAATTCTTCATTTGACCTACTGTAAATTTTCTACCCAATTTTTTTAAAACCAGCAACAATTTTTACGAGTTGCATTTTACTTTTACTCCATCTTTTGGTTGTGTTGTTTTTGTTTTTGGTGTTTTTTTTAATGAGGCCGCCATTTTGCACACAGTTTGCGCGCAATTTAAAATCGAAGCGATAAAACTGCGTGCCACAAAAAGAAAGAAACAACAGTAGAAGGAACCAGATGAAGGGGAAAAGGCATTTTTATGGCCAGAAATACCATGGCAAGCCAAGCCTGAACAATATACAACAAACACGCTTGAAATTCATTTCATAATAGCATTTTTCTGTCAGCGGGAAACAAACAACCAGCAGCAGCAGCAGCGACAGCAAACCAAAATATAATCCACAAAAAAAATATTAAACAAAAAAAAAAAGGAAAAAAAAAAGAAAAGGGAAAAGGTGACAAAAATTTGCGGTGGTCACAACCACCGGACACAGAAGTTGACCAGATTTCCGTTCTTTCATGGTGGCGGCAACAACGGCGGCGGTTGCATCAGTTGTGTTTCTACAAATATGGCGGGTTGGTTTTGGTTTCCGTTGTCATTTCAACTTCCTTGCATGTTGTGTGGTTTCAATTTTCATTTATGCATATTGACAGGACAAGAGCTTGACCAGCTTCTTCTTCTCCTTTGTGTTCCGTAAAATCATACAGCATTATTTCCATGCCTGCCTGCCTGCCATCTCCTTTTGGCTCTCTTTTTGTCATACCCGTTCCGGTTGCCTCTCTTGTATAATTTAATGCACTGATGTGCGCATAATGAGCATGATTGACATAAATGTACTTTAAATGCACAAGGGACACAGACACAGAGAAATGCAGAGAAAGAGTCAGATGAGATAGACAGAGAGATGCAGAGGCAGACAGGTCGGGTATATGGTGGGTGTTGCCCTGGACAATGCCCCAATGAATGCAGAGGAATGCTGCAGAAGCAAAGGCATACCATGTCGGGCCTTGGGGCCACAGTTGTGTCCGGCTTTGCTTGTTTGTTGTCTACTGGATCCGTTGACCGGCCCTCTGGTTTTTCTCTTTTTTTTTTTTACTCCTATTTTTTTTTTTTCTTTTTCGTATTTTTATTTTTTTTTTGGTTTGCCCGCTCGGTTTGTACTCTGGTTCTCCGTATGTTTTGTGCACTTTAATCGAGTTTATTACGTGCTGTCTGTGTGAGATAGAGACAGACATAGAGAGAAAGAGTCAGAAAGGTTGGCAACTGAACTTTGGTTTTTCTTGTTTAGCCGCACTTTGTCTACTGTTTGGCTTTTGTTTATTAATTTTAATTGTTTTGATGGTGAAAATCCAACACTTAAACTTCAAAGTGCTTAAATGGTTTAGACCAACTTTTAAATGTCACAAATATATATATATGTATATCTTTATAGGTTAACAAACATTTGCTATAAACAAAATTGTGTACAAAGTTTACAAAATAATTTCCAAGAAAAGCCGCAAAATTCAAACAGAACTACATAAATAGGCAAAAAGAAAAACTATGTAAATATAATGTATAATATTGTAGTTTTATCATTTATTTCAAACCCTTAAGGCAATAACTACTTCAACAACAATGGAGTGAGATGACATTGCGTATCAGATTTAGCTGGTTGAAAGGAAACGAAGCAAACAAAACAAAGCAAAACAAAACAGAAAAAAATGTGTTGCATACCCCACAGGCGAGTCACGTACATGACTGCTGGATCAGCGGCAACTGTCAACGCACGCGTCATTCAGCGCGCTAATTAAGTGAAAAACTATGTTAAAAAGTGCAGCAGAGAGGACACACACAAACACACACACATACACACACACACACACTCGTACGCGTATATTTTTGACCCAAAAAAAAGAAACCTGGGAAAGCTGTTGACAAACAACAGACTCAACTCGACTCGACTCGAGTTGGCTCCCTGGCTGGCTGCTGGGTGCCGGTGCTGGTGCTGTTGCTCCGCTTGCTTGCTCCGCTCTGGCTTGTGCCCACATAATTCCGAGTTGTGACAGGAGACAGATGCAAATTTTTCGCTTCAAGCCCAAAGGCGCTTAACCCGCTTTTGTCGTTGTTGTTGATGGAAAACAAGCAGAGTTTTCTCAGTTGAAACTGTAGCTGAATTAATACAACGACGGTGTCAGCAGCAAGCAAAAACATGCCATGACCAAAAAAAAAAAAAAAAAAAAAAAAGAAAAGAAAAACCATATCAAATTAAAATGACGACAAACGGACGAAACAGACTAAACGACAGACAGGCAAAGGAAGCCCACAGTGTTAGACAGAGGCACGTAGTAACTGTAGTAGTAACAGTGACAGCAACAGCAGTAGCAGCAGTCAAGCAAGAGTCAATTAAAATTTCTATTTGATTTGGCAAATGTCAGTGGCAGGTGACGGTAGCCACCCACAATGCTGACCAAATGCCAACAGTGGAGTAGCCCGATGGTAGTCAGCAGTCAGCAACCAACAGCCAGGAGGAGCCAGACAGTTACGAGAAATCTGTAAATTGGCTACAGGTAGAGAAGTAAACAGACGAAGGGCAAAAGCTGCAGTTTTGAGTTTCTCTCTCTCTGTGTATGTGGATGTTCCCAAAATGTATTCCACTACAGTTTACATGATTGGATGTTTTAACAATTTGTAAAACATAGAAATTATACGGTTTATACATGTATGTTGAGAATTGTATTTTGTTCGAAATGGGCAACCGGAAGACCACAAGGGTTAATGGTACACAAAAGCGTTTCCAGGTAAACGAACTGAATGGGGCAAAAGCCATTGCAAAAGATGAGCTGAAAGGAAAATAAACTGAAATTGAGTGCATGGTAAGGGCATCAACTGAGGGGATAAGTGTACACGCACACATACACACACATTGAGAGTTACACTCTCAAACACAGGTTGAATGCATTCAGTAATCGTAGCCAACTGCAGCTCATTATTTCTTTTATGTTTAAGCTTGTCAACGCTTTTGAAACTTATCTACTTATACTGCAGAGAATAACCATAGAATTGTTAATCAAAAAGTAATTTCAAAATGGCATTTAAATTTTATGTGTCCCAACTCTAAAGCATTCAAACTCTAGCGAAAATCTAGTGCTTAAGCTTTATTTATGATGCCAGCATAAATTTCTATTTAACAATGATCAAATAAAGAGAATTTTAAACCAAATATTAATCAAAGACTTCAATTTAATGTGTTTATGCTTAATGGAGTCGAAAACAAAATTTGTTGCATACTTTTGGGTTAGTAATTTGCAAGAAATATGTTTCAAATCTATATAAAAGATTAATATGCTTCATATAACTTGCATTTATCGATTGGTACAAACTTTCTCTTGAAAATATTTTATGAATTGTATCCACTTGTATATATGTAATTATCGAGTTTTCAATGAGAGATACTTATTGCACTCGAAGACTGCATTGGCAAATTCAATAAAACAATAAAACAATGAAATAGTTTTAATTAAAATTTCAAGGATTTTATTTAATGAAAAAATTTTCCTCTCCTTGCTTCTTTGGCATTGGCTGCTATCTAAGGTAGCTTAGATAACTGAGCATTGCTGGTTTCGTTTCGTTTGTGGCCCACTTTGTTTAGTTGGCCATTTCTTTTATTATTGCGTTGTCTCTTTGTTCCGCTACGCCTCCTCATGTTACCACCACGGCGTTGACCACGGCGACCACGACGTCCCTTTGTGCCACAACGTCTGTTGGATCGCCTGCCATTGCCTCTGCGACCGCCACGGCGACGTCCTCCACGTCGGCGTCCTCCACGTCGGCGTCCTCCACGTTGACGTCCAATACGACGACTTGAGTTAGTGGCACGTGGTTGGATTTCGGCCTGACCTCCTTCTGATCTGGGATTCAACTCTAGGGCCAGCTCTTCTAGCTCTTCGCTGTTGGCCTCTTGAATTGTTTTCTCCAAACTTTGGTCTAATTTAACTTCAACCCTCTCTAAATAAGCATCTTCACCATCATCGTTTTCCTCACCAGCTGCATCTTCATCGTCATCCTCCTCATTGGCATCCAAGTTCTCATCATCTTCTTCATCTTCTATGATATCATCGCCATCTTCATCATTCAAATTATCCTCGTCTTCAAAACGAATATCCTTACTCACACGATCAGACGATAACTCTGTTCTTTCTAACGGTCTGGGTTGAATGGTTCTAGAGGCACCTGGATTCACAGACTTTCTGGCATGGCCCAAACTGAACAGAGCCACCAGAAGGCATAATGTGAACCACTTGAACAACATGCTTGGCAATATAATTATGTTTCCACTGTGGCCCACTCGTTGAGCTTTTATGCTCGAAATTCTACTTCTTTCACAGCTGACGGCTGTGTCAACAGTTTAAGCAGTGTTTAAATTGGATAAGTTGTATGAGTTGGCCCAAACTGGAGGGTTATGGCACCAGCTGCTGTTCCCTGCCTTGGCTTGCCTTACTTGCATCCCAAACAAAACACCAACAATAACAATACACAAAAAAAAAAAAAAATAAAATAAAAGTTTATCTCGAAAGCCCGCAACATTTTGACACCTTTTATTTATGCGTTAAGCAAATTTAAATTAGTTTTTCATTGTTTACTTCAGACGAGTAACGCTGAGCCTTTTCTCTTTTTCTACTTTTACTTCTACCACCAAAAGCAACAGCACCAACTAATGATGCAATGTTCCAAAGTCACGTTCGCCATGGGCACATAGGGCACCATGATCCCGCCTTCTGGTCTTTATGTTAATATTCATTTTAATTGTGGGCACGTAGAATAGAAAGAATCAACGGTGCCCCATCAGGTTCATATACAACTGCATAAACAAGAAAGTAATATGAAACAGAAAAGAAGCGGAAGGGGGAAAAAACAATATGCAGGGAATACAGAAATTTTATTTGCCTATAATCTAGATATTATATTAAATTTCGTTTAAATGTAATAACAAAAGAAGTCAAAGGCAAAAAAAAGTTTTTTAGGAAAGCAGATCTTCCCTTTTAAATCTTTCTTTAGATTTTCCTTATCCGTTTTCAATATTCTTGGAAGTATTTTGAAATAGTGTATTAGTTCTTCAGAATTTCCTTTAAGCAAGTTTGCTCAAACTTAGATTTCGTTTAGGTTTTAGATTATGACAAAGTTCTTTCTAACCTATAAATTATTTTGAAAAATTATTCACCTAATAATTAAGTTCCTTCTAACTTTAATTATTAGGTGAAGAATTCTTAAAAATATTTGAACATATTTGAACTCCATTGAAAATAGTTATATTTTATTATATATTTAATATTTACCATAATTTTTGATATTTTATTGTTCGATTTCTGTTATCGTTTTTCGATAAAATTTTTGATAGGTCGCATTAATACGAAGTTTCTTCTATCAAAATTCATTGTGTGACAAGTTCTTAAAAATATTTGCACTCTATTAAAAATGGTTCTATTATATCTTTCAATTGTTATATTGTTCTATTGTTCGATTTCTTTTATCGTTTATCGATAACGATATGATAATGATGGCTGGTTCTGAAAGTAAAGTAATTAGTACTTATTACTCTCTTTATAACTCTTTATAATTAATAAACTTTGTTATCGATGTATTTGTAATGTCACTTTCCATATTTGCCTTTCACTTACTCATCTAAAAACCACTGGTTTTCGATATTTATTTTGGTTACGTTTGTCCTTTATTTCAAAGCTTTAATTAAATGCTAAATAAATACTTAAATACTTATTTGTATTACCTGCGGTTCTTTTCCATTATCTCTACCTATTATACTATATATATATACATATATATATATCTGTATGTACATATGTTTTAATTCGAATTGTAATTTTTGCAAATATTCTCAATTTTAGGTCCCTGTCCTGGCTGGTATTTCACATGCAATGATGGCTCCTGCATACCAATGCGCTGGAAATGTGACTCAAAGCCGGATTGCAGCGATGGCTCTGATGAGACCAGCGAATGTGGTGAGTATTTTTGGTCATAGTTTTTTTTTTTTAACCCAACCAACCCCTGCCTTGCCCAGCTGCCCCCTAACATTAGCAGACATTGATTGCTATATTATTGGTTTGTTCGAAGAGGTAGACAGATGAGTGGGTGGGTTTTGGTTGAATCAATGGTTTAGCGGTGTATGTGCCACTCTAATGGCTGACAGGTGAGGGGAGGTGGGGAAGGATGAAATGCGTAGCGGTGGCCAAGCAAATGCAATTAGTGGCCATCCATTTAGGCCTGGTCCAAAAAAACATTGAAATGAAATCATCATCATCATCATCATGTCGATTTTGGGCAAACGTGCATTTTAAAAGCCATCTCTAGTTGGCTGTCACTTTAAATTTTTGGCCAACAAATGACCAACTTAAGAACTAGCACAAACACATGGCCCACTACCAAATATCTCTCTCTCCCTCTGTCTCTTGACAATAAAAACAACGAGCTGAGAACTTAACTGAGAGCTTTTGGCTCTGGAAAGAACATTGAAAATTGTTTCGCTAGAGACACAGAGAAATAGAAATGGGAGAAGGAGATGGAGTGAAAGCCAGATATGATATGATACTGAAACTAAGTGTTTGCAAGTTTGTCTGGCATTTTTTAATTTCATTTTGTATTATGGCATTTTTATGGCAACGACTGCGACGACAAATTGTCGGCAAATATTAATGCAACAGATTATAATAAATGTGCCAGGCACAGTGTCGTCGCAAGTTGTCTTTTTTTTTTCACCACCTCCTACACCACAACTCAGACCACTCTCAATCCCCACTGCCCATACTCCTACTTCAAGAGCTCATCCTCTGATGTGGCGCAATTTCAATTAAAGTCCGCCAAGTGCTGAGTTATATACTCACTTGCAGACACACACAAAATGACATTATATATATACATATATACTATATGTTGTAGATGATTGTTTGTGTCATTTATATATAAATATATATATAAATATATATATATATATATATATATATATATTTGTGTCTCTTGATATAGTGAATTTCAACGAAAAGTTTGCCTTAGTGAGCCAAAATCACAGAAATAAAATAAATTTAATTTTCCAAAATTTATGCGTATATTTTGCTTCAACAAAAAAAAAAAAAACCGTTTGAAAACTAATAGCACTTGCTTTATAATTATAAAATTTATAGAGCAAAAAGTTATTAGAACTTAAACAAGTCCTCAGCGTGCATTAAATTGAAAATTTCACACGTTAACTTGTATTAGGTGGAGGAGAGAAAAAACAATTTTGCAAGAATTTTATAAAAGTTTATTTTAAAGAGTCTACTTAAAATGAGTTTATAGTTGTTATATTAGTATATACTTTTAGATATAGATATGTATTATTATATATATAAAGGTAATGAAGAGACAGAGGCATAAGTCTTATATATAAACAGATAGATTTCATTCACTGCTCAAGCATATTAATTCTATAAATTTATCCTTTGTCTAGTGTCCAATGTTTTTTTTTATTGTGTGTATAATTTAAAGGCTTTGATTTAATTTAATGACATCCTTTCGACATCGAGTTGATATACTACTCAAACAAGGAGCAAAATTCTTTTAACTCATTCAAAAAAATAAAAGTTATAGTTGTGTTTTTTTTTTGATACGTTTTATTGTTTATAATAAAAACCATTTAAAAGTTATGAAAAACATTTATTTAATAACTTCTTGCTGTGCACTCAGACAGGTACAGCAGTCAAATATCTACTTAAAATAAATTTGATAAATTAAACTTTTTCTAAATTTAATAAGGACACGTTTTCAACAATTCTAAACAAGTGATCATTCACTTAAAGTGCTTAAAGTGCTTCACTTGCTCTCAACTTTTAATTAATGTCATTGAAATAGGAAAATTAAACGAAGCAAATGCTTAAACAAAGCGAAATTTCTAACAGAAATATTAGACTTCTATTTACTAGAAATATTAGATTCTATTATTAATGCTTCAGTTATATACACATATATATTTTTTTGTGATTTTTATTAAGCAAAGTATTCATGTGTTAACTAAAGTTAAATATATAAAATGTTATCAATTTCACTTTAATTTTAAAGTCGTCGTTCATTAAATATTTGCCTGAGGCTAGAGTTAAGATTTCTTCTTGATTTCGATATATCATGGAACTATATACTTTATATATAGACAGAATTTTACTATAAAAAATATGCCATTTCAAAGTAAAAGTAGTCGGACTTTTAATACTTGCTAAGAGATTTGTTATATCATGGATTTAAATATATGGTGTCTATTGACAGAATTACTATGAAAGAATTTATTATCTTGAAGATGTTTAATTTTTTTTTTGGTAATTAAGCAATAAAAGTATTCGGTCTTTACATATTACCCAAAAGTAGAAAATGTTAATATTTCTTAAGATTTTGTTATATTAAGAACCTAGGTATATGCCATTTATATAGTCACAAATAATGTAAGGCCATAAAAGTTGTCGCCTTTCAAAAGGGGGAAAAAGTAAAGATTTCTTCAAGAATTTGTTATATTAAGGATCTATATACATGTGCTGTATACAGACACAAGGACTACACAAAGACAACCTTCTAACGACCTTAACTTACACTAAAGACTTTAACGCCAGTGAAAAACAAAAGGCTAAAACTAAATTACCAAATTGTGGTTATGGCAATTCTAAAACCAAACATTAGCAAAATACTTAAATTTAAATCAAACTAATTAATAAAAATCTATAGTTAAATGAGTCAGCATGAAAATGAAGTACCATAATGCAGTTTTCCCGTGCGCTTCCCTCTCTATTTCTCATAGTTAAACAAAAACAAAACAAAAAAAAAATGAAAAAACAAAACATTTGCTTTTCTGTTGAAAAAACAAAAATGCAAATTGTCCGGCCAAATTGTTTTGCGAGAAAACAAGAATAACAAAAAAAAAAAGAGAATAAGGAATTCAAATAACGCGTCATATTCCCGAGTTTCTTTTGGGTGGGCCAAATCAAAGGAAAAACAACGACTATGACAACGCCATTGGAGACACGCGAGCGCGAGCATAACCATAAAAGCCACATTGGCGACACATGGGGACAGCCAAAAAATACAACAAAAAAAAAAGAGAAAAGCACACAACAACAAAAAATACAGAAAAGAAAAGGAAATTATATGTATATATGTATGTATATATACGGAATTTTTTGCCAAGCTACCAAGAGGTTAAACTCTAGAGACAAGCAATGGACGTGTCCGTGTGACAATTTGCATGCCAATGGAGATGAAGCGAATGGCTAAAGTTGGGGCAAATGTAGACAGAGGCGGATCCGGAGCTAAGCCCACACACACGGGCATATAATACATAATAAGCCCAAGGGCATGCGGACAATGACAACGGCGACGGCAGAGGACATTTTAAATTTTTTATTTTATTTGATGGGGTGCCAAAGAAACCAACCCCAACTCAAACCCAACCCCAACCAAAAATAAAAGTTAAAGGAGACAAACTTCTGTCAAGGGGGCAGGAAGGTAATGCTCTGCATTTGCTCTGGTTATGCGGCATTTATTTAATCAACTCTCCCGTCGCCGCCATGAAAATGGTCAACAAATGATGTTTAGAGGGCAATTGTTAGCCAAGAGCGCAGGGGATGAGAAGCAACTGGGTTGAAAGTCAAGTCAAATTAAGTGGCAATTCAACGAACCGTTGAATCTTCTAAATCCCCACCGCATACCCCACCCACCCTTAAACAATTGTGGAAAAATGTGCTAAGCTACCCTGAAATCGAATTGCTTAGCTTTTGGCTTTATATGTGGTAATAGCTAGCGGATTTAACATATGTACTGTTTGAAATGTTTGTTTTTAAATTAACACATACATATCTTGGCTTAAATTCATTCGGTTTTGTCTACTTGAAATCTTGTTGAACGCGAAATAATTTAACGAAACGCTACAAAACTCTACTTGACTGTAAATTCAACTTCCTGCAGCTTGTGGCCCGTTTCCAGTAACAAACCCATCATAAATCTTCATTTACGTTATTGTTATTTTGGCTTCTGTACGTTCTGTTCTGTTTGTTCTTTTTCCAGCCAAGGCGCCCAAATGCAACGAAGGGCAATTTCGTTGTGGCAAGAGCTTAAAATGCATACCCCACAATTGGTACTGCGATGGTGAATATGACTGCGGCAAGGGGGACACATCCGATGAAACCAACTGTAAGAAAACTAGCCAAGAGTTGTATATATATGCATAGTAAAACTAATATAACCCAATATACAGGTCTCGATGATGTTGCCCCCAAGTGTCGAGGATTCGAGGGTAAATGCCATAATGGCGCCTGCCTAGAGTTGTCGCGTTTCTGTGATGACCACTGGGATTGTGATAACGATGAGCTGCAATGTGGTTAGTATTTGTTTATTATATTTTAATTATTTAAAATGCGTATTCATATTCAGCATCAATAGACTATTTGATACAGCCTCGTCCTACTGTCTGTTTCTATGCGACTTTTAGATAGTAGTTGAGAAGCTATGTGGATAAAACTTTGTATATAAGCTTATGGGGCATCTAAGTTTACTAAGTTTCAAAATCGGCGCGATTGGAACTCAAACTATATTACATAGCTCCCAAAAAATTAATCGAAGATTTGACAGTTGTCTGTGAATGGTCAGAAAACGCGATTGATAGAAAGTTTTGTTTGATAGTGTAAAACTGAAGAAGTCTAAACCTTCATTAGCTTCTTAGATATTCTTATAGTAAAATCTTAAGACTCAAATTTACCTGTTTAATTGTATACCGTATTTTTCTACCCACTTAGATAAACAAAATGCAGCCTGTGCTGCATTAAATTGCAGCTACAACTGCAAACTGACGCCTCATGGGGCACGCTGCTATTGCCCCCAGGGCCAAGTGACAGAGACGGCCAACTCAACACGCTGCATGGACTATGATGAGTGCAGTGAATCGGGAACTTGTGATCAAATATGCCGCAATACGCCGGGCTCCTATGAATGCTCTTGCGTTTCCGGTTATACCAAAGTGAATAACCGCCGTTGTTTGGCCATCAATGGTGGGTACCCACAATACTTCTCTTACTCAGTGCATTAGAGTCTATAGCAATGTTATTACTCACATTTTTTTCTTTTTTAGTGCCTCCCAGCGAGCCAGCCACCCTGGCATTACTCTCTCTGAGTGAAATACGCCGCGTCAGCACTGTTAGTCAACACAATACCAACAGCAATGGCAAGAGTAAATCATCGACTAACCGTCTAGAGATCACAGGAACTCTACTTTCCTCTCAGCCGGTGCATCATGTTCAGGCATTTGAGGTGTGGCATCGTAATCGTACACTCTGCGCCCTACACAACGACTGGTCTGACCTTAGCATGCAGTGCCAGCGCATCGATGATGCCAATGTTAATTGGACAGTGCCCCTATTGGATTTAATTTTGCCGCAACAATGTGAGTTTTAAGTTTGGATGCTCATAATTTTGCCTTGTCATACTGCTTTATACCCTCTCACTTTCTTATCGCTACAGTTTTGGCAGAGCTGCGCCTGGACTGGCTATCGGGTAATTGGTATTTACTAAATGCGGATGAAAGCCTCCTTTATCTGTGCACCAATGCCATGACCTTTTGTCGACTTATACTGCAGCAAGCGGCAAATCTCTCATCATTAGTACTAGATCCAACTAAAGGGTTTCTATTCTATACGGATTGGTCGCCCAGTTTGGCGCGTTCATTGCTTGATGGCACAAATAGCACAACTCTGGTCAATAAAGAGATTTATCATCCCAGTTGTGTAACACTGGATTTGGCCAGTGAGTTTGTATATTGGATAGATATGTATAAGGATGTTATTGAACGGGTCAACTATCAGGGAGAGAAACGTTGGACATTAAAAAAATCACCAGATGTAAGTGTTAAAATAAACCATTGCATACCATTGGGGTGGGGAAAACTTATATTTACCTTTTGCATAGTCATTGATAGAGCTTCGATCGATTCATGGTTTATTTGGTTAACAATCCAATTTCCTTCGTTTCGATTTTACAGTCTCCTGCACCATTGAAAACCATCCAAGCCTTGGAGGTATTTGAGAACACAATTTATTTGGCACCCTGGTCGGATAGAGCCATCGTTACGTTGGACAAATTCACGCTCAAGGCCCGCTTGCTATTGGCCAATGAGAGTCGTGCTACAAATTTTCGCATTTTCCATCGCCAAAAGCAGCCAGAGGTGGCACATCCGTGCCGCGAGGACAATGGCAATTGTAACCAGATCTGTGTACCGATGTGGACGAGAGGATTTGCCAGCGCCAAATGCATGTGTACAGCCGGCTATAAATTGCACAATCAGACGACCTGCTTGCTTTCTGCCCACGATAAATTTCTCGTGTACAGTGACAAGCGTTTGGCTCGCATCACCGGTGTACCATTGAGCACAGAGCAGGTGCAACAATTGTATGATCTGGGTGAGGAGCCAGATGTAATGGTACCCATTTACAATGTTCGTGAACTGGAGGCCATTGATGTAAATGTGCGTGGCAAGTCCATTTTCTATGTGGTCACCCATGTAATGCACAACAATTCAGAGCTTACGTACAATATAAAGAGCCAATCCCTAAATGGTAGTGTATCCCGTACATTGGCCACTGATTTGAAAAATGTACATGCCATTGCTTATGATTGGATTAACGAGCATGTCTATTGGGCGGCTAGTCAGAAATTGCAAGTAGCCCCATTAAGTAATATGAGCAAAGTACTTAGCCTAAGCATGGACTGTGATGCCATGTAAGTGATGGGAATGAGAATTACACAAAGGAAAACCACATCTAATTTGATTTGTTCTCTTTTTTGTAGGTCTTTGGAATTGGATCCCACAACTGGTTTGCTCTATTGGACCCAATGGGCTTTTCAATCGTGCGAGGCTGGCATTTATAGTGCCTGGATGGATGGCACTCACAAGGAGCTCTTAACGAAAGGCACTAATGAATTGCCCATACAATGGCCGCGTAGTCTTGATGTGGATCGTCGCACAAAACGTATTTATTGGTGTGACTTTCATCTGGGCACCATTGAACGTATTAAACTTGATGGTACTGGACGAGAGATTCTCTTCAAATCGGAACAATTCCAACCTTACTCGATGGTCCAACACAATGGCATGATCTATTGGGTGGATAATAAAAACTCATCTATTTGGCGTTTCCATGTAGTACATCATGGTAACCTTAGTACAACATTTAGTTCTACAGTTCACATGCAGCAAAGTGGACGTTCAGCGGATTTGCGTATCTTTGATGTGGCCACACAGCCATTGCCTCAAACACCCAGTGCCTGCGCCCAGTCCAAATGTCCGGGCATGTGTTTGAATACACCCAAAGGTGCCATTTGTCGTTGCCCGGATGGCTATACACTCAATGGCACAGGAACTCATTGCATTCCCCAATTGGCCCCGTCGACTGCCATTTCGCCTTTCCGACCCAATTGCACTTCCGGTTTCCAGTGTCGCAACACACGACAGTGCATCGACGGCAAGGACTTGTGCGACGGTTTCGATGATTGTGATGATGGTAGTGACGAAAATAACGATCCAACGGGTCCCTGCAATCCTCAAGGTTGTGATCAGACCCATCACTTTATCTGCAACGGACGTTGTTATCAGAGGGCTTTGCTTTGTAGTTCGATTGCCTATTGCTCGGATGGTTCCGATCAGTTAAATTGCGAGCACATCACATGTAATAGCAATGAGTTTACCTGCGAGAAGAGCGGTCGTTGTATACAATTGAGTTGGGTTAATGATGGCGTCATTGATTGTGGTCCCGATGACGATTCTGACGAGTCATCAGATGTGTTCTTTGGCAGTAAATGTCCAGAATTTGATTGCGGCAATGGAAGATGCCGTCAATTCGCTGATGTTTGTGATGGCATTGATAATTGCGGGTATGTTTTGAATTGACTTATATTGCTGAATCTAATCTCATGATAATAATTTGTATTCCAATCTTTATAGTAACAATGCCGATGAATTCGCTTGTGAGCATGAGTGTGGACATGGTGAACGTTATTGTCGACCCATTGGTTGTTATGGTGAAATGCATCGCTGTGATGGCATATTCGATTGTCACGATTACAGCGACGAGGACAATTGCAATGAGACGAAAAGTGACAATCATCCACTTACTGGATGGAAGGAGCTGAATGAATGTGCACCCTTTGAGTTTGCTTGCTCGGATCCCTTTGAATGTATACCAGATTTTCTACGTTGTGATGGTATACCCCATTGCTTTGATAAAACAGATGAAAGCAATTGCACGGAACTTCATGCCACGCACTTTGATATGAACGAGACGGTGATATGTGAACATCCAGATCGTTTGTGTGGCTTTACTAACAAATGTATAACCGTGAATCAATTGTGTGATGGGAAAAATGATTGTGAAGACACCACAGATGAAGGTTTCCTTTGTGCGGATAAATTGTGTGATCAATTTAATGAGTGCTCCCATCATTGTCATAATACACCAGAGGGTTATATATGCTCGTGTCCGGCTCACTTGTACCTTCAGCCGAATGGCAAACGTTGTAGCATGCAACATGCTTGTGATAATTGGGACACCTGTTCTCAGGTGTGCGAAACGAAGGGCAAGGGTTATCAATGCCGTTGCCTCGAAGGCTATGACCTGGCCTATGATAAATTTACCTGTAAAAGTACTGCACCTGATGAACCATATGTTATCTTTACAAATCGTCAGGATATCCGTGGCATCAATTTAAAGAATATGGCTGTCAGCAGTTTTTATTCATCTTTACGTAATATTATAGCCCTGGACTTCTTATATAGCAACGAGTCAAGTGTAGAGATCTATTGGACTGATGTAATCGATGATAAAATCTATCGCGGACAATTGGTGGGCGAGAGCCTAAGAAATGTTGAAGCTGTAATCCATTCGGGTTTATCTACCACTGAAGGTTTGGCCGTTGATTGGATAGGAAAGAATCTCTATTGGATTGATTCAAATCTAGATCAGATAGAAGTGGCTAAATTGAATGGAAGCTTTCGGAGAACTCTTATCGCCGGAAATATGGAAAGTCCACGAGCCATTGCTTTGGACCCACGCGAAGGGTTACTATTTTGGACAGACTGGGATGATAATTCTCCGCGAATTGAACGCTGCAGCATGGCTGGCGAAGGCAGACGCATGATTTCCACCACCTGGCAACTAAGTGCCGGTTGGCCGAATGGCCTAACCCTTGACTACACACAGAAGCGTGTATATTGGGTGGATGCCAAATCGGATTCAATAAGCAGTACAAAATACGACGGTTCCGAGCATCATGTAGTATTAAGGAATAAGGAAATCCTATCACATCCTTTTGCTATTTCCGTGTTTGAAAATTATGTGTATTGGACAGATTGGCGTACGACTTCGGTGATAAGAGCCAATAAGTGGAATGGCAGTGATGTTGAGGTCCTACAGCGTACCCAATCACAACCATTTGGTATACAGGTTCTCCATTCGAGTCGACAACCTTGGGAAAAGAATCCATGTGGGGATAACAACGGAGGCTGTTCGCATCTTTGCCTACTAAGTGGCAAAGGCACATATAAATGTGAATGTCCTCATGTTATGCGCCTGGATCCAGCCGATGAACGAAATTGTGTACCCAATGAACAAGTACTACTGTTTGTTATGGGCGATGAGATAAGAGGAATCGATTTACAGCAACCAAATCATCATACCATACCCACCATCCGACAATCCCCCAGAGTAAGTAAATAATCAAAGAGTAAGAAGAATGTAAAAGCTAACCTTTTATTTTTAATTCCAGCTTGTGGCACCGCAACGGATTGATTTCCTTGTCGAGGATAGTCGCATCTTTTGGACAGACGTGCAACAGAATGAAATTTCCACAGCGGGCATTTCCAATGGCTTGATTGAACCTATTATTAATACAAATATTGAAAAACCCTATGGCTTCGCCATCGATTGGATAGCCAAACATATGTATTTCTCATCGGGTGAGACCGAATGCAGTATTTTGGCCAGTAACCTTCAAGGAGAATACGTCATGCACATACTGGATAATCTTAATATGGTGGAGAGCATTGCTGTAGATCCACCCAAGTGAGTATCAATACTTTCTCTTGTTTTTTTTTTCTTGCAATATGTAATTTCTATTTCTTTTTTATAGTGGCAAATTATATTGGATACATTCTTCATCGCATGGTGAACTATCGCAGCTAGAGCAGGCCAATCTCGATGGCTCAGGACGTCAATTAATCTATGAACATGCAAATATTTTACAAAGTTTGACCATGGATTTTGATTCACAACGTTTGTATTATGCCTATGATCTGTCCGGTATCGCTTACTACGATATAGTCAAAAATGAAACGCATAAAGTTCTTGTGGCCAGTCAAATAACATCGGTCAGTTCGTTAACTGTATATAATGGTAGCCTATATTTCCCGGAAAATATTCAAAGTGTGATAATGCATTGTGAGAAAGAGGCCTGTTCCAATATGTCCTTCTTAAGGGTCAATACAAGTAAGTGGACTATTATTAAGACTTTGTGAATCTTTCTCTTTTTAACATTTCCATTTTTTATTCCCAGAGAGCATTCAGAGTATGAAAATGTTTTATGCCGATGCCCAAACGGGCACCAATACCTGTGCTGGCCCCTTACGTGGCGGTTGTGAGCATCTCTGCATGGCAATATCACCAACAGAACATGTTTGTCGCTGTGCCTTGGGCTATGACGTAGAACCTAATAATCCCACACGTTGTATACCACGAGCAGAGTTTATATTCTATTCGATTGATGTGCTTCAAGGTGTGGCCATGATTGACCCCAGTGAAGAATTTGAGAAGCCTCCTTCGGTAAGATACTCTATTTTGTTTTCAAAAGTCTTTTTAAACTTTTGCTTTCCATTTTTTTTTTTAGGCTTTGGTGCCCATTTCCCGCATAAGCTCTGCAAGCTTTATAGAGTATCATGCCGCCACTGATATGTTATATTGGGGTGACAATGAACTCGGAACCATCTCTCGTGTACGCCGTGATGGCACTCAGAGAGAGACCATTCTATCGGCCATCAATTTAGCAGGTTATAAGCAACAGGATTGGTTAGGCGGCATAGCCATCGATTGGGTAGCCAATAATATCTATTGGAGCGATACCAAACGTAATCTTATTGAAGTGGCACGTTTAGATGGTAGTCATCGTTTTGTTGTCGTCGCAAATATTGAGAAACCCACCGCTTTGGCTGTAGATCCTTTGCAGGGACTACTCTTCTATGTTACCCAGCAGTATATTGGTAGAGTTGGACTAGATGGTAGCCAACGATTTGTGCTAGTCAATCAAACCCGTAACAATTGGGCAGTGAGTAGCCTTATCTTGGACATGGAAGCCACTAAAGTATATTGGTGCGAAAGATATCCGGATGCCCTTATGAAAGTGGACTACGATGGTAATCTGCGGCAAGTATTACTCAATGAGAGTCTTAATAATCCTGTGGCTCTGGCCAAAATGGGTGATTACTTGTATTGGGCCGACAATAAGTACAATGAGGGCAATATTCAAGTGGCTCCTCTAGCAAATCTTAGCCAGTCGAAACAAGTTCTCCAGACGCATCAAGATGCCATTAGAGATTTGAAGATCTACTCTAAGAAAATACAACGGGGTAGTAATCCTTGTGCTCAGAATAATGGCGGATGTGAGCAGCTTTGTTTATACAACGGTACAAGTGTGGTTTGCGCCTGTTCCCACAGTCGTTTGGCATCCGATGGCATCAGTTGTGAGCCCTACGATAACTTTCTTCTCTTCAGTTATCGAAGCAATATTGAGAGCATACACATGACCGAACATGCCAATAAGAACTGGCCAGTCCAGCTCATCTCAAACACTACTCTGATGCGTAATGTTATTGCCATTAGTTATAACTATGAAGAGCAATTGGTCTATTATTCCGATGTCCAACTAAGCACTATTAATCAAGTCTATTTCAATGGTAGTGGCCAGAGAGTATTGGTGTCGCAACAAGGACGTGTCGAGGGATTGGCCTACGATATGGTTAATGAGCAAATTTTTTGGACCTCAAATAATGATGCAGCGATAAGAAGTTTAGAGCTATTACATCTCTCCAAGTTGGCTGATGATAATCTTAAGCATGTCAAGAATATACTCAGTCTACAAATAAAAGATAAACCCAGAGGCATAGCTGTAGAACCATGTCTGGGTATGATCTATTGGACTAACTGGAATGAGGAATCACCCAGCATACAGAGAGCATATCTTAGTGGTTATGGTGTGGAGCGAATCATTAAGACTG
This sequence comes from Drosophila neocordata, assembly GCA_018903615.1. Lineage (NCBI taxonomy): Eukaryota > Metazoa > Arthropoda > Insecta > Diptera > Drosophilidae > Drosophila > Drosophila neocordata. The sequence goes on from JAEIGI010000014.1 coordinate 768,349, forward strand.
ATATTAAAATGCCAAATGCTCTGACTTTGGATGTGGAACAACAACAATTATACTGGGCCGATGCCAGACTAGATAAGATTGAGCGAGCCAACTATGATGGCAGTAATCGCGTAGTCCTGGCTCATTCCACACCGAAACATGCCTTTGCCATGGCCGTTTATGGGGACTTACTCTTCTGGACAGATTGGGTATTGCATGCTGTGGTTAGAGCCAATAAATATACCGGGACTGATGTCCTATTCCTGCGTGAACATGTAGCCAGACCCATGGGCATCATTGCGGTACAGAATAGTAGCATTAATTGTGATGCCAATCAGTGTAAAATTTTAAATGGTCTATGTGAGGATGTTTGCATCTTAAGTAAAAGTGGTTTGGCCACTTGCCACTGTACTCAGGGAGTCCTGGCTGCTGATGGACGCCGTTGTATAGCTCCAGTACACACTACATGTGGAAAGTCTCAATTCAATTGTCACTCTGGTGAGTGCATTCCACTTGAACTAACCTGCGACAATGTAACGCATTGTCTAGATGGTTCCGATGAGGCACGCAGCTATTGCATCTTCCGTCAATGCCCGGAGGGACATTTTATGTGTCAGAATCATCGTTGCATTGGGCAGGAGCAGACATGTGATGGCCTACAGCAATGTGGAGATGGTTCGGATGAAACCGCTTTGCTCTGCAAGTGCCAATCGGATCAGTTCCGTTGTGGTAGTGGCGAGTGCATTGCAAAAAGCTTCCTTTGTGACAATATGCGGGATTGTCGCGACTTTAGCGATGAGAAAATGTGTCCTCCACGAACATGTGACCAGGGTGATACAACATTTGAACATTGTGCAAATAGCACAATCTGTATTATGCCCAGTTGGCGTTGTGATGGTGAACCGGATTGTCCAGATGCTACTGATGAAGCGAATTGTCCAAATGTTACAAGAGTTAGCTGTAGTGTTGGCCAATTCCGTTGCGCAAATGGACGTTGTGTGGCAGGAGCTTGGCGTTGTGACGGGGAGGCTGACTGTTCAGACGGTAGCGATGAATTGGGATGTCGTACATCTTGTCTGGTGAATCAGTTCAGTTGTGATAATGGTTGCATACCCAGTAGTTGGCAGTGCGATGGTAAGAGTGATTGTGAGGATGGAACCGACGAGGGCCAGCAGTGTCCAAATCGACCATGTCCAGCCCATTTGTTCCAGTGCAAGTCATCCGGACGTTGCATACCACAAAAGTGGGTTTGCGATGGTGAAAAGGATTGCCCCGGCACTGGTGATCAAGGGCATGAGGACGAAGGTTCGCATTGTGGTGGGGTTGCCCACTTGCCAGAATGTTTGCCGCCGGCTTTCCATTGTTCTAGTGGCCTATGCATAGATGCCCATTATGTTTGCGATGGTGATGAGGATTGCCCCGGAGGAGATGATGAGTACGAAGGCTGTGAGCCAGTCTATCCCTCGCATGCCTGCCCAGGAGGTTCTCAAATGCATCAATGCCAACGCGATGGTTTCTGCATACCAAAAAATCTAACCTGTGACGGTAAACCCGATTGCCCAGATGGCTCTGACGAATTGACTAGCCTTTGCTCCCACACTCGTTCTTGCAGTGGTACAGACGATTTCCGGTGCAAAAATGGTGCTTGCATTAGTGCAGATTTGCTATGTGATCGACGCAACGATTGTGGTGATTTCTCCGACGAGGAACTGTGCAATGTCAATGAGTGCCAGATGAAGGATATCTGTGAGCACGAGTGTGTAGACAAAGTGATTGGCTATGAGTGCCGCTGTCGTAAGGGCTATAAACTCTTGTCCAAGAGTACACATCTCTGCACCGACATTGATGAGTGTAGTGAAGAGCAACCCTGCTCTCAAACTTGCATCAATACCTATGGTTCGTACAAGTGTCTATGTGCTAAGGGCTACGAGCTGAGGGATCATCAAACCTGCAAGGCTACTTCGGATATTCCCATGAAGTTAATCTTCTCCAATCGCTATTACATTCGTGAGGTCAACGTTACCGGTAATGTTTCCATACTAATTAATCAGTTGTCCAATGCGGTGGCTTTGGATTTCGATTGGGATAGTCAGTGTTTATATTGGTCAGATGTTACAAGCACAGTGGGCACCATTAAAAGACATTGTGAAGTGGAGAACAAAACACAAACCCTGCACCAAGCTATGCTAAAGAATCCCGATGGTCTGGCTGTAGATTGGGTGGCCAAGAATTTATATTGGTGTGACAAGGGCCTGGATACAATTGAGGTATCTCAACTGGATGGAAAATATCGTAAAGTCTTGATTAATGAGAATTTACGTGAACCTCGGGGCATTGCCTTGGATCCATATCAACGGCACATCTTCTGGTCCGACTGGGGTGATAGTCCTCATATAGGTAAAGCCGGCATGGATGGCTCCAATCCTCGCATGATCATACGAGAGAATTTGGGCTGGCCAAATGCCTTGACAATAAGCTTTGAGACTCAGCAACTTTTCTGGGGAGATGCCAGAGAGGATACCATTTCGGTGAGCGATCTGGATGGTAATCATACGCGGCTGCTATTAGCTAGAAGTATTAATCCCCACCTGAATTTGCATCACATTTTTGCCATTGCCGTATGGGAGGATCGCATCTATTGGTCTGATTGGGAGACAAAGTCAATAGAGTATTGTAATAAATATAATGGACAAAATTGTTCCACACTGATAACCACAATACATAGACCCATGGATTTACGTGTGTATCATCCATATCGTCAGCAGCAGCCATTGAGTGGCAATCCGTGTCTCACTGCAGAATGTTCCACCTTGTGTCTGCTATCACCCGATCCACCATATTATAAATGTTCATGTCCCAATAATTTTATCCTAGCCGAAGATGGTCGCACTTGTAGAGCCAACTGTACGGCCGCTCACTTTGAATGTGTCAATACGTACAAGTGTATACCCTTCTATTGGCGCTGTGATACCCAGGACGATTGTGGCGATGGCAGTGATGAACCCGAAAATTGTCCACCCTTCCACTGTGAACCGGGTCAATATCAATGTGCCAATAAAAAATGTATACATCCTTCGTCCATTTGTGATGGGGTGAATCAATGTGGCGATAATACCGACGAACTAAATTGCGATAAATTCACCTGCTTTGAGACACATCTGAAATGTGAAGCTACAACAAATACCTCTGCCTTCTGTGTGGATAATGTTAAACGTTGCGATGGCGTACACGATTGTCCTGGTGGAGAGGATGAAGCCGGTTGCACACCGCTGGTATGCAAAAAGGATCAGTTCCAGTGTGGTAATAATCGCTGCATGCCTTATGTGTGGGTCTGTGATGGCGATATCGACTGTCCCGATAAGTCAGATGAGGCCAATTGCGAACATGTATCCTGTGGACCCAACGATTTCAAGTGAGTTAACTGAAAAAGTAAAATTAAAAAGTTAATCCTTTCCTATTAATACATTATTTTCGCTTTGATAGATGCGATTCAGGTCGCTGTATACCATTGGCTTGGCGATGTGATGACGAAGAGGATTGCCCCAATGGAGAAGATGAGCCTGCCAGCTGTTTCACAACAAAGGCCACCTGTGATCCTACTTACTTTAAGTGCAATAATTCCAAATGTATTCCCGGTCGTTGGCGTTGTGACTATGAGAATGATTGCGGAGATGGAAGTGATGAACTCAATTGTCAAATGCGTAACTGTTCGGAGAGTGAGTTCCGTTGTGGTACGGGCAAGTGCATCAAGCATGACTATCGCTGTGATGGTGAAATCCATTGTGATGATAGCAGCGATGAGATTAATTGTAACATCACCTGCAAGACCAATCAGTTCAAGTGTGCAGCCTTTAATACATGCATTAATAAGTAAGTGAATTTCATAATGAGTCCACATTTATTTTTATATTCCAATTCTCGTTTCACAGACAATATCAATGTGATGGCGATGATGATTGTCCAGATGGTTCAGATGAGGTCAATTGCACTTGTCCAGCCGATCATTTTACTTGTGGTAATGGCAAATGTATCATGTCTCGCTGGAAATGCGATGGCTGGGATGATTGTTTGGATGGCAGTGATGAGAGTTATGCCACCTGTGCCCATGTCCATTGCCATGCAAATGCATTCAAATGCACTAATTTGACCTGCATACGAAAATCAGCACTCTGTGATGGCATCAATGATTGTGGCAATAATGAAGATGAATCGGATGAGGTTTGTGCCGCATTACCCAAATGTCGGCATGATCAATTTCAGTGCGAGAATGATGATTGCATCAATAGCATCTTCCGCTGTGATGGACAATACAATTGCATAGATGGCTCTGATGAGATGAATTGCCAGCCACCGGTTTGTGGTTTTGCCAGTTGTTCACAGATCTGTATTGAGAAGAAGGCAGGACATTTTAATTGCAAATGCACTGAAGGTTATCACAAGGGACCACAAAAGAATGCCACTTGTTTGGCATCAGGACCAGATCAGATACTTTTACTAGCCTCTGAGCAAGAATTCCGTTTCATATTGCCAGCTAAACAGGAGGGAACCACTGTAGTGGGCTTTTTCCAAACGGATAGCCTTAAGATTGATGTCTTTGATATACTTATACGGCCCAAAGATACTTTGCTCTTTTGGATTGATTCGCATCATGGTAAAGTGCATACCATGAAAATAGCCACACCCCATGTAGAAGGACAGGGAATAAGAGTACGACGCGATCTTAAGGAGCTTACAGATTTCAATGTAAGACCAATAGTTACTTATCTTAAAACCATTTCTTATTTCCACTTGTTTTGCCTTTTAGATTCCCGAACTAGATGATCCGAAATCTCTAGCTGTCGATTGGATAACCCAACGTGTCTACATAATCGATTCACGTCACAATCAAATTCTGGCCACTGATACTGAGGGCAAAAAATATATTTCACTTGTATCAACGGGAATGAATCCTACAGATATTGTTTTAGAGCCCGAATCTCGTATTATGATCTGGTCTACACTGGAGAATGGCATCTTGGTAGCATCCTTGGATGGCTCAAATAAAAAGAGTCTTGTGGAACGTGATGTCGGTTGGCCTTTAAGTTTATCTATTGACTATCCTACGGGTCGTTTGTATTGGGCTGATTATCGCAAGGGTACAATTGAGACATGTCGCCTTAATGGCAAAGATCGTAATGTAGTTCGACGCTTTGGAAATCGCGAAAAGCCACAAAAGATAGATGTGTTTGAGGATTATTTATATATTAAATTATACGATCAAAGCATCATTAAGATGAACAAATTTGGACATGGCAATGGCACTTACTTATTGAAAGGATATCGCTCCTCCGACATTGGCATTCTACATCCAATGAAACAGAATCGTAATAGTAAGTAGTAGCACTGAGAGAAAATTGATTTGAGATGTTAATTAAACTACCTCTTTCCTTTATTCCAGTCAGCAATCCCTGCGCCAAGGACCCGTGCAAAGCATCTCAGGCCATGTGTATACTATCTTCAGAAACGGCAACAGGCTATAGTTGTAAATGTCCACATGGTTATACCATGTCCGAGGAGGAGGGTTTCTGCAAAATACACTCAGAAAAATCCGATGAATGCCCAATGGCGTGTAACATTGACAGCTGTCAGATTGTTAATGGAGTGCGCAAATGTACATGTAAATGTAGTTGTGGTCCCAATTTCGATGGCGAATTCTGTGAACATTATCGTTGCTCGGGACATTGTCTAAATGATGGCCTCTGCACAGTGACACCACAGTTGCCAGGAGCCCTGGAACCGCCACCTTTGAAATGCACTTGCACGCCGGGATGGTCGGGTGCCCGTTGTGAGACTTCAATGCCAATTTGTCAGAGTCGTTGCCATAATGGTGGGTCTTGCCTAATCTCTGAAAATGGAGGCATGAAATGCACTTGTCCAGAAATGTTTTTGGGTGAACAATGTGAGCATTGCCTCAAACTAAGCTGTGAGAACGGCGGCATCTGTCGCGAAACATTGAAAGGCATGCCACAATGTGAATGTCCCGATGGTTATACGGGCAAACGGTGCGAATTTAATGAATGCACCGATTTCTGTAAGAATGGCGGTACATGCAGCATTGGGAACAAGGGCCAACGGCAATGTCGCTGTCCCAGCGGCTACTATGGCGAGCATTGTGAGGCAAATTCGTGTCGCGACTTCTGCCTAAACGGTGGCACATGCACGGATCACGGACATCGTCTAAATTGTACATGTCCCGCACGCTATATAGGTGAACGTTGTGAATCGGATTTATGCAAAACATCGAATCCGCCGCGTTACTGTGATGCCTCACAAATACCATCGCGTAATCCATGTACAGGAATCATTTGCCAAAATAGTGGCACCTGCCACGTTATTAAGGGCATGGCTATGTGCAACTGTACAGATCAATGGAATGGTGATTTTTGCACCATGCCCGTAGGTGACGATAATCCTTGTGTGCGTTATTGTGCCAATGGTGGCGTGTGTCATCTGGATGAATATTCTCTACCGCATTGCAGTTGCATTGGGGAATGGCAAGGCAATGCCTGTGAACTGCCACCCCGTTGTGTAAGCGAATGTGGAGTCTGTCGCACTGGTAGTTCCATTAACGAATGCCTCTGTGATGGAGCGGGTGATAGGGTAGTTCCTTGCCTAGCAGATAGTGCAGATTCACTTAGCGGGGAGGAACAAGAACATACTCAGTCGGCAAATTTCCTATCCGTATTAGCGGTGATTTTGGCCGTAGTTCTACTGGTGCTAGCTTTGTTTGGCGGAGCTGTCTACTTTTTGAAGTAAGTTTTAAAGTAATGGAAGAGACAAGTAGGACTAAGTTTTGCTTTTTTTCACAGGAAACATCGCATAGCTCAGCCTTTCTCACATGCCCGACTCACAGATAATGTGGAGATTATGCTCACCAATCCCATGTATCGTGGTGATGCCGATGAAGCTCCACCATTTGCCAACGAAGATGACAAGGTAAGATAAATTGTATCATCTGAAATCTTTCCTTTACTCATTTTTACTTCTTTACTAGGGTAATTTTGCCAATCCCGTATACGAGTCAATGTATGCCGATGCTATTGCAGAACCGGCCACTACAGAGATAACCCATAGCACAGGAACCGATGAGCGTAAAGGCCTACTCCAGCATACACATGATGAGACACATACACCCGATATACTTTGATGATTGACATCCGATATCGATCCCGATCAAGATCGTGAACTGTGCTAAGCGCAGTCTCTAATCCCATTTACCGATCCCTACTAATATGTTAAGACACAAAAACCCCCTCCCAAAAAACAAGGAAGAAAAAAAACGAAACCAATTTGAACTCGAACCATGGACTGATAGCGTAGCCATTATACGAATTTTTTGTAAACGTTTTATACGTTTTTTGTGTACATTTTGTTTAATCAATTTATTTTTAATGAATCTATGTTTCCTTTTTAATATTGAAGGAGGCTTCAATTTGTCCTCTTCTTCATGATACTTTTTATTTCGTTTATCCAAAGAGTGCTAACTCAGGCAGCCTTGCTCCTTCTGTTGAATGTCCTTGTACCCTAACTTGTCAGCGGAATTTGCACTTTTTTTTTGTAATATGTAAATCAAGGATATTTTTTATGTAAATTGTAGTTGGTAGACTTAGTTAAACGAAGAAGAAGTTGAACAGCAACAAGAACAAGAAAAGATTAGAAACGAAATGTTTGTATGTAAATATTTAAAAAATTAATTGCCTTTATTGGCAGCCTAGTTAACAATTGCCAATTAGTAACAAAAAGCAAACAAAAATGAAAAAAAAAAAAGCGAAATTCGTCTCCTTAAATTGACCAAAAAGAAAATGCATTTAAATCTAATTTGTTTTGTGATCCCAGTTGCCAGGACGAACAATATGCCAGAACAAGAATATAAATGTAGCAATTAATTATAAATATAAAGAAATGTTCATTAACCATTTAATCTAATGATATGTAGCATAACTACATATAACTATATAGATTACACGATATCAAAACGATATCATATTCGATGTATAATTATTTAGTTTGCACTACTTTCCTGACTTCCTGTATAGAAATTAATAATGCTCAGATAAAAGCCAAATTTTAACATTTACAATGTAAAAAAAAAAAGAAAAAAACGAGATACTAAAAATGATTTACAATTAATTAATGTTTTGTAAAGCATATGTGTTAAAAATGTTAAAAAAAAACATTTTAATGTAACACTCAGACTTTGAATAAAGTATGCACAATATGAATACACACACACATACACACCACAAAGCAATTGTAAAAAACGAACAACAACAAATATAAATTAATTTGCAACAATTTAAAACAAAATACTAGATTGTTTATCATATCAATATTGTTTTTAAACCAAATTCATTTGGATGGAATTGGAAGAGGACACATTAAGCTTTGAGCCAGTAGTTGGTGTTGGAATTTTTATTATGTGAGCGGAAAGTGTCTGAAATTTTATTGTGTTGCTCGATATATGTATATGTGAGCCCAATCAAAATTAATACCACATTTTTGTACGTAGTCTATTGGCCAGCCAATGTTTCTTTACTTTTACAATTTGGATCTTGCCCTAAAAAGTTCTTAAACCGTTTGTGAATGAACCTTATTTATGAAAGTGTTCCTTGAACTGTGCCATCCTTATGTATATATACCAGGTTAAGGTCGATAAGCTTAGTTTTCACAGGATGTTGCCAAATATTTAAAGTTAGAATATAAAAAATGTTAAAATCTGCCTTCAAAAAACCAAAAAGGATTCCTTCATAATTACTATGTATCCACAATCAGTTTCCTTTCTCTCATTCCAAACTCATTTCCCTTTCGACGCGTGGGCACTTCCGTTTGCACTTTCCTTCAAACAGACAGTTTAATACTTACCTGTTGGAGCCAGTCCATGTCTGGGAAAATTTAAGACAAGACATAGAGATTGCATAAATCTGATCAATCTTGGCTCTCTCACGCATATTGATCTATTCATTCCATTTAAAGATACAGATACACTTGTTACCCAACCAAATTGTGTGAGAAATGCAACCGATTTGAATTTCTTTAGATGCACCACAGGTAGCCGACTCAATGTAGAATTCATCCTTTTTTTCGTATGGCAAAAAAGGATCGATAAGGGCATATTCAAACCAACGAATTCGGATATGTGTGTGGGAGAGTTCTTGTTAAAGAACCGCATGACTTCGTTGTTTGCCATGGATAACTCTATTGTATGTGTGGGAAACAGGATCGATAACAAGTGTTTGAAATATTTTTGCAAGTTAATTTTCTTCAATGACAATTAAATAGGCTACTAGGTATATATTGTGGCTAGTGTAGGTGATAGACTTGGTTATATTTAAGAAGAAATCATTATAAATAGGAGAATTTAAATCTTATTCCCACAATGAAACGAAATCAAAAGTAAAAACAAAAGTGATAAAACCGTAGCGAAATGATCTCGAAGAGTTCCCATGCATTCCAGCAACAGCATCAAATCACAGCAAAACACACACAAGAAAAGGACCAAACAAAAGAAACAAGTGCAATGCAAACACAAGGATCACAGCGATCTGAGGATCGCCTCAGACCTGCGAACGACCGCACAGAGCAAACAAACGAAGATAAAGGATCTCAAGAACTGAGAGTTTCTCTCTCTGTGTGAGTGTGTTTGTGTGTGTGCGTGTGGGAAACGCCAGAACAAGTGCAACGGTATTTGAAAATGCAAAAGGATAATAGCTCAAAAAGGAAATGAAAATTATGATAATTCTGTAGTTTTCTCACAGCAGATCGGGTAACATATGATTCGAGAGAGTGTGGGAAGGGTGCAGACAACTGAAAGGGGAACCAACAAAAAAAAATCACTGGCGAAGGTGAGAGGCGTCTCCGTGAAGAAAAAAATGGAAACCGTTGACGTTCGACAGCCACACGCAAGGCAGCCGCAGGAAGTTTTTTAAAAACGGAAGTAAAATTAAATTGCTTTTTTTATTTTAGGGAGGATATGGAAAAAATCAATTTGTATTCAATCAGTTTTTATTTTCCCTTTCGTTTTTTTTTTTGAAAATTTTCACTCTTCTTTATCCTGGGCATAGCCAAATAACCTCTTTAACATATTGTAGATAATCATTTGTCGCGTCACTTCCGCTTCATACTTCATATAGTCCTTGAGCCTTTGCTGCTTGTAAAGTTGATCAAGCAAGTCAAACAATTCCATTTCCAATGTACGCATATGTCCTTCTAATTCGGGTGTATGAGTGCCCGACAACAAGGCTTGCATATAGATTGTTGAAATCTTTTGAAGATCATCTTCCAAGGTATTCAAAATGACATCCTGAGAATCCTGCATAAGTTGCACAGGTCCTGTCAACTTTGGCGAGGCGCGATATGAATGCAAATAAGTTTCATTTTCATTCAATTTCAATTCACTTTCACTTGCCATGGTGAGCCATGGCATAAGTGCAAAAAAGACTATTTGGAATGCCTTCATGTTAAAAATTTTTGAAAATCTATAGAAAAACTGGTCACGCCTGATAATCACTGCGTGCTTGTAATGCAATTGATACGTTCACTGTGTTATAGAATTGCCAAGCTGAAGTGTTTATATAGTCTATTGGGGTTATCTTTTAGCTGATTCATTGTCAGTGCACGCTCCCGCTTAAGGTTATTACGGAAAACACATAGTTGATGGTTATAGTTATTTCCGCACCATTATCATTTTGTTTAACTTCCGTTGTGGATTCAAGTTCAAGCTTTCATTTGGGTGAAGGTCAGTGTAGGGAAGTGTTTGAGGAATCGTAAGCAAGATGTGAGAAATGTGTAAGCTGGATTTACTAGGAAACTCGTTGTTTGAAGCTAAGCTAAGTGCGACCTACAACTGTCGACTAAGAAAGCAAAAACTTTGTTGCATTAACTGAAGAGAAGGGCTTTCGTCGGAACTAGTGGTTACAACCATAAGCTTAAAAAGAAGAAACCTCATTGCATTAACTGAAAGGAAGAGCTACTACAACCGTGGGTTTAAAGAGAAGAAACCTAAGGAGTTTTAGCTGGAAAGAAGGACTCCCAAAACTGTAGGCTTAAGAAACCACGCGGCTTCATCTGAAAAGAAGAGCCACCATCGATGCTAGTGGCGTCCTATAACTGTTGATCTTATGTCCTCAGTTTGCAACATGGAGACACTAAAGTTTTCCAAAACGATTGGCGCACTGTACATAATATTCCCCCTCAATAGAATAAAATTTTCAATATTTTTTGTGCTTTTTTTTGTTTAAGCGCATTTTTATTAATATTTTTTCACTCATTTTAGGTATTCAATCGGAAATTGCAACCATCTACTATATGCTAAAGATCCTTAATAACTATAATAATCGAGAAAACACTAAACCTTAAGAAAAGGAATAAGCTTATCAATTAAAAACTTTACAAAACATCTACATAACTTAACTCCGTTTATAATATAATAGATATCAAATGCAAATTTAATATTCGAAAAAAGAGAATTACAAAAAAATGTAAATGAAAAAGTTAATAATTAAAAAAAAATTACATAAGAAATATACAATAATCACAGCTGAACTTAAAATTGAAGTAATGGTGAAAAAACTTAAACGTTTTCTAAATTAAATTGATAGATTGAAATAAATTAACAAGGTAAAGGATAAACTTAACATTTAAAACTTTTGCATTATCATCATTGTCATTTCATCGCATTTGAATTATTATTCGTCCTTTTGTGTTCAGCCAATTACCAAGGTCGCCAAGCAGAGCTGGATTTCTCGTTGGGAGCCGCAAGGAATTTCTTAGACGATGGTTCGTCCAACGAACAATCACTAGAATCACCTGACTCCTTTTCCTGTTCTGGTTCGGGTTCAACTTCTCGTTCCCGTTTAACTGCTGCCGGTCCGCTGGTGGATGTCACTTGCTGTTGCTGCAAGTGGACCAGAGAACGTGAGGAACCGCTGCTATCATGACTGCCACCGGAAAGATTTAGTGAACCGCTGGTATTGAATGAAGTCTCAGCACTTGTGGGCGGTGGAGTGGAAAATACACCAGCAAAACTATGCTTTGTCATCAACAATTGATCCGCTGTTGGAGATGCAGCTCTTGACTCCTCGCCATGACTAGAGATGGAGGAAATGGGACTCAATGGTGGACTGGAAGAGCTCTTCACCTGTGTCTGTTGGGGTGGAGCAGCGACATTGGTGGTAGTTGGTGGCTTGCTGAATGCACTTAAACGGAAGCTTTGGGCATAATCGCTGAGATGTGTGGGATTTGCAATAACTGGTGCTGCGGTTGGCCAGGCAAAGGGTCCTGCTGGTGGCACGGTTGCAGCACCAACACTACTAGTTGTTGTTGCAGTATTGGGCATAATCAGGGCAAACTCGCCTGATGGCAAGCGTGAGGGTATCAATTGTAACCCACCCATTTGTATAGATGGAGCACTGGCAATTGGCTCTGTACGAGAACTGTTGTTGTTATTTAAATCCTGCGGCAAAGCGGGAAACAGTGGTGTGGCTGCAGCAGTGGCAAATAAACTGGTGGGCACTTGACCACGATAGCCATTATTAAAGTTACTCATGGAACCAATCTGCTCCAGACTATTGGCACAATTGTTTAGATGGGCACTCAAGCGTTGACGTACACCTGAATCAATGCCATCCAGTTGGCTCACATAGCGATTAACTTCTTCGGCGCACTCCACAAATCCTGTCTTGAATTTCTGTACCACACTGGGATCCGTTTGAATGGCCATATTCAGTTGTTGACGCTGAACCGATTGCAAATGCTTCACTGTCATCTCGAGTATGTCGGCCTTTTCCAGTTTGGTATGGCGTGCCGGCTATAAGAACACAGAGAAGAGAAAAGATAATGATGAGTTTAAGGTAAGTTTCAGTTTAAAGCTAGCTAATTGTTTTTTTTGGTATGATGAGAAAGGGGGAGGGGTGGGGGGGCCTGACTGGGAGAGTGAGACCCTATAACAAGTTCAATGCATGGGAAAAATCAAGCCAAGGAGCGTACACTAAGTCCACTACGTCCAGCTATTTGTAATCTTTCGTCTCTTTGGGGTCTTCTACATGTTTCAGGTCTCAGGTGAGACACGAAAGATCTCTTTTTCGTTCTGTCTCTGCGCTTCCCTTTTGCTGCTGCCGCCGCCGTTGTTCCCGCCCTCCTCTGCATATTTTAGCAAAAGTTTCCCACGCAGGTCTTCGGTCTTCCCTGATCTGCACTTCTCTTCTGTTCTCTCTTGTCTTCTGTGTTTTGTTGATTCTTTTGTTTACTTTTGCTTTTTCTTCAATGTCTTTCTTATTTGATTTTTGGTTGGTGGCGGCAACAACGGCGGCGGCGGCTTCTTCTACTGCAATTTTTCACTTCGTTTTTGGATACCCTATGTCCCTAGGTTCTTTGGGTATATAATGTTGAACAAAGTGTTTGTAACAGGCAAGAGAATAGCTATATATAGTAAACTGAAGAAATGAAGAAGTAAAGTCCTAGTCTTAGGGAGTTTCTATAATAAAGTCACGTAGTGACGAAGGTACGCTAGGATCGCCATTTCCTTGTTTTTGATTCTACTCCTTAGTAAATTACGATCTACTAATAATTGAAAACCTTTTCTTTCCGCTAAATAAGTTAAAATTTAGTGAATTAATGAAATAAAAAAATATAGGGTATTTCTTAGTCGGTTCTCTGACTTCTCACTTAGGGAATTTTTTTTTATTTTCTCACAGCAGGATCACTCCTTGGTGTATGTGGAAGATGAAACTGGTTTTGGGTTCTCTTGTCTGACCCGAGCAGATTTCTGCGTAATTTCTCGACTTGTTAACACTTTTTCGACTTGGTCGTCATCGTCATAGCCAAAGTCGGCGCTCTCTTGTAATGATCATCAATAAAATTTAATACTCAATTAAATTGTTGACTCTCCGTTTGGTTAGCTACGTAGGAGTTTTGTTGGTCCTTTTGTACTTTAGCCGATCCACACACTTGAGTTTTTCATTTTCTTACAAGTTTTGTGTTTTTATAAAATTTATGGTTTCTCTTTTTGTTCATGAACTGATATTGATCGTTTGTCCTATGTCTCTAAATAAGGGGCGGGCATTCCTTTTTTTTGTGTCGTTTTTTTTTTTTGTAGTTTCTTCTTTTCTGGGTCAAAGGATACTTACGTCTTTTTTCATGGCCTCCAATATGAGAGATTTTAGCTCATTGAGACAATGATTAATACGCGCCCGACGACGTTTTTCCATAATTGGTTTATTGGTCTGTAAGACAAAACAAATTGAAGAAAAATTGTTAAAGTTTTTTCGTGGAAATGGAAATCTGAGATTTTCTTTTTTTTCAGATTTTATAGAAAGTGAAATCTGTGTGAAATGTTCATCTTTAGAAGGTTATTTTATTTTAAAATTTAACTTAAGATAATGTGTTAGTGTGAAGATCTTTCAAAAACATCGAACTTAGAAGCATTCACGGTATTTAAAAAAATCTTTAAATAAACAAAAAATACTTTAAAATTTTTTTTAAATGTTGTAAAACTTTTAAAGAATCTTTCATAGCTTATCTCTTCTGATTAGTTTTTAAAATATTTTAAGATTGACGAAAAACTAAAAACTGATTGTGAAATATTTAAGAGTGATCACAAAAACCAAGTTCTTGTTTTGGTAAAAAGAAGTTTAAAGTTTTAAACAAAATAAATTTTAAATACTTTTATAACTTCTTTCACTTAGCACTTTTCCGATTTCTTGAATTTTTAAAAGTTAATAGTTATTTTTCAATAACTTTTGTTTAGTTTTGAAACTTAACCTACCTTTCTTAATTCCGCCTTGGACAACCCATTGGGATTTGCCTGACGTCCATTGCTGTTATAGCCATCGCTATAACCATTTGAACAATCGAAATCATCATCCGAATTCAGATCGTGTTTATAATCCATTTTGTTATGTATATTGCTTAGTATATGTATAATCCAAAATTGTATATATTTATCCAAAAATATTTGATCGCGGTGATGATCGGTAACGTTGAAAGTTCTTATTTTTATATTTATATGTTTAATTTCACAACACAATAACTTTGGTTCAAGTACGAAAACAAAACTTTAATTTTTTTTTTAACAATTATTGCACGTACTTAACGAAATGTTCTTCATTCACATTGATCGCAAGATCGTTATTTTAAATTTGTTTAGTTTGAGAGCGAGAGCGGTGGACGAACCGCGCACACGAAACGCCAAAAGGATACTGATCCTCGACAGAGCGATGCGGCTGACTAAAAACGAAAATTGAGCAACGGCGAGAGTCCCGCCGCTGCGCTTACCTGGCGAGCAGAGCAGAGCAGCGCAGGCGCAGGTAGCCCGAAATGAAAACGAAACGTTTCATTTTTGGGGTGGTTATGCGACTGAGAAATTCCAATGCAATTCTCTGTGGCCTCTATGTCACTCAATTCTCAAATGAGTGAGTGAGAAATAATGAGTGAAACAGCTTGTGTGAACTGAGTAAATTTGCTGCTTAGAACAGAGTAGTCGACTCACATTAAGCGATCTCTTTTGTGTGCTGGAGATTAGGTAAATCTTAGCTTAAGTTGGTAAATTAACATAAAGTAAGTCAGGATTAAGACAACTTTAGGACAGCGGTTTAAGCAAAATCAACAAAATATATGCAAATTTATGTTTTTCTGGAATATTTCCTTTTAATTTGGTAACCTTTAAGAATCTTTTCTGCATTTCGCTTGATCGATTGCAAATTTATAAAAGATTTTTTTTTTACAGCTATTAGACAATCGGTGGGTTGTCTTGCGACAGACAACAGCTGTCGTTTACCTCTCAACCCCCTACCTGGGGCAGATCCTTAAGGATTTTTGCCTGCCTTGGGATGTCCTTAAAAGGGGGTTGTTAAATGCGGCGGGGTCAAAGCTTACCTGTACCTGAAATCGGTCTAGATTTTGCCTCATCATTTATGAGACCCTTTTTTTTTTGTTGTTGGCAGGCTTAAGGACGACTGTCCATGCGTCAGCTGTCAGCTGGTCTTTGGTTAGCCAAATTTTATGGCATGGATCATAAACAGATTGCGATACCTTGGCAACTCTGATTATGCAAAAACAAAATATACACTCGGACAAAGGTTTTTTTTCGTTTTCATTTCGAGTGGAAATCCCCCCGTGTGTTGAGTAATAATTTAAGCCATCCAAAAGGGGGAAGATCCAACATAGATTATGACAGTTTTGTACAATAAATTGAATAATTTTAGCTTAAATATATATTCATATAAATTCATATACATATATACATATATATATATTTAGTTTGCTTATCTATCCATTATAATTTATACAAATGACTATCATGATCAGTTAAGTTGGTGGATCACTTTCTGTTCTACATTTTGGTTTTGCAAATGAAAAATTTTCCCACAGCCACACAAAAAATCTCAATCAAAACCATGAGCTGGCAAAAAAAACCAAAAACAAGAGAAGAAAAAGAACTGAAAGAAGCCTTCATCGGACATATGTGGATGGATATGGATGTAGATCAAAACGTGCCCAGGTTTCGGTCACAGACTCGGTCTCGCCTTGTCTTGTCTCGTCTCGTCTTCTTGAGAAACAGAAAATGAAATTCTATAACAAAGCGCAAAAGCGAAAAAATCAAAGTTCAATATCAGCCCCCAAAAAGAGCCAGTCGACAGTTACTTTGGCTTCCTTGCGTTTTTAGGCCTTGTTGGTATCGGGATCAAGGTAAATGCCGTTTATTGGCGGCACGATTACTGGATCGGTAGCGGTAGCCGTTTATGGGGCTTCCTTTAGTCTGGTTGGGTCTGGATCTTAGTGCATTATTTTTAGGTGTGTGTGTGTGTTCCCAAACGCACGATTTACACATTAAAACACTTTAATTTTTATTGTACAGACGATTGGTCGTCGGATGAAAGAAGCTTCCCTTTTTTTTAATCAACTCTACAGCTTCACCCAAAAGGTAGAGGAGACCTTTCTCAACCTCAAATTAGTGCCTTTGGGGTATATTTTTAGTTCTCAAATTCTGTGGGAACCACGTGTGTGTGTGCGTGTGTGTGTTTTTGTATGGGGGTGTGCCTATAACACATCCCCCTCGAGAAATATCCATAATGAGCATGAAAAATATGAAACAGTAGCAAAAGTGTGAAGTGGCTTTGGTGATTCCTTTCGATTGCTAAGACTACAACTAAGATATATGTTGATTTAAATGAATTTTTTGTTGATTTTATGGCGCTTAACTAGGCGAGGAATAGGGGGAAACCCAGAGGAAGTGTGTGGTGTGTGGCATTAAAAGTCATGACAGCATTTCTTTGGGATGGGGGGTTATTTTATTTTTATGAATTTGATAAATGGCCAGCTGGGAGTTGGGCTAATAACTGAAAACTTTTTATGACAGATGCAGAAAGAGAAGGGGGGAAAAGAAAAGGTGAAGGAGATGAAAAAATAGGAAACTAAAACAAATTTGTAGGGTTAGAAATGGAAAAACTTTCAGTTAAAGTAAAGAAGAAAACTTGATAAAAGAGAAAAGATACCGTATGATCGTAATCGTGCTAGATCTTAGAATCTTCTCAAATCAAATATTTTGTATCTGAATGATATATCTTTAGGTTTTTACTAAAATTAAAACTTATATTTAAAATCGACGAAATATTTTGAATCTAAGAATAGTTAATTTTCGCTTTTAAGAGTTTTTAAGATCATCTCAAATCTATAACAAGAAAAAGTTGTAGAAAGAAAACGTTGGAGATAGATATGATAATGCATCTTCTTCATGATATTATGATCCCCTAAAGTCAGTAAAATTTTATTATTGAATGAAATTGCTTCACATTTGGTTCAATTGATGTGGCATTTTGAGGTCTTTGAGCCTTAGAAATGTAACGGTCATTCGGCAGATCAGCTGCTGCTGTCTACTCCCTGGCTAAGACAAACATTGTCAACATACTTGCCTTCTTTGCTCGTGCCAAAGATTGGCACAGCTGCCGTTACCGTTGGCATCTCCAAGTCTCCTTTCTTTCTTGGACAAACAATAGAAGAAGACGGCAATGGCGCTAACTGAAAACTGACTTTTCTAAGGGACAAGACACGGGACAAGATGTGCGGGATTTTTGTTGTGAGCCTTAATTGCTTACACATCTTACACAATCGTTTCTAGATGCGTTCCGTTGATGAAGCGTGCCTGATGCAAGGCAGCTGCCTCAGATTTGGTAGATGATATTGATGAAGGGGTTGTGCCACGACAAACAGATTAAGTGCGGATCAGTTTGGTTTTAAGATTTGCGGTTGAGGCATAAATCTTTACCTAAGTACAGTCAACTCACTAAAGCCTAAAGAACCGCACCAACTGCGTCGCTATATCAATTCAAATATGAATAATAATTCCAACAGAAGCTAAAATTAACATCGAAGTCGAACGATGTGAGAAAAAAACTTTCTCACGATCACCTTTTCCGTGTGGACGACAGAAGGCAACGCGTAGAAATCCACGTGCAAAAGGGGGACGGGCAGAGCAACGAGAACGAAAAAAAAAAATAAAATTAAAGTAAGGAAGGAAGGAAGGAAGAAACAAACCCACCACCGCCACCACCAACTTTAACAAGCAGGCGGAGTAGGACGTAGGATGCAGGACTCAAACACACATACACACACACACACACACCATTATTTTGGTGGTGGTTTCTGGCCCCCTCCTTATCGTCTGTCCAACAACTGGGAAGTGCATGAGAATTTAAATTACAAACAAACAGCACACAACACAATCAACGGGCTTTGTTTGGGTCTATGTGTATCGGCATGCCAAAGGTAGGACGAATATATGTATATGTACATATATGGACAGGGCGCAGGCGCAGGACGACAATCAGCAAAGCCAGCCAGCCGCCTGCGTGTGTGGGAACTTTTCAAGCGAGGACACTCGAGCATGAAGCGGGCCATGATCTGGAGGTAATTATCTATATGACGTTTCACAGAAGTAATACACGCTAAAGTCCTGCATTCCCACACATTCTGTTTGACATTTTCACAAATGAAATGAGGCAAGGCGGAAACAAAAATAAATATAGATATTGAAATATGAAAAATGTATAATTAAGTACAATCTGACAAATTATTGCAAATGTAGATTTTTGAATCACTAAATCACAAAGGAAGAATGGGAAAGGTATAGAACCAAATGCAAAGGTCTGATTTAACCTTAAAAAAGGAGCATTTTTCTTTAACCAAAGGAGGTTATGTTTTACTACCATGAAAAGGAATCTTTTAAGCCTATTTATAGGTTATCCCAAAGTCCGATCAAAGTTAGACGAAATCTATGCAAAATCACAAATTTTAGAAAAAATATTTAAAAAAAACGATCCGGTAAATTTTGTTTTGAAATCCAATAGGTAACTGATCGAGAAAGTTTAAGAACCACTGTTTTAACTACCAAGATGACTAAAAATATACAAGATCTACTCTTGTAAATATTGCTACATATATATTTCTGACTAGATCTACAGTTATCTTATAGTGTATCTATCTTTTATATTTGCATATCTCTTGTTATTATCATATTTATATGCATAAGTGATATTAAAAACGGCAATACGATTTATTTGCGGTTATGATATTAATTTCATATAAAACTAATCTCCCCTATATACAAGATATAATCTATTAGTCACCAAGATTTTTTAACCATATACAAGCCATCAGATGAGTTATTTATTTACTAAGTCAAGAACAACACAATTGTTGATGCTGATAATGAAATTATTAAAATACATGCAAATATTAACATTCACCTATTACTACAGTATGTAATATATTTAAACATCTTAAACTGATAAAAGTCAAATGGGTCAATTCTCAAATTGAAAATAACGGCTATAATCTGCTCTCTTCGATACGTAACACACAAATACACACACAATGCCGCTCTCTCTCACTTTGTCTCTCGTGCTCACGCACATGCGCAACATTTACAAAAACAAAAGGCAACAAAAATAAAAAACAAATACAACAAAAGCCAATGATGAATATTGTATATATGTACATATAACATACAATGCATTTATCTATACATACACACATGTGAATGCGTTTCTTGGCTATTTTTAAGTCATGCATGCATAAGTGATAAGAAACTTGAGAATGTGGCCTTATTTTTGCTCCAAGTTCAGCGATAAATTACAACTGAAATAAGTCGCAAAACAATTTGCAATAAAGATAAACAAATATTTATTTAGTTCCGCTTTGTTTTAAACATAAATTTTAAATATATTGCTCTGGTAGCGTTCGTTTTTCAGTATTTTCTTACCACTGAGCAACGGTCACACCGTATTGTTGCGAGAGTCCCGCTTTGGCCAGCTACTCTCTCATTAGTATTTTGCGGTTAGTACTGGCCTGGTCACACTTCGACGCAGAAAATGCAAAAAAAGTAAAAGCAAAAAGAGCGTAGGCGTGACAAGCGAAACGGTGCAACATTGAAGAAAAGAGAAACGGCTTTATTGCAAAAACTGTTGACATAGAAAATACAAAAAAAAATAAATTGGCACATCAAATAAAAACAGAAAACCCAATTAATCCGTGTGTGTGTGTGTGTTTGTGTTCCTTGTGTGTTTGTGAAAAGACCGAATCGAATTCGCATCGCAACCCTCTCTTTCACTCTCTCCCTCTCCTCTCACACTCAAATGAATAGTCCTCGCACAAATGGCGGCAGCATTCAGGGCGGGGGTGGGGCCATCTCGGCTCTGCCCAGCACACTGGCCCAGTTGGCACTTAGAGATAAGCAGGCAGCCGCATCAGTGACCAGCAACGGCAGCAGCAGCGAATCCTCATCAGCCGTAGGCAGACCAGCCACACAGCCACCAAGTGTGCCATCATCAGCGGGAGTCGGAGGCAAATTGGATGCGTCTGCCACAAATGGTAATGGTGATTCCAATAAGTTAACGCACGATCTGCAAGAGAAGGAATCCTCATCCATTGCAGGCGCGGCCAATCAGAAGCCACAGAAGCCTCCACTGCCAGTACGCCAGAAGCCCATGGAGATTGCTGGTTATGTTGGCTTTGCCAATCTACCCAATCAGGTCTATCGAAAGGCCGTGAAACGTGGCTTTGAGTTCACCCTGATGGTGGTAGGAGGCAGCGGTCTGGGCAAGTCAACACTGATCAATTCCATGTTCTTGTCAGACATCTACAATGCCGAACAATATCCGGGTCCATCGTTGCGGAAAAAGAAAACTGTAGCCGTGGAGGCCACCAAAGTGATGCTCAAAGAGAATGGCGTCAATCTCACCCTTACTGTAGTGGACACTCCCGGTTTTGGTGATGCGGTCGATAATAGCAACTGCTGGGTCCCTATACTGGAGTTTGTTGATAGCAAGTATGAGGAGTATTTGACAGCCGAATCGAGGGTATATCGCAAAACCATTTCGGATAATCGAGTCCATTGTTGTTTATATTTCATTGCTCCCTCGGGACATGGTCTGCTGCCGTTGGATATTGCCTGCATGCAGAGTTTGTCCGATAAGGTAAATCTGGTGCCGGTTATAGCCAAAGCCGATACCATGACACCAGATGAAGTGCATCTGTTTAAGAAACAGATCCTTAATGAGATTGCTCAACATAAGATCAAGATTTATGATTTCCCCGCCACCATAGAAGATGTTGCCGAGGAGTCAAAGACTACACAAAATCTACGTAGTCGTGTGCCATTTGCAGTTGTTGGAGCCAATACTATTATCGAACAGGATGGTAAAAAAATACGAGGACGACGGTATCCATGGGGTCTGGTCGAAGTTGAGAATCTAACGCATTGTGACTTTATCGCTTTGCGGAATATGGTCATACGCACACATCTTCAGGATCTCAAGGATGTGACAAATAATGTCCACTACGAAAATTATCGATGTCGCAAGCTCTCCGAACTCGGTCTGGTTGATGGCAAGGCGCGATTATCGAACAAGAATCCCCTTACCCAAATGGAAGAGGAGAAACGTGAACATGAGCAAAAAATGAAGAAAATGGAAGCAGAAAT
Source organism: Drosophila neocordata (assembly GCA_018903615.1). Classification (NCBI taxonomy): domain Eukaryota; kingdom Metazoa; phylum Arthropoda; class Insecta; order Diptera; family Drosophilidae; genus Drosophila; species Drosophila neocordata. Next base: position 790,340 of record JAEIGI010000014.1, read on the forward strand.
GGAGCAGGTGTTCGACATGAAGGTCAAGGAGAAAATGCAAAAGCTCAAGGATTCGGAATTGGAATTGGCGCGACGACATGAGGAGCGTAAAAAGGCATTGGAATTGCAGATCCGGGAATTAGACGAGAAGCGACGAGAATTTGAGCGCGAAAAGAAGGAATGGGAGGATGTTAATCATGTGACACTCGAGGAGCTCAAACGACGAAGTCTGGGTGCAAACAGTAGCACCGACAATGTGGATGGCAAAAAGGAAAAGAAAAAGAAGGGTCTGTTCTAAGTCAAAAAATAAATAGAACACAAGAGAAATGAAAAATTAAGTACAGTTGCTCCTGCTCCTATATAAAGTTTACAATTATTTCACTACCATTTCGACCTTTTTCCCCCCTGTCATACCCCCCTCCTTTACATTTCCCCATCAATATTATTATAGGGCGCTAATCTCGAGAACAAAAAAACAAACCTTTAACTGATAATTCTTATATACTACTTATACATACATTATAATAATAATAATAATGAAAAATGAAAAAAAAAAACTTATCTATAGTTGGGCTTATTCCGCACAGCAATCGCACATTGCATATGCATTTGTTTTTTTTATATACATACATAAATATAACAGTTGTATAACAGTTATTGCAGTATTTTACCAAAATATTCAAAACAAAATGAAAAAGTACTTGACGTAATCAATTTTGCTAGCCTAAATGAATGAATTGTATAACGGAAAATAACCGAAATTTGTATTTACAAAATACTTCAATATCGCTATTAAACAATGAGAGAAATCTATCCTACGAATACGAAAAAAAAAAACTTAATTGTAAACACCATTGTATTGTAATTGTATTTAAATATTATTATCATAAACAAACACACAAACAACAAAAACAAAAGAAGAAAAAAAAAACAACAACAAATCCAACAAACATAAAAATATACTCTTGCATTTTACGAAAAATAAAGTCTTCATTTTAGTTTAACTATATATTAAAAACAAAAAAAAAAGCATAATAACAAAACAGTATTTATAATAATAACGAATTCCATTCGTGTGGTTGAAGTGTTTCGTGTTTACTCAACTGCAAGATGCATTTATACAGGGTGTCTATCAATAGTAGGCACGCGTCAGACTGAAATTAACACCGTGACGCTACATTTCGAAATGCATTCTTTACAGTCAGTCCGACTTGGCTGAGTGAATGACTAAATTCTTAAGTAAACAATAAATCCGTTGATTGAATTGTGTGGATACAAATTTACAGACTGGACAAAAGTAAGCCAGATGTCTGAAGAGTGGGGGGAGGGGTAAATATTGTTACTAAGCTTCGCTTTGAGTCATACATTTGAACATTGTTAGTGCTTCTTAAGTTAAGTGAGTCATCAAATGAATTATACTCAAGGGAAGGTTTTTTTTTGTCTAATTAAACAGAGAGAAGGCTCTTTTGTTGATTAATTTTCTAGTAAGTTGCATTTAAATTTTTAATAACTGAGTCAATGTGGCAAAGTTCACACAGATGTGCAATATATCTATATACATATGCAATTTATAACGGTTTACCGCACCCTATATACAACAACATCAATATGCTTTTATATACACTTTGCATATTTGTGGGGCACCACTTGAAATTGCTTTCTAAATGTGTAGATTTAATTTATGCATAAAAAAAAAAAATTAATCCATAGCCCAATTGAAACTCAATTAATGCCATATAAAGCGCAAAATGAAAATCCAATAGTGAAACACAAACCAAAAACAAAAAACACGAACGAAAGAAAGAAAGAAGCATGGAGCGTTATATTGGGGCTGTGTGGAGCTAAATACTTGGCTGCATGCATTTGTATGAGTGTATGTAGAGATATGTATGTGTGTGTATCTGTGTGTGTATACAATATGTAAGTCAACAACGTTGACGCAGCACTTAACTCAACTTGAAGCAATTGCTTCAGCGATCAATGAACGCAATAAAGAAGAACAAGCGAACCAACAAACAGGCCAATGTATGTAGATACATATACATACATATGTGATCCGTACGTATGAGTGTATGCGTATGTGTGTGTGTTTGTATGTATGGAAGTGGAGTTAAGTTGGTGATGTGTTGTTTTTGGTAGGATGACTCAGGTTGTGAGCAACAAGGGAGAGTCACCAGCAATAGCAGCAGCAGGAGAGAGAAGAAACAGCTTATCAGACCTTAAATGAGAGCACCAGTTTAAGTAATATCAACAACTATGCATGTTGTCCATATGTCTATCTGTCTGTGTGTTTGTGGTGAGACGACACCCTGTAGAGTGCCGTATATGTAGCTACATTCTTGCACGTTGAAAACAAATGTTGACCATTCTTGTGCCGGCTCATGTACATATATACAAACACATGTGCCAAGCGAGCGAGAGAGAGAGCGCAGGCACAGCCAAAGAGAGTGCTAGGAAGAAGCCACAGAGAGAGAGTGCAAGAAAAAGTCAGAGAGCTAAGCCTAACCTCACCCACACTAACTAACGGTCCGGACTTGGGCTTGGGCCTGATACTGACACATTTACGTGACTCAAAAAATGCTTAGTTAACTGACCGGCGAACCGTACACCGAGAAAACATTAACTGGGTCTTAAAATAGGAATAAAAAAAAAAGTTTAATGCTACAGTAAAAAGATAAACTTTTGGCATAGATAATACAGTTAAGTTTCTGTGTTCTTCTTCTATAGAAATATCTTTATTTTTAGTCTTAAAAATTTCTTTCAGTGTATTGCAAACAACAACAATAATGCACCATTTCCGTAGGCAATTTCCTATGTCGCTGCTATGTCTACTCGTTTGGAATACAACGACAACTTGACATTTGACATTATTTTCCTTGATTTTTATAGGTTTGTTTGTTTGCTTGTTTTCTTCAATTTTGGTTCGTTTACATTCTACCTACCTTATCCCCTCCCCCATCAACCACCGAAACCACCATTAAAAACAAACGCTCCACATAGACTCAATGCCGTTAAGATAAGGGCTTCGTCTTGCACTCCCCATCATATCTATAAAAATTTTGTTTATATCTAAATCAATTTATTAATATCAATGTTTGCTTGTTCTTTCTCATATTTTGCTTGTTTATATTGAGTTTCTAAAGATTGCTGCGGGCATAGATATATCTTTCATAGATAGATGCCTGTTGTAGTCTTCATGTAATAGTTGTGGGAATCTTACCATTTGATAACAGAGAGATCGTAAATTATCTGGCGTTGAGCAAGTAAATAAACACTTGTTAGAATTGACACATATTTGGAGTTCTAAAATATATATACAGAAGAATTTATAGACACTGTGTGGTCTTCTATATACTCTCCCCTCCTCTCTCTCTCTCTCTCTCTCTTTTTGCAACTTCCTTTTTCTTTATTCGCCTAACCTAGCGGTACAATTAAAATTTGTCGTCCTTTTTTTATTTTATGCTGCTGTGATTTCCGCTACGCATGCGCACGAAGCGTGCAGAACTTCCGCTCTCAGCGAGATCCAGTGAGTGGAGTGGACAAAAAAAAAGGTATTCCCTTTAACCCAAAATTGTTTACCGTTTTCATTTCGTTCTGTTTTACCTTTGTTGTGCATTTTACAGTTGTTGATTTTGCATTGTCCTGACAATATCCTGGAAATGAAGTTATTTAACAGGTGTGCGAACTGCTCACTGCTCATTTGTGTAGGTGTTGAAAATCTCCTTTAGATCTTAAGTGCCTTTCAGATTTGAGGGTAGATTTCATTTTATTTTAATTTAAATGGGGATAAAGTGAGGGAAGGGTATTTAATGATCCTCCTAATTTTGCTGATAATAATAATTGTTTTTATCAAGCTTAAATATCTTATCGTTTTTTGTTTTTGATAACAACTATTTTTTAAAAATGCATTGAAAGAAAAGAAAAGAGGAGTGTGAAAAGATGATAAAAAGATAAAGTTATGTTTAGGTAAAAATACTATAAAAAATTTGTTTAAAAAGCTTAAAAAAATCCAGAATTAAATCATATTTTCATTCATCTTGACATGGTAAATAATATTTGCAAATATCATTAAACTTTCTATATAATTTACTTCTATATAATTAAAGTTTTTATCTGCTCTTAAGCGAATTAGTTTTGGGAAAGATTAGCTGTAGATGAAATTTATCATCAGAATGAATGATAGATCTTGAATAAATATTAATTTAAAAGTACATTTTGCCATTCAAATGAATGCTATCTGAATTGCCGTTTATATAATAACTTTTAAAACATTTTCTAAACTATTCCAATTTCATTTATAATTCTAAAACAATATGTAATTATGATTTTCTGAATCATTTAAAGTCGTGGTTACTTGGCGTTTGAACACAAAAATCCTTGAAATTTGAAGCTTTTTTACTCTTATGAATTTTATTGTATGAATTTATACTTGGACTTATAGAGACCCTTACTACTCGACTACTTAATTAATGGTACATAAACTTTATCAAAATCTCTTTTTGGATAATTAAAGTTTAAATAGATGAAATACTGCCCGGTAGACCTTTAGTTCTAGAGAGGTTAAATAGTACTATCTTAAAAAGATTCCTTTTACTGCCTTACTAAGTTTCCATCTGCTTACTTTGAAGTCTTATTCTGCGATCAAAAGACGCCTTCTAATTGTTCGAGCTTCCATAGTAAAGAGTCTGTAGAGTGAAAACTCCCATAAAGGACATCTCTATTGAGAGGACACCTCTATTGAGCGGACACCTCTTTTGGGCAAATAATTCTAGTTAAGATTTAAGTAAACAATTTCTCGTCGAGCTTAAGTTGTTTTTTTTTTTTGAAACATTGCCCTCTCTTCTATTTTCAAGGGAGTTTTTAGTATACTATTTGTATTATTTGGAATCTTTTGAGAGGACTCTTTAGTATACTTAAAAATTATAGATTTCTTACTCCTTCGAAAACCCTTAAATATCTAAATTTTCACTGTTCTGAATAGATAATTAAGTATCTTTAAAGATCATTCTTCCTGATATTCCTAACCTATGTACTTCTCACTTCTTTGAATTCCTTTAAACTTTTAAGACAGTTTTCACTGTTCTAGATAGATCACTTAGGATCTTTAAAGAGCACTTTTCAGAACACTCTTCGGAACCCTTAAAGGAGAGTTTTTACTGTGTTAGATAGATCTTTTAGAAACTTTGCAAATAATTTCTTTCAGGATACCCTTACCCCTATATTTGTCACTCCTTTGGACACTTATATTCTCCAGATATGTAGATCATCCATTGATTTTTAAGTTTCAATTTTCTCTGTTAAACAAACATTATCAATCATCATAATTCCTCTATACCCTATGCAAGGGTATACCTTAAAACTAATTCTACAATATCTTTAAGTGTTACTTAATGTATACAATTATCAAGCTATAGCTTAACATATATCTTCAATTCGAATCACAGACCTTAAATGATTTATAAATATATATATACACATATATTTAAGCCAATTGAATTGATAAAGAAAAAAACTCTTTTATTGATACTTTCCCATGGTTATCAATCACTTAAATTCACATTAAGTCAAAAATTGCTACAATGTGTTCTAAAGGCGATCTTGGTCAACTGTCAATAACATTTTTGTCATATGTTTTCAAGTACAATTAACCGCATAATTATGTCCGTTTAATCAGGATTCAAGAGATAGGAGGGGGGGTTAAAAGCATTTTAATACCAAATAATTGAGCAACAGTTGGGCACAGATTTTTGTGGTTTCATTTTTGGTCAAAATGACCCTGAGAACAGATTTTATATAGAAATAAGTAAACCTTTAAACTGGGGAATATCTGTTTTCTTTTGTTGCTTTTTGCATTTTGTTGAATTTGGGTCAAAAAGCAGCAAGGCTTAAACAGAGAGATAAAGAGATGATGGTTAGGGCGGAGAGGCGTGGCGTATGGTTCTATTCTAGTGGCTTGTATGTAGGTTGTCAGCCTCTTTTGTACTGGCATCATCATCTTCTTTGGCACAAGTCACCCTTTTTCTCTCTCACTCTTTTGTATAGAAGCAAGTGAATGAACCGAGTGGTACTCGGATGCCCCCCACCCCCTCTCTTCCTCCACCATATACCCCTTCTTTGAAAAAGAGATGCGACTGCACATAATTGATGTTCAAATTGCTGTTGTATGTACTGAGGAAACACTTGTCACAGATTCTGTTCCATTTTGTGGGTTATCATTATTATTATGATGAATTTTTTTCTCTTTTTTTTCTCTATGGGGCAAATTGATTTAATTAAACTGAATTCAAGCAAAAACGGAAACGTTATATACTCTATATATACAGATATGAATGGTTGTGGGGACACGTGCCAGGAAATCAAATTGAGAAGCATCCAAAAATCTTTTTATATTATATTCAACTAATTTCCTGGCTCAACAACAACAACAGAAAAATGTTGAGCCAATGTTCGGGCATACAAAAGGTGCATCGTAGTGTAGTATTGAGGTTCCCTACATTTACAATTTATCGAGGGTTGTGCCGCAACGAGGGGCTCAACACTTACTTATTATCATTGATCCTGGAAATGTACGTTACTTTTGAGCCGGGTGTTTTTTCCAGGCACGCGCCAAAGTCGCCATCTGTTCTTAAAAAAATATTATTTTAAAGTATCCCAAATAATGAAAGATTGAGGTTAGAGAGCAGATTCCTCTTTGAGTTTCACTCATTTTTTGGGCTTAAACTCAACTCAATTTTTGGTCCTTTTAAAATCTAGGGCGTAAAGTTGTCAGAACCTCAATTAAAATTTCATTGGAAAGCAGCTTGGCTCTAAAGGTTCATTTCATGGTTGCCAAACAAATTATCTATTTCGGTGTTTTCTGGTCGACCGACCAACGACTGTGACAGTGACCACTATCATACACAGCAAGTGTTGATCCTGTCTCTAGACTTTTTGTTGTTATTTTTTTCTTCTTTTTGAGTTCCACTCATAAACACATTATCCATGGGCCATGGTCGAAATAACGTTAACGAAATCACTCAGGGGGGTACAGAGAAAGAGAGACAGCGAAGATGTTTGGAAAACTATCTATAAAACCATAACGCGTTTTCCAAGAAAACAGGTAACGCCCTTGTTGTTCTACACACACACACACACACAGACAAAAACCGGAACCATTGTTTTTCGCAAAAATTTATGCATTTTTAAGCGGATTTCTTTCTATATTTTTGGGCGTTGGTCTCATAAAGCGATTATGATTTACAAAATATGGAAAAACTAAAGCTAATTAGAGTTCATAATTTCTGTTTTTGTATTACAAAATTTCAAGGTAATATCTAGAAAAGAAGAAAAAAAAAAAAAAAAAAATTCTGAATGTATTTCAAGTTTTTGTTTGGTCTACATTTCAGTTCAGGACTTCTCTCTAAACCAAAAACCATTAATTTAACATATCGCTGAGGTAAGGCAAACATCTCTGGAGAAAGAGGGAAAGACATGAGGTCAGAAGATCACATGGCATGGCTGCCATTGCTGCTCGCGACCAGGTGTGCGCCAAGTCGTGTGACGACTAAAAACTCCCTGCTGCTGCCCTTCCACTACGTACTTTTCCTTATATATTCTTTTCTACATTTGATCGCTGCGCAAAAAAAAGAACGAGGCAAAGGCATTAAAGTTTCCTTAGTTAAATATGAGCCACCCCTCTTTTTGGTTGGATTTTGCTTTTGCCTGCCTGTCTGACTGCCCTAAGATTCATATACAATCTTTTCTTGTTGCAAAATGTACAATCCAAACTATGAAACGAGGGGTTGGTTTCCCGACAAAAAAAAAAAGCAAGCCCCAGAAGGAGGTTGAGGTTGCTCAGGCGCAACGACCTTTCCCTTTTTTTGCCAGGGCGCATGACAGGGTCGGTTCAGGGTTTTGCTATGGATTGCTTTTGCAGCTGTTGTTTTTACTTGAACGAAAGATTTTCTTAAAGACACCCCAAAAAAAGTAAAAAGAAATTTGAATTAATATGCCTTGATTTCGTCCTTGTGTATAGCTCGCGCGTGTGAAAGTTTTGCCTGAGCCACGCTTCAGCCATTTTGTTTTTTTTTTTGATTTCAGAAAACTGATTTCACAAAAATATATGAGAAGCTGCAACGCAGTTGGTACCAAACCCTGGGAATGTGGCAGAAGCGTGTGAGTTGAGGCAGAAATCTAAGAAGATGCCATCAAATGATAAACAGTTTTTCTTTATAGTGTGTTAGGAATGGAAGTTTATAGAATATTTAATGATAGAACCCATAAATCTTTGGGTTATATCAAATATCTTATCAATACTAGCTAAAGTTCTATTTCGAAATCTTGTCTTAAGAAAGATTCTATTTATGGTTCAGACTACTTACGGTTTGAATATAGATTATTTTTGCTATAGAAGATTCAAAATATTTAAGAATACTACGAGTAGAATTATCTAGAAGAAATCCCAGTAAATTTTACTTAGAGTTATTGGAACATCTGGTAAAACTTATATGTGTTATAGAATAGATCCAAATCTAGATATTACAATAACAAATTAAAGATATGATACTAGTTTAGGATCATCTAACAACAAATTTGTATATCAAAACTTTAAGATCATTTAACAACAAATTTGTATTATAGTAAAGCTACTGACTAAAGATTTTTTAAGAACTTAGGTATATTAAAACTTGGGATATTATTATATATTATAGGATAGCTATCGACTAAGGATCTTCCGAGAACTTTTGTATTTCGAAACTTAAGATATTATTAATCTTAATAAGGAAACGTAATACAGTTTGAATTTAATTTAAGTTCTCTTAAAAACTGAAAAATATAAAATTTAGGAATATGGCTAAAGCAGAGATCTTTTAAGAACCTATACTTAAACTTGGAGTATTATTGAACAAATCCTAATGCAGGAACCTATCACAGTGGGGATCTTAACTAAGATCTTTTAAGAACTTATATATATTGAACATTGGGATATTGTTTGACTAATGCAGCAACGAATCTTATTATATATATCTTTTATGATCTTGGTGTATTATTTGACTAGTCGTGATGTAGGAACTTGACATAGTTAGGATCTTATATGAAGACTAAATATGTGGAAACTTATATTAGTTATAATGCTATACCATATATATGAGATATATTTAATAACTTGTCCAGATCTTGTGAGGAATTTTAATATAATATCAAGGATCTTATATGGTATTGTTTGTTTACTCTAGAAGTTTGCGAAGATCTTTTATAAGATGATACTGTAGAAAGAATCTTATAAAACTACAAAAATAGTTCAGATTTCAATATTTACTATACTTATTTAAACTATAAAATAAACTATACACCAATACACAATTGGGAACTCTTTGATATAGTTTGTTTAGGAAGTTAATAGTTTTGATACTTTCTTTAGAGATATTTCAGTTCCAATGTTATTCTATGCCAATTTCATATCCTTGTCGGCGTTTTCCTCTTAGTATTTCTTCAGTAATTCAATTAATTATACATTTCCCACAAAAGACAAGCAAAATTATATAGATATACAAATAGGTTCCCATCGGTTCATTTGATTGAATACTTTCTCACATTCTACTACTCATTCCCCTACTTTGTATACAAATTTTGACTTTTTGCATACCTGTACAGGTTACTCCAAAATGTACGCCTCTCTCTCTCTCTTTCTCTCTCTGTGTTTTTGTAGTTTCTCACGAAATGAGACAGTAGAGTGCAACGGTAACACTCCAACGCACACACAAAAGGACATTCAGCTAAGAGGGCAACCCTCCCTCTAAGGAACAGGTTGTTTAGTTTCAGAATCGGAGCTCTATACCCGATGACATGTCTGAGTAGTAGGCGCTTCACTACTCGTCCCTTTTTTTCTTTATTTTGTATTTCTTTTTTTTTTATTGATTCAGTTCGTTGATCATAATAAACGATTAGTGTAGGCTAGATCCTTGCTGATCCGTTTTCTCTTTTATTTGCGCTGAGAAAGAATATTTTCAAACTGTGTGTAGAATTTTCACACGCACTTGTTACTCCGTTAGATTTTGATGGGAAAATTGGCCAGGATAATATTATTATTATTATTATTGCTTTGATAAGAAATTGTTTTATGATATGTTTGGTTATTTTTTAAGGATTTGTCACTCCCCAGGAGGCGGTTTTTTTGTCTTTTTCTTGGAAAATCTGGTTTCTAAAATCCTTAAACCTAATCAAGTCCAAAGTATTTTCTAGGAACGCGAAAATTTCTATTGACTTTTTATGAAACGAAAAACGCAATTTTACTCAATTTTTTCCCCTTACGCAAAAAAAAGGACTCTTTAAAGTACGAAGAATTCCTTTTGTCGCCTCTTTCTCCCTCTTTTTCTATCCTTTTACCAATTTGTCCAACTGTCATACGTTTTTTACGCAAAACTAAGGATATTTTCATTCTCTGCTTCTCATCGTTCAGTTTTTTACGCAAAAAAAGGACACGCAAAAGGGAAACGATGTTCATTACATAGAATTTGCCTGCAGGCTATCCCTTTTGCAATGGCAAGTCGAACCAAACCCGCTAATCGCTACGCTAATGGTCAAATGGCATATCCTTGCCATTTGTCTGTATGCATTATTCTTATGCCACCCGCCGCTATTTGTTGTAACCAAAACATAATAATAATCACCCATTGGTTAGATTGTTCAATGCAAAATGCGTTTACGACTCTTGTGCTCATAAAGTTATCCTTTCTTGCATAGGAGTCCTTCAACCATTCGCTGTTAACTTTGCGCATCCTTTTGCCAACCTTTCAGCCTTTCGTTCGTTTCATGCCCAGACATCACTTTTGTTGCCTCTCATTACATGGAATTTGGGAAATTTTACTAAATCATAAAAATCTAACCTTGTGTCAGGATATATAAGAATGTAGGAGAAAGAGAGAGAGAGAGAAAGAGAGAGAAGGGGGAAGGGAAGAGAGGGAACGAGAGGTCTATAAAAGCATTAGCGCCTGCATCAAGGCCAAAAGCAATAGATATTTATTTACATTTGACTTGGCTCTAAGCATTTACATGGTTTTATAAATGAGTAAGGAAAGTGCTTCAAGGACACAACAAGGAATACTAGTGAGAACTACTAAATAAAAACCAAATATATAGAAATATATATAGATATTAAAAGAAATCAGCTTATATAGAAATTCTGTTTCTCTTTCACTAACAAATGCTTTGTCTACTTCCTTCCGGTTCTGCGGAAGTGAAAAATAAAGGATATGCCCAAAAAGAAGAAAACAATCAATAGAAATCTAAATTGCAAAATATGGGCCATGGAATGGTTACTGTGGGAACCTTTTGTCAGTAACCAATTTGATGTGGGCCCACCCTCACAAACGATAGGATCTCTGAAACAAGACCAAAGGATGAGAAAATCTCAAAAAAAAAGAAGAGAGAGAGAAGAAGAAGTAGGGAATAACAGGGAAAAGAGATTGTTGTTGTTTATTTAACAAACAAAAACAGGTTAACAGGTATTTAGCTAAAGGATCAGTCAGGATTAGTATGATAATGATTCAAAAGAAATGGAACAAATCTTTCTCAAGTGTTTGGGTGGTCAAAAAACAATTGAAACAAGAAAAATTCATTCCTTAATAATAAAAATTATTTAAAAAAATTGTTTAATAAATCAGAAGAGAGAAGTTTTTAAGTGTCTGTAAAAGGATCTCATTTGCATTCCCAACTAAAAGACATTAGCCAAGCAATTAAGGAGCCAGAAGAAACAGACAAGGAAGAAAAAGGATAATACAAACACAACAAAAAACTTAAAAAAATGAAATGAAATAAAATGGTAATTTGATACGCGCACACTTATGGCGAGTGTTTCTCAAGGAGCAACAGGTAGAGAGTTCTTTGCAGTTATCCTGCGAGTCCTTTGTCGGTTTTTAGGTTGCGCATCAAATCGCAATGCAAGTAAACAACAAGCAAAACCAATGATCGATCGTCCTTTTGGTTAAATGAATGGAATAAGAAAAACGGGGGCAAGGGCAGGGGCGTTAATTGGATTTGGCCAGCGGCTACCTTCAAAGTATGGGTCAATCACAGAAAATGTTTAACTATATAAATTTCTCACAGGTGTAGGAGAAAGAAGAGGACCCCACACAGCAAAAAAAAAAAGGACCAAAATGAACTGACCATTCCCATTCCCATTCCCAATCCTTGTATACACTTGTTGTCCATTGTTATTTCGCATTTCCCATTGGCATTTTATTAATTTGAAGTGGCCCGCACTTCATGCAACTGTTGCGCTTCACTTCCTGCCACTTCCTTTCCCGTTTCGTGGGCAGAGCCATTGTCCAGCACTTCCTGTGGCTCAATATTAAAACCCTGTGGGCAAAACAATCTATTGTTAATTAATTGTGCGTTTTAACAAGGAAACAGGGAAGAAGCTCGAAGGTATTTATAAGGAGCCTTGAAAAGCTTGAGTTTACTATTTGGTAATTGAAATGAAAAACTTTCTAAACTTTCCCATGTATGTGAGCTAAGATAATATGACTTAATATATAACTTCAATTAAACTCTCAAACTGTTAAAGTTTTTATTATTTCAATTACTCGCAAATTATTTTAATATTTTTCAAAATTTAACGGCATTTGCTTAAATGTAAAAGCTTCTTGTTTCAAACTATCTTTTTCCATTGCCGCCAGGTGTCGCTACATGTGAACGAATAATTACTCCATTTATCCGCTAGATGGCTCCGCAGTGTAATTAAAGTGTGGCCGTTTCTGATGTAAGCAATTGGTGGGAACTTCAAAATGGAATTTTAAAAGAGAACTACATAATGCAATTATGAGAAATTAAAAAATTTATTTTAAAACTGAAACAGAAAACAGATTCAGATTTCGGAATATTTATTTCCCTTACTTTAAAAAGCTATAACTTTTCATTTGCAAGTTAAACAAAGTAAATAAGGAATATTCTAAATTAGGAATAACAAAATTACTGGTTTGTGTACTTTACAATAATTAACTAAATTAACCATTTTTGAAAATTCATAATTTGAATATTAAATTGATCCAATAAATTTGAATTTTTTGAAATATACGGTTCATGTAGATTATCTGCAGGTCCACAATCTAATTTAAATTTTTAATTATTTTCTGTTGAAAATTGATCCAAATTTGGGTTCAAAATTTTTTTCTAATATAAATATATAAAGATTTATTAAAAATAAAAAGGTATTTATAACAAATACAATAAATTGTTAAATCATAATTGATCCAAATGAACTTTTTACAATATACAATTATACATATATTCTTGAAACTTTATCCAACATTGATTGTTTTAAACTATTTGCTAGAATATAGTAAAATATTAGATTAAAATAATTTACCATCTAAAGATTACATCCAATATTTTTCGTTACAGAAAGGAGAGGCAGTGGAAGGGGTCTCCTGGTTTTTTTCAAATTCAAAGTCAACGAAAAGTCACATGTCCAGGCAACACCGTCAGAAGTCCTACAACTGTCGCTTTATGCGGGCAACATCCTGCCTCATTCCATTTCCATGTGTATATATATGTACATTCATTTTTTTGTTTCGCCTGCAGGTCTTTTTCCTTCGAAATTCATTTTAATTCGTTTTTATTTCTTTTTAATTTTTATTACATTTTCGTATATTAGCTTTGACTTTGCTTTAGTTGTATCCACTTTGAATTATTTGCTGTTTGTTTTCCGCCGTTTTCTTTTTTTTCGGTTCCCTGTCTCTCTGGCATTGTTCTCTGCGAGGCTTATATATGTATGTATGTATATATATGGTTGTGTAGCTGGACCGGACCCTGGACTCGACTGGCGACTCCACTCTGGGTCTCTGCGTTTTCTCGTTTTGTAGTTATTGTCCAACGTTGACTGTTTACGCCAAATGCACGCCGCGGAGTAGGAAATTAAAAATGGCGAAATAAAGTTAAATTTTTTATGGCTTGTGCAAATAAGTCACATGTGCCAGCCAGGACCAAAAGCGGCAGGACGATATGGAGGATGGCATATCTGTAGGAGCACCATCATCAGCAGCATCGCTTGTTAAGCAAGAAAATAATATTAGCATTAAGCGTTTGTCTCCGCGCCTCTGACAGTTGTGGCGCCATTCGCTATATATCCTTTTTTTTTTTTTAATTTTTTTCTTTTTGTCTTTTAGTTGGTTTTTTATTTATTTTACAAAATGGGCGACAAACTTGCCGTCACTTTGTGGGAGTTTTTTTCTATCTTTTTTTTTTAAGGACATCCAATTAAGCAGTTGAAAGTATTACATAGAAGCGAAAGATGGTAGTTGTTTGGTTTGGCTTTAAGGAAATAGATCAAAATTGCTGTTAATATTCAATTTAGTTTTTTTTAAGGCAATATGACACCTCAGGACTTTTGTTACGTATCCATTTGACAAACGATGCAATACGCGTATTGACTGAAGGCAGCTGTGTGGCACATCCTAGGCCAAAGCTAACAATGCCTACAGCCATAAGACGTCCTTGTGGAGTTCGCTCATATAAAGCTCCACCGGAATCGTATTGGCACGTATCTCTGCCCGGTGTATAGGTGCAGAAACTGTGTGATGGAAGACTGTGTAAAGCTCCACGACATTGTTGACTATCGATCACATCTAAAGTTGTCTTGAGCAAACGATGTGTTTGCGGACCTCCATACGAAGTGGTACCCCAACCGGCTGCAATTACTTGTTGACCCACCACGGGTAACTTTTTGCCATTTTGCGACGGTTGCAGCGGCAGGCAGGCGGGTCCAACATAACGACTCCAGGTAATGGGTTTGAGGGTTTTCAACAGGGCTATATCGTTTTTAAGCTGACCATTTGCCAGTTGATCAAATTGCTCGTGCACGATCAGGGATTGCAGATCATAGCGGCGGGTGAAGGGAGTCTCAAAGATGCTAGACAAATCATGTTCGCCCACCACAATCCTTAGCAGTTCGGCGTTTTTGGTCTCTGTACTTTGGAAACAGTGGGCAGCCGAGAGTAGGTAATGTTGATGAACTGCAAATAAGAGGACAAATTTGTTAACAAAACACTTATATATTCATATATTTAATAAAAAAACGATTACAAATGGTTTGTAGTTGGTTCCTAAAGGAAATGTTGCTGATGTTTTATATGTTTAATTAAAATATTTTCCGTTCGAAAAGTAGTAGAGGTAGAAAAGTTTTACAACAAATTTTAATTTTCTTTTTTTTCTCATCTTCCCACTATTTTTGTTATTGGTGTTGCCAAATGGCAACATAGGAGCTTTTTCTGGCAACGCTTGCAGTTTTATTTCTTCGCCCGTCACGTTTGTTTGCAAATTAATTATGCTTTTTTTTTGTGCGTGTCGGAATTGCCCTATGCCGCTTTAAAGTAACTTCGGTAGAAAGTTAAACAAATTTGCTTTCGATTCGTACTATAATTATTAAAATCCGTAAGGTAATTGTCGCGAACGAGATGAAAAATGTTTTGAATGAGAAAAAAAAACGAAAGGCAAAAAAGTTGATGGCGCAGCCAACTTCGCCTGTTATTTGCTTAACAAGGAAGAGAGAGAGAAAAAAAAGCAAAGGCGCGTGCGTGCGTTCGTGTTTGTATGTGTGATCGGTGTTCTAGTGTTGCAAAATATAAAATTTTTGTTTTTTTTTTTGTTTTTGTTTATGTGATAAACTTTGGTGTTTGTGTGAGTGAGAAAGTAACATTAGCGATTTATTTAAAAGAAAGGTAAGAAAGTCAATAATAATATTAAATAAGAATTTACAAAAGACATCAAATTAAAAATTAATTGTTAGGTGTGCTGCGTTGCTAAATATTTACCCAAAAGGAGACCAAAAAAAAAAATACGCCATATCAAGGAAATATTTTGTTAAAATTTGTTAGAAGAAAAGTAGAGTGGAGACAATTAAATTATGAAAGGTAAACGGTAAACTTTGCAATATACAAAATATAAGTAGGTACATACATATATAAAGTGATTTTAAATGGAATCTATAGTAAAAGCATTCGCAAATAAATTGTAATGCAATTACGAAGCAAAATTAAAAGACAATAGAAAATTGGATTGAAATATTTAGACAACCTAACTCGCATATCTAAAAAATTCTCAAAATTATAAATTTGTTATAATTTTCTACTCACTGATTGCTGCACCACAAAAGACCTTTCCCTGCTTCTTGGTCAAGACGCCAGCCATAGGTGGAAATTCATGGAGAGCAGCTTCATCATTTGTAGGACTTGCTATCCGATTAGGGACTGGCAAACTCCAGCCACAATCACAAATGGGCAGCAGGGCCTCCACCAGACAAGAGAAACGTCCACCACCAGCTCCACCAGGGCCACCAAAAGCCAAGTCAGTTGTTGGAGTAATAAAACCTGACACAATCTTGCCACGTTTTGCGGAAGTCTTTGAACTGCTGTGACTTGGCAATTGTTTTAGGTAAACTGTGTGACCATTGTTGTACCTTTCCACATCTTCAACTGAGTCATCAGTGTAGAGTAAGGAGGCCACATATGCCAGAGCATCGCTAACGCCCACATCCTGTAGCACGTGCAAGACCTCGTCACTAAGGTCCTCTTCCTCCTCCACAATTAAAGGAGCTTGTGTCGTTGTGGTGCTGGTAGTGGTGGTACCGGCCAGTTTATCCTTTAACTTTGGCAGTAGAGGCTTCTGTGGGCTTCGCTGGGATATGTAGGAAATCACAGCACGATTGAGAAAACTTTTGCGCTCAAATTTGCCGCTGCCACAAAAGTATTCGGATGTTGTCAACACCTCATTGCCCTCGGCATTGAAGTGGAACACTTCCTTTTGGCAGGTCAAATCCGTTGAGAGCTACGGGAAAAGAAAGTCACACGTGAAATGACAGTGAAGCTTCCACTTAAGAAACGTACCGTTTGTAATTTTAAATCACATTTAAATTGAACTAAATGATCGACGGGTGCTTCCACAGAGTAACGGCAAGAGGTTCCTGTCGGATATTGGCCTGGATAATAGGGCGAATTGATATATATCTTTTGACCCGCTTGCAACTTCACCTCATGATTACACTGCTCATAAACACCCACAACAAACATAACATTCCTTAAAAGGAATAATCTTAAAACAAAAAACCATCCAAAAACTTGCCGCATTACGTATTAAACCAAACGAAAGCTACGACGATCCGCAACGCACTGAAAGTGCCACGAAACTGGCAGCCTCTTAA
Organism: Drosophila neocordata; assembly: GCA_018903615.1. Lineage (NCBI taxonomy): Eukaryota > Metazoa > Arthropoda > Insecta > Diptera > Drosophilidae > Drosophila > Drosophila neocordata. The sequence continues at coordinate 807,492 of JAEIGI010000014.1, forward strand.
GAACGAATGGGAGAGTCATTAAATCATTGTGACTTGCGTCAGACACGCGACCCACGCAGCGTTCCTGTTCATATATACATACCAAAAATAAGTGTTAATTAGGGTCTTAACGAAAACGAAATTTCAAACCTGCCACACGAGAGAGACGCCACAGTTAATTGAAAGAAAGTGCAAGTGTGTCAGTCACTCAAAAATAATCTTCAAAAAACACCAAAAACTGGTTTCTGTTAACTGTTTTTTTTCGGAGACCGATAAGTGGCAAGTGCCAAATAAATGTATTATGGTAGGTTAGGGATAAATATTATTCGAAAGACCGAAGAAAAAAACAACATAAAATGTTGGTGAAAAAGAAAACTATTTAGTTCGTTTGGAAGTTTGTGTACAGGTTAGTTTTTAAGTGACCTTTCAAAGGTGCTAAAAGACCCAAAGGGGTAAAAATGCTGGTTTGTATGGGGTTCAATCGAAAACTTCTCATTTTTTTCATAAAAGTAATTTATCGAATTTATCTTTGCATTAATGCTTAAACCAGTTGTGAATTACAAGCAAATGGAAAAGGATTTCCTTGAGGCATGATTATACCGTTCTTTCTCCGATTAATTTTATTAAAATTGATTATTAAAATGATATTTATTCAAATTCTATGCAATTTCTTTAATTTTTAGTTATTCCCAAATCAATGAAGCAGTTCTTGTATACTTTTCTCCTTATGTTAACCCCTTTTTTAACTTGGCACTTTGATGCAGCCAAGTGGGTGTCAGATTGACGCCTTGCCTCAATGCGTAGTAACATCATTTGCCTGCCTCTCCTTGTATCAATCATGCATGGAAATGTTAACGCATCAGCGAAAGTCTATAGGCTTCCCCCTACCCATATCCTTGTTGTATTGCAATTAAAAGCAAATGTCAACTAATTAATCTCAGTTACAGGACGAGTATTTGTACGGGTATATATATATGGGTATGTATATAGCTTCCAGTCTCGACTATGGCCGATTGGCAATAAAAATGTTTGCCTTTGGTTTTTTGTTTTTTTCCTCCCCCGCGCTAGTCTCGTCAAAGTTGTATCTATCTTCTTTTCAGTTAAATAATTAAACGTTTGGCATAACATATGAAGCATGCTTTTAGGCTTAAAGGCAATACTCTATACAAATCTATGTATGTCTGTCTGTCTCTCTATGTGGTTGGTTTTTTGTTTGCATTTTTTATCCAGGTGGAGGATTTGTAGGAGTATGCATGTGTGTGGAGGAGGGAGGTAGGGTACATTTTTGTCTAACTGCAATTCTGACTGCGCCTCGTTTCGTCCTTTTGCCAAAGTCTAAGGATGGTTTTTTTTTGTTGCTTTTTGGCGCTGTTGCAATGTATTGACTGTTGCTGCCTCTGCTTTTTCTTCTTCGTTTTTTTGTTCCATTTCTCTGTTTGTTGTTGTTTTTAGTTTTTAGTACACGTTGCACGTCTGCTTTGGTCTGCGACTTGCAAGCTGCCCGCACTCTTCCCTTTCTCGTTTCCTGATGTATTCCTATAGCTGCCGCTGCTGTTGTTCAATTTACGTAAAACGCGCTCTCAACATCAACGTCAACTGCAGTCGGTGCAGTCGGAACTTGTGCTCGTGGGCGTGGGAATGAACGTGGTGGTATGCCTGGTGGCACTAATTGAAAAGCAGCTCCAACTACACCATCATCATCCACTAACAACACTAGGAGCCGAAACCGGAGCTGGGCCTAGCTGTTGTATCTAGGTTTAGAAGAGATGGAGGCCTTTCCTTTCCTTTTCTTTTTTTTTTTTCTACTCAAGTACAGTAAGCATATTTCATTCAATTATGACAAGAAAAATCTGAACAAATTGTTGGTTTAGCAGCCCGAAAAAGATTCTTTTATATCTGGATAGAAGTACATATCCGATACGAAAAGAATTACTAACTAGAACTTGCCTGATCGTCTAAGAGTAAGAAATAGTTCACGGTAAATAAAAAGTTTGAAAAGAAGTAAAGCCCCGATTTAGTAACAAGAGGGGTTATGGCTTGAAGGGTAACTAATAATGTTTATTTATAACATTCAATTATTATTAAATTTTTTTTACCAGTACAGTACTGATAGGAGTTTGTGATCTTAATGCCAATGCACACTGTAATAAGAAAAGTTAGATCCTGCACCATTTTAGACCTTCCTTGCTCCCGTTTGTTTTGGCATACTTTTGTGCTGCATTTGATTACAAAGGAAAGACAGGAAAAGTGGGAGGGGAAAAAGAGATGGAGCAATGCATCCAGCCGCCAGTTGTAATGTGCGCCTAAACATTTGCGTTTAGTTTTCGTTTTGCATTCGGAACGCAATTGCAATCGTCCTGCGACTTTGACTATTCATTAGCGTGTATGGGCATCAGCAACGATGAAAAAAAAAGATATATACATATATATGTATGTATGTGGATGAAGAAAAAAGGATTAGAAAAAAACTCTAACAAGCTCAAAAAGCAATTTACAAGAGGCTGGCTAAAAAATTGGCAAAAATATCGACGTGCACTGCTCATGCAATTGACGTTTCGAGTTGGCGTGGGTGGGATGGGCTCGGGTTGAATGTTCTTCTCTCTCTCTCTATTTTTAGAAGACTAGGTGGTATTGTGGCAATGGATGCGGAGACTAAGAGGGAGGGGAGCCAAAGCTGGCAGTTACATAAAACCACGCGTCGTACAAAAGCCGCCAAATCGCTGTTCACAAAGCCCTCCGCCCCCTATACGGCTAGGGAATGCAAAATACAAAATGGCGGCCAAAATTTATATATATATATATATATATATATATATATAGGTTTATGTATATATATTTCCCTATATACATACATATATGGTGTGTGCGTGGGTGTGTGCAAAAAATGCAGTTTCGCAAAACTATTCCCCATTTGTATTCGCCAAAAAGTGAAGTAGATAACGAAAAACACTTGGCATAGTGTTTGAGAGAATGCGATTCGTAGAAACTACTTACGATTATGAAGGTTTCCGTTTTGGAATACTATTAGTGTAAATCGATGTCTGTTTCATATCATTTTTAAATAAAGTTTTTATTTCTTAAATGAAAAGTCAAAAATGTATACATGTCTATGTTGAATTCAAATAGCTTTTGTGTCTTATTTTGAACTAGTTCATTAGAATCTAACGATTTCAGGATTGCCAATTTTTTCTGAAAGAAACGCCAAGAAGGATAAAACTTTCCCGATGTTTATCGCTGGAGTTCTTTAGCTATCAGCTGTTTGAGTATCATCTATTGATTTTTGTCAGACTTTGGAATCCACTAGTAATAAAACTAACCTTATTGTGTTTATATATATATTATATTATAGAAGTTCCCTAAAAGAAGGTTAACAGTATTCGTAAAGCGAAGTGTACATCTCAGTTTCTCACTTTCAATTCCATTTCTCTTTGAATTCGTAAATGGGAACAGTTTTATATTTTGTATATATTTATATTTTTGTTTGGTTTACCACATTTTTGTAGTTAGGTATTTTGTGGATATGTGTGTATATGTGTGTATTTCAGAAAATTAGCTATCGTATTCGATTTTTGTCTAGGTAGTAGGCCAATTAAGTCCATTGATATGAATTTCACTCAATTTTTTGCCATTTTACAAAAACACTGTGTAGATAGAACAACAGATTTATTTTTTGGTTGATTCCATACAAAATTTAAATTGTATTTTTTTCATCCCCCCCCTTCATTTTGTATTATTCTTACAACGGTTCAATAAAAGTTTAGTCGCATCCACAGATAAAGAAGCGTGAATTGATCATGTCTGCATTCCGAAATCTGGTTAATATGCAATATCTTCAGGTTCGCGAAAATGGGAACAGTCAGCTGCAACGAAGCCATGTTTATTTACCCCAACGTCGTCGTGAAAGGGAAATCCAGTTTAAAGGAGATGAAACAACCGTATTAAAACGTCCACCACGATTGCTGCTCAAGAATTTTCTATACACTCGGTATTTGGAAGAGCGTTCAAAATTGCCGGTGCCTAGAAATTTGGGTCGAAGGAAAATGACAGTCTCGCAATTGATACTTCAACCACATCGTACTCTGCTAGATGGTCGCAATCGATGGGCGGACTTCACGCAACCAATGATGAACACTGATAAATGTCAGACAATTGGCGATAATGTGCATCGGCGCGAGTGGGAGGTTGCAGAGCCTGAACTGGATGTGAATCGCCATTAAGGCAGCACATTTGAAGTATCTTCAGCAAGTGGAGTGACGAATAACTCGATAATCACTTGACGATCACTTGCTGTCTGTGTGTTCTCTGTAAGAGATTTGATCATTTCAATAATTAGTTTTTTCTTACCCACGTCACGCAATGTCGTTTATATACACTAACAATAAACTGTACCTAAAATTATAAGCAAACTAGAAGTAAAGTTTACTTTTAAGGAGCTATAAAATATGGTCGTCAACATGATCTTGATATTCCCTTTTAGCGAGGGTAAAAAATTTCGTAGAATAGAGCGAACTGCGGGGACAAAACAAGAAGAACGCATCTATAAACGATTTCATCTTCATTTTTATTAACTTTATTTTGCATTTGTCGTCTTCATTATTTTATTGCTACGTTGATTCTGATTTGAGTTTGTTTTTAGTTTGGTATTAATAAATATTTATGATTGAGATATGTTTACAAAATCCCAATAAGATCATAGAGCGCGTGTGTGTGTGTGTGTAGAAGGGGATTCTTGTGAGGGGTCTGTAATTTTGCTAGATATCATATGTACCATACACCATTCGTCTTCGAAAATCCAACCATCGATAACGTGGATTACGATATCGTATGGATAACTGCTCTTTGGCAAAGGAACGAGAGTTCCTAATTTGCATCTGTTCGGCCAAATGCTTGCGATAGTTTTTTACATAACAGCGCGGTGCATGATGATATTCGGGATTCGGTTCTCTTTGTGGGCATTTTGATCTGTGTGAATAATGTCTGCCAGAATCCTCAATGCCATAGCATCCTTTGTAATGAGAGTTCCGTGAACAAGAAGAGCCATTGGTAAAAATATTAAGATATTTCCAATAATTTAGACTGGCCGTGTTCATTTTTTTTTTGTATCGTTAATACGGGGGGATAAAGACAACGCGCAGAATATTTAAGTCCACGACAGAATAATTTAATTTATATTACACTCTAACCTACAACATATACGAAGGAGCTAATTCAAAGGCCGAAAATTACATAAATTTTTTTTTGTTTTAAGAGTTTTTTTTCATTTGCTTGTCATCTATGTAGAAAATATTGTATACTGACTGCTATAAGCAAAACAAATGGACAGATGCCAATGAAGGCCTACTAGGATTTTTGTTCAACATTTAAATCTATACCACTCGACCCATTCCAACAATTACAACGGTCACACAAAGCATAATTAAACAATTAAACAAAAATAAAGTAAAAACAATCTTCTTTTCTGCTTCTCTTACATCAAAGTCAAAGCCTAATTAGATTGACAAGTGCAGTGAAAATGCAAATAAAAAAAATACAAAAAAAGGACCAAATTGCAAATGTAGTACCTGAAAATTAGCCCTGGCTACGTTAAGAGCGAGCACCAAAGTCGTCATCGCCATTGTGAACTCAATCACTAGGACACTGTCGCTGTTTTGCCTAAGCTCTGGAAGAGGACACTCGACTGCATTTTTTTTTCAATACTCTTGCAAAAAGGGTATATTTGTTTTTGATAGAAGAAAATGAATGAAGCATTTCAGATAATATTATATAAATATCATACGATCAGCAGATCAGATAAGTTAAATTGGCCATTTGTTCTTTTATGTCTGTTTGTTCGTTTGTCTGAAAACAGGACTCTCAATTGTATAGCTATCAAAAAGTTTTATACTTTGTTTTCGGAACCTGTCAATTCGGATGACTATATCTTACAGCTCCCATATAAACGATCGGTCGAGAATATGGTTTAACATTAACAACTTTATTGCTTTTCAATGGGAAGTCACAAAAATCGGTGTTTGTGAGTTTTATATTCTGCCTAACATGTCTAACAAGTTTTAACAGATTCTGATGATTATATCATAAGGATATTATAGCAACGATCGGTGAAGGATATTGTTTTAGATCAATAACTTTGTGGGTTTAAAAGCATTTGGAATGAAATTTGAGATTTGTAAGATTTATATATTTAGATTTTACTACTTTTACAAACTTTTGCTTAAAATTTCTCCTTTATTATATATATATATATATATATATCAAAAATACCGCTTGCAAGGGTATACAAACTTCGTACAAAATTGATTATTCCCCATTTATTTTTTGTTTCCATTTCCCCCCATTGATTTTTTCTCTATATTATAAAATTTATGCTACTCTTGGCTGCTTTGTTACAGTCTCTGGCACTTCATTCTTCTGTTTTTTTTTTTTCATTTTTCCAAGCTTTTGTTGTCGAGTGTTCCTCCCTCATCATCCGTCCCCCTACATCCCCTCCCATAAAAGCAGCCTCCGAAAAGCCAAAAGAAAGGCTTGACAATAAAAATTATGAAGCATATTACTTGAGTGCCACTTGTATTCCTCTTTTCGTTTCTATCCTTTCTTTTTTGCCACTTTTTTTTTCTTTTTTGTATGTTTTGTATTTTTTATATTTTTCTTTTGCTTTTGTGTTTCGTTTTTGTTTTTTTTTTCTAAAGTATGTCGCTAGTTTTTGAAGAGCAAACTTGCGTGTTAAGTTAGCAAAAGCAAATGCAAAAGGGAAGAAAAAAAAGGGTTAAGAACTCTTTTGGATTATAATGAAGTGCAGTCAGTTGATGCGATTTGAGGCTAAGTGGGGCAAAAGGATAAAAGGGGATGCAAAATTGGTGACAAGAGTAAGTTGCAAGGAGTGTAAAAGACGCCAAAGTAAACTGGAAAACAAATTATATGATTTTTTTAACATATAATATTTTGTAATTGAAACAGTCTATAATGTCCTTTAGATTTGTCGATTAATTGAAGATAAATATAAAGCGAAGGGACCTAAGTTAGCTATTTGTAGCATCTCATATTATTTACTCTTGCTTTTCAAAAAGCAACCTTGCCCCTAGTTTTTATTTCTTAGTCTTTCGACCTAAAATATATATAATTATATTCAAGTTTGATTTGATTCTCAAAATGTTTTATGTACATGACAGAAATGTCGTTTGTATAATATTTCTTTAAGAGATGTTCCCAAGTTTCTAAACCACTTTGGAATCAGTGCAAGATTTATACATATGGTATATTTGCATGCTTTCTAATCTAAATAATACTTTTAGAAGTATTATCTAGATTATAATCCATTCAATTGCCTTTATGTTTTTTGTTTCGGCTTTAGATAACATATGTGCCGTAGATTAATTTACGCCGAAATTCCGTCCAACGATATTGATCCGTAAAGCATTGTTTATCCTTTTGGGTTGGATGTTTGCACAATACTTTTGAATATTTTTTTAACAAACGTCGTCGTTCATTCACATTGACCTTTGGCTCCAGTTTATACTCATCTTGCTGGTGGTGGTTACTATTATGTGGTTCGAGGCGATCTCTATTCATATATACCTCTGGCATAGTACGTCGCGACTCTGGATGTGGATTGGGTCGCATTACCTCCATGAACTGTGAGCGCAAACCAAAAGAACGCTTAGTGAACCATTGTAACCCCAAAATTCCAGTCGAATTGCGCCCAATCCATGTAGCTAATAATTTTGTGGGAGTCATGAATAAAATTGTTAAAAAAACAAACGAATCTATCAACAATTTTGAATTTCGATCAAATAAAAAAATGATTACTTAACTCTTGACATTTGTCAACTGAAAATTCATGGCTATTCTTTCAGTTTAGGCAATGACGTAAGTAGTTGATAAACGTATACCCATAATTTCGTAAAAAACGATATTTGATCCTATACCACCTTTCTATCTCCTGACTTTGGTTAGCTTTAAAAGACATTTGCCAATTTCTGATCAGTTTAAACTTTTAAAATATGTTCTTCAGATTTAGAAGTCGATGGTTTAGCAACTGTCATCGAAAGGTTATTGGTTTTTTTTATTATACAGAGTTATTAAAATTTTCCTATATAACATGCATACCAAATATGTTTTGTGTTATTTTAGTGTTGGCATTTCTCTCCTTTTCCGTACGCACTTTTAAACCTTTCTTGATTATCTATGTTTAATAAATTAATCAAACTTAGACTAGGGACATTATCCCCTAAAATGTTGATCGGCCATAGATCATGTTATGACGGAACTCGGCCCAACGACAACGATGACTATTATATGACGAATACGGTAGGCTAACTTTTTGGGATAGGGATTCATCTTTGGGTTCTGTTTTTTGGGCCGTGACACGTTTCAGTAGCTCATCATCGCATAAGAAACCCTTGAGATTTGCTGCATCGTCGTTGTCCTGTTTACCAAAGATCGTTTCCCGTATGGATTGAACTTCCGAGTCTGTATCGTCGTATTTCATTTGATTTTGGTTTTGGTCTTCGGAGATATTCTCACTTTTCACTGGACTAGATGACGTGTCTACCGCTTGAGCCTCTTCTGAGTCTGTGTATCCTTTCGTCTGTCCAATATTAACTACTGCTCCGACACTTTTATTGTTCTGATTGGAGTCTACTTCGCTCATTTTGGTCGTATACATCTCATCGTAATCGATATATTGCCGCCGTCTGGCCGCACTCTGAGCGGTCAAGATGTTGTTGCGACGTGTTGGTGCGACATACCTGTTGACTGAACTGCATGGGGTACGGTAGTAAGAGGATCGTCTGAGGCATCCAAATCGTTGCTCTGTAAATAGTTTTTGGCTGAACTGATGATACCGCATGCCGGCAAGACCGATTTGACTCAGATTGTTCACCGATCGCAGGTTCTTCGGTAGGACTGACATCTTGTTACTGCCTTTGGTACCTCCTCTTCACTCTCTGTTTACCCCCTTTTAAAATTAATGCAACAGTGACTTTTGCGTGTTTTCTTTTGTTTTTCTTTTTCGTGTACACTAAAAATTTTGCACTCTCTTGACCAAAATTATTGTGTTTTGTCTTAAATTCTGGCGAAAATACTTTTTTTTTTTTTTAAATTTTGATACGGTAAAATTCCTTTTGCAGCACTTTTCAGAAATCAAATCTTTTTTTTGTTGGTGTTCGTGTTGTGTTTTGCGGAAAGGGGCTGATAAAAAATTTAGATTGTATGCTTGTGAACGAAAATTTTGAAACTGAGAAATTTATTCGAGTGGCTCAACGATTCAGCAATTGCTGACATCTATTGTATGTGAGACTGACTGACAGCAAAGTCAAGAATGCCTTTGACTAAAAAATATCTACAATAAATTTCATCATTTATTTATTTATTTGAATTTGTCAAAGGAATTCAATTAGAATTCTCTAAAAACCAAATTAAACAACAAAAGCAAGTAATAAAATTCACAAAATTTATCAACATTTATTAATATTGCACATGCAGCGTAAGACGGTGTTCAGCATTGTGGTGGGGGGGAGGTTGAGGTGGTGGGATGTTTTAAAATTGTTCAACTAAAAGTTGGGGAAAATTTTAACGCAATTGTTGAAGATAGAACAAAAAGACAAGACGGCGACAACAAATTGAGTTAGTACACAATTACAACAACTATTATGTCGAGAATATGGCTGCATTTTGCAATAAATGCAAATGCAAATCCAACAACAAAGATCCAACAACAAATCAATTATAAGAACATAAAAAGGCAACAAGACTATTAAATACTCTTTAAGATCGAAAGATGGATTATGAAATATTTTCATACAAAAATGTTGAAAACATTTTCTAAAGGAGTGAAGGGCCGCTTAAACCAGTTGAGAATTATAGTTTATGGTCAAGACTTCTGATGAGAAGAAAGACTTGGACGCCTAAATGAAAAATTCTTTTAATTTTTATATAACTTTAACTGATTTACTTATTACCAGTTAGTTTATTTTAGTTTACGATAGAAATTGCTTTTATTTTGTAGATAATCGGTTACATTACATTACAATCTTTGACAACCCTAGAGAACCCTTCTACTTCTGTTTTTTTTTTTGCAGTAGTAGTAGTAGCTTTTTAAGTGGGCAAATTCTACGAAAAATGTTAAGCTTGCTGTGATTTAATGAAACAAGATAAACGTAGTTAAATTTTTTTTATCTTTTAGAGAGCACTGACTTCTATTGACGTAAGCTTTGCGTCACTTGTGTGCCACTTTCGATAATCCATCAGCTTTGATGGACCTGGTTTTCTACAATGGGATCAAAACTTTTGAAAAAATAACGAATTGAGGAATAAACATCACAAGACTGAATCCAAAAAGGTCGGAAATCAAAAGTTCATTATGATACCAAGTTTCTTGAACACAGTCACTTATACATCATTTGACTAACGCTCAACTATAGTATTAATTAAATGTTTCTTGTAGATTAGAAAGATTACAAATTTTTTTCAAAATATACATTTTTCTATTAAACAGAAACTACTGCCATTAGATTAACTTAAATTTTTTATATAGTTTTTTATATAGTGTATAAATCAGGGCAACAGAACTGGATGACATCTAAATAACTATTCCTTGAGGCTTTTAAAGGCCAAGAGATATAAGTGTGAAGCGGAGCTTAGCGGGGGGTGGGATGGATGAATGCGAAGAAAGTTGAGTGTTGTGCGTTGTTTAAATGTAGGCAAAAACATGTCACAGCGTTTTTAATTTAAATGCAAATTAAGGCCTTTGTCGAAAGCCTCAAAAAGCCTGCAGGGTGAAAAGAGAAGAAGAAGGAGGCCAAGTGCAAGAAAGTTGACTAAGGAATTGAATTGTGTATTAGATGCGTGTTATGTAAAAAGAGAGGGAATCACTGTTGAAGCTGTTGTTCCTGCTCCTCCTTTTCCAACACTTATCGTACACAAACTGAACCTCCCACAAAGCGCCAGAGCCAATTTAAATGTGATGTTATGCGTGTATTGACCCCAATGCCATAGGGTTGGCCACAGGCTCTACCATAGCTGATGACACCTATAAGAAACATGCGTTCACGTTGACGTAGTATCACTGGGCCACCGGAATCATATTGACATGAATCCTGACCCTGTCCGAGAGAGTCATAAGTGCATAATTGATTGGCTGCAATGCTAGAATTGAATTGTCTCCGACATGACGTAAGATCCATGGTTAGTTGAGTGGCCTTTTGCAGAGTATTGGATTTGGCAGCAGCAAATCCTAGTGTACCCCAGCCAGCAATATCCACGTTAAGAAAACTAAAAGAATCGTCCCTGGAAAAAAAATTTAAAAAACAAGGAAGATGTTTGTAACTCAGAGGAGAAAGCGTTTTCCCTCACATGTACGTCTGTCTGTTTCTATGCTTCATTAAGATATTAGTTTTAAAGCTACAAGTATGAAAATCGGCATATAAGCTCATTGGGCATATAGGTTAGTCAAGTTTATAAATTGGTCCGATTCGACTACTCTAAGATATAGAAACCATAGATGCGATTGGTTGGCCTAAAATTTTTTTGAGTCTGAATTATTTTTAGTAAGTTTTTTACTTACGATTGTCTGATGGGCAAACAAATGGGTGCCACGCCTCTAGACCATTCAATGCGACGCACTGTCTGCAATAAAGCAATATCATTGAAATCTCCCGAACTTGTTACCGTATAACCAGGATGATTAAAAATACTGCGTATGGCATATTGAGAGGCAAATATTGATTCAGTTCCTGAAAAAAACAATATTAATGACTTAATCTTTTTACAAAATTAATAGACTCACCAATACTAAGATCATGTTCACCCACCAAGGCTAACAAACGACTTGCTAATGGTTGTCGAACGGTGCAATGGGCAGCCGTTACGATATAACGATCACTTACTATACTGCCACCACAAAAGATGGGCAATCTAGAGGTAGTATCACGTAAACCGACCATAGAAGGAAATTCATGTTTACCAGCTTCACGGCCATTGGCAATTCGTGTGGGTGAGGACCAACCACAATTGCATGGCACTGGTCTAGCCACAGCCTGACAACTGATTCTGGCCCTTTGTTGACTTTGCGGACTCGTTGAATAAAAGGCCACGGCTATAGATTGAAAATTTGAAGTTCTCGTTAACAAACCCATGCGGCAATAACGTTCACTATCTCGAAATTGCAAATCGCCATCCAAGGAAATGAAAAGAAAAACCGAATTGCATGAATCAGGATACTTGAAAAAGGATAAAGTATGATTAAGTTGGAGTCGTGATGTTTAATAATGGAAGGACTTACCAATTCAAAGCGGCAATTTAGTTGTATAACATGATTAGCTGGTGCATTTACACGATACCGACAATTGCCTCCAGGCGGAAAACTTCCAGGATAATTCAAGCTGGTTATATTAACAGCTTGATTCGATTGTAAATCATATTGCCTAGTGCATTGTTGGGCAACAATTTGTTGGACTGCCAGTAAAATGAGTAAGAAAATTAAATTATCTTGCTTCATGGTTGAAAGAATATCTTAATGTGGAAAATTTCATATAAATATTTCTTTTATATGCAGTCAAAATATGTAAAATTTATATTTATATAGTAAATAATTGATAAGGAATTAAAAAAAATTATTCAAGTGAAGGCCTTTGCTGATCATGTGCTACTTTTTCGCTCTTTTTGTTGATTTGATCTTGAATTGATTTTTTTTTTTTAATAGGGCACAAAATGAGTTATTTAGACACCCTGTATAATTCTTGACTGGCAACACCATTCGATATGCAGTTTATATATATCTGAGCAGAACATTGTGAGAGGGGAACTTCGTTACAGGTACTTTATCTCTTTACAGTAAAACGTCGTTATTATGACCACTTGTTTTTATTAACTGTATGAAAGTGAACTAAAATTCTATTAGGCTTTTTTTTTGTATCTTAGAAATGATGGAATCAGGAGAAACCTGTGACTATTCCCAAATTTTCATTAGGAAAAATCACAAAATGATCATTGCAAACAAATAGAAAGGATCTCAAATAGTTGGGTAGCTCAGGTAGGAGTTGGGATTCTGAAAAAATAAGGTAACGGCTGGCACACAGGATTACAAATGAACGAGTAAGAACATCTCAGCTTTATCTTTAAATAAATTAAAACAAATGCAATAATATTTTGCTTGAAAGTGTTTTTATTTGCCTTACATGCTAACAGGACAATTGGAATTACCAATCTTTTGACGTAGCCAATTGATATAACTGGTTATCCTTGTATTGACACCCATGGGATTTGCCGTTTCTGCACAACTTTTGCCAAAGCTAATAACGCCCAACAAAAATTGTTTCGATAGACGATAAATAACCGGGCCACCAGAATCATATTGACATGAGTCACGACCATTGCTAGAATAATCATATGTGCACATTTGACCAGCATTAATTTGGGCAACACCATTGTAAACAGTCTGACAATCGGCATTGGCCACCACCATCAGATTGATCTTTTGTAGAGTTGGTGAAGTTGGACCGGCAAAGAAGAGAGTGCCCCAGCCTATGACATCCACAGTGTCATACTCAAAGGCATTGGTTCTATATATAGAAAACCAAATAAGAAATTGTACTTGAAGAATAAAAAAATAAACAACGAAACTTACGTTCCAACTGGTGGTAAGCAAATTGGACCAACGCCACGTGACCAGGGTATATTGCTAACGGTAACTAAAACGGCTATATCATTAATTACCGTTGGATTACCCTGATATTGCTCATGGACTATAAATTGTTGTATGCTAATTTGCTGATAATAACGTGAACTGGCAGCTGATATTAAGATTGATTAAGATATATAAACAAATTATTAATTTATATTTAAAATATACTTAAAACTTACGATTCTGCAAACTATTTGTGCCAGCAATTGCCACAACATTTGTTGGCTGTTTATTCACTGTACAATGGGCGGCTGTGGTAATATAACGATGAGAAACTGCCAGAGAAAGAGAGAGAGCAAAATGAAGAAAATTCCCAACCGAAGAACAAAAAGAAGCATCAATTTATACCTATAGCACCTCCACAAAAGGACTCCTGATTGTTGGCTGTAATATCCTTGAGAGCCACCACACTAGGGTATTCATTAACTGCAGCTTGTTGGCCATTGGCTATACGCTGAGTGGCCGACCAACCGCAATTGCAATTTTGCTTTATCACATTCAATGTACACTTGAAATTTCCCCCTTGGCTACCCGTTGAGATATAGGCAAAGACCACATCCCGGAATAGAGATTCCCTTGTGAATGTGCCACTGCCACAGAAATTTTCAGCACTACGCATTAACAAATCTCCCTCAGTGTCTAGCCAGAAATTATCTGTGGTACATGCACCATTATTCTAAAACAAAAGACAAAAAAAAGAATCTGCATAACACTATCAATCCTATTCCTTTTGCCTTCTTCTTACCGTAGGCAAACTGATCGTGCATTGTGCTTCTATATAATAATCCAAAGGGGCGGTAAATTTATAACGACAAGAAGAGCCAGATGGATAATTTTGTGGATAATATGGTGATTCTACATAAGAAACACCCGGCGCTAGGGTATAAGCATTATCGCAACCTTCAAAGTAGCCCCAAGTACCAACTGTGAAGGAACTCAAAAAGATTAGTAAATAAACGCGGTTAAACATGGTTCGTCTCGTTTGTGTGGGCCGCGACACTCAACTGTTTAACAATTTTAATGTCACTGTCAAGTAATACAAAATGATAAAAAAATAAAAAAAAAAAAAATTTCAAATCCAAAGCTAAATAACACTTGATAAAATATTAAGTATACGCCATGCGTCTCCCTCTTTCTTTTTCTCTCTCTTTTAAATTATTTTCCAATACTGACACTTGTGCAAACATTAAGATATAACGGAAAATGCGATTAGTTGACCTTCTGTATTGAAAATGCATACACAATTTGTAAGCTTGGTAAATTGATAAAAAACTTTTCAATTAGCATTTACTATCCACCTAGGCTGATAAACTTGGCTAATAGCATTTTAGGTCATTGGTATTTGGTATTCGTTTGGGGGTTTTTAACAGCTGCTACTACTTTTTGCTACTGTTGGCTTAAACAGAGATAAGCCAAGCACACCGAAACAGCAAATAAACAATTTCTGTTTACAATGAGTTTTAATTAGAAGAGGAAATAAAACTAACTAAAATCTGTTTAAATAAAATTCAACAATAAAAGAAATTTATAATTATATTTTTGTTTCTTATAAAAGCAGCTTATATAATTATATTATTCTTATCAACTTGATGAGCAAAACAAAAACGTTGAATTTATGCAAAAAAACCGGCAAAAATTTGTTGCATTTATATTTCATTAAATAAAAAATTATACCAAGCTCAATATTTTCGTAAATTTATAACAAAGGAAAATTTCGTTATTTTACATACTTTGATATTAAAACTTTATTTGAAATAAAATCAGTTCTCTTGTTGATATTTCATTAACTTTTTACATATGTTGACATATTCTCACTTACTTTTCCCATAGAGTATATCTATTTTTAGAGGAAATTTGGCGTGCCTATAAAAGTTTTGGCGATAATATGAAATATGTTAACAATTAAAATTGGTTTTAGAAGACAAAGAGTTGTTAAAATAATTCAAATTGACTTCTTAGTCTTGGCCCATGATGATCATGGTCAAGGGATCCTGGTAGGCGGTAAACAGCTTCGTATGCCTGAGTTTCCTTGAGCGGCAGTTTGAGCGAGTGAGATCAGCAAAGTTATAGTGGAATCATTAGTCCACTGGGTCATACCTCAAGGATAAAACTAAACTAATAAAAACATCTTCAAAATCATTTCATTGTGAAATTTTGAATGTCTAAGAAACTATCACCTGAGTGTAGCTTAACTTCAAATAATCAGATTTCAATAATTTTAATTAATTTACTAAAATTAAATAAATTGTTTCTTTGGAAGGGTATAAAAACTGTTGTATAACCAAACAAATGCCGTTACATGACCATATTTATCTTGTGACACACAACAAAAAAAAAAAAAAAAAAGAGAATCTTTTTAAAAATACAATGTAAATGTGGGTAAAATTTTTATATAACATCCATTAGCATAAGGCAATTAATAATTTAATGGCAAGTGGAAAATCAACGAAAATTATTATTTTTCCCTGGCCAAACTATTTCTGCCTATGCCACTTTTAAATGGAGTCTAAAAGTATGCAATGGTTTTGGCCCCAGAACCGTGTAATTATAATATCCCCTTTCTCTTCGCTATCTCTTTTTCTATCCCTCTCATTCTCTCTATGTGTGTTTTGCTTTTCATCTTTTTCTATCTGCCATGCACTGTTTCGCTTTTTACATAACATGGCTATGTCTATATTTTCTAGTATGATTTTTTGTGTCAGTCGAATTTTCTTTTTTGCTTTTCGTTCTCTTTTTTTTTATGTTTTTTGCCAGGCCCGCACATTTGCATTTTCCACTAATTTGACTTTTGTATTGTTGTGGTCAACCTCTACTCCACATAACCCCCCTTCCACCACTTCAGCCACACCCACTCAGCCTTTCTCTGTTGCAGTCCATTGCAGGTTTTTATGTATTAGAGAGTTTTGTGTGTGTGTGTATTTGTATGCCTTTTTTCATGTCGTTTTGCTTTCCACCAATCGCATTCCCTCTATGTTCCGTTTATATGTATGTATGTATTTGTGGGTGGGCTACGCACTTTTTGACTTTTCGTTTGTCAAGGGAGTTTGGGACGTTGAATGGAGGACGGGGGAGAAATGCGTTTTCATGCATTGGTTGGCCAGGTCCCTGACCGAGTCCCAACCCGAGGTTGAGGCTTACTACTCTTTCTCTCTGTCTCTCTTTTTCTCTGTCATTCTCTCTGCGTTTTTATATATGTATGTGTATATAGAGTAATATGCTTTAGTGTGTGTGTGTGTGAGTGGGAAACTGCATTTCCCCGAGCTTGTCATTTGATGTGGCTGTGACTCTGTGGCCATATCATTAATTGCCGCTAGGCTGCAAAAAAAAAAAATAGAGACCCACACAAATTAGTGGGCAAAAATGGCCAAAAGGTAAAAGGAGAAGATAACAAAAACAAACTACTAAATGAAAGGGATGTGGCATAGCTAGCAAAATAGAGGCATAAAATGATATACTATACAAGGATGAGAAAGATGAGAATGAAACTATTCGCTTTTTTTTGTTGGCAAATCAATAAATATGTACTAACTGTGCGTTTTTCTTTGAAAACTATTGTAATTCTTTAGATTTTTAATATAGAGTTTTCAGTAAAGGTTTTACTAACAGGCTATTCGGAGTTTCGGAAATCAAAGCAAGTAGTTAGCATAGTAAATGACTATTTTAACAATACTAAAACACCATTACTCTAGTTCACAATAACTATTTCATTCCTGTTTTAATTTCATTAGTAGGTATTGCAACTTTTTTATTATGTTTTCTTCTTTGTTAAGACTTGTTCCTGATCCATTCTTTTTCAATAACTCTTTGTTTTTTTCGATTTTTTTCTTTATTATTGATTCTATTCTTGTTTCTTTTGCTTTTTCAGTTCTTTCCCCTGTTCCCATTGCTTTTACAGTTCCTCAAATCCTAATTTTTGTTTCTTCTTCTGTTCCTGTTCATATCTGTATTTTCATATTCCTATTTTTGTGCCTATTCCAGTTCCTACTCATGTACATGCTTCTGTTCCAATACCAATTCTATTTCTATTCCCATTTCTATTTCTGCTTCTAATTGTGTTCCCATTTATGTTCTTATTTCAGTTGCTTTGTCATTTCATTTCATTCCTGTTCGAATTCTGTATGATTGATCATTTCGATATATATCTTCAAATTTGATTTGTTCATTCTTAGTAAAACGTATTGCTTTATTAAGAAACATTCGGTTTTCAGCTCTAAAGATCTATCCATATAAAAAATAACTTACTGTATAAAAAATCCTTAACAAAAATCAGAGCATTTTGACAATAGCACTTGTAGATAAAATTTAAGATCACAATATGCAAATGTATTTCAATTTTCAATTTGAATTGTACACAAATGTTGATTAAAGTGTATTATCTGTCTGAAATTCTCCATTCGTATTTTTTTCTACTTTCAAATTGTTGACTCAATAATCCACAAACTGTAATTGCAGTTGGCAACCCCCCGGGGACCATAATCCCATAAATCGATCCAACCATCAGGAGGCTCACAATTCTATATCAATGTTGTTTTTTTTTTTCCAATCTATCTCTCATCCTCCCTCTCACTTGCGCCTACTTGTTTTACCCACCTTTATCTATATTCTAGAGCTGCCTATTTCACTTACCAGTGTATATGTTCCTTTCGACATCGTGTCTACCCACCAGCAGTTTGGTGAGTTTATCAAGCCAGGAGAAGAGGCATATTCAATTTGCCCGGCACCTTCAATCACAATAAATCCATACAAATTTCCGTTTGGGCTCGAAATGCAAACTAAGCAAATTTTAATTAATGAAAAATTGCTATTAAAAAACAAAAAAAAAAAACAACATAAAAAAAAAACAAAATGAAAAGCAAGAAATAGAGGAAGAGATACACCAGGAAAAACTAAAACCAATTCAGGGGCAAAAAAATGCAATCAAAATGCTGGGAGAAGTTTCTCCTTCAACCCCCTCTCATACTTCCTCCTATAACCAACTAGAATGGTAAATGCATAAAAACAACGCACAGAAAAATACTAAATACATATGTAAAAGGGCCACACAGTATATGTGTGTGTGTATAGGGATGGAGGGAGGATGATGTGGAAATAGGCGTTATCTAAGCCAACTGCCTGGTTCTCTGTCTCAGCTGACTGCGCTGTCGACTTCAGCGATTAACATAAACACGCAAAAACATTAACACAGCCTCTCAGTCTCAGCCAACGGCAACGCAGTTAGAAAATAAATGCTATGCCAAGGGGTAGTACAAGAGGGGGAGGGGGGAGGTGGTAGAGCAAAAATATTCGTATGCACAAAAAAAAATAGAAGAAAATTGTTCATACATAGATAACGTGGCGTATGTGTAATGTGCGAAAGAGATGGATAGATCGATATGGCGGCATGGTTGGTAGTGGGTCGGCCTCAGTGTAGTGGCCTCTCATTCTGCCACGCTCATTACACTCATTTCGCCTTAGTTTTTGGGGGCTGGGCGCGCATAGGCAATTTTCCACATTTTCCACACACACACTACCACACACATGAGCTGAGAAAAATGTGTTCTCTGCCAACGACCGCACCCAAACCCAATCACAAAAACGCGTTAATAAGAGGAAAACGTGGCGCAAAAAACTATACACAGACACACACACACACACACACAAATACACATTGCATACTATAGTATAGAGTACAGAGAGCGCCTCCTCCTTCACCACCATGCCGTTCTTCTCCCTCCTCTTATTGCTGTTGCATACCCAACACCCATTCCTAGCTCTGGCCATGGCCAGCCAATCGCAGAATTTGTTTACGAAAAGCAACACAAAGCAAAATGTATTCTCTCATTTCACAAATTTTTCCCAGCATCTCACATGCTCTCTCTTTTTCTCTCCTGCTCTTCCTCACACATACTCACTCACTCACTGGCTCTCCCTCGTCAACTCTCGCTCTCTATCTCTCTCTCTCGCGTCGCACATTTTTTTTCCACTGTTGCTCATTTTTGTGCGGGAAATTGTAGAAAAAGCCAACAAGGAGAAAAAAAGGAGCCACGTGCAAGCAACGTTGACTGCGAAAGAGAACAACATTAGAGCTGAGCGGCTGTTGTGGTAAGAGGAATTTCGACTCTCTTAGCTTGCTATGCCTGCTCTTTCAATGGGGGGGCCTTCGTTGAGTTTGGCTTTTCGTTTGGGTTCTACACGTTGGGCGTGGGGTAAAGGGAACAAGTGTTTGATGGCAGGCTGAACGAGTAAATGCATTTGGTTGGTTAGGCATTGAGAACGGGTTTTTTTTTTGTCAAGCGTTTGACTTAGTTTTTTTTTTCCTGCATCTTTAATTAGTTAATATTACACTTGATTAGATTTTCAGTTGATCTTAATTACATTTTTTAGAATAAATTTAAAGTTAGTTCCTATCAAATTTCATTACACAGATTTTAATCAAACTGAACATGAATACTATCAGTAAAATAGATAAATCAGCATCTATATGTAACTGAGATTAAGTTAGCACTAAGCTATTAAATAATGTTTGTTTAAAAGTAATCTACGTTTCCTTCATTGATATAGAAATTGCTCTAAAAAGTTAATCAAGTTACATTAATTAAGGCATTGCCATTAATCAATCAAAAACAAGGTGATCAGTTAGTTGATTGATCTTCGATAAATGATTAAAAATAATTGAAGTACAATATAAAATGACCAATATAGAGCTTAAATCGATGTTCCATATGTTGTCGCATGGATAACACATTGGATAAATGCTTCAAAGGAAAAAACCCTAATAAGGTTCCAATTAACTTATCTTATATTGAATAGTTTCTTAGTGCTATAGGTTTATTTGCTGGAAAGTCAATTTTTTTGACCTGATATTAATACACTTTTCAATAAAAAAACTGTTAAAATGTTTATAGAAGTGAAATAAAGCAAACATTTTTATTAAGATTTTATAAAGGTTTTTTCTATGAAAACTAACTATATACTTGATATATAACTTTTTGAAATTGGTTTAAATATTAATTGATTAAAAAAAATAATTGTATTGCTGGAAAGAAACGTATATGTTATATATTCACAGTGAGTACGATTTTCGAATATATTTTACTTTATGTTAACAAAGCAAATAAAAGAAATTTTTATTTCCTACTTCTTGCGCAATTACAAAGTATCCACGATTGAAAAATCAATAAAAACACATATATTTTGACCACAAAATAAAAATATTTAATTTTTATTTTTATAAATAATAGTAAATTAAGTTCTATAGATAAAGATCAGTCCTTAAGATCTATAATGATCAGAACTGAGCATTAATAGATTGGTGTTGGTTTTTTCTATTTCTATTTTTTAATAATTTTCTTCAATTCTTTTATACAATATACAAAAACAAAAACCTATATTGTCATTTGTAACCTTTAGGTATCTAAAAGTAAAGAAATTTATGCTGATTCATGGTAAAGTCATATAGATGTAATACATAAAAAGGAAAATAAATAGAAAAGAAAAACCCTTTCTAACATTTTGTCAGCCATTCAACCTCCTACAGCACTCCCCTTCAAAAAAAACTTCATTAAGTTTCTTCAGGCAAAATATATAGAAAATAACCCAAAAATAATGATAAAAATAAACCCTAAAAATAGCAACCCCCCCCCCCCAAAAGTTCTCAAATAATGAAGAACAATAAATGCCTATACATATATTTTATAGGACAATGAGACAGAAGAAATTCTATTAACTAATAATCGATTATAATGCTTATGACCTGCGTGCCAAGGTGTAAGTAAGTAGTTGTATTACTTAACTAAACCATGGACACAAAGGCAAGGAAAGGGGGCAGACGAAGACCGAAGGATAAACAAAACGCAAACAAAACGCATTAAATGTTAATGTCCACTAATTGTGTAATTTGGTGTCGCATTTGATGTCATTTGCAGAGACATAACAATAGACATAACCACCAAGTGGGTGGGGAGAGCGAGCAGCGAGCAGCGAGGTGGTAGGAGGAAAATTGACTCTAATGAATATTCAGCAGAGACGAAAGGAGGAACAGGGCTAAACGCTAATGAAGTAATTACAACAATTAATTTAATTATAAATTAACCTATTGTCCTTGTTGTTGTTGGTGTTTGGCATTCGTGACATTTATGGGCGCTTGAAAGGGAAATAAGCAAAGGAGTACAGGAAATTGTTACCACAGTTTGCTTTGTCAACATGTTTACAAAGGACAATGAAGGACAGTCACTGTTGTCCTTCTTCCGTTGTATTTTTTTATTTTGTTTTTTTGTTATTTTCATTTTTCTTTTAAAGGTTTCAAAGTTTGTTGTTAAAATTATAGAAATATGTAAGAAAAATTAAATTTTATTATTATTTTTAATTATTTGTTAACGTATTGTGCACTTCATTAAGAACATATTGAAAAGTCGAAAGGTAGAAAATTTAGAGGACTACTAACGAAGTTTTTATACCCTAACCAAGAATTAAAGTCTTTACTGTTTGTTATTCTATAATTAACGGGACTTCTTTAACTTTGGTCTTTATGTAGATCAATTATTCTATATTTGTTCTACCTCTTTTTTGACTTACTATATATCCTTTTGTTATATAGTTAAAGGGTTTAAGAAAACATCAACAGTGATTTATCCTTGAATAGTTAATTATTTATACAATCTCAGGAATGCAGACCATCTCTCATTGACTATAAATTTTCTTTTCTTAATGGAATTTAAAATAAAAGTACCCCATAATTAAAAAGTGTATTAAAATACGTGGCAAATGCACTTTGCACTTTTTATCATCAATGCAATAATTTACACATTATCAACAAACAGAGAGAGCCCTCTCCTTTAGCTCATTTTCAGTAATTTTCAATAAACTCTACAGGCTATCAACTGTCTGCCATCTCTCTGTTATATGGCTATAAAGGCGTAGGCGGGGGGTTGTGGCATATGCCATTATGCATTTGGATAATAATTTTAATTTTAATTGGCTTATTTAATATTTCAATTAAGTGCGGAAAACGTAACCAGAAACCAAAACCAAAGCTCACCGACTCCAACCGAAATCCAAAAACCAACTTGACAAGGTGTGAACATGTGCAAATATATGTTTATATATATATATATATATATATATATATATAAATATATATGTTTCTGTATGGCAAAAACATTTGAAGCGTGCATCGAGTGGCAGAAAGGTAGAGTGATAGAGAGAGGGAGCGAGAGTGCGAGGGTAGGTGGCAATTGCTGTAGGGTAACGGGAAATGTTCGATTTTCATATGCGTGTGAGCTAATGAGTGCTTCAGGCACTATGCGTATGTGTGTGTCTATGTGTGTTCGTATGCGTGTGTATATTTATTTTGTGGTATAAAGTTAACGCGGTTACACGCGGCGTATGCGTAATATGTACAAATATTTCATGTTTTTGCAGTCAACTTTATATATTTTCATATAGAAATTTTCAAGCTTTAAAATCATTATAGTAAATAAAATGATTCATATTTAAGTGCAGGTATATCATATAGCCATTTATGTAAAGGATTCACTTTCCGCTTAATTGGATGTGAAAGTCATTTAGATTGCTTGAGAATTTTGCGATTGTTAAGTGTTAGGTTCTGATAAAAGTGAAATACTCTTTTGTTAGAATTCAAAATAAAAAAATGTTACATTTTCTTTCGATTCTAAAAGATAAAAGGTCTTTCAACCCAAAATACTTGAGTTAGATTACAGATTACTTCTTGCATCTCAGCTGACTGACCAATTAAATCTGGCTTGTTAGAGATCACGCTGTTTGAAAGAATTCCTTAGTACAAAAACCGATATCTAGTATAAGAAAGTCTTACCTTAGGGTTCTGTCAAGAACACTATGCATTGTATCTCTAAGGATAGTGCGAGAATCTCCTTAGGTTCAAAGATTGAATCCCATATAGGAAAATTGTCGTTGCGATACTGTTTTTCTTTGTTCCCAAGAATTTGTGATAGTGAAATCCTCGTGAAAGCCCATTAATAGTCAGATTACGGAAAGATTTTTTACTTAGGAATAAACAACAAAAAACTTCATAAAAAACCTCTGCCTTTAACGTAACTTGCTGTGGGCTATTTCAAAACCTTACTAGAACTAGTTGAGAATTATAACTAAGTGAAAAGAAACAAAGCTAGCAATACCAGAGAGATCATCGACTACTATGTATGTTAATATAAAAAACATTGCTCTTGCAGTGTCTGAATGCAGAAGTAATAGGTATTTGTATGTTTTAGTTTTTATATATTTTATAAAAAATTAAATTGTAATATTATATATTGCCAGCATCATTGTTTAATTGTCTAACAAGTATTGAAACTCATCCTCTCACTTATGGCCTTAAGGCAGATGGCAAAATCTTGTTCGTTCTTGCAATATTTGAAGTAGTTTTTCCCTTTTACCACCTCCCTTCTTCCCTTTGGTGTGACGTTGACTTCTTACCTAATGATTTTCGCCTTTTGCCAGTTGAGAGTTGTACGAGGAAAAGTTTTCCCGGACACGATGTTGGCTGACTGTCTTGGCTGCTTTTGTGGTTTTTCCAACATTCTGAGACTCGCGACCAGCTACTGTGCAATTATTTAATGAAGTTATAAAATCAGGTATGAATATGTCTGCATATACATATATAGATATATGTACATACATATATAGGATGAAGAAACTTATGCCACACATATGCATGTGTATGTAAGCCAGGTTCCTAGTCTTAGGTCCTGGGCCTGACTTTTGTTGTAATTTGATTTTTGGTTTGTTGGCTTTTTGTTTGACTTGCTGCAAAATTATGGCAAGAAAGGGCAGGGAGGAGGGAGACTATGAACAACTTGTGCTGCGGAATTCAATTAAGAAATGTCAAAATTTTATTGAACATATATAGAGCTGTTGGGTTGAGCCCTTAAAATACTCATACATATCAAATACAATTCCAGCATTAATTTAGATACCGCCAATAACCTTTGCGCACTTTTACTGCATCAATTTTCATTAAAACGAGCAAGCGGGAAAAGTCCAGATGAAAATCATGTGCGACAGTAGAAAAGTTGGGCAGCGCGAAAAAAAACCAAAAAACAACGAGAATTTTTGTTAGAAAACCGTAAGCGGAAATGAATCCCATGTGCATAAATACGTATAAATCCAAAAATAAATTGAATTAAAAAAGGCGAGAGACAACAAAAAATAACCAAAAACAAAAAAACATTGCTAAAAAAGCCGGGTGTAAAATAAAAAAAATAGCACGAAAAAGTAACTGAAACCCAAGCCAGTTTTCGCAATTTTTTGGAGTGAGCATAATAAATTCGAGCATCAGACTTTGTTTGGCTTAGTCAATGGTCCACGAAAAAACGACGAGTAGTAGCGACACACAACAGCGAAAAAAAAAAAAAACAGAAGAAAAATGCAAAAGGAGGAGGAGGAGGAGAAATGAAAATGAGTCGGAGTAGAAGAAGAAGCCATCTAAATGGCAGGAAAATCGCGAATTTATTATAGAAGCAAATGATTTTTAAATAACTTTGTCTGGCTTTAAAATTTATAGTAGTCAAGAAATATTAACACTGTTATTTTTTTTCTTTTTCTTGTTATTTGAAACTGAAATAACGAGGGTTGTTTGGTTAGTTAGCATATTAATAAAACAGTCTGTACATATATTAACAATGTCATTGAAAATAATACAGAACTTTGCTTAAATATCAACTGAGTTTTCATATTGTTAAGTTGATCTTGAGGTTTGATAGGGATATCCCACTATACTAAGTATTAAGATCGTATTGAGTCTATCTAGAAACAGTTTTTGGTATTACTTCCTTGGAAGAACCCTTTCAATGCTAACTATAATGATTCTTAATTCTTAAAATAATAATTCGAATATACTTTTTAGGTTGTCTTAAATATTTCAATAAATTAAAAATTCTTGGATCACATATTAAATGTTTTTAGATGAGGACAGGAAAAAGTATCGATCAGTACAGTTGAAAACGTTTTAATTGTGATTTAAAAATGATTCTTTAAGGATCTTTTTATACTATCCCACGAGAGTAATCTAACCCTCTTTCTACTCCCTGTCATTAATTGCGATAGTTTTAAAGACACCTTTTCCTTATTATTTCTTAAACCAATAGAGCCTAAACAGTAAGAAAACGGTGAAATTCGATGTTAACATCGAAAACTTTTAATGATGAATGTTACAGATGATCGAAATTCAGTTCGGAGAGTGTGTGGAAAAGATATCGATCTACTATTCCAAAATATTTGTATACTCTTTCTCAGGGAAATTGCTTTCAATGCAACAGCGAATGAAGGCTGAAAAATCCAGCATGATGATGGTTTTGAACTCATCAAAAGATTTCCCTTTACATATAGTAAATTCCCAATTCTTCTGGATTCCATTAAGTTATAAAACCAAAAATTAAAACCAGTATAATAAAATCTTATAGCCAAATTTGTTAAACCTTTTTTTTAGCAAGCTAAACTTGGTGTTGCTGTTCGCTCTTTGGGAAACAAAAAAGAAGTCATTTATCTTATTTTGTCAAAAAGTTGTCATCGCCAAAGGAACAAAAAAAAAAAAGCACAGAAAGGAGAGGGAACAGGAGAAGAGAAAGATATATACACATTTATATATATATATATATAGAAAAAAAGGTTCTCTGACTAAGCACTCTTGGTGTCTGGCTTTCTGGTATTTGTTCCCCTTCCCAACACTGTTTCCATTTCCTGCTTTTGGTTTTTCGTGTGTCTGTGTGCTTTGTTGACAGCAATTGTCACAATTACAAGTTGATATGTCCTGCTGCCAGCTGCTTGGTGGCAGCGTGTCCTTCGCCTTTACTCCTCGCCTCGCTAAGTCAACTGATTTAAGTGATATTTATGCCAGACTACAACGACGACGACGATGACGACGCGGCAAACGTTCAATGGAGCAAGTGATAAGCGTCGCTTGACTGACAACTGACCAGATCTAAGAGTGTGTGTGTATGTGAGACAGAGACAGAAAGTATGAGAGAAAGTGTGAGTTTCTATGTCCTCTCACTGATTAATGGCTGATGTGCTGTTACTGCCTGCATCCAAAGGATACGGATAAGGTGACTGACAATGGCATAAATTTTATAATGTTAACACGACAGAAGACACATTCAGAGACACAAGTTGATGCTAGTTTTACATATTTACTACTTTTTTTTATACCCTGGTCTAAAGTTTAGAGGGCAAAAGTATTTACGACTTGATATGGGATAAGTAATTAAAGAAAATAGTATGGAAATATCTATTAATTTGATCAAATTTTAGGACCTTTTCCACTTTTCGATTCTTTGCAGTTTTTCAGCACTTTCAAATATGTTTATGAAGTTACTAACTAATTATTACAATAATCAATTCATATTAATAAAGAAATTAAAGCAAAAAGTAATTTTAGTTGTGTAGTAGTTTAAGTTTATTCATTACCATTGCATACTTTTGGGAAATTTTAAACTACAGAACGAGAATTTGAAGTGCATATGAAGTTCACATTTTCTATATAAATATTTTCTCACACTTGAATTTTTGTGCTTAATTATTTAATTCCCAGTTGTAAGTTGAGCCGCATATGGACCATGTGCTGAAGTCCTTTCTCCAACTCTTCTCTAGTCCCAAGTGCAGACATAAAATACATTTTATTTTACATATAAATATATATATATATATATATATGTGTATTTTTTTTCACCTCACTCTTTTTCTTTGCTCATTTGCCTGACCACAGAAGTTATGTTGTCTCATTAACTTTTAACTTGTTGGCGAGGTTATTTGAGCTTTTTTCCCTTGTTTTATGTTGCTTTTTCATTTCTATATTTATTTTTTTTCCTTTCGTATAGAAACTCTTCAACTCTTTGGTCAGGATTGAATCCACAGCCAAGGACTAGAGGAACATTGTTAGGGTAACGAGCGCGATGTAAAAAAATATTATTTTTATTTCTGTGGCACAATTTTTTTTATTTTTAAAAATTTTTTTTTTTGTCTCCCCCTCAACACACATATGATTTTTATACCCTGTAAGGGTATTGGGGTATATAGGGTTAGATAAAGCAGAAAAACATTGCAAAAATAATGCAGGAAGAAATATAAACATGACTTGTGATTTACATCTTGAGGAGAACTTCTCAACTGATTTATTTAGTTGGTTAAATTAAGATATAAGATGATCTTACCAGTATTTAATCGGCCTTGTTTCTGTTATTGCTGCTGCTGTTCTAAGTTTCTAATAAGTAGCGGCTTTTTTCTCCCTGCGTGTTGCCAGATCGCTGCTTTTTCTTAGTCTGCTTAGTTGCCGATCTGGCAAGCTCTCAAGCTTCTAACTAACTATCTATTGAAATTTCTACTCTTTAAACTTCTGCTTAGTTGGCCAATGATTTTTTTCTACAATTCTAAAAAAGGATATTATTTTTATTAATTTATGAAGGTTTTTTGAAAATTTTAGGATATATTCAAGTCGATTTTGTTCTTCTTTCTTTGCATATATATATATATATATATTCATGTATATTTTTTTTTGCCAACGCTAAGCTTGCGACTTGACAAGCGAAAGCGAATGAGTTTGCATTTAACAAAACAAAAAAAAAGGTTATAAAAATGTACAAAAATTAATTTAAATTTTGTAACGAAAAAAAAGCTGAAATTACATCTGATGTCTTAATTAGTGGCAAGTGCAGCAGCTCTAGTTGGAAAATTGTATGTGTTTTTCCAAGAAAAACTAATTGGTTTTATTCTGCTTTTAGTTGGTAATCGAATAAGTCGTGCTTAATCAAGTTGCGGGGAGTAGGAAAAGATAAGAATAAAAAAATTTGACAAAATGTATAAAGTGATTTCAAGAATGAAGAATAAAGCAATTTGTTAAGGGTTTTTATCCCTTCTTTTTTTTTTTGCCTGGTTCTATTTATTCTAGAAATTTTTCACCTGCTGCTTGCATGAGTTGCTTTTCATTAAGGTGAACACACACACGCACACCCACTCACACACAGTAACTCTTTAGCTTGGCAACTCTTCAGTTATTTTTTTTACGCCAGTTGCCATTTGCCAGTTTTTTGTGTGATTTTTATTCTAGTTTTCCTTTACTCATACATACATACATTTATATATATATATATATTTTTTTTTTAGTTTTGCTAGCGCGGAAATTAAAATTTTTGCTTGCTCGCGTTTGCCTCTTGCCGCCGCCGCCCACTTAATGCAATCTAAGCGCAGCTGCTGCATCATTACGACTCAGTATGTATGTGTGTGTGTGTTTGAGTGAGAGTGTGTTTGTGTTTGTATTTGTGTTACTTCCGCCCAGATTTAATTTCAGCTAGAAGAGAGTTGTTGGTAAAACCAACTATGTGTGTGTGTGTATGTTGCATGCACCGCCTGTTTGAACTATGTGTTATTTCTGTTTTTTTTCCGTTTTAGTTTTCTCATTTTTTGCATTTTCCATCTATTTTCATGTTGTTTTTTTTTTTTTCAGTGGTTCATGCGCTGTTTCGTTTTACTGACTATAATTTAATTCTGCTTGCATTTTTCATTTGCGGCACTTTTGGCACAGGTGTTATGAGTTATGAGAGCGCTGAGAGCTTTGGTCTGGAAATTAGAAGAACTAACAAAAAAAAAAAAAAAAACAAAATATAGAAAAAAAGTGGTGGAAAAATCTCATGAGATTTACATCAGGGCATAAAATGCCAGATGAGCGGGGGGTGGGTAGGGATGGCCATAGAAATTAAAGAAGATAAAAATTAATGTTTTATTGTGTAGGTTCTCTTAAGTAGGAATTGAAGGTAGTTTTCCTTCTGTTTTCGTTAGTTAGAAATTCAGAAATTTGTATCTGAAAACATATTTATTCAATAAGTTTTAAAAATTATTTAAATTTGGATTGATATTTGGTAAAATCTTAAAAAAATTAAAATGAAGTAAATGAAATTTTAAATGTTCAAAAAATTTAAATTATCAAAACTCATTAATCATAGATAAAAGTCTGTTGAAGTAAGAAATTTTTAAAATTTTGAAATGCGTACCAAATTTTTATATATCAAATGCAGTTTATATACATCGATAATAAGTAACATAATAAAATTAATGCAGGTGCTTAATCCCTTTTTTGAGAGAGACACAAAACAAAAAATTTTAAAGTAAGGCCATTCTTGAAGAGATACGAAACGAAGTTAGACGTAATTTTAGTTTATATAAAGTAAATAAGACTTTCTCTACTACTTACTATGCAATTGCTATGATATAGTAGATTAATCTGAAGCTAAGATCTAAGAAGACTAAACCGAAATTTTTTTACTTGCCTAGTCTTAAGATAAATCTTAAGTGCAAGAGGTTGTGCTAACTTCGATTTTAACTCTATTTAATTTGGATAAATGTTAGAATTGAGTCAATAGAAAGTTTAAGGCATTTAGGAAAAAGATTTTGTTATAGGGAAAAACAAACGAAGAAGAAATTAAGACAGCAAGAGTCTTATGGAAGGACTATTTTTTATGGAAAACTAATAATTAATAGATGAATAGATGATTTGCCTTTTGAATACTAAGAAACTTTTCATATTTTGCCATTTCAATAGTCAATAGGAAGTTTTAGCCATTCAGGGAAAAGATTTTGTTATAGGGAAAAACAAACGAAGAAGAAATTAAGACAGCAACAGTCTTATAGAAGGACTATTTTTTATGGAAAACTAATAATTAATAGATAATCGAAAACGTTTGCCTTTTGAATACTAAGAAACTTTTCATATTTTGCCATTTTTTAATTTGCTTTTTATTAAAATGATTGATATTTGAATATAAATTTAATTGAAATTGCATCTAAGTGTCTGTGCGTGTGTGTAAATTTCACAATGCATTTTGTGGTTTCTTTACATTTTAAGTTTCTTGTTGTTATTGCTGCTTTTTTTTCCTTCTTGTTGTTGTTCATTTGCTGCCAAAAAACTTGAGCACTCAAAACTAATAACTACTAATTTGACTGCTGGTTCACTTTGTCTTTTTCTTTGCCTTTTCAGTTGCCTTCTTACACTTTTTGCCCAAGAGCCATGGCAACCGCAACCAGCTTTCAGCAGGCCAAAACTCTCTAACAGTGAGTAGGCAAGGGTTGAGGGTTGGGGGTAGGTGGTAGTAGTAGTACTAGTAGATAGTGTTTATAGTTTATTGTTGATTGAACACTAATTAAGTTTCCACTGAGAAAGGAAAAGTTTTCTGGCCAGAACGCAACATGATGGACAGTCGCTTGATTGGTTTGCTCATCCAATGGACCAGCATTTGTTGCCTGCTATTTCTTTTACTTTACTTCATCTTTTTCTTCTTCTTCTTCTTCTTATTTTACTGGCCCTAAGAAGTTTGCCTTATAATGATCGGCCAGCCAACTGAATAAAAGTTTTCTATAACTTTAAGGAACTTGTCTTGTCCTGTGTTCTATGCATTTAATAGCAATAATAATTTGTAGTTTGTTGCACATATGGTTAGTGAAACTTTCTCATTTTCCACAAACAGAAAGAGATAGAGTGAAAGAAAGTAGTGAATTTCCGTCATAGTGTGTGTGTGTGTGTGTATCACGATGTATTTATATATCAATGTAATTTTTGCATAGCATACTTTTCTGCGTAGTGTTTTTCTATGTTTATCATATATTGCATTTAAATAAAAAATAAACAAAAAATAACAACAAAATATAGCAATTAAATGGCTGTTCAATTTTTTGGTCAGATGGTCAAGTTGTGGTCTACAAGGCTAATTGCCATGGGCGGATGTCTCCCTCTCTCTCTGTCTCTCTTTCTCCTTCGATTTTCTATCGATTTTACGTTTCTTCAAGTTTTTTTCATTTTCGTTTAATTCCACCAAAAGTAGAGTTTTTCATTGTTATGTATATACATATATATACCTATTATATATATTTTATGGCCAAAGGTCAGTTTACCTTACCACCCCCTTACCACTACAGTGATGAAGTAGAAGCTTTGTTGTTTTGTTTTACACTCATTCTTCACTTTGGTTGTTTCTTGGCCAAGAAACACTCTTTTGCCTTGGGGCTTCTCAATTTGCACTTTGAAAAAATAAACTTGAAACTTGCCATAAATTGATTTACTTGGCACAACAATAATGAGAGCAAACACATACACACAAACACACACACATAGAGAAAGAAGGATGCACACACATATACATGTACATGTATTGGGAAAGCCTTCAGTCGTGCAGAATATTAGCAAGAAAATTAAAAGAAAATTTTTGCCCCTAACATGAATGAAAAGTATGTAAAAGTTATTAAGTGCATACAAAGTAGAAAAACATGAAGCAGAAGCTCGATAGGAAAACTTTCTAATCACGTGTACATGGAGCAAGCAGCAAAAGCAGTAGCAGTAGCAGCAGCAGCAGCAGTAACAACATTCCAAGTTCTATTACATGTTCTTTTTATGTATACAAAAATATACAAAAATATATATATATTTCTTATATATATACATATATATATATTTTACAAGTTTTCTATTTAAAATATAAACACATGCAGCTTGATTGGAATTTCATATAAACCATAGAGTAAAGAAGGAATAGAGGGAGAGACAGAGAAAGAGAAAGATTCAAGAGAAGGGTAAAAGTCAATTTTAATAAATTGTTAAAATATATTTTAATGTTTTTTCTTTGGCTTGTTTCGGTTTTTGCGGCTTGTGGCTACTTTTTAATACATTTTAATTGCTGCCAACAGAGAGATAAAGGGAGATGAAAGTAGTATAGAGACATTTTATACAAAAATATTACTTTAGTTTTAAAATATGATAACTTTCAATCAACTCTTAAAAATGAATAAAAGCGGTTATCCTTAAATGATAACTTTTGTTTAAAGAATGTTGAATATGAAAGTGATAAATAACTGTTAAGTTTTACTAGATGCGGTCATAAAATTTGTTCAAATTGTGTTCAATTTAGTTGTCATTGAAAGTAAATTGAAATTGCGGTTGATAACAAACAAAAATAGCTTAAGGCAAAACTTGGTTGAAGCTTCTATGACAATTTCAAGTGAATTTATAATGATTATTAAACTGCAATTGAAAATGTTTATTTAATATCTTTAATTCTATATATTATTGCAGAAACTGGTTTTGAATTTACTGTGCGCAAATATTTAAGATATCTTTTGAAAAGGTAATGTAAATTTACATTTAAATTAGAAACAACTATTTATTTTATCTTAGATTTGTTGTATTAAAGATATTGTTTCAATTTAATTTTAAAATAGATATTAAGTTACTCTTGTTACTGCAAAAATTGAAAGAGATTGGAAAACAAATTAAATTATGGAAAAGGATTATATATAATATTGAATATAAAAAGATAAAGGAAAATAAATTTCAACATTGAGTATTGAAAATTATTTTACAACAGACTGAAAGAGGATTTGATTGAATATTGAGACAAAATTGAAAATAAGTTGATTTGGAAAAGGTTGAAGTATCAGTTGAAGCCATAAATATTGAACATGGAAAATAAATTAACAATTGAAATGAAACATTAAGTATAAAAAGCAATTTGAAAATAAATAAACAATTTGAATCCGATTACTAAAAGAAAAGTTAAAATACCATTCAATATTAGTTTAATTTTTTAGTTTCAATAGTTTGCCAATTGAAAGAATGTTGAAAGTACAAATTGTTATCATATTCAATCATAACGTTCAATTTGATTTCAAAAAGTGTTCAAGGGGAAATAAAATGCAAAATTTTGGGCCAAATACTATTTGGTGGAAGTTTTCTAAACAACCAAGCTAAAAACGGTTGAAAGGCATAGAAACAGGCTTTTAAAAAGCTTCGTATATGAAATTTCATTGAAATTGAAATCAATTTGTTTCCCCAAAATGCGCTCAATAAAATCTCCCATGATTCCTCCAGTTTTGTGGCTGTCGATTTGGTCTGGCATTGCTCATAGAAATTCAACGAAAATCGCCCGTAAAACGCACAAGGCCTAAAAAGGACATTCGGCCATACAAAATACTTTTACCTCATGCACATCTGCCTCTCTTCCATGCCGCAAGCCCATTCATACTTTTCCACCATTCAGAGTAAAAAAGACTCAAATAAAAAACGATAACTCACCCTGTCACCTCACCAAGCTTCCCTCCCCCTTCCCCTGCAACTCAACTCCCTTTAGCTCATATGTGTTTATGCCTTTGGCACTTGAAAAAGCTGGAAAAACAACGAAAATAAAAAACGAAAGGAAAAGAACATGAAGAGTAAAAATTGTTCTAAAAATTGTTGGCTTGTTGCTTTTGTTTGCCATTTTATGCGGCGCATTTGTTGCTGTTGTTCTTGTTGTTGTTGCTGTTGTTATTATTGCCGCTGTGTTTTTTGTTTTGGCCCAACGCCTTTTGCTAAATTAATGCGAAAATTTCGCGTTTTATTTTTGCTTTTTCGGTGTTTTTTTTTGTGTGTCTGCAAGTTGGCGACTGGTTGAGGTCCACGTCCTCGTTCTGTTTGTGGTCCTGGGTTTTGGTTCAGGTTCTGGTTTTGGTCCTGGTCCTGGCCCTGGTCCTGGTCCTGGTCTGAAGCTTGTCCACCTGTCTATGCTGCTTGATTGATGGTTATTATGCGCACTTGTATAGCAGCGACGACTATGCTGTACCCCTCCACAATACCCCCTCATTCTAGTCCAACTGCTTTATCCCTTACCATTTGTGCCTTCTTTAATTTCGTTGGACCAGACCAATGGGGCCATCATCAATGCCAACACCCGCCAGTCGCTCACTTTTTATTGTACACATCAAAATCATCTGCAATATAAAAAAATAAAAAGTGAAGTTCCAAAAAAAAAAAAGAGAGAAAGTTTTAGACAATTTCGCTTTATTTCATTTAGAGCGAATGACAAAAGGGGAGTTGGGCAGGAGTATAAAGGGCAGAGCGGGTCTTGATTAAAATACCTGCCGGTTATTTGCATTAATTTTGTTTTGTTCGGTTTTATGCGTGTCTTCATTTTGACATTTAAGGCGCCAAATCGAGGGTAACTTCATTAGCCTATCGTATATACACACACATACTGATATAGATATGTCTATGTAAATTTATGTATGAAGATATATCCGTTGGTGTGTTTCGATAATTGGCAATTGACATTATGTTGTCTATGGGAGTAAAATTAAGGTTTGGAGTTTAGTTTAAGGAATTTTGTGTTATAAATCCATTTGGGAACTGAGTTTATATATTTACGTAGTAGTTGGGTTATATATACTATGTATAGTTTACGGGGGTGAAAGTGAGAGGTTAGGTCCATAGCAGACAAGTTTGAGCAAGATAGGCAAAAGATAGCTATACAATTTAGTTTTTATCATTAATGGTTAAATTTTAACTGATTCTCATTTGTATTTCTCCCTTTAAATTAGTTCTTTGTCTGTGGTTTAACCGTAGTTTTCACTTCAAGAGGAATCTTTTTTATAACAGGATTAGTTCTTAATGTGATCCTTTATCACAAAGATTCGATTGTCTTACCTCAAAGTATTCAAGTCACAGAAAACTATCTTATTTCATATAAAATTTTTCACAATTCCTGATCGTTATTAAAATATTATTTTACTTCATGGTTTTATAGTTTATGATCACTTGATTTAAGAATTCCATTCTTTATTCATTCTAAAATATTTGTCTTTTATTTATTTTTTAACATATTAGATCATGTCAGAATGATTTAAGGATCAAACGGGATGCCACATAATTCTACTATTTGACATTCAATGTCCCTTTTTTTTTATATAATTCTCAATTCAACTCACGCCGTCACTGTGTTTATCTATGCCTACGTGTATGTAGTTGGAGTGTTTTCCACCCAAACCCCTTAATGCTTTACCTCTTACCCCATTACCATCCTACTCTATTTCTACTCTAGCTCCAACCAAGTTTTGTCTGCTCTGTCTCTCTGTGATGAGCCTAGAAAAAACCTATACACACATACACACACCAACCATGTACAAATACACACAGTCAAAAGCACGCATAGACCACCACCCCTCATACTGCTCCCCACCTCTCATTCCTAGAACTCGTTTGCTATCTACTGGCGCTGTTCTATGTAGACACTAAAAATTTTTCATTTCCAGGCAGAGAGAAGAGTTTTCAAAAATGGGGAAAAAAAAGGAAAAGAAAGAAAGGAGAATGAAAAAAAAAAATTGAATTCAGCAAACATTTTCGCGTATTTCTAAAAACAATTTCTACTGCTCCCACCCACAATGGTAAACCTCCTCATTCCCCCTACCCAACAATCTGCAAAGCAGCATTCCTACCAACAACTAGCAGAAGAGGGAGACCACCGACCACATGGGCCGTAAATGATGAAATGCGTGCAAACTACACAAATACAAAGCCATCCAAATACACACACACAAACACGCACACATACACACATATACAGAGAAAGAGAGATACGCAGAGCAGAGGCAGCGATTCAGCGCAGCGCAAAAATGGAACGAAAAAAGAAACCAAAAAAAAGGAAAAAAGTTGAATTTTGCCTTAAACCCCTTCCCGCTTGCACCCTCCCTCGTTTATATACGGCTCTGGCTAGGCTCCGCCCTGCATGCAGTTGCTGCCAAGCTGCGTACAACGCGGCGGATGAAAAAAACTTACACAGACACACACAGTCACTGCAATATCTTTTTTTTTTTTTTTTCTTGTTTTGCGTTTTTATCATTTTGTAGTTTTTTATAGTGCAGCCCCCTTTTGGGTGTAGTTTTTTTATTTTGAAATTGGTAGGGAGTATAAAATGTGTGTGTATTTTTCTTTTCATTTTGGGTGGTTGCAAAAGTTGCAGTTAACTGCGCTGCTGCTGCCATCTTTTTCTGCATATCGCTGCTTTTGGCTCTGCTCTGCTTTGCTTTGCTCTGCTGTGTTGTTTATCACTTTGGTGAAGCCTACTTTTTTAGAAGACATTCATGTTGATGGCAGAAGGGTAGAGGGGTGGTAGAGAGGGAATTGTCTGTGCGTTGGCAACCGCACGTTTAGTTTGCAATTAAAAGGAAAGATGCTCACCATTTGCTGCTGCTGTTCCTGCTTTTGCTTTTCTCTTTCTCTTTTATCATCTCGTTTGCTTTTTATCTCGTTTTGCCCATGCAGTTAACTTTGACCATTATTGTTGCTGTTGTTGTTGTTTCATTCTTCTTTCTTTGTTTTTATTTATGTACTTGCTGCTGCTGCTTTGGTACAGTCGAGTCATTGTAGGACTTTAGCTAAAAATTTTGTCGAGCCGAGTTTTCTGTTTAATGAAAACGCTTGCATTTTTGTCAAATCGTCTGTGGTTTCTACATAGCAACAACTACAATCAGAAACCAAACAAAAAAAAAAATAGGCAAACGCTAAAAAAAGTAGAAAAAGAAGAACAAAAGGAATGAATATGAGCGGTCTCTGCTACTGGCAAATGACAGTTTTGTCTTGTGGTTGAGAGACTATATCTACACTTACACTTCTATGTATTTGTATATACACACATATGTCTCAGATTGGATGGGAGTTTGTAAACTAAATCACAAATTTTAGTTTAAGACATGTGGCCTAAGCTCTTAAAACGTGTTAAAAGCCTTTAAAAGCTAAAGTAAATATGATCTGGTAACGCCAAAAAAGCTGAAAAACTAAAAGAATGGAGTCAACTGTACAATAGAAGCTTGAGAATTAGAAACACGTGATTCCAGAAGTAATTTTTTTTAAGGGTTTAAATTTTTGTTACTTTGTCTTACTTAATATTAGTTTTTGAAAATTTTTAAAATATTTTAGTTATATTTTAAAGCTGAGTTGATTTCATTTTTGAGCTGTTATTTAAGCTAAAGCAAATATAGTGCTTGGTGTCTTTACTTATCTGAAAGATTGGAATTTTATCTTTTTATTTTTGAGCTTTTTTACTTCCTAGAACGTGGAAAAAGCCCTAACATGCAAAATAAATATGATCTGGCAACACTAAGTAAAATAGAGTTACTTTAAAAGATTTGTTAGTTGTAAAAAATTTTCATAATTAAAAACATTTTTATTTAAAGTAGTGCGTTCCGTCACCTAGAAGTGCAGCGAACCATGGATAATAAATAATTTTGATCTGGCAACGTCAAACTGACAGAATTGATTTATAATATGACAAATTTGATTGAGAAATTAAAATTTGTCGGATTGTAACTGGTCGTATAAGATTCTGCATTGTATTCAATGTACAAACAGTTGAATTTGTCTTTTAAACGTGTCAACACAGGCTTCAAAAAAAGTTGTTCTTATCCGGCAACGCCAAAACATGTTTTTAACTTTCATTATAACAATTATAAATACATAGAAGAGATCAATTCTAGATACAAATCAGATTACGGATTGAAAGAGAAGTTTAAGCTATGTTTTTACTTATATTAAATTGATCTGGCAACGCCTAGTTAACTATGATCACTTGTTGGTATGGTATTTGTGTGCTCATGTAATTTAATCAGTTAATTTATAGTAAAAAAGAAGGAAAAGTGCAAGTGCCCTTTGTAGCAATTGAGTTGCCGTTTAAGCTATCTTTTGTTGCATCATTGAAGAAGGCTTATCATTCATGCAACTGCAATTGGAATTGGAATTGTAACTGCAACTGCAACTGCTGCTGCATCTGATATATCAAATATGCTTTCTGTGGGTCCAATGGGCCAGTCGCCCTTTGTGTTTGGCTCTCTCCTCGTCAATCCTTTGTCATTGGCACTGCAGTTTGCAGTTCGTTGCAGTTTGCCTCTGCAACATGTGGCAAGCACTATAGGCCGGCTATTTGCCATATGCTACACATGCATACACACATACATGTGCACATACATATACGAGAGGCCTCCATTCAGATATTTATTTAACACATTTTTATATATATATGTACATATATATATAGTCCGGTTGGTACACTTTTTTTTTTTTACTTCTGTTGCATTTTTGATATACATATATATATATATATATTTTTTTTTTTTGGTTCATCTTTGTTTGTTGAAAGCTCTTTGGCAGTGGGTTCAAGGTCGTCCAGCAACAGCAAAAAAAAAATGTGCAGTCGAGTTGATTCTAGAGTATGTGTATGAGTGTGTGTGTGTATATTTGGGTGTGAGGCAAATATATATGGATCAGTGTCTGATTTATTGCAACTCGTGCCATTGCACTTGATTGTGTCCCAAATACCAAAAACATGCAACACAGAAGCAACAGCAAACAAAAAACAAAAAAAAAAATAACTTTACTATAGACGCCAATGGACCAAAACAAAGACCACAAAAAAAGCCAGATTTGTTTGTGGCAGAGGTATAGAATGGGACCGGGGGATGCAAGGGTAGAAAAATTCATAAAATGCATTCATTCAACCCCAGGCCATGACCCTGATCTCAACCCTTCAACAGGGACAATTTAATCCAAACTAAATGAAGTGAAATGACAATATATTAAGTTAATATTGAAATCGGTGCGATTATTGATACATGATCAGTTGAACATTAAAAGATATTGTTTGTATATAATTGATCTTGTTTTTGACAGCTTAAAACTATTTATGATTTAATGAAATATTAAAACTAATAAAACAAAGATCGAAGAGTAAGTTAGATCGTAAATTGTTAAAATTAAAGATTTTTGAATAATTCTTTTTTGGATGAAGCTTTTTTTAGACAGAAATGTTAAAAATACTTTATCAATAACATTTTGATTGCAAATGCTGCTGGGATAGTAAAAGAAATAAATAACTAACAAATAAAGAAGTCAATAAGCAAACAAATGTTCTGAATTATTTAAGATAGACTAAGTACATTAACTAACTAACTTATATTTATTCAAATCATTTTGAAGTAGCCTTCTTCAATATTATATTAAGTTAATATTACAGGAATATAACTTTTTCTTGAGTACTAAAAGCTTAAATGAATTTTGTTCTTTTCCTGTGTAAGCTTTTTTGTTTTATATTTTACCATATTTATTCACAATTGTCATTCTACAATTGTCTATAAAATCTATATCATATCGAAATCGATTACTTACTTATATTATTTTCTTATCTCGTTGCATATTTTGTCCATTTTCCATGAAGGTATTGGCGTTTCTCAAAAATCTTCAATAGAAGCCACAATGAATCAGATTCTATATACATTTACTTCAAATAATAATTCAAGAAGTCAGACTGTTGCTTAAAGGAAACTTCTGGGCTTTATCTAGAACAATATATGATCCTTCAATCGATAAATTGTAAATATTTATTTAATGCTTCATTTTCCATATATTCTATATCTTTTTTTTTCTTTATTTTAACAATTTGTCGCTTAAATCATTTGACAAATAATTCATAATACGGAATCCCGCTTTAATGCACAAACAAACCTTGGGCTTGCCTTTGACCATAGAAACAGACAACGAATGGAGTGAGTGGGTTTGTGTCAGAGTTGGGGCATGAGGTAAAGGGAGTACAGTTGACCACAACCTGTGCATGGTGGTCAGTTGGTTGCTTCCAGACCAAAAATTTTCGAATACGCCAAATAAAGAATAACAACAGCAACAACAACAACAGCAATGAGAATAAGAGCATGGAACAAGAACAACATTCGCCGCCAGCAGCAGTTCCAAATGCCAGGCGATTGTTCAATTGTTTTGCTAACTTTGCTCTACCCCTACCATCCTATATATACCCCTCTATCTAACCATCTTATCCCACTCTCTTTGCCTCTCCACATATGAACGCTTTCCATTTGACTTTGTTTTTTGGCGCAGACAACGCGGTTTTTTCACAATTTTTATTTTGTTTTTTTTTTTGGTTTTTCTCTTTTTAGCTGTACGCAGAAAAGGGAGGTGTGGGTTCGGTGGGTAAGCAATTGTAGGATGTTTTTTCCAGTACTTTACATATTTGTGTTATATTTGCATTGGTTTTATTTTGGTGTCTCTGATATCAAGCGGGCGGAATCGGTTGCTTTTGGTCACGTTGTTTTTGGCCATTCGTTTTTCGACTATTTTTGCCAGTCTACATCCGGCTAAGGGAGTAGAATGGTTTTGGCTATAAGTATAGACTCTGGATACTGGACCTGCTAGATCTCTGTTGCTGATGCTTTCTGGTGGTGGATTTTCTTTTACATTTTACACTACGAGCATTTTAAATGATCCATGTGTGTGCGTTTTGACTGTGGGTGGGATGGGGCGTGGCAGTAAAAATTTGTTTATAGTGCGATTGGAAAAAAAACGGGCCCTCACAGTCAGTCTGATAATTAATTGTGAGCCCAACTACAACACTACCCACTATTATCCATTATCCATTGTTGCCATAATCAGTGAACTTCGTGTCACATCTATGCCTTCTTTTGCTTCGTGCTGTGTATTGTAATCGGGATATTCGTTTGTTGTTTTATTGTCGTGCGCCGACGTCATTAT
Organism: Drosophila neocordata; assembly: GCA_018903615.1. NCBI lineage: Eukaryota > Metazoa > Arthropoda > Insecta > Diptera > Drosophilidae > Drosophila > Drosophila neocordata. Next base: position 848,480 of record JAEIGI010000014.1, read on the forward strand.
CATCCTCGTTCTCGTCCTCGTCCTCGTTGTTGTCGTCGTCGTCGTCGTCAACGCTCCGATTGGCTTAGAAAATTGCGAGTAGGCTTGGCTCCGGCTCCGGCTGCGTCTATAGCATCTTCTGCCATATGGCTGTGAGCCAAATTACATAAAAAATAATCAGTAAAAACTGGTCACGCATATTTAGCCAGACTACAGAAAGCTAAATGACAAAAAATTGGCAAGAAGTTGTTCTAGTTCCTTTTACTCAGTTGCAGCCATTTGATTTTACTCACAGTTTCGTCTAGTCTAAAGAAAATAAAGCTTAAGAGAGAGCGAGAGTTGAAAAAAACAACAGTATTATCTAAGAGAATATTTTAAGAGAGTCTTGATTTAGTGTCTTACATGGCGTATGCTTGATTTGAGCCAGAATTCTAAGGATAGTTGAAGTTGAGTCAATAAAGGAACTAAATTAGATTTGAATAAGCAGAAACTTTTGGATATAATAAATAATACAAAGAAAGTAATTTTGAGAACTTTTTATAAGTCAAAGCATACTTTTAGGCTATAAAGAAATAAAAAATGGAGATATGTTTTTTTAACGTCTTGTAAATTTCATTATATGCAAAATTTAAAATAAATATTATACTTTCTAATCATAGGAATGGTGGGATAATAAAAAAATTGCTAGATTTACTTGATTTCAAGCATACTTTCGGGGATATATTTTGAGAGAAAGCACTTATTATAAATACATTGGAAATTGGTTTAATGAGATTTTTATAGCGAAAACATTTCCAAATTTGTTGAGCTTTTCGTTTAAGAAACAAGAAGCATGATATATATTTTACATAAATGCATTTAGAAAACTGAAGCATACTTTTAAGGAGTTTTTCTTTTCTAAATGTTGTAAAGAAAAGTATATCTCAACATTGCAGAGAATTTTCTTGGAAAATATCTCCGACTCAAGTTTTTGAGCCACACTCAAAGAAACAACTATATGTGCATTTGCGAGTGGGGTTTTCCCCTTATTCGTGCAAAAGCCAAAAGTCAAGGAAAAACTACCCCCAAAACGCCGAAAGGCATTTCTCCTACGCTGCTGCTGCTAGAGAGCGCTGGCGCCGACTTTGACTTTCTCCTACTGGCAGCGACGCATTAGTTTGCTGCGGCAACAACGTTGCTTCTGCTTCTGGTTGCTGTTGCTAGTGTTGCTGCTGCTGATGTTGCTGCTTCCACTAAGCTCTCAAGCAGCAGTGTTCGTCATTGTCAGTTGTTGTTGTTGCTGCTACTTATTGTACGTTTGTTTGTTGTTGCTTTAGCTTTTCCTTCATTTTCTTTTTTTTCCTGTGTTTATTTTTTTTTTTTTTTGGTTTTGTATTATTTTTGCGCGCTTTTCCACGAAATTTTGTGATTGGTCGCGACGACTACCACGACTACGACGCTGGGATGCTGAGGTTGACGATGACGACGACGACGACTACAACGAGGATGATGATGACGACAACGTCGTGGCATTTTTCGCGAACCAGCAGCAGGACTCGCTGTCTCTGTTCAACTTGGCTATATTCTTGTTTTTTTCGGTGGATGGCGGCGCTGGCGCATTTCTTATTATGATTAAAGGACATGCAGCTGGCAGTAGTGGTAGTAGTAGGAGGAGGTGGAGAGGCAGCCTCCTCATCGTCTGGTTGGTTGGCCAGTAGTTGCCTTTGCAATTTATTTCCTCCTGCTATTTTTTTTTAATGAGCCACCGCGTTTTTTTGTCCCGTTCATTTTCCATTTTCTTTTTTTTTTTTATTTTTGCCTGCCTCAACTTGAAGATTAATTGGATTTTCTTTTTTCTACTTATTTTGTGTTTGTGTTTGTATTAGAAATTAGTTTTTCTTCGTACTTCCCTTAATACGTTCTTTTTTTTTTTTCTTTTTGTATTTTGGTCTAAAAAATGGAAATTGAAGTCGCTTTAAACTTGACCTGAACCTGGACAAATAAAGACATTCTCACCAAGTTAGCAAGTTGAATGCTCCAAATGTCTCCACATGCTGTCGTCTAGTAAAATTTTGTCTACTACTCGTCTTGGTGCGTCCTTGAAAATCATTCAGTGCTACAGAAAAAGAGAGAGAGAGTGCTGGTGGGAAGTTAGAGGGACAGGGAGCGGGCACAAGGTTTTCTATATATTCCTCTTCTTTTTTTTTTTTGTGTCTTTTTGTTATTTTTCTTGTGTGACACTTTGGCAATTGGCTAAAGGCGAGTCTCTTCCCATTCTCGTTCTATTCCTTTCTTTTTTGGTTTCAATTTTTTTTTTGTTTTTTTTTTTTTATTTTATCGACTGGCTGCTCCAGTTATGTTGTATGTCGTCTGGGGAGCCTCAACCGGAAGTGTTTTTCTTTGCTTCCATCGTCGCCCTCAACCAAAGTTATGCTACAATATCAACCAGTCTTTTGTTTTGAGTTCTTTCATTTGAATGTGGGGAGGGTCGAGAAGAAGTAGGTAAAACAAAGTGAAGAGTTTGTCTGGCATTGTTATTGAAGTGATATTGTTCCCCTCTTTTGAAAAGGTTATATGGGTCGCTTGACCTAGAGTGTGAATAAAGTTACACAAAATCAGTTTTAAAGAAAGAAAATATTTATAGAAAATATTTAAAATTTAATAGAATTGTTCAATCCACAGATATTTCATACACTTTTTTATTTGTCTGACTGTCGCTGCATATATCCTTTTTTTTGGTGTAGTTTGTTTTGGGTAACCAATTTGCTAATAACCTGGCGGCAGAACCATTCATATATAAAATATACGCCTGGCGTCTGGAAGTCGCCAATTGACTGTCCCGCCAAATAAAACATTGAGTTATAGTTATTCATATGGCGTTGTATATATATTTTATTCTTCATTTTTTTATTATTTTATTATGGGGAAATAGTTTAATTGCATTTGTCGGTTATAGGGGCTGGGGGGAAAGGAAGTTAAATTCTTTTACTCCTTGCCGCAATCTCAAAAGTTGAATGGCATCGCCATTTGTCGCCATGTCAATATGGTGACAGCAGCACTTCCGTTTCCGTTAGCTTCTCTACACTTGCACTCTTGCTCTCTCTATTGTCTGGTTATTGGTATGGTACTGTCGGGGCATGTGTGGGGATGGGTAAAGTGGAGGTCGGTCAACATGACAGCCGGTTTGGCGGTCGGTTCAGCGGTTGTCAACTGCCATTCGGTAATCAAATTGTTTTATCATATTTGGCTTAAAAGCAAATGAATCTGGCTTTTTATTTTTCCTTTTCTATTTTTGTTGTTGTTGTTGTTGTTGTTTGGCCACTACATTTTTGCAAAAACTAAATTAAATGCAAAATTGTAGCAAAATATACACAAGCAACTAAACCTATATAAAAGATTTACATTTAAAATTCATTTGAATTTTTTTGTTTAGTTATTTGCCTTTATCGATTTACTCTGCCCATATCGGAGTATATATGTATATATGTATATAGTTGACATCAGCTAAGAATGTCACTAAATACGTTTATACGGTTGATTATCAGTAGGTTTTATTTGAAAATTGGAAGTAAAATATAGTGTCTTCGGTTTTAGACAGGTTTTCCAATAAGGTAACTTTAGCTATAAACATTTTTTAACTCTACTTAATTAAAGAATTTGTGTCTGATTTTAACTAATAAGTTCAGATTTTTTTTAATTTAAAAGACAATTTTTATCAAATATATTGCAATTTTCCAAAACAAGTCCAGAACCAAAGTCTTAATCCAATCTTATTCAACCCAACACAGGAAAGTTGTAGAGGGAAAATAAACTACTAAAATGAAATTAAAATAGAAGTATAAAAAATTTTACTTATTAATAAAAAAAAAATTTTTTTTTAAATGAAATGTTTAATAAAGTAAACGAAATGAATTTAGTTAGATAGAAGGATTAGAAAAATTAAGAAGTATTTTAGAAATTTATCTAAGAAACGGCTGAAAGCTTTAGTAGCTATGCCTGTCCCAATATATAGGCAAAGATTTTAAAGATTTTATTAAGATCTATAATTAAAAAGAATATATTTTCAATGTTTCAAGTATTTTGTCCAGATTTATAAGAATTTAATTTATAAGAAGTAAATTAGTAGAAGTAAAGATTCAACAAGGAACTTAGCTATTATAGGTGATCTCTTTTTTATAATATCCAAGATTATTTCTTCTAGATTAACTAATTTTGAACATCTATTATGATTTAAAATTGATAAAAAATAATCCAATAGTTTCAAAACCGTCTTAAGTAATTTCAAATAAGTTCATATTTGGCATTCAATAACAATTGAGGATAATAGGGTTTCGGTAATATCTTTTATATGTATCTGAAGTATCCAATAGTTAGAGTATAAACCTCATTTTTTTTCTACATTTTGTAAATTTTATGAATTTTTATTACAATTTAATAGGTTTAGCCACAAATAATAAATTGCATTATATTCTGAAGCCAATGTGCAATGACATTTGAATTAATTGCCACATGTAATGAAAAAATGTATATAGATATACATATATATATATATATATCGAATAGTAATTTATACCAAACATTCTATAGTACTTTATATACAGTAAAACAAGTTCAATTACCTTCGATGGGTGGTCGTTTCCTTCTCAGTTGAACTTGATTAAAAATTTGCCCACTCACACTTCCTAGTTTGCAGTTAGCAGTCGCACATCGTATGCCTAGTCTATTGTTAACATTTAAGCCATTAACCTGCATGTTGGCTTTAAGAGATAACCAAGAGGCAACAGCAGCTGAAACTTTGCTCTAGGTAGAGAGAAAGAGAGAGAGAGAGAGAGAGAGTGAGAGGCCACACACCTTTCAAGTTCTTCTCTCATTCAGTGCAATTAAATTGACTGGTGCAAGGGGGGTCCAATCTTGTAATAATTTCCACTTTCAAAGTGCGTTTTTGCCTTCTTGCAACTGCAACAGTAACAACAAAAACAACTATAGTACTTTTGTGTTATTTTTTTCTTTCTTTTTTTGGCAAACGAAACTAGATGTTGCCTAAGTCACTTGCGCTGTCCTATGCAAATGCAATTGCCTCGTCTATAAATTAAATTATGCTTGGAAATTATGCATGCATAGCAGCGTCAACAGCCAAAAGTGTAGAGTATAGAGAGCAGCAACAGCAGCAGTTAGTAAAACAGAGGGGGGGTGATGAGGAGGGAACTATAGGGAATGATGCTGATGCTGCTGCTGCTGCGACTCCAAGTTTGCGACCAACCGCCGACAACAAAGCAGCTGGCTCTGTCAATGTCTATGTATATATATATATATTTATATATGTGTGTGTATATATATATTTGTGTTGGTGTGTGTGTGTGTGGCAGTTGCAATCGTAGTGCACTAATTCACATTTGATGTTCGTCGAATGCGTTTGGTCAATGAGGTTAAGTTACATGACGACCAGCTGAAGGCATAGACAGCAGGAGTTCAATTTACCATCTATTGATAATGTAGCAACGGGCGCAGGGGGAGGACGGAAAAAGTGTAAAGACGAAGATGAAGAGAGTATTAAAGATTGATCTAAATTATATCAATTATTTATTTGCCAATATTTGATTTAATTATTAACTAAACTTATTGGCAATTTTAAGGTTAATGCTATGTATAAATTTTTTAATATTAAATCAAAGCAAATAAATGGGAAGAGCGAATTTCTATTACCCTGTAGTCCATGAAGTTAAATTGAACTTAGATGGAAGTTTTATACATTTTCTCTTTGGTAATATTTGATTTTAATAAGGTGAATTTATAGGCATTTTTAAAAGAAGAAGAAGTGTAGAAGAATTTGAAAAAGGTTTGCAAAATTGATGCAAGCAGTTAAATGAGTATAATTGTTTATACCCTGTATTGGTTAAGAATGAGTTATATATAATAATAAGTGGTAACTTTTTATACATTTAGTGAGCAAAATTATTGTTCAACTGAATATAGATATAGAAGCATTATTATACCCTTGCAGAGAAGAAAATTGGTCAGATATCATCTGTCTGTTTCTTCGCAAGATATAAACCTTGAATTTCTAGCTATATGGTTGAAACTTGGTAGATAAGCTCTTTAATTCATCAGGCAGATAAAGTATGAAAATCAATCAGATCGGTCAACTATAAGATATAGTAAATTGACTTTAACCGCCAAAAATACAACAAATACTTATTACATATATGTTGATAATTCTTTTTCCTTTTTAATTTACTTTGAATTTTTTACTTCTCAATATTTATTTAGTTGATTAAAAATATTCCTACGAATGGCTTTTATTCTTCTTTGTATTAATAGATACATATTATCTACCTGTTACATACACTCTTAGAACCTCAATATACCCTTCGATAGCACAATTATAAAGTATAATGATTCATGATCTTAGACTTATAGATTCTATTTAAATAAAATTTTCTCTCTTTAAGCACAATTTTTGGCAATTTAAATGCTTAAAATGATTTACAAATCTAAAACTTTTGACACATTTTTACACAGACACAAACATACAGAGGGAGAGAGAGAGAGAGGGATGGAGAGCGAAATAAAGTTCCTCAAGCTATCTTTATTTTCCTCTTATTCCCCTTAACCACCAGTCTTCTTGCCACTCTTCACTCTGGTTGGCATTTCTCATGCTCCAATTCGCAATTGACTCAAAAATTCCGCCACCTAGCAATTAGTAAAACCTTCTTCCTACACGACCTAGCCCACTAGTTAAATTGACAGCCAGCAATATATATACATTCAACATTGCCCTTCCACCCTGGTGGCTCTCCCATTTGCTGCACCGTTTCATTTTAACCAAATCCTACCTCCCCCCCTGCCTAATGTTCTTCTTTAGTCTATATCCTGGGCCTCATCTTGAAACCGGTTTGCGGCACTCACTCACAAAAATTTCACCAACATCAACGCTTAGCCAGGCTTATCAAGCTGTTTCTTCTCCTTCTTAACCTCCGCTCCTTCCCCTCCCTGTTTTTTTTATCCATGCATTTACTCCATACACTTCATACACTTCTCTCATTTGTTTTCCTATCTTACTTCCTTCCTTTTGGTCTCGACTTTAGCTTGAGTTTGATGTTTTCTTTAACTCAATTGAGAAAATGGAAACAGAGACGAGTTCTCTTTTTTGCGCTCCACTTGTTTCGTTCAATTTTTTTTTCTTCGTTCAGTTTTGTTTTTCCCCTCTTTTTATTTCTCCTTTTTTTTATGAGTGTGTGTCTGTGTGTGCGTGTTTGTTGCTCATTTTAATGACGTCACAAAATGCTCTGCTCTGCTGCTCCAGTTCTTTTCGGCATTCCTTATATATTTGCTGGGGGCTTTGGGGGATTGGGATTCTTGCACGTTCCATCAGTTTGCCTTGGCAATGCATTGAGGTATGTTGGTTTTTGCCTGGCTGAAGCAACCACCGGTTTCCGGGTGAAAGAAAGTAGAGGAAATGCAATGGTATTTACATTATTGAAATGAAATGGGGAAAATATAGCAAAATATTTATTTTAGTTATTATTTTAATTGTTTATATATATTTAATATACTTAAATTACAGAAAATTAAAAAAAGAAAAAGAAAGAAAATATTAGATCAAATATCAGGATTTTTTTTTAGAATTTTAAGCTCTATTCTTTTAAAAATTAATTAGTTTTGGGTTGATTGAGTTTATATTTCTAAGAGATACAAATCTATATAGATCTATAAATAGGTAGAATAATACAATACCAAAAATATTTTAACCTAAATATAGCATGCCAGAAGTCCTAATTTCTATCAAGATATTAGAACTAAAATTATATACAGCATATGATAAATATTTTGATTAATAATAACAACTTATTATAGAATTAGATTACATGTTTCAAATTTGTAACTTCTTTGTGGATTAATATGTTTTTTTTGTTTGGCTTCTGCACCAATTTTTTATTTTCTTTTTTATCTTTTTACCATTGGCTTCAATATTCGTCTAAAAATTCGGTCTTGACTGTTTTTAGTGAATTGAGTTGATCCATCGGTAGTTATTGCGCTTTTTATTAATTCTACTAATGAAAAATAAAAGCATTAAACTTATTTGTTCTTTCAGTCTGTAAACTAAGTAACTAGTTTATCTTCTCTGTGTCAGTCAATTCACTTCCCTTAGTTAGCCAATTCTAATTGACTTAATTCAGTTCCGTCACTTGGATAATTTACTGTTTGATTAATTGATTAAGTAATTTTTAAATATGAGCTTCAAAATATGCAAAAGAAAAGTTTAAACATTTCTTTTATTTATTAATGTAAAGTTTAGTACTTAAAAGGTAAACATGTCTAATAAAGTATTTTGACAAATAATATTTGATTCTGATTATGAAATAGACACTTCAATCAAAAAATAATTTAAACTAGAAAAGACAAATGTTTTGAATCAAAATTTAAGAACATTTCAATTTACAATAATCAAAATAATCAATGAATTGAAATTCTGGATCTTATATGATAAGTTCTAAGAATTTGCATAACAAATTAAATTTTTGAATTGGAAATTACTGATCTAATAATCTTAAAAAGAGATCTCTCATTTCTTTTTCCTGTCTGATTTTCACACCTTTCTACCTTTTTTTTTTTGTTTATTTTTTGTTTTTGCATTAATCCACCGATTTCATGCACACAAATTACCGACACAAAATACATTTCACAATGCCGAGCAAACGGAAATGCTAAATTGTTCATCATCATATTATATACGAGAAACGAATTGATCAATATCGATGGTTCGATTTGGTTTGGTTTGATTTGGTGGATGTATTTGAAATTGTTGGATCGACGGGTCTCTAACTGTTTCGACAAAACAACCAAATTAACATAATTGAAAGCGGCAAAGCAAACTCAGGCTGCTGAGAGTCAAGAGAATCGAACGAATTGAATCGAGTTGAATTGAAGCGAACCAGTTGGTAGTTGTGGTGACTCCTCCACTACCATCACCACCACCACCATCATCGATTGCCTCAGAAGAAGTTTTGCTCTGCGTTTTGCCTGGGTAATAGAATTACAAATTAAAGCGCACAAATTATACCAGAGTCTTGGACCCCCAGGCTGGCAAGGCAAGTCAGCAGGCTGCGAAGCAGGCAATGCCAGATGATGCAGAAGAGAAGTAGAGAAATAACAGAAGTTGCCCCAATCCTCTCAGATCCGACATTTATGTAATACAAAATTAGACTACATTTTGAATGATTGCCGGGAACGACGGACGTTTGGGCTCTTTCATTTGCAAACCAAATGTGAATAGTCGCAAAATGTAGCAGGAAATAGTCCAACTAATAGACAAACCCAAAATTGTACACACACACACACATTATATATATATCTTTGCAATAACAATTTGCAATTATTAATAACAATTTTTACACACAGAGGGGCGAGAGTATACGCACATTTTATTATCGCAACATTTTACATTATAAGGTAAATGCAATTTGGTGTAAAATGTTTCAATTTCCTGTACCGAATGACATTTTAATGAAGGACTTGCCAAAATACAAAAACAACAGCAAAAATAAAATAAGGAAAAAACCCGCACACACACACACACACATATACTTTTCAATGCAAATGGAAGTAAAAAGTCGAAAAGTTAATTTTACATGCGTTTTTAATGCGTAGGTTTTCATCAGATCCACCACGACCCGGCCAAAAGAGAAGCATCAGGCGACAGCCAGGCAAAACGGAAGTTAATTAATAAAATATTAAAAAGTTATTTATTATCATTTAAGTTAATTATGATCAGGTGAAAAATGTCCAAAGAGGCACAAAAAAAAAGGTATATATAAACGTAATATGAAGTGTCTTAAGAGGGGATATAAGTAGACTGTTGAAATCATATAATATATATACCCTATAATATAGTTTTTATGCTTGTTTATTAGTTGCTACAAGTATTCAAATGAAAAGTACTGTTAGTCATTAAATAGCAAAGGTTTTTTATCTAATTAATAACTATTTTAGATATCTTGGGGTACTTTTTGATGTTGTTTTATTTTAGATTTTCATCTATATAAAGGGTATTACTTAGTCGACAATTAACAACTTAATCTCTTCAAATAGAAAACATTTTGTCTTACATCATATTTGATACGCTCTTACCCTCTCTGTCTCTCTCTCTTTCTATCTCTCTCCCTCTCTCTCTTTTCTCTCTCTCTCTCTCACATAACACACATATAGACATATTTTGTTTTCTCTTAGTTTTCAGTTGGTTATGCGAATTTTGATTTATTTGCCAACCAATGAATTTTGTCATGAAAATCTTGCCTCTGACACTGACAACATAAAGCCAAATGTCAAAGTAACAGCTATTATATTGATTATATGTATAAAATGAATAGCAGCAGGAGTAGCAGGAGCAAAATGAATCCATGACTTCCTTCAACCAAACGCAGGCCGCAAGACCATCCTACCCCATACTTGTATTAAAAGTGCGTCGTCTGGTTTTTAGTTTAGTGTATATACATAGTTCGGTTCAGTTTTCGGGGCAAAGACGATGAAACGAGACATATATGAGGTTGCCTTTTGTCATAGCCACAATAACTTACTCATTTTGCTCAATAATAAATGCAATTATGTGCCGAAAACCTCCATGTTACTCCTTCTATACCGTCATCTTCATCTAGCGACACTATAAACGAAGTGCACAGCCAGGCACTGTGGCATCAGGACGCAGGACGCAGGACGAAATTAATTTAGACACAAAAGCCCACAAAGAGACTAAAGGCAAAGAGAGTAAGAGTAGATGTCGAGCTTGTCTTTTTGGCCCCCAAAAAATTTGCATTTTACCATTTACGAAATGCTTTTGTTTAGTTTTTCTTTCGTTCTCCTTGAGTGAGATGAAATTTATTGGAAAATTAGCGCACAATTTGGCCACATGCGAACAACATTAATAAATGCACATCACTTTTTTGCTGGGTGTGTGTGTGTGTGTCTGTGTAGGTGGTGTGCAAAGTTTAATGCAAGATTTTTAATTTGTTGACTTAATTATGTTGGAATTTAAGTTCTACTTGGGGCAATTAGCATAACAGTCTGGCCTAAGTAATATTTGCTTTTAGTTATGCTATTGAGACCCTAATTAGCACATTTTTGTAGTGTTAACAGGCTCTTGGCACGCAGATCAGTTACTGATGAGAATTCTTTTGTAATTATAGAAATTAATGAAAGAAATTAACATAAAGCATAGCAATTACAATTGGCATTAACTTAACTAAACCAAATTGTGAGAAAAATAACAAGTGGAACTAAATAAATTCATGAAAATGAGCATCTTTAGTCTTGGTTAAATTAGAAAATCCACTAATGAGACTTATTTTAGTTAGTGGGCTAAAAAATAATATACTGTAAGAGTGGAATAAAATATAATAATAAAATATTTAGAATATATATAAGCGAATTAGTAAACCTATTTAAAATTTTTTCTTTCTTTACTTTTATGTAAACAAGACTCTTTTAAGGGTTACTTAGACAGTTAAGTTGATAGTGACTCTAATTAAAGATCATATCTTGTACTTCTTTCAATTAAGGAGGCTCTGATCGAATGATACTGAACTTGACTGATCTTTATCTAATGATTCCATAATATCTTCTGATTCCATTTTGACATTTTGGTTTGTCAATATAATTTTAATTCTGTTATTATATTGAGTTGTTAGTAAGTTTCCTTTTCTAATCCAAAATCCCAAACCTAAGAGATTTGCAATATAGAATGTATTCAACAACTTGTTATAGAGATAGTAGTAGAAAAAAACTAAAATAAAATCAGTTTCTATATTACAAAATAAATTTATGCTAATTTGAGTTATGTTATTATTATATAAATCCATTAAAAGTTCATTAAATCTCATGATTTGGACCAAAAAACTTTGACGTTAGCTTCATTTAAATCAGTTAGTACCAGAAACAAAAATCACTAATGTTTTATATATCTCTTGAAAAAACTATTCATCAGTTTTAGCTCTCTCCACCTTTGTTAACTTACTGCAGCTTCTTCTCCTTCTACTCCTACCAACCTACCTCCACCTCCTTCTCCTTCTTTACATTGTGTTTGTCCTTCTTTCATCAACGCCCACTCAACTGTTAGTTCCATTGTTCTAAGTAGAAAATTTTCTATGATGATATTCTAATTGAAATATACGTAAAATGAAATTATGAATATGCAAAATAAGCAAATGGATGACAATGCTAAGCAACTTGCTATAATTGAATAGGGAAAGGGAAAAAGGGGTGGGGTGGGGGGTGGAATAAGCAGAACAAACCCATTGCATAGTGGTAAATGTTATGCGGCTAGCCTAGAGTACTGGGCTGTTGCTTTATAATGAAAACTAAAAATCAAAAATGTTGCCCAAAAGTGCGTAGTCCGACATAAGAGGAGAGACAGAGAGGGGTTGGAGGCAAGGGAAATGAAAACTGGGATGAATGGAGGTTTGGAGTTTTGGAAAAACATCAAAACTTTTGCATAATTCGCTTATGCTTAAAAATGTTCAAATTGTTGTTTTGCACTTGTATAGAGCAAAAGAGAGAGAGAGAGAGAGAGAGAGGGGAGAAAGAATGAAAAACTAAGAGAATGAAAAGATTTCGAAAAATTTTAATTAAAATTATAATAATTTAAGTTGTTGCCCTTAATACAATGAAAAGTCATTTGCATGAATGAAAGGAAGCAAAAAAAAAGTGACAAATAAAATAATAAAATCTCCATTGAAGGTTTCTTAACAAAAAAAAAAAAAAAACATTTCTAATTTACAGCAAACATTTTCTTCTGTATAACAATTATTGGTTATATAAATGCATAGAAGATGTATATATATATAAACATATACATATATATCGTATATATATATATATTTATTTGTGTATGTACATTGTATATTCAGTTTAATAAACAAATTTACAGCAGCTGCAGCAGTCTTTGTTCTTATATCCTTAACCCATTCCTTTTACTCCTTCTATTGCGTCTTTGTCTTTATGTATTGCATACTTGCAGGCGCCATGCAGAATGTCTGCAGAATTACCAATTTTGTGTAGTTGTTGTCTAGTCTCGGGGTGTTTATATGTGGACATTGAGTATCACTTATAATTAGAAACTCAAAAATGCATACATACACAAACACATAGACACCACACACACACACACACACACACACACACACACACACACACACACACACACAAATGTTAAAAGGAAGAAAGACGACTACTAAGGATATGCAGCAGACAACAACAGCCACGGGCAGGACAACGACATCAGTTTTAAAACCTCCTCAATACCCTTCCCTAACTCCCACACTTTGCCTATTTAAGTAATGCATATTTCGTATAACTTTGATGTGCTGCAAATTTACTTGATGCCCCAACAACGTCCACTGCCCACACACACATATAGACAACACACACTCTAACTCCATGTGTGAGTGTGTGTGTGTATGTTGGCTTTTATGTATTTACGTTGCATATGAAATGATATTTATAGTAAACAGATTATTTTATATGCAGGTATGTGCAACCGAAGAAGCAGGAGCAGCAACAACAACTGCAAAAGCCAGGCCCAAGTAGAAGGAAGCAAAAGGCCTGAACATTGCACTTGCCGCCTGGTCAATTCTCTATGTATTTATATGTATCAACTGTACTTGTATTTCTTTCTTTCTCTCTTTTGTATTGCTCTCCCTTTCATTCTCTTTATCAGTGTATGTGTATGTGTGTACTCAGACGACAAAGACAGAATGTCTGTCTACCTCAGCTCGGCTGCTGCTGTCTCTTTAGGCATATAAAATGATTAGAACTAATGGTCAATATGCAGATGAGTGTTGAGTGTAGTTTGGTGTTTATTTGCACAGTGTAATGAAATATGTTTATAATTGTTTATATATTCAAACTGAAAAGGACCAAAGATAACTTCATATACTTAAACTTACAAAAGGTAATTTTATCCTGCGTAGCTATAGTAGGATACTGTTTCAAAGACAATTAGACATTTCTTTTGCTCCTTAAGATAGGCAACAAACAAGGTATTAGTTGACTGTTATTTTTTAAGTATATTTTTAAAGAAATATTAAGAAAAGTATTTTTTTTTTTTACTTTTTACTCAACCTTAATCTACCTCTTCTAGTTTTTACTTGATTCTAAACATATAGAAATCTAGTCCAAATAATTTGTATTAATGTAAAACCACTGTGCTGACCGCAGGCTACAAGCAAATCCTTGCCACCACATCTCCTTTGCCTGCTGCTTAGCCGAAACCCAAACTCAAACCTCCCAATCCTAACCCCATTCTTAACTCTTAACCCCAACCGCATACTCATTATATGTATTATGTATTGGCCGTGCGGTTGGGGCAAGCATTTGGATGAGTAAAAGAGATGCAAGATGGAATGCCATGATGTGCATATATTGAGAGCAGCAAACAAATCAAGTTTTACTCAACATTATTATCAACATTTATGCATTCAGAAGTCGCCCGAGCACACAGACAGAGACAACCTAAAGCCGAACTTGGTAGCCGAAAAATCCAATAGAAGAACCCAAGCTGCTGTCCCACTACTACTCCTTCTCCTCCAATAGCCGCCCCCTAAGAAATTTATCGAAATGTTGAAACAGATTTTATGCAGCAAAGTCGTCGACGTCGTCGTTGTCGCTGACGTCAAGCCAACTGGTCACAAGAGTGCCGGGGGTGGGGTAGAGTAAGGAATAGAGGTGGAATAGCCTGACAGTCAGGCAAACAGGCAGGCAACCGGCTGGCTGGCTGGCAGGCACACGGACACTGGAGCTCTCCTGTCCTGCTGTTGCTGCTTCTACTGCTTCTACTACTTCTACTACTTCTGCTTCTTCGAGGTTCCTAATTTAAATGCAAATGAGATTCATTTGACGACGACACCAACATACTTTGTTCATGTCCATGTCTTGCGCTTGCATAGCCCAAATGCGTATGTGTGTGTGGATACATGTATGTGTTTAGATATATGTATATATTTGGTAGATATGTACAATTAGACATTGGCCTGTGCATATGTATTTAGTTGCATGTTGTAGTTGTACATAGCTAAAATTCACATCTAATACATAAGTGGACTCGGAGTTTTGTCTTTTTCCACCCAAACTGCAAATGTATATATAAATATACATATATATATATATATGTGTGTTTGTGTATGTTTGGATTTCATATATAAATGAACTATTGCAGTGTAAATGAATTAGTCTTGAACAGTGACAGTGTCCTGTATCATTGTCTTAAAAAGGGGGGGGGGGTTTTCTAAATTTGGGGCAAGAAGGACAAATGCTTGAAGAAGGAAGTATAGTAATCAGTAATACGATAAAAGACAGACATTGTTGTATTAGTAAAGCAAGTAATTTAATTGTGGAATACGGTTATAGGTATTATTATATACAGAAAGATGTTATGTGAGATCCTTTAAAGGACGTAAATAGAGAACAAATATATTTGTAAGCCCATAATTCAACTTTCAAAGAAATGACTTGTATATGTTGATGTCTTTGTAAGGGAAAAGTCGAAGCTTATACAAAGCTTTGAAACATAAAAAACCGAAATTTAGATTAGATTAGGTTCATTTTTTGTCAAATTAAACATATTTTGTTCATACATATCTAAACAACAAATCATCCCATATACTTTTTCCTATTCTATTATTTCATTTTGGAAATTGACCCCCCTTTTAAGATATTTACATTGACGCCCCTGTCTTAATTAAGAACTTGTCTGCATATATTAAAAGCTGCCACTGTCGCTGTCGCTGCTGTTGTCTCTGTCTCTGCCTGATGTCCTTCTACTTTCAGTTGTCCTGCTGCTTCTGCCACTCGTACTGAATGTTTGTTGCTGTTGTTGCTGCTTCTTCATTTTCCTTATTTTGCGCAAATACAAAAGCCTATTCCGCACCGATAACTGCAAACACAACAAACACACTGTGAGGCACAGCGTCAGGAAGCGGCAGGACATGCAGCCAGCTACTTGCACTCATGTAGATGACTTGCTGCTGCGTCTATAGCTATATACGAAACAGCAGCAACACCAGCAACAACAACAACAACAACAAAAACAACAGACCAGGCACAATTATAAATCTGTTCACACACACAAACATACACAGAGAGTATATGTGAGGGCGAGAGTGGGAGAGATAGAGAGCGACAGACGTTTACCCCCTTTTTTGGACATGGACGTCGAGAACGACAACGACGACGACGACGCTACGGCTGCTTAAGTTTTTGGCATTAACAAAGCTACCAGCCACACCCTGGACCCCGGCCAGGATACACAAACATATACACACACACACACACATAGCATACATAGAAAGTTCCGAGTGCCTGACAACACACCAATACCCAGGCAATGTCCTTGCCAACGCCAGCCCGAAAACCGCCTTGGAAAATTAGCATCAAACGCATAAAATGACCAAGTCTAAGTCTGCCGCAGTGCGGAGAGAAGAGAGTGCCAATGTCAGAATGGGTAGGCAAAAGAGGTTGGTTGAAGAAGGGGAGATATGGTGAAGTCTAGTGTGGTGGTATGAGGTCCTTGCATTCTCATTTGGAATTACGAAAATTCAAAATTTACAAACGAAAATGTTATGAGAACGTAGCTTGGCTCTTGGATTTTGCCTTTCGTTTCACTTCTGCCAAGTCCTTCTCCTGGTGACGCACAATAGTTGGTTAGTGTTGCAGGCGGGCGAACGACGAGCAGGACTCTAGCCATACTATGGCCATGGGCATGGGCAGGGACATTTGGTATTGGTATGAGTATGGGTTACTGCCGTACAAGTTAATTCAGTTAAAGGACCCAAAAAGTCTGGTGTGCATTTTCGGCAGCCCAAAAGTGGAAGGCGGCGAATGGTTGGGAAGAAGCAAGCAATCCCCCCTCCCATTCGTTTCTTTACCCACCCCACCTGATTTCTATGCATGTATTAGTATGCGTAGTTAAGTTCTGACGCCGTACCCGAACCTAAACTAAACCACCCGTCACCCTCCTTCTGCTCCTTCGCCATTCTAGTTTTGGTTTGAGGGAACTTTAAGTAAATGAACAGAAATGACAGGCAGACATTTGCATTATTATTAGTACAAGTTGCAGTCGTGTATACACTGAGTGGAGGAGAAGTGAGGCAGAGCGGTTAGGGTATGGGGGTTGTGAAGCGTAATGTAACGTAGAAGGGGTTTCGGTTGGTTTGCCCCGAAATGCATTTCATTGCATACATTTAGGAGGTTTTCATTACGTCGCAAAAGTTCTTCTTCTGTCTAACTTCGTCTCTCTCCTCTCTCTCTCTCTCTCTCTCTCTCTCTCTCTCTCTCTCTCTATGGTTCTATCTCGCTCTTTTTAGTTTATTCATGTATGTGTTTGTGTGTGTGTCGGTTACATGTCGGTGTGTATTCAAAAGTCATTTTAAGTTATTGAATGGAATAAAATGTAATTTAAGTAAATTAGAATTCTGTAAACTCCTTGCTAAACCTCTACCCATTCTATTCCGCTTCTCATTCCTCACAATCACCCACCAACTGTTATACACAATATTTCATATATACAGCAATTTTGATATGTTTTAGTAACTGCTTACCTGTTGTCTACACATATATGTATATATGTAAATATGTAATATATCGTTTTGGCAAATCGATTATTGATTTTTTAGTCTTAACAAATTTCAAAGGTTGCTGATTGGTTAAAGTTCACTACTTCTGTTTTGGGTGGCCAAGAAATTGAGTACAAACCAATTTATATTTGTATTATTGAAAGTGATTTAGGTACAGTTAACAACCGCAACAAACAAGACGAACGTATTGTAAGATAGATATTTATAATAGACTTTCTTAAGCCTAAGACAATTACTTTGAAATTGTTTGCTGTGGTTTTCAACATTTGGATAACATAATTTTCCAATAACTGTGCACTGTAATAAACTGTGGCTATACATACATTAAGGAGATGGTGTTATAATTCTCAACTAGTTTTGGGATTAAAATAGTGACAGGACAATGCAGTTGTAAAGTACATAACAAAGAAATTCGTAAGTCTCATCTTATCTTATTGCGCTCAATTGTGCTCACTAACCTGAGAGAGAATCTCTGACTTTGACCATATTAAGCAAAGTAGAAATACTTATGATGCCTTACTTTTGTCACTATGCTATCACTAAACTACTAAAAAATTTGGGCTTAAGCTGCCAATACTTTGTCCAAACTGGTTGGGTTTGTCCTGAAACCTAAAAGTATTAAGGTGCCACTTGTACTTGATCACTCTACACCTATACGGACCTACTCCGCCTGGGATAAAAGCCAATGTCTTTCTCATACCACACACATACAGCCTCATTCACTCACACTTGTAGCTACATTTTTGAAGTGAAAACTTGGCTTCCAATTGACCAGCACAGCAAAGTCCAATTGTGTACCAACTCGCGGAAAAATTCTAGAGAAGGCTTCGATAGCACCCAACCAACACCCCAGAACCAGAGTCAGGCAAAAGAAAAAAAGAAAACCGAGAGGAACACATTGGGTTGTCGTCTGGCCACCCACTCCAGTTGGGTTCCTGCTGTTCCTGCTGCTTTCAGTAATTTTTTGTGTGTGTTTTTTTTTGTTGCCTTGCCCTTCACGTAAAGCAAGTTTTGCTCATATTTATATCTCTTTCTCCTTTGCTTTATTTTTTTTGTTCGTTGTTGCATGTTCTTTTCTTCTCCTTTTTTTTTTTTTTTTTTGTTTTGGTATGTACGTTTTTTGGTTGTCGCTTGACCAAATGGTCGCCACCCGATTGCCCCTGAGACACAAGAAATTCAGCAATGTTGCCTACCTTCTCCTCAACCCATACTCATCATACATCCATGATAAACCTACCCCAAACCGAGTCCAGTGTCTGATTATGGGTACGCGCGCGTTGGAAATTGTGCAGCGACAGGACCTCTCTCACTCTATACCCCACTCTCCCTCTCTCTTGCTCTATCTTTGTCTACCTCTTGTGTGAGTGTGTGTATGTTTTCTCCTTTTCACATGCGCCCAAAAGTTTGTTTTGTGTTTTGTTAATTTTTTCTTGGCCGCGAATTTGTTTTCATTTACGTTTTTGCATTGCCATGGACCCAGAGGGGGCGGCCATATACACACACATCCATTTGCCGAAATTTTTTGGGTGTGTGTGTGTGTGTTGGTGCCCGAAAAACAACGCGCTGGTTTCGGTTCAGTGGAAATTGGTAAAAAACGATGCCAAAGACGATGCAGGACGCGCATTCGCGCCACCTTAAGCCGCACACCCGGTCGCATTACGGAGTAAAAAACCAACCCTTTTGCTGCTGCTGCTGCTCCTCCTGATGTTGCTGTCGTTGCTATTCCTGCTGCTGCTGCTGCTCAGCTCTCAGCTGTTCATTTTTATTATTTTGACCATTATCGCGTGTGGTTCGTTGCTTTGGTCAGCAGCAGTAGCAGAAGCAGTAGCAGCGGAGGCAGGCAGCAACGCAGCAGCAGTCCTGGTCGAGTCCTGCTGATTAAACATTAATTAAGGAAAACAATGCTTCTGTTCCTCACTGGCGCTTATATAACCACCCACTCATCCACTCACTCACCCACTTTCCTCACTTTTTCTCTCTCCTCTGGGCAAAGAAATAAGAACAAAATCGCGGAATTTGTATAAAAATGCAAAATTACGAATTTCGCGAATTTCGTATTCGTATTTCCATACATACATATGTATGTATGTCTGTATGTACAGATGTACATGTGTATATACATCTGTGTATATATTGCTGGAGATATGTGGTTGCCTTTTTTTTTTTTTTTTTGAGGGTTTTTGGTGCTGTTGACTTGGTGGAGCTGGTCTGTGGGGTGATAGGGGGGACTGCCTTAAATCGCTATAAAAAGTAGTAGAAAAATCATCGACAGACGTAATAAATTAAAAATGTTCCAAGGGAGTTTGAGGAGCATTCGGACAGGTTTGGATTGTTAAGCAGTCAGGCCAAGCAGAGATGACCAAAAATGGTTGAAACTTATGCATGAACACATACAGAAAAGAAAATAGAAAAAAAT
This sequence comes from Drosophila neocordata, assembly GCA_018903615.1. Classification (NCBI taxonomy): domain Eukaryota; kingdom Metazoa; phylum Arthropoda; class Insecta; order Diptera; family Drosophilidae; genus Drosophila; species Drosophila neocordata. The sequence goes on from JAEIGI010000014.1 coordinate 868,475, forward strand.
ATATATATATCTGTATACATATAACTTTCGATTGTTGAGTCATTAGAAATTTGAGACTTTAATTGCCATTTGGTAGCATATCTCAGAATGCCTAAGGGCTAAATACAATTCTGGCTATAAATAAAAGCAAATGGGGTGATAGGTTAAAAAGAAGGCAACAATTTATATCATGGTTATATATAGAAAGGGTTCACTGTTAAGAAGAATGTCAATATGGTTAGAAAGATTAGGTTGAGTTAAGGCAAGTGAGTTCAATTGACAAATAGGTTATCCTAATTTACTTAAGAAACTAGAAATATTTCAACTTTTTGAATTCATTAAAGTGGAGTTATCCTGCACATTAATAACTTATGGATTAGAGCACTTTGAAATCAGAATTCTACAAAAGTTAGAACACAAGTTTAGGAATCAAAATTGAAGATCAGAATTTAAAAGAACTCTTCCTTTGAAACCCATTTCCCAAACCCCGCTAAATATTGCTTAGATTTACATAAGTTTCAATGGGGTCACTGTCCTACTTAACTAGATCAGTGGGAATGAGTGTAGAGACTTTTCCTTCACTTATTATACATTTATTTGGAGCATATGTTGCTTGTGTCGACTATGCCTGACATAGTTTCAATTTTCATTTTCTGCATATTACTCCTACTCCTCATTCCTCTTCCACCTTTCATTTGCCTTATACACGACCCTCGTTTGCCAATTTCAATGTGTAAATATTAAAATTCAAATCACGTATTTACCTAACTTGACTTGCATACACACACACACACACTCGCAGATCTACATATACATTTTTAGGTATATTGAAACTGAGATAGAGCATGATTATGCATTTTATGTGGCAAATTAAAATTTTGCCATTGCATACAATTAGGTCGCAAAACCTTGACTATTAACATAATTACCACGAAAATGATGTCAAAATTGTAATGAAAAAGTGGATAATTGCTAGTCAAACTGAGAAAGTATTATTATAAAAATTTATATAGATATTTTAATAGAGGAAAAACAATTTTCACTCATCAGAAAATGTTGTTAATTTACACCAAATGAAATTCTTGCAATTAAGAAGGATACTCCTTGTCCTGCTTCTGCTGTAGATGACGATGATGATGATGATGATGCACTATGCTTCCTTTCTTCCTTCCTTCCTTGGTTCCTTAGTTGACCTCCACTCTCATTCTCACCTTTAGTTTGTTAACCAAATTTCACGCGTTTGCTACTGGGTGCCGTCCTTTGGCATTTTCGCATGCAGCTACTCCTGTGGCAACACCTTACCCCTCTTCCTCTCTTGGTCTTAATTTGCATGCCCTTCATTATGGCCCGCTGGCTGTATGGCACTAAAATAGGTTAGAGGTTAATTTTAGTGCAAAGTTATGCAGCAGCCAGAGCCAGAGCAAAAGCAGCAGGTATCTTTACCTCTTCGCACTCCTCTTCAACCTTTTGGCTATGAGACAATTTTGTTTGCCCTCAAAATTAGCGTTGGCGCATCGCAAAATGTAATTTTCTAATTAGGCAAATGACCAAGTGGCTAAAACTGGCCAAATAAATTGCATTTCATTTTAGTTAGCCAACATTTATTTCTAAAAATAAAAACGAAAAACAAAAAAAAAATGTAAATGCTACCAATTGAAATATTTTCAATTACAAAAATTCATAAAAAATAAATTTTTATTCATTTCATTTCCATATTTATCGCTTAGACCATCTAACATTTAATTAGAATACCATTCAATTTTAACTGTCTAACAAAAAATTATTGAAATACAACAAAAAAAAGGAGAAAAAAAAGGAAAACAACCATAGCAAAAATATTTGATTAAAAATAATGAAAAAAAATATGTAAAAAAGGCTTCATTATATTTTATATGATGGTCTTTCGATATGTCAACATCAAAAAGCGGTCCCAAATAGCAGATAAAGAGAAAGAGAGAGAGAGGAGTGGAAGGGTTGGGGGGACAAACCTCTGCCCCGGATATTAGCAATTCAAATTTGCCCATTAGAAAGCCAACTGATGATGATCATCATTATGATGATGGACTACAAAAGTCAAATATTGCCCAATTTCAAGATTAATTGTCTACGCACCTTATTTGAACCGTAAGCCAACAGCCCGCACAAACCTCACCCCAACCCATGGCAGGACATCTTAAAGGGTTTTGTTTGGGGTTTTCACAATTAATGCAGAACTCAATAAACTTTTCGTCGAATGAAATTTTATGCTAATTAGAAGTTGATTTTTTGGTACCATACACTCAGACAAAATGATAATATGGCCTCGTATTGGTCTCTGGAACTACTTGAGACATCTCCCAGTTAAGCCGGCTTGCCTGGTCTTTCTCTCTTTCTCTTCATCGACATCAATTGATTTGCATTTCTAAATGCCTTGTCTCGGCATTTGTCGTAATTTGTTGTCGCCGTTGCCGTCATCGCATTTTCGGTATAATTATGCATTTTAATTATCTCGATGAGCAAGATGTCTGCTGCCCCTGAAAAAGGGTTAATTCTAAATACCCATTCCAAATAACATTTTTTGGGGGTTGACTAAACGTATGCTAATTTATCTTTGTTGAAAATGTTTGATAAATGGCAGAATATGCACAAAAAAGGGGGATAAAATGGACATTACATTTAATGCTAATGCATATATATACATTCTTAATATACAACATAAAATCCCGATATTTTGATTAAGAAATAGTATTATTTTAAGGGACTTGTAATTGTTGAATAATTGAATCATGTTAATCTTTAAGCCAACGAGAGTCATTGTTTAGATTTCGTTTTAATAAGATTTCATACGCTGAAGACTTTGTTGCTGAGGAGGACTTTTTGATACTACAAATTCTATGCTTGAACTAGTTGAGAATTATATCTCAAAGAAGCAAATTAAGTTAAATTCTGAAGCAATTGCAGCGATAAGTAAAGAGTCTTTGTCTAATTATCAAATATCAGATAATTCTATATATTTAAATATACTTTAATAATAAGTTGATAGATCCAAATTACCGATGACCCAACGCTTCCGTTTATGCAACTGATTACCAAATTCATCTATATGAATCACGTTATTAACTAATATTCTACATTTTGATCGTGACAAAATGGAAATTTTCCATTCATTCAGCTATTTCCAAAGAATGTTCAATTCCACATCATTTCATATTGATGGTGGTCTTGTGCCAACTCAAACCAATACAAATTCAACGACAAGTCAAGCCAGGTTAAGGCAAGGCAAGGCAAGTCGAGTCAAGTAGAGACAATGCAAACAATTTATGTATGTCATATCAGCAGAGCTTTACATAACTCACCAGCTACTAAGCGTGCTCAATGCGCATGCCACATAGTCAAGCTTCAGCCTCAGCTCCATCACCAGCTCCAGCTCCAATTCAGACTCCAACTTTAGTTTCAATTCATACCAATGTTTGGCCACTGGCCAGTTTCATATATGTATATGATTTCGACGAATGCTCGTTATCGATTTGAAACTTATAAGGAAAAAACTAATGAAAATCAGCCATCATCATCATCATCGTCATCATCATTGGCATCATCAACGTAATCATCATTCATCGTGGTCATCGGAGGGACAAAGCGTAATGAAGGAAAAGCAAAAGCAAAACCGAATTAAATTAAATTAAATGAAAACTAAATTCAAATGAGTTTTTGGGGGCATTACCAAGACAGAGAAACACAAAAAAAAAAGAATGAGAAGGAGCAAAAGAGGTAGAGGAAAGACAAAAAGAAATAAGTAAAAAAAAAAATCGACCGCTTGGATGGAGCAGGTCTCTGTCTCAGTCTGAGTCTGGTCTGTGGATATCCGTTGATTGTTGTTATTATTTCTTGCGCTGAACGGGTTTGTGTAATGAATTAATCCTCACAGCCGCCCAGCCACCGCTTGGCAATTTGACTGTTGGTGGCTTTGACTTCGATGCAAATCATTTGGTAGCTGCCAGCACCAGCAGCAGCAGCTTCAGCCCACACCACACACATCTCTTTTAAACTACAGTGGTTCTTGGTGACAATTTGGTATAGTTTATTGACAAACTATGATGACTATGCCGAAATGTTGGCGTTTTAGTTTATATTGAAGGCAACTGTACTAATGGCAGATCAATTTGCAGTAATGATTTGAAATGCAGTAAATTGATCTTAAAGAAGCAATCCTTTTTGATAGTTGCGGTAACCACAAGTAGAAACAATAAAGAGAAAAGAGAAGAACTATTGCTGTACCTTTTATTCAAAGGATTCAAAATATTCTGAAAAATCAATCATTCAATAAGAAAGTTGCATTTAAAAAGGCTTTAAAGTATCTGCAAGATCTGTTGGAATCAACGTTCTCGATTGTATATTAGTTGGTCGAAGTCTAATCTCTGAACCTTTTGTAACAAAATATAATCCATTACTATTTGTACAATATACTAGCTAACTGAAACCACTGTTCGCTGTACTCAATGCTTTTTAAAAACAAAATCATGAGCAAAACACAACAACAATATCAGAAGAGCAACACCAGCAGCAATAGCAGCAACAAGAGTGGGGAAACGGCAGCAGTAGCATTGGAAATTTCAACTTCAGCTGCCAAAGAGACCAAATGCAAATTGCATGATTTCTTTTGTAAATAAGAAACTGATGAGCAGAAGCAGTAGTAGCAGGAGTAAGCAGAATCAGAAGGAATAGCAGCAGCTGGCAATGGTAACGACGCGAAATTAAATCGATCTGCCACTGACCCGCCTGCCGTTGCCCCGTTCCGAACGATTGACATGTGCAGGCAAAGGACAGTTTAAGGACAAGTTGTTGTCGATGCAAAATAAGTTGTAAGCTACCAAACGGAAATTAGTTTAATTGCATTAAGGCTGGGGACTAAACGGATGTGGCAGAGGCAGCAACAGTAGCAGCAGCAGCGGCAGCTGGTTGCCCCAAAAACGAAAAGTACTGAAAACTGATAAGGAGGGGGCAAAAGGGATTTAAGAGGGGAACAGGGGGTGCACTGTCATGGTCGCCATAGCAAATTGTGCATTTCATCAAACATTTATTTAAACTTTTGCCAGCCTGCAGGAAAAAAAATATATATATATGTATAAAAAATTGGACCGGCATTGCATACTTTTTGGCGTAACCGCATAAAACAATTTTCATTTCCTTTCAACTACCAGAGCAATAAAATATACACACACATATACATATATTTTTATACAAAATAAAAAGAGTGGTATATCCTTTTGTTGTTGCAAACCACTCACCTTCTTCTCTCTCTCTCCCTTTACACACTTTACTTCTCTCTCTCTCTCTCTGTTGCTCTGTCGATCTCTGTCTCTTTCCCCCTTGTGCTCAGGTAACAGCGCAACAATTTTAACCATTGTCAATGGATGATGCGACCCTGGCGCGAGTTACAATGTTTGAACAGTTGTCCACTCTGGTTAAGGGGGGGCGGTGGATGGGGATTTCAGTAGCCAAGAGCCAAGGGTAGGGAGGTGGTGTTGTCCATGAGTGCAGGGGTTTGAGTTTTAATGGCCACGCATTTCCGGTGAGTGCATGGACAAGCAAAGTGGAGTAAAGATGCTGCGACTTTGTCTTTTTCGGTTGCACTACAGAGAAAGAGAGAAAGGAAAGAGAGAGAGAGAGAGAGAAGCAGCAGAATGAGAATGTAGAGCACTGTTAAAGTACTTCCTTTTTATATATATTTTCGAATGGTAGCGCTTACCGCAAAAATCCATTGCGGTCGTGATATAAATATCTAAAAGTATGCATTTATAGTTGCAAAAATGGATTAACATTAATTCCTCATACTTATTTTTTTCCATTTTGTTTTAGTATTTGTTTATCATTTAGTTTATTTGGAAATTGCAGCCACACTGTTTTTTTTTTTTTTTTTTTGATTCTATAAAAATGCTGTCATATTATTTAATTTTTTTCTTTGGTAAATGCTGCCACATTGTTTTCTATTTATTTTATTTTGAATATGGTTTAAAAAGCTGCATTGACTGTAACCCTTTTTGTGGATTGGTTTTGAAGAAAACTGCAGCCACACTAATTATCTTTTATTTTTTCTAACTGCTAAAAGACAAATTCATTCAATAAATTTCCCCTAACATTGCTAAAATCATTTTCAAAATCCTTATACCAAAGATAAAAACAAAAACTATTATATTTGTTGTAATCAAAATTTTATTTTGATTTTGTCAACATTTTTAAACAAAACATCAACAGCAAAATAATAGATTTATTTTATTGTTGCAAAACTTCAGGTAGAAATGTACTTTATGTAAGGAAAATGTTTTGCAAATTAAACAAAACAAAGTAAAATTATGCTTTATGAACAAAATTTAGTAGTTTTTTCTATTGCATTTCTCAACAAAACATATTTTGCTTTGCTAAAAAATATATGGTTTACCTAACCTCAAACATCAATTCGCTTTCAATGCAGCATATTCGATTCATTTCATCCAAGGAAATTTTCTCAACTGTGTGAGGATGCAGGTATGAGTTTGTCTCTGTGTTTGTGTAAATGTGTGTTGTCTCATAAATTTGGCATTATATGCATTTGATGCCTGTTCTATCGAATATGCAATTGGATAGGTAAATGTAGTATGGTTGTATATACGGGTGGGGCACTACAAACATACAAACTAAGAAAATTAAGAAAAATTAGTTGCATATTTGACTCACTTACCCATCCAAATGTATATACGCATATGCACACCCACAGACACATACGCACACACACATACACACTTGCATAGATTTAGTTATGTATAGAGCATAAAGTTGCTCAAAAAGCATAAGCTTCCTCCTTCTGGCTGTGGCTCCTGGGCCCAGAGGCATTGGAGTAAACTTCAACATGATTTTCAACATTCTACACCAAAGATTTTTGGGCCAAAAGTATTTTCTGGCAGACAAGCGTTGGGATTATGTCACATAAGAAAGAGATGACCATAGTGCCAGTCTTGAATGAGTGAGATAAAGAGATAAAGAAAACGTAGATACAATGATGGGGGGATTTAAGGGGTAGGGTATTTATGCAGTTGAAGGCATAGCTGGAAGAGCTTTTCGCATGTCACAACATTTTCAAGCTGATGAAATTTATGGTTTAACATTTTCTTTCATATATATATATATATATATGTATCTATATACATTTGGATATACACATATATACGTTGATATTTTGAGACTTTGCCTTTAGCTAGCTGCAGGAACTATTGTTGCAGTCACAAACTGCCAGCGAGAGGAACTTACTTAGCACGCTTAATTAGTAGGAAACAGTTACAAAAACATAGAGAAAAGCAAACTGCCAGTAAAAACAACTAGACACACTCTCCTTTATGGTCCTAAGTGTGTGCCTCCGAGTGTATGAATGTGTGGATGTGTGTGTGTGTGTGCATACTTCCGCTGACAAAGTGAGGGGCGGCCTCAACTCGAGTTGGGGGCTAATGATGTCAAATTACTTGCGGGCATTTTTATGTCATAATTAAACTGCAACAAGAGCCATTTTTTTGAGTGGCCCGGCAAAGTATGCTATATATGCACAATTGTTGCAGTTGGCCTGGCCCTCTTAACATACATACTTAAAGTGCATACAGTGAGCAGAGAGACAACAACAACAACAACTGCAACAACAGCAACAACAGCAACAACTAAGTTAGGCCTAGTCATAAAAATAAATACAAAGAGAGTGTGAGAGATGAGTAAAGGTAAAAGGTAAAGAGAATTTGTTGTAGTTAGGGTTAGGCTTGGTCGAGTGCCTGCAAGTATGCAAGGATTTTTTTTCTATTTTATATATATATATATATATATTTTTTTTTTTTGTCATTTCCTCTAATTACAAGCAGCCGCTGTTAGTTAGTAAGGACCAAAGGATAACTGTTACAGTTACGCTTGTTATTATTATTATTATTGTAGTTGTTGTTGTGTTTGCTGTAGTAGGGTTGTCATCTCATGTCAAGTAGAGGTTATTAGAGAACCAGAATGCGTACTTAATTTATACTGACAAGCAAGTTAAGTAGCGTAAAAATAAATGCAATATTAATGATGATAATATTATTTTAATTAATGTGACATTGTTTCCCCTTAAGGAAATTTTATGGTAGTAAATGATTTGAATATACTTACAGATGATTTCTAAGTTTTCTATAATGAGTTTCTATATGTAGAATTAGATTTAAAAACAGAAAATTGAGTACAACTCAGTTATGATTATTTTCTAAAGGTATTTTTCAGCCATTCAACATTTAGGAAGTTAGCTGGTTGATCTGTAAGTGACTGACTGTAAGGTAAATCCATCTGATTGGGTTGGACTATATAGTCACAGTTCTCTAGCTGATCTCGTAACACTTATATCAAATTTTGACAAACTTTTGCATTAACAAAAGAAACTTAGTATTCCAATAGTTTGAATAAATGTGAAACAAATCTGCCTTTAGTTTATTTACTTTGCTTATAAAATAAGTTGAACCAAGTGATGAAGTGTTTACGAGATATAAGGATTACTGGAGATCTAAAAGGTTTGCTTAAAAAGAACTTTACCTAAGTTAGGAAAAGCTCTTCGGAAAGTCTTGTATTTTAATCCTTTCTCTTATAATAATAATTGAACTACTAAAAAAAGCTTTTCTCATTTTTAATCTACTCGAAAATGTGGTAAATATGGTTTCTGGTAGAGTTAAGTTCTCATCCTTTCTATCATATTCCAAATCCCTTGGTTTAATCTGTTTTATTAAAATCATTTTTATCATTTATCCTGTCAGAAGCACAGCAGGCATAAAGTACTTTGATGCAATTGAAAATAATTTAATAAGGAAAAAATATCTGGTAAATTTATACATATATATATATATATATACCAAATTGATTAAATCAACCATATTAATTTACATAAATATGAAATTTAATTTCTATAAATTGAAATAACAAAAAACAAAATTGGAAAAAAAGAAGAAGAAAAAAAAAACAGAAAAGTCAGTGGCAACATTTAATATGACACAAAGTCATATTTAATTTTATTGGATGTGCTTTTACTTACTTACTTTTGCCCGTTGCCAATTATCGGGCCAGCTGCAGCAGCAGCAGTGGCATTGTTGGCTGCCACAACATATACCCCTACCTCTCTCTTCTTCCGCCATTCGTTTGTACTGACAGCGACAAACTGTTTTTGCGGCCAGCGGCAACCGCATTATCGAAATCATTGCGGCGCATTGCAATGCATCGCATCGTATCGTATCGAATCGAATCGCATCGCATTGCAACGGGCCGAAAAATGCAATTTTACGTTTTCAATTAATAAACATTTGGCCATGGCCAATGCCAATTGGTAACTGGTCACTGAAAAGCTGGTTACGACGGATATGCATTGCTTTTTGGTGTGTATTTTACATTTGTGGCTGCATAATTTGGTAAATCATTAACCGTAAAGCAAATAACCACAATTCACTTGAAAGAGTGAGAGAGAAAGATATAGTGGAAGAGAGAAGGGGGTAGAGCTAGGGTAGGAGTGGGAGTTTGCCACCCAGGTGTCATTTAAGTTTACATTTTGACTTGTTTCATCTTTTTAGCAAAGTTTTTTTGGTTTTTCTTTTGCATATTACTTTTTTTTTCTCTCTCTCTCTCTTTCTATCTTCTCTTATGCTTTTTGCCCACATTCCAGTGTTTGGCCTACACACGCCCCATTGCTAAAAACAACTTGCAAAAAACTACGCAATGGCGTCACTGCCGAGCCACCAACAACAAATACTCACACACTGACTCCGCCTACCAACAACAACAACAACAACAACAACAACTACATAATACACAGGAAAAAAAATAAACAAAACAACAACAAAATTAAACAACAACAACAACAGCAACAAAAACGAATCAAATAAAGCCAAAACGACGTCAACTGCGACGATGACGACGCCGACGACGACGGCGGCATCGTTCGCGCCAACAGAGCAAACATTTATGCATTTTTCTTCTTTTTAGTTGACTTTTGACAATTTTTTGAATTTTATTTTACACTCTCTACCCCCCAATCCCCCTTTTCTACCTCTATCTATCTCCCTTACACACTTGGTATATGCATATATATGTGTATGTGTGTTTTTTATTTTTCAATGTTTTTTGGTTAGGCTGAAGGCAAGATTTTTGCATTTTTTTCGTTGAGTTTTTTTTTGTTATTTTTTTGATTTTGTTTTCTTTTTGTTGTTTTATTTTTCCTGAGCATATTCTTTCATTTTTCGTTGTTTGTTTCCTGAATGCCTTGCATACAGTTTGAGGCATGGCTGCCAATTTATTGATAAACATTCGGTTGGGTGGCAAAATGGGGCTGTCATGGGTTAAGTAAATGTATGCAGAATGAATAAAATGGTCAGGCAGAGGCATCGGGTAGGCTTATGGGTAGAATAAACCAGGACCAAAATAAAAAGAAAAGAAAAACTGAATATATGAAAATATCTTTATGAAAATCTCTTGTAGGCAGGCAGACAAAAAAAAAAAGAAAAGAAAGTAGTTCAAAATATTACCAAAAGATGATCAGGTTGAACCAAAAATGAATACATGTTGACTGAGAATATATGAGTAAGTCATCTGTTTAAATCTTTTCAGTTACTTAGAGCAGCATTAAGGGAATGTTTTTTTTTGAAAGAGAGTTTGTCTTATCTGCCACTTGTGGGCATTTAACTTTGCATTTTCGATTATTTTGAAACAATTGTTTTTAAAGCGCTACAAAAGTCTTAGCTGCTTTCGTTTTTGTTTCTTTTAGTTGGAGTATAACAAGTCTAAGTTAATTCCAAAGTTTTTAAGGCAGTAAAAGAAAGCTTATTAGTAATCTTATTTAGATTACATTGGGCTATACCTTTTGATATGCTAGATAACTTAATTTGGAGACCAATTAGTAGTGGGCTTTGGTTCTTTGTTGTAAATTTTACCTTTTAAACAAATAAAGTGCAAAATAGATAGCCATTTCACTTATTAAAATTATATTAACTTGTTCCTACCATATTTAATAGCTACCAGCTAGCTAGTAGTAGCTGCTAATAGCTACTTTGGTCTAGAAGATTAGTGATATAATTTAAGGAACTATGAATTTGAATGAGGTAGCCTTATAATAAATTAATTTGTTCCTACTAAGATTCACTCTTATTCCATTGATTCTGACTATATAACCAATAGATTAAAAAATGTTTATAATTATTGTTGTTATCTGATCTTATTTCTCCTTCTAAGCAGTATAGTAGTTCTCTAAAAATCACTATGGAATAATAGAAAAAGAAGTGCAGAACTTTTCTTTATGGGCCAATGTTAAATATTTTTAATATCTTCCTGTTTTTTATTCTTGGCATAATCGGTTTTTTGCCTTAGCTTTTCTCATTCTTGATTATAAATTAAAATTATCAAACATTCTCAGAATATGTTAACCAATGTGCATTACCAGTTAAGAGTATCAATATACAAGCTGCCTAATTTTGCAATGAATTTGCCAATAAATTGTTGGCCAGACACTCGGCGTATGCGTAATATGCTGTGAAAATTGCATTCCAATTTGGCGGCTGTTCTTTTGTGTGTGTGTGTGTGTGTTGTTGTTGTTGTTATTTGTGTTGACTGGCCAGCCAAATGAATCATGTGATTTAATAGTTAGGCTCATGTGGAGCGCCAAAAAGTATGCCATACACACACACACACCGTCACTTTTGTATGCACATACGCACAATGAAAATTTGTTGCCACTAGGGGGGATGCATTTCCGTTGTTTTTGTTGTTGGTTTTGCTCTATTTTGTGTTGTTTTCTTTTTGTTGTTGTTGTTGTTGGTCAGCAACAGTTGGTCCACCAATTTTAAAGCTAACCGGCGTGAATTTTAAATCCCACGACCTTGACACAGATTTAGAAAAAGGTTTTTTAGTTGTTATCGTTTTTGTTGCTGCTGTTGCCTCTGTTATTGTTGATTTTGTATCCCCACCCCTTTTTTTAAAGGAAAGTCACACTCAAGAGTGGCAAAGTCAAACGTCTCTAGCTAGACCCAAAAAATATATATGCCATACTTTACACACACAGAGACACACACACGGAGTAGGAGGAGAGGTGGAAAGGTTGCCAAAAGCGGCAAAAGAACAAGTGCCAGACAGAGCGCCACAACCAGACTAGAGACGAAAGGGGGGAAAGATATAAAGACCGATACTATAGAGAGGAGAGAGAAAGATGGAGTGAGAAAGAGCAAGCAGCAAGTCAGCAAAGTGGAAAAACTCATGCGACTCGCTCGAAAAAGTATGCTACGATTTTTTCCTTCTACTCTCAATGTGAACGTATGTATGCATGTATGTATATCTATGGGTGTGCTTGTGTGTGAGGGTGGAAGTCCTTGAAAAAGCATTTCTCACAAACGGCCAAAGTCTAAGCCAGGCAAAAGTTGAATGAACGTCCGTTGGTTGCTTCATCTCCTGCTGCCAGCCACTCCTTTTACCGCACCCCATCTCTTTTATGGTTTCCCTGTCTTTGGATGTTTTTTGTCTATAGATATGTGTCTATCTGCGAGTGAGTGTGATTTTTTTTTTATGATTTTTATTTTTTTTTTTGTGTTCCTTCTCATCGCATGTCCTTGGCGGTGTTTTTGGTTTCGGTTACAAGGCACTTTTTCCATTTGATTTAACCAAGCTTTTTCAACGACCTTGACAGAGTTTGAGTGATAAAATCACCATTGCAACAACTGCATGTTGTTTAGGGTGTTGCGTATGCATTGTCCAGCATATAGGCATACTGCATCCTATATACATCCTTTATCCTGCATCCTGCGTAGCTGCGTAACTGCATATATATGTTTTTTTTTTTTTTTTTTTGTGCATCGGGCATCACGCAATGCACAAACCAGACACTATTGTCGCCTGTCTGCATGTGTCTGGGCCATTCATTCAACAGTCGTTCTACCCACTGTGTGTCCTTGTATATTTGTCAGACAAACGGAGAACACATTCAAAAAGACAGTCAGCTGGATGGGGGGGCAGAGAGAGAGACCGGCAGTCACTCGGACAAAGAGTTTGAGTTTGGTTCTCATACTCATTCATGGTCGTCTTTTGGCCTCATAAATGACGTCCCATCTTGTTCATGGACACCATGGATAAGCATACTCAGCTGGTTCTTGTGATTGACCTAGAGTTGAAGTAACAAATTTAGAAAGAAAATATTTCAAAAGGAAGTTAATAAATTCATACTTTCACATTTCTAATTTTCTGTTTTGGTAACTTATTTTTCTTATTTTTCCATTCCAGCATCTCAACCCCCAAAAAGGTTCCACAAAAAAATCTAGTAAAGCAAAATCATTTTCCCGCCACCAATCGCAAGAGTCGCTGCCATCGTTTTGACGACCCAATCGCTGAAGCAGAGCTGCCAAATGCCTTCACAATTGGACCTCAGCTAATGAGCACAAAAAAAAAAAAAGGAAAACGCTAAAGGAGGAGAAAAAACAAGCAGGAAATTTCCCGAACTCCAACTGTGTGCTGCTAATCGCTAGGGATGAAAATGTGGAAAATGTAAGTACAAAAGTTTAATGGAAAAATATATGGAAAAAACGTTGCACATAGAAAAATATTTATAGAAATTTTTTAATATTGGCAATCGCAGATTATAGCAAAAATAGAAATTTCATAAATATTCATTTATATATATATATATTCAACTTTGATCTGGCATTTGCCTAGTTTTAATGAAAATTTATAGCACAAAAGATGAAAAAAAAAAAAAGAAAAACGAGTTGACAGATTAACCAAATGAGCAAAACGATACGAAAATGTGAGAAGGGGAAAAAACCTTTTGAACTGTAGGCAGCAAATCCATTTCACACAATTTATGTACAAGTTTATTTCGCGCCTTACCAATTTTCTTTTAGACAACCTCTACCTGTTTTCCCTCGCCCACCACCCCTTTTATCTATCATCTTTATAGCCGCCACAATGTGTGTTGTATGTTGAATTTGACTTTTTGGGTGGCTCTTTTTTGGTATCGGACTTGGAAGTTGCAACAACTTGGCGAGACTTGCCGCTGCTTTCCACAGAAATGTTAACAAGCATTGAGAGAGCATACACACATATAGAGAAACATACACACACCTAGTTTGTGGTTGGGGGATGAGGATGTGGTATGATGTGGTCGATGTGTGCAGATTGGCTCGTTCTTTAACCCTAGAATGACCAAGTTCTTAAATTTAAATTTGTTCTTCATAAGAGCTTGTTAGAGGAAAGCCTAAATTTTTTAACTTATATTAAGGATATTTCTTGTAAATTTGAAATAGAACCTCTGTCATATAGCTTAGGCGGAATTCTGTTATGGCTACATAAGGGAATCCCGATAATTAGTCATTTTCAATTTTGAATCTTTGGTGATTTACCTTTGCCTAATTAGCCTTTTCCTCATTTGTAAATATCAAAAAGGTTTTAATTATAGAAAGTTTTTATTGCCGAAGCTCTACTGTATACGCAAAAGATATTTACAATAAATTGAAGCTTATAAATCTTTCAAGGGTTAAGCCAAAAGGAAATTACAACCAAGTGTAAGTCCATCTGTCTCTTATCGTTTAGTAGAAAGACAGAAAGAGCGAGAGGTAAAGAGAACGAGCGAGTGAGAGAAGTGATTGGAAGTGGAGTTGTAGTTGTAGTTGAAGTCTTCGTCGCATGCATTCTCTAATCTTGTTCGCTGAATTCGTAATCTCATTAAATTTACATATTAATCAAGGGATTTTAATTACTCTTACACCGCAATGGCAATGCCAACCGCTGGAGCCAAAACCGAGACCCAAGTTGAAAATGAGACAGTCCACAAGGCACAAAAGACAGACCTCAAGTGAGGCATAAGCAGTGTAGACGTGAAATCGCAACAGATATCGTCCAAGTCCAAGACCAATGCTGGAAAAGGAGTCAAAAGACTTCTTCCTCTTCATCTTCTTATGCTTCTCTTTTACTTCTTCCTTACCATCATCATCATCATCATCATCTGCTGCCTCTGCTGCTGCGGCTGCTTATACTACTTCTACTTGGACTTCATCGTCGTCGTCGTCGACGTTGTCGTCTTGGCGTGTGGACCCTCATAATTTAATTGGACTTTGTGTGGCGCATGGTCGGTGGGTTTCTTACTTTGTCCTGCTAACCGCCCTCCCGCTCTGCTTCTCTGCTCCTTTCTTTCGTGTCTCAGTTGAAAAAGGATTACACGAATTTGCGTGTCAGGCGTCAATGTAAAATCGCAATAAATGAAACTAAATTACAAACTAAAATGCAAAATGAGCAAAACTAAAGGAGGTGGGTGGGTTAGCCTTACCCCTACCCTCCCATCTATACCTACTCTTCCGATTCTGTCTTCTCTTTCTGTTGTGTGCGTGTAAAACTTGTGGTGGAATAAGAGGACCCACTGTTAGTGTCTAGGAATATTATGCATAATGTTTACTCTCGAACTTTTCTTCTATCTGAGATGTGTGTGGAGCACAGAGTATGGAATGTGGACAAGCTGCTGCTACTGTTAGTGACATTTTGCCTAATCTACATACATCTTATTATATATATATACATATATAGTATACATAGAGGTCTTAGGGTTAGCTAAATAAATAGAGTTGATTTCGAGTATTGTAAAACTTTTGAAATATATGCCTAAAATAATATTCTTTGGTAAACCTTCCACAATTCAAAATACTCTACTCTTCTCTTACCTAACACACGCTCATTAAAGACAACTGTTGCGGGGTTTTGTGACTCTGTGTGGGGCTAGGAGGGGAATGTTGGAGTTCGAGAGCTTGAGGCAACCAAAATTTATGGCATTTATAATGACTACTTTGTAGCCGCATAGCAAGCATATCGAGGGCAGGCAAATGGCAATTGGCAACACAAGCAAACACAATTTTAAGGCTTCATAAATTATAAAAAATAATTATAATGAGATCAATTTTTAATCGCTTGCACGAGGAGAAGGCAAAGCCATTCCAAGACTCAGACCAGGCCAAGCCATGCCACTTCCTGGCCAGATGGACTCTGTGTGTGTATCCGTATGTGTGTGTGTGTGTGTGCAAACGTTGAAGGTGTAATTATTATCATATCCTGCATCGCATAAACAACCAGCAAAAGTAGAAGACGACAAGCAGCAGAGGCTCCTCTGGTAGAATAAGCAGCAGCAGTACCAGCAGAATAACATGAAATACAACACTCGGCCTAAACACGCAGACTTAAAACTCCAAGCATCATCATATGCCTCTTCTCTTGCTGTCTCTATCTTTGTATACTCCATCTCCCTCACATATGTATATGTGGCCAAAGATGAAGCTGAGTCTACGAGCTTAGAAATCTTTGGCCAAGTTGTGCAAACATCTAGAGACGAGGCACTTTGGTGCAAACATTTAGAGTAGCAACTCGTAAAACTTCAATTTAAGACACGTAATTTGCAATTCACTTGAGTGCAGATTAGAAGCGGCATGTCCAACGTTTTAGGATCAAGGGGTAAGAAGAGAGGGTAAGGATGAAGAGAGAGAGTAGACTTTGTAGGGAGTGGCCAACTAACCACGCAGCCAGTCTTACCTGATCATCATGATCATGCTCTCTGATGCCGATGATGAGAATGTTAAAGCTAGAAACTCTTTTTGAAAGGCATTTAAATAGGTGAGGAGATGTACCAGAAGAAGGTGGAGTTGTTGGCCATAGAATTGAGGAGAAACGAACGACCGATCATCAATGTACTTATGACAGAGAAAATATCAATTAAATATTCTACAGGAATTATTTAAGCTTTAAAATTACTCTAGAATTAAATTTATAAACAGAAAAAAAACAACAAAAAACGATCAATTTAAAAATCAGTTAATTAAGTAAATGAAAACAATGCTCATGTTAATCCTTGAACCTTCAATTGAAGCAGACTTCCATACCACTTCATCACCTACCCCACCCAATCCTACCCTTACTCTACCCTGCCCTACCCTTCTTCTCCTCATCTACCTTTATGCCTTTTATGAATCTTCTGGTCCAAGTCCAGGCAAAAGTAACAGCAGCAGGCAAAACAGGCCGCGATTTTAATCGACTTTAATCAAAGAAATTTCATATGTGGCCACGCCCACATGCAATTATGTTTAAGAATGCAAAACGATTTTTGCCACAAGTAAGAGTGAGAGAGAGACGTAGTGATCGGTACAGAGGGGACAGAGGGCGGTTAAATGAGCGAGATAGAATAACTCCTCGAAGCGAGAAAATTAAAACTGGCAAAAATAAATAAAAAGGCCAAGCACAACTTGAAAGACTCTTGCCACAACAACAACAACAACAATAATAACAACAACAGGCAAAAAACATAAATTTAACAGCAAAAAGAAATATTATTATGAATGCATTAAGTGAGCAGCCCAGAGAAGAACCTAGTGGCAGATGAAGCCAAATGGTGATGCCAGGGGAGGAAGATGTGAAAGAAGCAGGAAGAAGGAGCAACTGTGCCTAATTATAAAGTCGTGAGTGGAGTCTGTGGAGAACAGGTTAGGGTCTCAGTAAAACAGAGACGAAAGATTTGCCATTCATTCATGGCTAGGCCCAAAGGAGTTAAACGACCACAAAAATACAAAAATCACCATATTCAAATTGTAGTTGCAGACATTTAGATACCCTATTAACAAGTAAAGTTTCTTATCGGTGGTGTTTGGTGTGGAAAAAGTAAGGAATTATCATATTGATGAAGTAACGCTACGTCACTCGAAATATTAAAAAGACAAATGTTAATCAAAAGCATTTACATTTTGAATATTTAGATAAAACTAATGATGTTTAACGAAACATTTTTTACTTATCAACAGTGGCGCCGCCTAGCGGACGTATGTTAACAAAGTCTTGCTATAGTAAGGAAACATTTTTTTTAGAAACATGCTAAACATTAGCTAAAAAGTTAGTGTTGAATTATATTTGGAGGCGTATTAAGGCGTGGCTAAAAATATTAACAGTAAACTTGAGATTTCCAAACTACTTACTAAGCTAGGTGATAAGATCGTAGATCAGATTAGATGAAGAAACTGTAAATATACCGTCTTTCATTGTTGCTGATTCTGATTATGTTTCTAAATATAAATTTTAATAGCACTTTACCTCCCTCATTAGTATTCACGAATATACCCGTCTATATATTTTGTGTAAAGGATATTAAAACAAAGAAAAAACAAAAACAGACGGCCAAAGGTTATGCAAAAAGCATCATCGAAAATAACTCTAACTAATCATAAAAAATTATATACATATATATATATATATATATGTATATGGACTTAAGTTTATACCCATTTGCCACGCCCCCACTAGCCTTATTTTTAAGTCTCTCTATATATATATATATATAGATATACATATATCGCAGACTCATAAATCTTTTATTGATTTATGATTTTCTTTCAGTTGTTGTTTCAGAAATGCATTTTAATTGGCCGCCTTGTCCATGTCGATAGTCATAATTAGAGCTAATTTTTAATGCTTTCAGTTAGTTTTGACATAAATCACAGAATATGCTCTACAAGGCCAACGGAAGTGAGTCATAAAATTTTTGTATGCAAACCAAATGTATTGAATTTAAATTTTAATAGTGACAAAAGTATTTTAAAATCTCTTGGTAAATAAAAAAACATAATTCCATTACACATCATAAACTATGACTGCAAGAAAGAGAGAAAAGGAGACAGAGGGTAAACGAAAGAGAGACATACATATAGAGTAGTAGAAGGAGGTGCGTTCAATTAAAAAATACTTTACGATATTACAAAATTACCACGTAGATAGTAACAGCCGCCCCAGTCAACAGTAGAAGCCAGCATAGTCAAGGTAAGGGCATGGGTATAGGTATGGGTACGGGAATCAATGTGGGCAGGTCTATGCTCCTGCAGCAGACGGCATGGTAAAGCCAGTGCTCAAACCAGAGCAGATACCAGATGAGCAAAGGCTGCGCATGCGCATATTTCGACAAGAATTAAGTATGGAACCTGAGCAATCTGAGGTACGCCTTATTACAGTGGTCACAATGTGAAGCAAAAGTAGTGAAAAAACCTATTTTATATTAAATATTTTATATATTAAAAACACATCTGAAAAATATTAATTTATAAGTGAACAGAATAGAAAGTTTTGAAACAGTTGTGGGCAAAGTTTTAGATTTCAAATTGTTTTAGATATAAAATTAGTGCTAATATTAATAAGATTGAATGATAAGAATATAGAAAACTTGTTTTTAATACTATTTTAAAAAATTTTTAAAAGTTCATAAAACATTTTAAATACTTAAATGTTTAAACATTTTAAAATGTTTCTTAAAGATCACAGTTTACGCCCGATTTGCCCTTGAATTGACAGATTCCCTTTCAAAAACAATTGATTTATTATGTATTTATTGGCATGGACTTTTGTTACCACTGTAAATTTCATGTGGATTTTTCGTTGCCTTTAGGCCAAATGTTGTAGCTGTTAATGTTCATGATGCTCTTGTTGTTGTTGTTCTGATTTCTGCTGTTTTGTGGCTAAAAGGAGCAGAGCACAGAGCAATAATAAAAATTCAATAATAACAAATTTTTATGCGCGACAAATATTTGCGTGATCATCAGTGGTTGAATTTCTTTTTTCTTTTTTTTTTGTTTTGCAATAACAATTAGCATTAATTTTTGCCTACTCTTTCCTGTTTGTCTCCTCTGGTGTCTTGGTGTCCTTTTGTCGTCCTGTCATCATGTCCTCTTTGGCTATGTTATGACAGGGTCTCGCACTCAATTTCTGTTCGGGCCGGTGATTAAACTTCAACTAATTTGGTGCTGCACAAGCAAACCGGTCAGCCTCTTGGCCAAGTCCAAGTGTGTGTTACACTCCCTTTTTGCCACTACCACCAATTTCAGCTCCAGCTGGCCTCCATCATGGTGCGGCTGCGGCGAATGAATTATGTTATTTGAAATTAGTTTGTGCCATGGCCAACACAACACAACAACAACGCAAACTCAAACCCAATTCCAATCCCAACTGCAAGAAGTCGGGACTTGGTCGGTCGCCTGGCCACTGCCTAAGGAGTAATCAGGTTAATTTTAATATGGCCAAGACGACGCCGACATTCAGTTAATGGAAAAATATCTCAAATGATGTGGCCAACGTTTTTCTTTCTTTTTTTCCCTTTTAGTTTTTTATTTTTAACCTTCTTGTAATTAGCCAAAGTGTGGTCGGGCCTTAATTGGGTGAAATTTGCAATTTGTTAGAGTATAAAATGATTCGTTAAATTTAGTATTTTTTTCGTTCATAGATCTTGGTTAATATTTTAGCCAATTGCAGGCGTTAATTTGTAAGTGTTGTTGGTTTTAATTTTGTTGCATTTTTCTTTCCTTCTTTGGTTGTGGCTGCTGCTGACAAGTTTCAATGGTTTAGGCGGAAAATGTGGCCAAAGTTTGCCCCTTGGCATTTTAGGCCATATATTAAACATGGACGAGAGATTTGCATTTAATTAGTGTTAGGGGTACAGAGAGAAAGAAAGAGAGAGCAGTAGAGTGAGAGGAGGAATGCAATTCGTATAATATTTACCCAAAAGCCAAAAGTCTAGATCTTGACTTTGTCTGCTGCGTGTGTGTTCCAAAACCAAATGGAATGGCAATGATAATTACAAAAAGCATGTAAACACTTCAGTGTAAAGAGAGGAGAGAGTGTGTAGCAATAGTCAGAAGGAGAGAAGAGGGGTAGGTCAGCAGGAAGTAATGGCAATGCCAGACAGCCATGACAAGCTCCAATAAGAGCAGGAGGGGCGGAGTAGTAGACGCTGTGCTAGAAAACGTTAATTTCAAATTTATGTAGAGCGTTGAGTTTCCTTCTCCATTGCCTGCCTGCTGATGAGGCTTGAGATTCTTCTACTACTTTACCCCTCTCTGCCACCTACCACATGCTCTAGAAGTTTTAGCAAAGATGCCCGCAGGGCGCGTGCTGAATTTAATCAGTTTGCCTGGCCAAGACTGCAAGAGGAGCCGAATGAGAGACACTGAGAAGAGAGAGAGAGAGAGAGAACTAAAATCTCGAACAACTGTGTAACGTAACGAATGACAATCAAGGCAAGATGGAAAGTGGGCAGTGCCTTTACCGCCACCCTCATCCAATGCCATGAAACTGATGCCTGCTGTTGCTGCTGTTCCTGCTGCCGGGTAACGTAAATTAGACGACGACTTGCCAGTGCAACATTTAACGGTAATACGCTTTTATAGCTGCCGGTAAAATGCTGCACACAAAATTAGACATAAAAGACAACACACAGAGGAGAGACTGAACAAGAGAAAGGTGGAAAGAAAGGACAACGTGCAAATTTCACAAAATTAAGTTGATGAGCAACTAAGGATGATAAACGGAGAGAGAGCAAGAGAGATATAGAGAGTGGCAAGAAGAGACAAGAAGAAGAACAACAGCAGCAGCAACAGCACTTAAATATTGACCAAAATTGGCTAAAAGCAACAACAATATAAAGTAAGGAAGAGTAAAATTAGTCAAAGTGATTTTTAGATGCACAACAATTGGGTACTCTAATTTAGGTAAAAATATCTTTACTTTAGCCAAAGTAATTCTACAAAACTACAATTCTACTCTACAATAGGAATACAAAAAAAAACTGAAGAATCCTCCAAATATATTAAAAAAAACCGATACATATTGAGACTTCTTACATTTTCCTACTCAGTATATAAAAATGTAAGCTAGTGATATTTTAAAAAAGCTTTGGTGACCCAGAATAAAGTTTTTGTAATCCTTAAAGTTTTTACAGGAATGCTATGACATAAATGGTGACCCCGACGTGATCTTTTAGAGTTTAGAGACTGTAGATAATGATTAACAGATATCAAAAGAAATCTTTTGCAACGATCATTTCATGATTTTACAAATATCTATTAGTCATGTTTCCAGTAGAAAAAAAAAACACATAGTAAGTTTCTTTCACATTTCCTTCAATGTCACTTTTCCATTAAACTCAGGAATCCCCTTTGGAATCTCAATCCAATGCTTTACCTAAAAGAGTAAAAACAACAACAACCATCGACAACAAACTCATCGACTAGTGGCGTAGGCAGTTGCAGTCAGTTTTGGTTTCTAAAGCAAAACCGTGAAGAGAAGAGATGAGACGTGAGGATCCGGAACAGACAACGACAACAAGAAGAACAGCAACAACAACAACAACAATAAACGGCAATGAAGCCGACGACGTCATCGACACCTCCGATATCTGTGGCGGGTGGGTGGCTAGACTGGACAGGCAGCAACGGCAGAAGCAACAACAACAATAACAAAAGCAAAAACAGTCCAGTTGGTCCAGTCTGTCTCCAACTGACCGACAACAGCGACCGGTTGAAGACCGCACGAGTCGCTGCATCTTCTGCCCTCTGCTTGGCTGTATGGATTGCATGAAGAAACGAAATGATGGGAGGGTAGAGGAAGTTTGGCTTGTCTAGTGACTTGACTGTAACCTCATTGACCAGAAAAATGCAAGCAACAACAACAGCGTAGACAACAAAACATCAAATGTGAATTAGTGCAAAAGGTAGCCAAGGAGAAGGAGCACAAGTAAGAGCATGAAAAAGAGGGTTAGGCAGGGCGGGGAGAGGAGAGGAGAGTGAAGAAAGAGGCAAAGCAAAGCCAAACGTTTCCATATTTATTGGCACTTTTCGGTTGCCGATGGCAAAGGAGTTGGACAAGGATAGAGGAGGGTAAACGAAGTGGAATTGGGGAAGTTGTGTGGGTGAGAGCCAAAAGATGCAAGTCGACGGAAGTGAGAGAAACTCGAGTGAGGTTTTTGGTATGGAGAGTTGAGTGACTGTGGATTGGCATTTTAATTATTAATTTCTTGTCTGTTAGAGGCGTTAGGGGGAGGTGGGGTCTAGGTGGTAAAATATACTCCTGGAATGCTTCAAATGACAAATGGTCAAAGTACTTGGCAGAGAATTGTAAGAGCGGTCAACATAATTTTGTACTAAAAAGGAAAATGTTTTGATTTATCATGACAGAGACAAAGTTCAAATGAATTTCAATTGTATTCCCTTTTTTTGGCACAGCTTAACCTAAAACGTGCTAAAAGCTAACGTCGGGTTCACCATGTATTCGAACTAAAATATTTGCAACGGGGTCACCAATTTAATGATTGCCAGTGTCGATGACCATCTTTACTTTTCTCGATTGAATATTTCAATGCAAATGGTTGCACATGCATCTAAACTATTTCAATAAAAAAAAAAAACTTAATTACTAAAAAATTCTATATCTAAAAATGCATTTTTGTTCTACCATTAAATATATATCTATACAGTGGTGCTCATATACTTAAGCCACTGCCATTGCCCTGAATATTTTTTGAAAAAACTTTTTAAAAAATTTTTTTTTTCGCCCGGAAATTTTTACATTTTACAACACTATTATTAAAGTAGCTGACCTCAGCACAAAATGTCCTGTATAAATTCTGGGAATCCCAAAAAATTGATTAAACAGCAAAAATGTCAATTGCGCCCTGCTCATATACTTAAGCCACCTTGAGCTAAAATTATATATTATTTTGTTAAAAAATTTTTGATTTTTATTTTTTTTCTTAAAATATTGAATATTCTAAACCTCTTAAAAAAAATTTCGATCATTATGGCGAAAAATACAAACACAAATCCTGCCGAAAGAAAACTTATATGGGGGCATTACCAAAAGAGGAAAAGTGTTTCAGCAATTTGCAAAATTTTAAATTTTTCTCGGGGCAAAGTAAGAAATGCTATTACATTTTATAAAAAAAATGAAACTTGCGAAAACATTCCGCGAAAAAAGCCGAGAAAAATCACTTTATATGACGACAGGCGGATTGTCAAACTTAGCAAAGACGATCTGTTTTTGACCTCTTCACAAATCCGAGGTCAAATGAATTCAGATTATGGCGTAAATGTGTCATCCCAAACCATAAGAAGACGCCTAAATGAGTTTGGATTGTATGGGCGCATTGCCCAAAAAAAACCATTGGTATCTGCAAAGAACTTAAAGAAGCGCCTTCAATTCGCCACCGAACATTTTCAAAAATATTCCAATTTTTGGAAAATGATTGTTTGGAGCGACGAATCCAAATTAAATGTGTTCGGAAGTGACGGGAAACCATATGTACGATGTCCTCCGAACACACAACTAAATCCAAAATACACAAAAAAGACTGTTAAGCATGGTGGCGCTTCGGTCATGGTTTGGGGCTGTTTCACCGCATCGGGCGTTGGTCCGCTATTAAAAATTGAAGGCATAATGAACGGCGAAATGTACCGGGACATCCTAAGCAACAATTTATCTAAAGATTATGCGGACAATTTGCCACTTGCTTGGAGATTCCAACATGAAAGCGACCCAAAACATTGAAGCAAAATAGTAAAGCCTTGGCTGAACCAAGAGCGAATCAATGTTTTGGAATGGCCACCTCAGAGTCCGGACCTTAACCCGATCGAAAACTTGTGGGGAATTTTAAAACAAGTCGTTGCCCAAAGAAACCGGCAAATAAAAACGATTAGTGGCGAGTCCTTCAAGAAGAGTGGCAGAAAATCACCCCTCAACAGTGCGCTCGTCTGGTGGAGTCAATGCCAAAGCGTTGCTCCACTATTATTAAGCAAAAAGATCATCCAACTCAGTATTGAAATAAGTTAATTAAAAATACGAGGAATACTGGGCGAATTTTAACTTTTTTAAGCATTTTTCCCCAGGTGGCTTAAGTATATGAGCAGGACATTTTGGAGAAGGTTTCATTTTTTTTAAGTTTTTCGTTAAATATTTATTTTTTTTGGTTTAATTATTGTTTAATTAGAATTCTGACAAGTTAAACTAATGTGACACAAAAAATTGAAGCTGTGAATTAAAAACTTTTCTTGTTATTCGGTTATTTTCTTTTTTTAATTCTTGTGGCTTAAGTATGTGAGCACCACTGTATATGTATATATGCAAAATGCATATTGACCATATCTGAATAAATTTCTATATCGAAATGCGAATAAATGAAAATTAGCAGGAGGGTCAACCCGTTTACTCCCCCAAACACCCGCCAACGACCGACTATAAACACACACACACACACCCACGCATCAAAAGATGCCCACCCTCTAATAAATACTCAAATTTACGCTCACAATAAACACACTCAGAGGCTTGCAATAGCGCTCTCTTCATCACTCGTTTGCTCGGGCTCTCACTCTCTCTCTCTCTCTCTCTTTCACACACATTCTCTGTTTCCTACTCTCTCTCTCTCTCTTTTTGTCAGTCTGAACTGAACTGAAGCTTCGTCAAGTGGCTCGTCGTTTCTCCTTCGACGATTGCATAGAAACAGTTATAAGCTCTGCTGGCGTTGACGTCGATGCAGCGCATCGAAGTTGGCAGCAGCAGCGCTCATTTGTGCGCTTAATGACGTCATTATTTTTATTTTAACAGCACTTGTATATGTGTGCGTGTGTGTGCGGTGGGTGAAAAGAGGGAGTGAAGGAGGGCACAACAGACACTGTTGCTGCTCCTGCGCAGTCGACGTTGGCGTTGGCTTTGCTCACACCCCCTCCGCCTTGACAGAGACTCTGACTGACTCGTTCTTGTTGCTCTTTCTCACTCTCTTTCTCTCTCGCTCTCTCTCTCTTACGCTCTATGTCTTTCCCACTCGCTTGCTCTTTCTCTTTCCTGCTGTCTTGCTCTCGCTCTGACTCCTTGTGAACTTGCTTGTGTTGCTGCTGGGCTACCTTCGGTTTTGTTGGAAGCTTCGGAACGGTTTTGTTTGCTCGTGTTTGTCGTAAGTTGCACTCGTTGTTGCTGTTGTTTCTGCTGCTGCCTTGTGTTGTAGTTGTTGTGGCCGCGCTTGCTACTTATGTTGATGATTGTTGGGGGTCCAAGCGCCGTTTGTGCGCCACACGTTCATTCAGTCTGTGGACGACGTTGCGCCAGTACGTACCGACTGTGACAAAAACGCACGCACTCTTCTCTCACAACGGTGCATCTTACAGAGCGGGGCGTTCTCACACACAGCAAACAAATAAAACCAACAAAAACACACATAAAGTAACATACCCAAACACACACACACAAACATAACCACTGATATACACACATATGCACGCATTCAAACAAATTCGCGTGGGTCGACCATAGCCGGCGTGTGCCGCCAACAACAAGAGCAGCAACAACAACAACAACAACAAGAACCACAACAAAAGAAGATCATCAAGTTTGATATTTAAGATTTTGTGTTTCGCGCGCGCGTTTCGCTTAAGTATTGTCGCGTGTGGCACAGATCAGAAAAGAGATCCTTTTTACTTGACTTGCATTACAAATACAACAACGTTGAAAAAGTAAAACAATTTTTTGGCATCAATTGCCAAACGGCAAGTGCAAAAATATTGTAAAATTCAATTAAATTAAAGAATTTATACTGCTAAAACAAATTGAAATTCCTACATATAGTACACATATATATATGTAAATTCATAGTTGAAACGTGAGGTGAATCCCAAAAACCAAAAAAATATATATATCTATAAAACCTGCTGCTGATCAACAGATTATCTTCGATTCAACAAGAAAAGACGGTAAATTTTTACAATTTTTTACATTTAACTTTAAGATAAATTAAACAGTGTTTAGACCTAATAGAGATGTTGTATCAGGTGAAGGGCCTTATAAGTGCAAGTGCCAAGTTTGTTACCAATTTGTATCTTAACAATTTACTAATGAATATGATCTATTTAAAATAGTTTTTTAAGAAACTTGCAATCTAAATTTTTACCAGTTTGATCTAATTAAAAGTACTTGCAAAATTTTCCTAAAAATCTGAAATATTAGCCTTAAATTTACTAAACCGGAAATAGACAGATTTCCTAAAATTGGAAATTATGAACAAAAATCAAAAATATTGGGAATATTTCTAAAATTCGAAAAGAGTAAAAATAATTATGAAAAGTATTCTATTAAATCAAATTTATCAATTAAAAATGTGATTTTAAAATATTTTTATATACAATTTTTGGTATTTTTGGATAATGATCCAATTATAATTCATATTATATTTGTATAATGATCCAATTATATGCTTGCCGATTTAAAACTGTTATAGCAATCTTAAAGTTCAAAGCTTATTTATACCAATTTAATTTGATTTTAAATTATCCTTCAAACCAAATGAGTTAAAAATGATTTATATTCTATTAAAATTATAATTTGAAAATTTTTTAAAACTATTTTAGTGCATCTGAACAATATTTCTTACAGTGCATTGTTCTTGAAATCTCATAACATAATTATGTTAAATATAATTGTTTAAATTTATTCTAATTTTTTTTTACGATCATCTTTATCATTAGTTACAAAGTAAAGTGCTTCTTGAAATTTTTAAACGATAATATTTCGTAATATTTCTCACGCACTTTAGAACGAAATTTATTTTTTAATTTAATGCAATTTTGATGCAAATGTCAACCTTGACATGTCCGATAAATTGATGTGATTTTAATGCAGATACAAATTACTTAAATTAAAGATCATTTTGCATAGATGAGGAGATACAATATTTTTTGTTTTTTTCTCTTTTTTGTCCATTATTGTGCCCATTTTCATTTTCCATTCACAAAAATAGACACAGCTCGGTCTAATAATAAAAGTAAATAGTTGTACAATAAATAATAATAAACTAAACTAATAATATGTTGAACAGCAGCAACCAACAGTGCTGACAATTTGCGACAATGAGCCGCGTAAATGTATCTGTGAGATACAAAAATACGTATAACAACAACAATAATAACAAAAAAAAAAGAAAGAAAAACTCTACACATAAGTAGTTTAATGTGCTAAGCCTTGCCAATGATGCCACCCCACGAAAAAATTACAATTGCCATTTGACTTTTTTTTTTTCGTTTGCAAAATGTATCTGTGAGATACAATAAGCACAATTCACACCAACAACAACAGCAACAGCAGCAGTAGCAGCAGCAACAAGAGCAACAACAATAGTAATAATCAGTTTCATTTCAAAGCCGGGGCAACCTGCGCGTTACAATTTTTTCCCATTGCCTACCCCCCTCTACCCAAACCTTCCACACGTTCCCTCACCAACCTTCAAACAAGAGTATCGCCCGTATCAATCCGTATCTATGAGGTTCATAAGCATAGTGCATTGTTTGATCTGTCTCACTCTCTTCTCCCCCTTCCCCCCTTACTGTCTTGTTATTCTCTGTGTGTCGGTCATTTAATTAAATATAATTAGCTGCATTAATTGCAAATTAATACAGAGTTTAGTTTCGTATTGTTGCTAGGTTAGTTCGACTTTTATGCAACTCGTTGTCGAGCATGGAAAATTTATGCCAACTGAAAATTAATCAATGACAAACGAAAAAAAATGAAAAATAAAAAACTGAAAATAAAATAATCTAGTCGAAAATTGGTTCCAGTTGAAAATTCTTCAAGCAATTTGCATTTAATTAGTTCATTTTCATTCAGATTCTCTTTTTTAAATCTGATTAAGCGTTTCGATTGTATTCAGTTCTTGAAAGAACATTTGTTCACTAGCATAAGAAATTAATTATAAATATGTTGAGGTTATTTTAATAAATAAAATATAGCTAATTTTTCAATTGATTTTATATAATTTTAAACAACAATAATTCGAATTTTGCATGGAAATATTTTTTTGCTTAATGGAGAAGCTTTTCATTAGAAATTACTTCGAAAAGTTCAACACTTTGTCTCGTGGCATTAGGAACTTTAATTTATCAGGGAAAAATAGTAAAGGAATTTCATTGTATATTACAAATTCTAAATATTTTCTTTTATTTAAATATTAAGGATTTAAATTGTAACAATAAAATAAACATATTGAATGGTCTTAATGGCCTTAATTTCATTTAATTTATTTTTTGAAATGAATTTACTTGTTTTTGACTTGAAGAATATCTTAGAAATAATTATTTATTAGAATAAAGCCGTCGCTAAAATTTTATTTAAACAAATATATAATATTTCTCAGTCTCATAAGATAGTTTTCAAAGCTTTTTTAAATATTTAATTGCTTAAGAAATGTGAAGTTACTTAATATTTTTATATTTGTTAGAAAAGTGTTTGCGGAAAAGTTCTTCTATTCTAGCTTTTCAATGACAATCGTTTAGCAATTTTAAAGATATAAGGTTTATATAAGTTTCATTGACATCAGATCATCAAATTGCTTACTACAGATGATAAGAATTTGAGATTTAAACTTAGAATTAATCTCTTATACTTCCATTTCTTTTCTCTTCTTATACTTTTTTACCTCACTGATCCATAAATTTTATTTAATTTGATTATAGTTTGATATTATTTATAATTACTTCAAAATATTATTTGTTTTATATCAAATTATAACTTTATTATTTTGTTTAGTATAAATTTTTTAGTATAAATTTTTATTATATTTTTATATTATAAGATTTTATTAATTAATTAAATTATTATTTTATGATTTTATTACTTTAATATTAACATTTTTATTTCTATTTTTCTTATTTTTATTTCTTACATTTCTTACATTTTATTTTATTAGTTTTTAATTTAATTTTATTGCTTTTTATAATATTATATATTTATACCTTTGCAAAAAAGGTATATTAATTTTGGTCAGAAGTTTGCAACGCATAGAAGGAAGCATCTCCGACTATATAAAGTATATATATTCTTGATCAGCACGATGAGCTGAGTTCATTTAGCCCTGTCCGTCTGTCCGTATGTCCGTCTGTCTGTCTGTCCGTCTGTCCGTCTGTCCGTCTGTCCGTCTGTCCGTCTGTCCGTCCGTCCGTCTGTCCGTCTGTCTGGATCAACGCAATCTCCTCCGAGACCCTTAAAGCTACAGAGGTGAAATTTTGCACCAAGGCTTCTTTTTGCTGCAGGCATTGTATATCTCGGAATCATCCCGATCGGATGACTATATCATATAGCTCCCATAGGAACGATCGGTCGTGAATAAGCTTTAACCTCAATAACTTTGTTGTTTTCCAACGAAATATCACGAAAGTCGGTATTTGTTAGTCTTATATACTTTTCAACATATCCACCAAGTTTTATGAAAATCGGTTAACTATATCATATAGCTCCCATAGGAACGATCGGTCTTGAAAATGGATTTCGTGCTATAACTTGGTTGTTTAAAAAGCGATTATCACCAAATTTGGTATTTATAAGTTTTATATACTTTCTATCATATCTGGCAAGTTTTATCAGAATCGGGGCACTATATCATATAGCTCCCATAGGAACGATCGGCCAAAAAATTGGTTTTAGTTGAAAATCTTTGATATTTTAACAGCGATTCAGTCGAAATTTGGTATTTGTAAGTTTGGTATATATATAAATGTGTCTGTTGAGTTTTAATAGAATCGGCCGACTATATGATATAGCTCCTATAGGAACAATCGGACCAAAAAAATTTTTTTTACTTGTAGGTTTTTTTCTGTAGAGCTTTATATACTTTCTTATGATTCTGGTTATTTATATGTAATTGAAAAAGACAGTTTGCAAAGGTATCCGAACTTCGGCGTGGCCGAAGTTAGCCCATCCTTCTAGTTTTTTTTTTATATTATCGCTTAACTTTGAATCTTGTACTTCATTCTATATATCTATTCTATAAATTTTATTTTAGATCCTCTGCTTTAATAATTTTTTTTTATTTTATCTGTCATAGAAAAAAACCCACACAAAAAAATAACAAAACTATTTTTGTTTAAATTTAACAAAAATTTCGTGCTACAATTATTTTTATATATATATATAATTTTATTTTTTTGCTTTATAGTTTTCCTTATTATTAAAAATAATTTGAAATTATGTAAAATCTGTTTCGTTTCAAAAACATAAAAATTTCATTGCCTTATTATATAAATATGTATACAAATAAAAATTGTTGTTTCTTTTTTCTCAACAGCTTTTAATGTCAAATTGCCGACTCTTTAGCCTCTCCCCCCCCACTCCTTCCAAGCAGCCATGCAGCTTCCCTCATCAAATCACAAAAATCCATTAAACTTACTTGGCCAGGCCAAATTGCATTACGGCAACTTTTAATGCAAAAAAAAAAGCGGAAAAACCAACAACAACAACAACAAAATGATTAGATATTAAATTAAAATTAAATATGGGTTGTTGTTGTTGTTGTTGCTGCTGCTGCAGTTGCATCGTTGTCCGATTTTTGTTGTATGTATTTTTTCTTTTTTTCATTTTTTGTTTTCCTCTTTTTGTTTTGGTTTTTTGTTTTATGACAAACGGATGACGAACGCATAAAAATGCAACAGCAGCAGCGGCACAAGAAGAAATGGCAACAAGACATTAAAAATAACCAAATGCCACGAGTGGCAGCAATTGCAATCGGTATTCACCTCGTTACAGACCCCTTACCTTACCTCTGATCGGCCCACCCCTGTCTCTGCCATGGGGTTGAGCTTACAGCTGACAGCGTCACGTTGTCACTTTAAGTAGGCAAATCATAAAAATGGCAAAAGTAGAAAAGTGCGTAATTTACAGTGCAGCTGCAATGCACTAGCAACATGCCACGCCCACCGAAACATGAAATATGACGGAAAATCTAACAGAAAGCAAAACATTTTGCTCTTTAATTAAACATAATTAAAGTAATAATTATGGCTCATAAATGCATTCAAGCGCAAGCAAATGAGCAAAAGAAAAGGAGAAGAAATCTTGAAAGGATTTTGGTTTTGCTTTTGATGTGCGGCCAATTTGCAGGGTGTGGTTGTTGTTGCTGTTGCTCTTGTTGATGAAGGCTTCTGGCAATTTTAATGGCTCTAACAGAGGGCGAGTGTGGGTGGACAGGAAATGCATTTTGAATTGCCATTTTGCTAACGATATCAAATAGAAAAAGCATTTTAAACTGAAAGAAACCAAATTGAAATCAAGCAAAAGAATGGCATAGCTGTCTATAAAGATCTCCCAGACTGTCAAACAATTTAAACAGATTTACTTGGCTATTAGGTTAAAATGAAAGATATTTATATATAGAATAAAAATATATATAAAGATAAAGATGAAAATTATATATATATATAGGATACAAGCTAAGAATGGTAGAGACTTAAATTGATTTTTCTTCTTAATATTTTTATAGTATGGGAATTGGTATTTATGATTATATTAATTTAATTTTAAACAACTAAGAAATACTAAATAATTCCGATTAGAAACTCTTTGTCTGAGGCGATTTTTGATTCTTAGGAAGGATTGAATGATATAACATAGAGCCAAGGTAGATATGGTTATAGACAAGATTATATTGAGAAAAACAATAGAAAGAAGGACTAAGATCTACGTGATCGTAGATCAAGACCTAGAACTACAAACAATGTGTACCTAGGCGATATCTAATCATTATTGTGATTAGGAAAATTGGAAGCATAACTAACTGGAACATTTTTGATCATCATTGTGATTAGAAACCATAGAAACAAGGGATCTTCAATCGATATGGAACTAGTTCTTGTAATTGAAGTTCTTTACCGTCAGAGTGACTTTGGCAGCTCCAAGATGTCTTTCTTTTTGACTTGGTTGTAGTTAAAGAATCTAAAAACTAGAGGGATGGACCAATTTCGTTCGTTCCGTTTTTGCAAGGGTACAATATGGTTGACTTAGAATATATTGAATAATATTATACACAGAATATCATATATAGAAATACAATAGACCGAAATTTGACACTAGCTAAATAAGTTCTAGGACAATACCTTATATTGCAAACAGTTATAAAATACTTCTTCAATATATAGTCTCAACTAAGATTCTTTATATTATAGTAAAATAAACATATTAGAACCATTATTTCCTGCTTAAGTTTGTTAAACTTTAATCTGTAATGTAATTGATATTACCTAAATGCAATGCTGTTAATAAGTCATCCATCAATTTAGAAGGGTAGTGTATGTAAAATTAGTTTAATAGAATATCAACCCCATATACATAAATATATATATACATATATATATAGTTTTTTTTTTTTTTTGAAGGCCTCTCACGCAAACATTTAATTGCTTACATTTTGGGTTCAAAAATAATAATAATTACAATTATTTCGTGTATAAGAAAACAAAACGCAAAGCATAAATTGTTTAATTGCTAATTAAGAATAAGAATAACAACAAAAATGACGACAAAAATGTAATGAATTAGAAAAAAAAGAAGAAACATTCACAAAGTGAAATCGAATGAATCGAAAAGGCACTTGAAGCGGTTCTAACGTTCGTTTTCTGCGCGAGCGTGTGACAATTCGCATTAATTACAACAAAATGCTCCAAAAAATAAGCTCTAAGTGAAATGATGTACCCCATAACCCTCCTAACTCTTCGGTTCTAACATTTTCAAACCTCTCTCTCTCTCTTTCTCTCCTTAATGTGAGACCCCTTTTCTTTCCCCTCTGTCCATTCTCTTGCGTGTTTCGTTTGGTGGACACTTGTGACATTTTCTTTAATTGAAATGATGCTCGTTGGTTGATAAAAATTCGTTTGCCTTCCATATAAGTAGGTTTGTTTGTACATATAAAGTATATCTATATATCTCTTTTTATATATATATCTTACTGGACAATATATATATAAATGCTCTTGGCACGTTGTTATTACTGTTGATTATTACTGTTCATTATTGTTCATTATTAAATGAGCGTGTATCTCCGTCTCCGTGGTATGCGTGCAAAATGTATTTTATATACTTTTTTTTTTTTCGGTATGCTTAAGTTTGAGTGGGCATTGTGGCATGTGTGGCATGCAAGTTGGTCTCAAGTCTTAGAATGGATCATTCATATTATACAATCTTATCAAAGAATAAACATTACATTAATTATGAATAGACCTTCTAAAACTCTTTAGTTTTTAGACTCTTTGTAACTGATATTTATAAAACTTAGGATAAACTGAGTTTTTCTTACTTTAGTTTAGTCAGTAAGATTATAATATAGTTCAAAATGTTACAAGATATCTTTAAACAAGTATTCATAACATTCATTGCTGTAATTCATTTCCTTTACACGCATTTTACCGCCTTGTAAAGAACTTGTTAAGCGTTTGCATGCAGTGTCGTAACACTGCGTCAATCAATTTGTGCAAGTCATCAAAAAGGATCTATTGAAGGTGATCTCAAGGTAACACTACCAAATTTCTCTAAATCACCGATGAGGATCGTCTGCTTCGATGATAAAATTGTGCGGAACAGCTTCTAAGAACCTTTGTTAACCAAAGTCACCACACAGATCTTTAAGTGAATAAACTGTAAAAGTCGATCACTCTTTATTTTCCCTCATATGAACTTGAGTATTTTGTGGTTCCTTCTTCTTGTTTCTACACATCAAGTAGAATTCCTTTCTGGCATTTGAAGAATTTAATTTTTGGTTTTTAATGTTTTTCATTTTAATTTGGTTCTTTAATTAAATGCAATTAAAACTGTCTCGCATTTCACAGTTAATGTGACATACACACAGCAGACGCACACACACTCACACACACACACAGCTGTCCAGATGTTAGTCCAGCTAATTGTGCAATTAACAAAATACAACAATAAAAAAAAAGAAAGAAAAGTACTTTACGGGAATGAGATGGGATGAAATGAAATGAGCTCGAGTACTTAGCTTGCCACATGTTGCATGCCCAAAGAAAAATGACTGTGTGTGGTAAGGTGGTAGCTCTAACTGTAAATTTGTTGTATTAAGTGTAGAAAATCTCGAGCACTTAATTCACGCTTTGTTAAAGGTGTTGAAAGGCAAAGGACTGCCTCAAATATGGGAGGGGGGCAGCCCTCAGGAGTTAAACCGAATGCAAAAACCGCAAAAAACCAAAAACCCCCAAAGAGGAAAACCCACGTAATGTGCGGGACTTTGCCTTTGCTTCTTATTTTCATTTGATTTCGTTTTTTTTCTCCTTTTTCCTTTTTTTTTTTTTGTCTGTGACTAAACAAGCTGCTTATCCTTGTGCTAGCCAGGACGAAAAGAAAAATGTTAATTACCCTTTGTGTTTAAATAGACCCGGGCATCCTTTTTATACTCCACACACTCACATACATTTGCACACATGCAACGTAGAGTCGACTCTAGTCAAGTCAAGGGTCGAACTCGTTGGGAGTTGTGTTGAATTTGAAGCAATTAAAATTATTATTTTAATGTCAACACTTTTTATTTTTTTCCCCTGGTTTTTTGTTAAGGATAATGCATGTAAAACGCCTACCAAAATCCGTTAAATGTTTTCAAAGATTTCCCTTTTTTTTCCATACTATTTTTTTTTTTTTTGTTTTTTTTGTGGGGTTACCCGTCGGCAAAAGCTTCTTCTCTTCTTTCGCCGTGCTTGCCCTTTTTTGGGGTTGATTTTACGCCCCGTCCCTGGCTTACCAGGCGTTGAGAAATTCCGTAAAGTGTTTTTACGGTATTTTTGCCCATACGACGATGAGGGGTTAGGTCAGTTCTCCTCATCATCATCATCATCGTCGTCGTCGTCGTAGTCGTTGTTGTCGTCTTCCTTCTCTTCCACCTCTTCTTCGACTTTGAATGTTTGTTTCCACTTCTATTTTTCGGTGGGTGAGCTTGTTTGAGAAATGTTTTTCGGTTGCTTGGGGCTTGCGGTTAACTTGGTTGGCTGAATGAGTCCAAAAGTGTTAGTATGAGGAGTCATGGTCGGGGTCCTTATTTTTTTTTTTGTATACCCCTCTCCTTTTGGTTGTTGTTTTTGGTAGAAGGAGGTGTTAAGTTTGTGCGGGTGGCATTCGAGATAAGCAGGTGTTACATTTTTATGGCTAAAGTGGCTAAGCAGTTGGCAAAAGAAGAAAGCAAAACAAACAGAAAAGGAACTAGAGAAAATAAAAATTGGTTGTAATGTTTTATCTTGTAGGAAAAAGAAAGGAAGGGAATTTTTTTTGTAAATGGAAAATGTTTTTTATTTTTTTGTAATTTATTTGTAATTTAGATTTGATTTCAAAAAATTTATATATTTAAAATTAAGGTAATAAATTTTAGAGTTTCATTAAAGAAGTTTTTTGTTGTAGTATTTATTTTAGAAAAATAACAAAAATATAAATAAATTGAATAAAAATTCAAAAGGAAAGAAGTAAAAAAGCATGAATATAAATTTAAGGTAGGAACAAAAGTATTTTATAATTGTTTTTTCTTACTAACCAAAATAAAATTTTAAATATCCTTCACAGCTTTGCATTTTCTGAACTTTTTGATCCGATTAGAATCTTACAGAATCTTAACAATTTAGAATGAATCAAAGGACGAATACTTAGTACAAGTTAGACTTTTTAAACTAAACCTTTATATTTATATATATATAGTTTTTTCTTAATGACATTTATCAATCTATGATGGTTAAAAAATATATTTTCTATAAAATGATTTCATTTAAATATTTAAAAAAAGAGTTATCGTTTGACTTTGCAATCTAAATTTGACTCTTTTGCCATTTTCGAATACGATTTGATATTTGTCATTTCTAATCTGTTTGCTAACGATACAGTTTTTCACTTGAAAATTACAATTATTTTTTCTTTTTGAATTTCTTTTACCCCTAAATCTTTTCTACCATAAATCTTTTTGCTATCTTTATGCCGTTATGCACAATATATACATATATATATATATACGTATGTATGTATATACATATATGAAATTTATTTGCGATGCCAAATGCAATGTCTGTTTGTCAGTCAATGGAAAATTTATCAGAAATTATTGCCAATTGAGAGCCAAATTCGCTTACACATACAAATGTAGAATTGGATTCTCCTTCTCTCTCTGTCTATGTGTGTGTGTATGTGCTTTTTTGAACTCATTTTAGGCTCATAAATTGCCTCGGCCAAGACATGGCATAAAACAGACTTAGGCCTAAAACACAAAAGCCAAAACAAACGCATTTGGCATTCCTTTTTGCCAATAGTCGTAGAAATCCGCAAATCAGCATTAAAAAATCAGCTTTTTACTTGCATTTTATGGAGCAGCAGTTATTGTTGTTGCCGTTGCTAGTGTTTGCTATTTTTTTGTTGCATTGTTATACCCTCTAAAAAAGAGGGTATACGTGGCTCTTTTCAAATGTATATATATTGAAATAGTACATTAGACACGGCTGGCAACTAGGATAAATAGTGAAAGGAGCTTTATTTAAATTTAGTTTGATGTATGCAAAAACATTTCTTACTCATTTGGGCATAAATGGAACATTGGGTGATTGATGTAACTAGGTTGTTAATGTTGTTGGTAGAACTGCTGGGAAATACATATGGTACAAACTGTAAGCGACAATTTGCTTAAAGAATAAAACTTTGCACTTTCATATTTTATGATACTTCAAATTGCAGTCTTATCGTATACAGGGTACTTAATAGTCGTCACTTGAACATAATGGATTGATTTTTTTGTTACTAGCTGTTACGGTTTATTAATTATACCAGTTACTAGTCTCAGACTGGGTCGTGGAGAATTTTGCATTTGAAATTATGCTAAATTGCAGCAGCAAGTGGTAGGGGTAGAAATGGAAACGGAATAGGAATCGTATTGCAATACATTGCATTGGTTTGAATTGGTATTGGATTGGCTGGATTGTTGGTTGTTTTGCCTGGCAATCATTGCCAGACATTACTCATACGCAAATATATAATTGCCTGTAATAAACTGGAGACTCATTAAGATAACTACATATATATATGTACATATAGAAACCATAAATAGTAAGGCTTAAATATAAAATGGCGCCCAACGTGGGGGCGTCCTCTACATATTTCTTATGAATGAAATCAACTTTATTAAGGAAACATAGAGTAAGTAAGATAAAAAGAGATAGACTAAGATGAATGGGCAAACATACACACACTCACACAGGTGCTCGACACTCTCAATAACAGATGCTCAGCAAAAAACAGCAGCAGCAGCGGCAGTCAAAGTCAAAGCCGTTGCTAAGTAGCTGACGTCACGCTTCGCACAAAAGATGCGCGCAGAACACAAAAAAAAAAAAAAAACCTCAACAACAGCAACGAAGAAAAAACAACAAACAGAATAGAGGGAGAGTGGGTGGGGGGGCTAAAGTGGCAACCAAGTTACATTAAGTTGTTAAGGCCTCTTCGCTTAGATGTCTTGGCCATGGCCAAGGCAATAACTACAACATTTTTTTTTGTTTTTGTTTTTTTTTTTTTGTGAAGCAACAGGCGGCAAAGTCAGGCCAAAAGGCGCCTTCCATTTGGCCAACAGCAGCAGGCGCTCAGCATTCCAAAGCGGTGACTGAGACGTGCGAGTGGAGCAGAGGCAAGAGACAAAGTTGTGACAGACGCCAGGCAGTGCGCGTGCTGCCTGGCATGACAAAGCAGCTAAAAAGCAGTAACAACAATCACAGACACGGCAACAGAAAAAAAAGCGTCAAAGGGAGAACCGCAAAGGAAATGGTTGGCGAAAGGTAAACTTAAGTTAGATACGTGTATATATACAGACAACTGACAAATAAATCAATTAACGGATAAAGAGATAGAGTCGGATGTAATAGTTATAGATCTATTATAGTTGTAGTAACAGTTAGGACTAGAAGTATTTGTTGTTGCTTAAGAGTTTATGTTATAAGCAAATGAGAAGAAAGAAGTTTTAATACTGAAAATATTAATCTTTCTAATGCTTTTCGATGGGAATATTAAAATAAACTACAGTAAAATTGTGTAAATAAGTTGACAGTTTACTTTTAACTAAAAAAAATTGCATACTTTGGGGGACACTATCTTTAAATAGAGCTATCATAATGTTTAATAACCAAAAGACGCTGAAGACTAGGAACCTTTCCATACCAAATAATTCTTGTTAATTGTTTATTGAGTTGAGATAAAGTAGACTCAACATTTAGTCTTATCAATTTTACTAAGATAATGAGGTTTACCAGATAGGGAAAGAATCTACTCGTAGGTTGTTTTGCTGGTCGTTTTTGGTTGTCATAAACTCGATGCTCTTCTGAATCATTTTCGATTGTCTGTTCTTCTTTTAGAGTCTTTCTCTTCTGTAGTATATAATTATACTTATATTATACTAACTTGTATTTAAGTATTTTTATATTATATTATGATTTGTATTGGCTCTTTTAAGATAGTATACAAATCTGTATATATTTATACTCTTTTTTATTATTATCCAATATTATTTATCACAATAATCAAAGCCATACCACAATAATAGTACTGTGTATTCATATTTATAATAATAAATGTTTATTATTTAATATTGCAATGCAATAGTACTTTTAATATTTATAGATTATATTAATATTAATGATGGAATAATCAATTCCAGTTGGATTAACTTTATGATTGGTTTTCAAAGAACGTGTTAACCTTTTAGCATTTCACTTTGAATACTAGAAACAGTTTGTAATTCTCCTTATTTTTGTCATCTTCTACTTTTTTTGACTCTTATATAAAATTTATAGTTAAATTTACTTTAAATTGTTAATTATTTAACAAAATTTCTCATATAAAAGTATCCTCAACTTCTTAATTAAAAAAATTTAAAAGCAAAGCAAAATATTAAAGTACTTTTATTTAATAGTCACTTTTCAATTTAATAAATTTCTTTACACAATCAAATATCCATCACTTTCTATATAATTCACTCAACATTTAGTTCTCTTTCCTTCAATCTATCATTGCCTTTTTGTCTATAATTCACCCACACTTTGCATTTCTATACATTTCTTGACCTTCAGACCCATTTGCTTGCAAAAAGCCAACTTCAATTGCAACTTCAAGTCATCAACTTGCCCCAAAAGCAGAAACATTCAAGAGCCCATTAGCCGCACTTAAAACGCCTCCACATACACACACACACACACAGACAAATACACCCACATACCTATATATAAATATATATATGTATATAAAAACAGAGAGCAAAAGGAAAAACTCTATTAGAAACACCCACTAAAAGAAAAATTACAGACACTTGGCAGACACACAGAAGATATAGGAAACGAGCAGTGAACACAAAACAAAAAAAACAAAAAAACGAAATAAAAAAGAAACAAGAAAAATGCTGCAGTTACCTTTTCAACTTGTTTACATTTTACTTTGGCAAATCTTTTTCTCCCCCATATAATTTTGGCACAAAACTCTGGCAAAAAGGCAGCCAAAGATAAAGGGGGAAAGGGTAAGAATAAAACAAAAAAAAAAAACGAATAAAGAAATGTGCCACACTTTGGCAAATTTTTCGTATACGAGGAGAGAAGGCAACAGGTTGCTTCTGTCATCATACTCAGGAAATTTCCGTTTTCTATGTCGGGTGAACCTTTTTTTTTTCTGTTTTTCTCCTTTTTTTTTGTGAATGAACTGTAGAGAGTAGAGTAGAGCAGCTCATAAAACGTTTTTCTTTTCACATTGGCCCGGGTGTTGATGTCGTCGACGTAGTCGTCGTCGTCGTCTGTCCATCCGTCCGTTTGTCTGTACGTCGTAGCCATGCTGTGTGTCCCTTTGCCAGACTATAGACGACGGACACGCAGACGGTAGATGGAGAGACGGAGATGGAGAGACTGGCGTGCGCCCCAAGTTGCTCTTTAGTTTTCAATTTTTTGCTTTTAAGCAACAACAACAACAACAAAGGCAACTACACACCCCACAGTCATATCTCTGGCAATGCCTTTGTATAACTTTGGGTTAAACAAGGCCAGGGACAGGACCAGAACCAGAACCAGGACCAGGACCGGGACCCAGTCCCATTACAGCATTTGGCGAGCAGCTCATTTTGATTAAGTGCGAAACAATTAAGGCTACTTGTAGCTGATGTTTAAATATGTAGTTAATCGTGGTCTAGTTGGGTTACATTGGTTGAAGTTGACCAAAAAACAGCTGTTCTTTGTCCTTAAACAAAATGAACGACCTTTTTTTGTCCCTATATAACCAAGTGTAAGCGTTACCTATATACTTCTCTTTCTTTCACCAAAGTCACCCTCTTTTCTCTCTCTCCCTCTCTCTCTCTCTCTTTTTGTTATGCTTGCAGGCGTCATAAATGACGCAATACACTCACTCATTCACTAGGTTTATTATATGAAAGTCTTGGCTTGACTTCGCTTGGCTTTGGTCTTCAACTCACCAATTAATAAACAACAACAGCCACAATACATATTTATTAATAATAAGTAACAATAATTTGCCCAATTAACAGCAAAACAGCATTCCGCACCCAGAGCCAGAACGCATTCGGCTAAATCACAGAGAACAAATGACGAACCAAATGAAAATTGGAATATAAACATATTCGAAATTGACAGATTTATATACATAAGTAAAATAAAAAAAAAAAATAATAGAATTGTGTAATCAATTCAGAAAAAGCGGGCCATGGATAATTATGTTGGCAATTGTGTTAGGCAACGGAAAACTAAATACACTCCAAGGAATTTTTTTTGTTTTTTATAATTTAAAATAATTAAGATAAATAATAAAGTAGTTAGACAAAAGTATATAGACTATAAATTTAAAGATATCAAAAATTAAATTCTGTTGATGATCTAAGAATTATTTAGAGGCATATGTGAATTAGGATTGGGTTTCGTTGGAATGGTCTTTAAATAACTAAAAAGTTCAAAAATGAAATCTCTTAGATGGTGCTAATAGAACTCTTCAGAATCGTATGTGAATAAAAATGGGGTTTACTTTGATTGGT
Organism: Drosophila neocordata; assembly: GCA_018903615.1. Taxonomy (NCBI): domain Eukaryota; kingdom Metazoa; phylum Arthropoda; class Insecta; order Diptera; family Drosophilidae; genus Drosophila; species Drosophila neocordata. The sequence continues at coordinate 910,107 of JAEIGI010000014.1, forward strand.
CTTTGGAAAATTTTCAAAATTCCTAAAGGAGAACTGAAAGTTTTTAAAACTTTCTTTGATCGTTCTGTTTGAATACAATCTTATTAATACTTCTAAACAATTACATTAGGATAACTTATATCTTTTACCCGTTTCATACATTAAATCAAAAAAGCATAGGATATAATGGAAATAGAACTCCTACTTTTTTTAATTAATATATTTTGTTCGATTATTGAATCAAAATATCATAGGATATAATATAAATCCGGCTGATCAGAAATCCTACAGTTTAAGGACATTCTTATTATAAAGAACATGTCACTACCCAAAAAATTTCAAAGATATTGTAAAAGATTCATTGCGAATCTCCAGGAAGAAAAATTCCAGTTCAAAGAATTACAAGACCTTTAAGGTCTTATAGAAGTTCCATCAAAGTATTACCATCTGAGCTTGTTTTAAGAATTTACTTTTACGCTTTTATGTTTTAGATTTTAACTCTCTTATTTCTGTTACTAATTAGGAGCAAAGTGGCTTTCTTTTTTATTAGGAACACCTTGTAGCATAAATTTTAAGAAAATTCAGATCAATTTATAGAGAATTTTGGATCACTAGATCTCTCTCTTTCTCTCTCTCTTTATCTACCTCACTCTTTCTTTCTCTCTCTCCAACTCTCTCTAAAAACGAAACTATATTTAAATCAAATTTGATTTTTATGACTGAATATCATTTATTGATTCTCAATCTTATTACCCCTTAAAATTTTATTATTTTTAATTTTATTGAACGACCTTCAAAAAGTACTTCAAGCAAGAGTAAATCAATCTATTTTTTCAAGTGTAGCTCTTAAAATATTGTAATTCTGTGATTTCTTCAGTTTCATTTACTTTACTTTACTGGCTACGATTCACCCCTCTAAGAACTATACATTGGTTCGAAAGTTCCAAGAAATCTTTAGACTTTATTCTTTAGCGCGCACTTTTTCTGTATGGAGAGGAAAAAAATCAACAAAAATTAACACATTTAAATGACTTTCATTAAAAATTGATTAATATGGCCCTGATTGGTTATGCGAGTAAATTTTTGTATATATTTTTGTGTGTTTGTTTTATTGTTGTTGTTGTTGTTGCTTTCATTCTCTTACTCTCTCAATTATTGTCACATAAATTGAACATTTACTGATTTTGATTTTGGTTTTGTTTTCTTTTTTTTTTCAGTTTTGTCCCCCCTTCTATAGTATTAATTTGTATTGATTTCCAATCAAAGAAGAACTAGCCTTATAGAATGTCGACAATATTTTTCAATGAGCCGTAATTTAGACTCATTTAAATATATTTATTTTTGTTGATTGGCTTTTGCTTTTGTTGATGATGATGATCATGATGATGATTGTGTTGATGATGAGGTTGATAATGGTACCGACAATTGCGATAACGAGTTCAATGCAAAGTTATTTAACCTTTTAATAAGCTTGAATGGGCGTTAGAGTTTTGGTATTATTACAAATAAGTACACAGTATAGTTTGCCATTAGAAAGTCACGCCAGATGTTGGCTTTAGGTACAGTTGCCTCATGCATAAATGCATAAGTTTAGGCCGTCACGCACTTAATGAGCCTGTCTCTATCCCAGTCTTGGTTGCTAGAGTCTGAGGTTTTTTTTTTGTTGCTTGTTTGTTGCGACGGCAACAAATTGACGCATTTAATAATATTTTACTATATGTATTTTGTGTCGCTAATTTCTTGCAGGCGTTATTATTGTGCGCACTTTCAAAAATTGCACTAGCAGAGAGCACTTCGTCGGCACACACACACACATACACAACTGCACATGCGTGCCCAGTTTACGAAGCCCCGCAGCGTTGCCATATCGTTACTATTGGGCGTCGCTTGTTGTTACTATAGCTGTTGCCGGTGTCGTGTTGTCGTGTTGCCGTCGTCACCGTCGCGTAATTTACATTAATTGGCACACGGCGTCGTACATATAAATTTTTTGCGCGCTTAAACTTTAATTTCATGCGTGCCATTTGATTTTGCTGGCTTCAAATTATAGCCAGTCTGCAGACTTTTAGTGCTCAATGTATATGTAAGTTACTAAGTATGTGTATGTGCATGTGCATTGGAATTGCTGGGCGTTTTTTATTTTTGTGGGCTATGAGAATGCTTGATTTGCTTCAGACGCCTCAAGGAATAGAGCGGCCAAAAGAGATTGGTGGGCAGCTATTTACCTAGTTATAGGTGTTTGATAATGCCAGACTCACTGCAATAACATTTTCTTAGAGCTTTTCAAAGTCTTTAAAGTCTAAAGTTATGTGCACTGAAACTGTCATGTTATAATTTGCATTAATTTCTATAGACTTCAAAGTTAGTCTAGTTAATAAAAAAATTGTTTAGTCAATGTTATCATTATCGATATTTCATTTAAGAAATAAAAACAAAACTTTAATATAAAATACATATGTTGTACAACACTTAACATTATTATCGGGCAAAGTTTCTAGACTTTGGGAATAAAATTTGCATTACTTGATAGTTGAAAAAATAAAAATTGAATTCATTTTACGACACTGTTTTTTATAATTTATGTCTGTATATATCATTTGGATATGTTACATTGACAGTTCCAGTTTTACAGATAAGAATTGGTGTGAAATACTTCAAAGAACAAAAAACGTGACATAAAGCTGTTTTACTTATAAACACTGAAAACATAGGTACAGTTGGCTTTTCTTTATTTTAGTATTTTCTACCCGTATACTATAATTTTTCTTGTATAGACTTGTTATGGATTTTTCTGAACAAGATGAGGGTTTTTTGACCATTTTTAGGCACTTATATTTAGTTACTTTAACCTTCTGTTTTGGGAGAGAAAGACAAATTGCATTTTCCAACACTACAAAATATCTTACATCGTCTAGTAAAGTACAGTTGCTTAGTTGTAATTTAATTAAGTCCAATTTATAGCACTTCTTTTTGTAAATATTTTCTTGCCAACACAATTTTTGCACAATTTGTGAAATGAAGTACAGTTCCCTCTTTCTAACATTAATTAACATACTTTCTCAGCATTTCTTTCGAAGAAAACACATTTCGTTGACGTCAATTTTCGCTCATAGTTATTATTATTATTATTGTTGTGCTCATTTCAACCATATCAGGTCAAATCTCAATTAACAAATATAACAACGAATCATGCTACTATTCTCCTTCTAGTTTTTTTGCGATGCTTTCTTTCTAGAAATTTGTTTGCTGCCTCTTTCACTTAAGAAACAATTAACAAATATTAATAGGAATTTATTTCAATTGAAATCACACAAAAAAAAAAAAAGAATGAAAAAAAAAACCCTAGAATCTAATGAAAATGGAAAATTTCATTTATATATTTTTGCATATTATTAGTTTGGATCTAAGTTGAACTATTAATTAGTCTAAGCGATTACTACTACTGCTACTATCTTTCTCTTTCGTGCCTTCCATCACAGTGGGTAATCAACTTTATAATCAGCTTATATACCATTGAATTTATAACCTCTTGATTATGTCCAGGTTAAAGCCATAAAATGCCATTTAGCCAACTTGCAATGTGACCTGTATAGCGAAAAAAATACAGAGTGAGAGAGAGAGGGAGAGAGACGAAGGGAGAAAAAAGAACTGCAATTTGCCGTAAGCGAAATGCAACTTATAATAATAATTATGACAAGAAAGGTATGGAAAGGGGAAGTAAGGGCAAACCAGCGGGGGCGTGTCTAGGGGAGAGCCTAATGGCCTGGTCATTGTTTGTGTATGAATGTATGTGTGCCTGTAAGTAGTTTTTAATAAGCGCTGCCAAGCAAATAAATAATTATAATAAATAAATAATAAAGTACAGTCAGTCACACAATCATACATAACCCAAGTGTGTATGTTCTAGGTGTGTGTGTGTGTGTGTGTGTGTGTGTGTATTGCCATTCCGCTTTGGCTAATTACCGGCACAATGAAACAAGGCTGACAGGGCGGGCATGGCACTTGACAATGCAATGAGACGAGTTCGTATGGAGTTCAGTAATGTTCCTTCCGCTGCTCCCGCTTCGCCCTAGTTTTCATAACTTATTAAACGTTTTGTGTTTTTGCTGTTTGCTGTTGTTGTTGTTGCTGCTATTGTTGTTGTTTTCCTTTTGTTTTTAAATACTCAATTTGAATGCAAGTTGCATATTCTGTTTTCTGATTTTGTATGGGCCAACCCATTTGACTCAGCATTGCATTTTCTTTATACCCTGTAAAGCTATGGTTTTACCACTAATATGTGTCTAAGAAGGTCTAATTGATCAAAGGGTCTTGTTTCTTAGAAGAATAATTACAATCTTTAAGCTTTATAAATGTAGGCTTCATTTTACCCTGTATTTTGATGATATAATCCAGCGATATCCATCTATAGGGTAATCTTTAATCTAAGTTTATATCTACATATCGCTCCATTGACTTTTATAGGTCATTTCTTCTGAAATTAGATATTTTGTATGGTTTTGTTCTTAATAAGAAAGCAATAGCATCTTAAAATGAAATGCTTAAACTAACTTAACCCAAATAGGCATATCCGAAGCGATTACCGATAACGATTACGACATGTGGCGTCATTATATTGACTGATAGATTAGAAGAAAAGCTGATCTTTTTAAACAAAATACAAATATAAGTGCCATAAATCTTTATAAGACTGACTTTCCAAGTTAAATAAATTAAAATAATTGTATGTTTGAAACTATCACCGATAGGAGGCGCTAATATACGAAGAATGAATAAGAGTAGTTTATAGGATCCTGTTTCTATCCATCGTTTCTTTAATGGAGTAGAAAAAAAAAGAGCCAGATAAAATCGGAGCACTTTAGAGAAGTTGTCGGAAGAGGGGAAAGTCTATATTAAAATACCTTCTCTTTAGAGGGTATTCCAAAGTCGTTTACCTCGCCTAGCGTACTGTACTATTAACTTAATGTTTTCTATATTATTTTTTTGTTTAGCTCATTAGACGCACATCAGTTAATGCATAAATACTTGTGTCTACGTATATGCAAATTATAATTGCATTAAATACATATAAGTATATATATATATATATATATATTTATATATCTAGTCGATAATTATCACTGATCGATTGAATGTGGCAAATGCAAGTTTTTATTGCGTCTCTAGCTAGGTTAATTTCCGACTCAATTGTTGTAGTCAAGGCAAATCTTGTCTTCTGTCATCTATGTTCGTTTTTGGGCACTGTACTTAACCCCCTTTCAGTTAATCGATTTTCAAAATTCGATTAACCAAAGCACAGTCAGACAATTGCACACTTGATCATACCTATATGTATATATAATTCATATATATATATATATATGTATGAAATTTTTGCAACCCCACCAAAAATGAGATAAGGTTTAAGGGCAAGCAACCCTCTGAATTGGTATTTGTTGCTGCTGCGTGTCCAGGCCCCGCGGCCGAACTCTAATTATAATCGCGTATCGCATGTGCCAAAGCTCCAAAAAGACTTTTGTCAAAGCAGCACCCCTCTCAATGTTAGACTCTTTCCCATCCTATTACACCTTTTCGTTGCCATCCCTTTCTTGCATTGCTGTTGTCATTAACGGCCCACACCTCTATGGCATTTGCATTAATTTTGCAACAGCAAAGAAGGAAAAAAAAAACACACACACACAGAAACGAAGAAATTTCCATAATGAGCACGTACACAATCACTTACCCCGGACTTGCCCTCCCTCAAAACCCCCGCCACTCATCTCTTCTTACCATCGTGCATGCAATTTGCCAAAAACAAAAAAAAAATAAACCCAAGGAAGGGTTTTTGCATTGTCCTAAGGGTTGCAAAATATTATTAACAAAAAAAAAAGAACCCAAAAGAAAAAAAGTACAAAAAATAAGGCTAAAAATGTTTTATAATTAGTTGCCCGTTGCCCGGTTTCAAATGCAGCCTGCTTTATATTTTTTTTTTAACATTTTTTCTTCTATTTTTTTCCTTTTTTTTCTTTTAGCAAATATTTAGACGTTGATTATGCCGCTTCAGCTTCACCCCTTCTTGCAACTTGTGGGAACTTGTGTACAAATGATTTTGGTGCGTGCTCAATTGGGGAGTGTTTTTTTTTTTTTTTGTTTTCCAGAATTCAGAACTGAAGTTCGGCCCGGCCCTTGTGGCATTATTCATTTCTTTTGTTTTTCGCTAATTTAGCAAAATTATGTTTTCCACTCTGGCTCTCTCTCTCTCTCTCATACTTGTTCTAACTGTCTCCTTTGCTCATGTCTCGATGTCGTGTACGATTTCGTGTTGCATTTGCCATTGCCTCGATATTATACAACTGCAGAAACACGGTGGAAGGGCCACAGGACATGCAATTTTCGACCTATGGATTCATATATGTATATGATTTCCTTTTTTTATAATGCTCTGTAGTGAAAAAGGTAGCGAAGATCCTCCCATATGGTAAAAGGACTTATAAAGTATTCCAGAAAATTATCTGGCAATGCCTTTTTTATTGGAATTTTTATAATTTTTGCCTTAAAAGCATCATAAAAATATAACTGCTTAAAGTAATAGTTAAGTTAGTACAGTAAAATGGTTTAAGCATTAATTTTAACGATCTGGCAACTCTATTTTTAAAAGTTTTTCTCTTTTAGTTACAAATGAAGGTTTTTTTTTGAAATAGTTTATTTAGAAATGGGCTTTACAACACGTTTAGTCACATATGTAATGTGTAGAAAAGAGATGTGGCAACGCTTAACTGATGGACTGTTTTAAATTTGGAAATTGCTTATATGATCTCATATTTTTTCATCTAACTTAAAGAACCAGATCAATGAAACTTGTTCAACGCTTTGATGAAGTAAGAAAATGATCTGGCAACGCTTTACTGATAAGCTTCCTTCTTTATAATGTCTTAAGTACAGAAATGTTATACTTTTTCTCAAGGTTTATATCTAGATTTATATGAAATCTTATCTATTAATATGTAAGGTTAGGGCATCTTTAAGTCTATATGGTAAAACAATTCCTTGGGCCAGTTTTACATTTCTCATTATTTCCTGCTGTAAATGAATTAAAATTGCCAAATGTGGGCGTTTTAATAGGGGTGTAGGGGTTAGGCTAGCCTGGACTGAGTAAAAAAATAGAGCGGGGGTTGGCTTTTAATGCAAAAAAAAAAAAAAAAAAAATGCGAATAACTCATTACGCGGCGCATTAAGGACAATATGAATGTAAATGTGAGTATGTGTGTGTGTATGTGTATTGGTGTCTGGATTGACTTGGCAGGACCTCACGCTATGAGAGGGTTGCTTTTTTTTTTGTTTTTAGTCTCCGACTGGGCATGACTTTGACTTCCTCTTTATATATTCCACTGTACGTTTTTTCTCTGGGGGCGTTTAACTTGCATATGTATTGTAGCTACATATACATATATATATTGTTGATGTTGGTGTTGTTGTTGTAGTATTGAATACGCCTTTGGCATTGTTGTTGTTGTAATTGTTGTGTTATTGGCATCGCCTAGTGCGTGCTCAGTTTGAATCACGCAAATTTCATTATTATTATTTTTAATGATTTGAGTGGTATAAAGAAAACAGTCAGCCAGAATGAAAAATACAACAACAACAACAACAACAAAAAAGAAGCAGCAAAAAAAAAAATGTGGAAAATGGGAACAAAAATCAAGTTGGCAACCGGTCATTCTATCAATTAATATACATTATAATTAGCCGATTTCCTCTAGTTGCAACCCCATAAATTTGATTAAAATTGAAACTATTTTATGGCAATGGTTTTTAAAATAGGAATTTTAAGCAATTAACTCAGTTAATTTATGATTATTATTAATTTAAATTTTGCTAAATATAAGCAATGAAAAAAAAATGTGCAATAAATGAAGTTTAATTAAGATAATTATTCACTGGAATTATGATAATTTTTTCATTTAATTTCACAACTGCTTTGATTTTTTTTAATCAAATCAATAAATGAAGTTTACTTAGGATAAATATTCACTAGAATTTTGCTTATTTTTTTTTTTTTTTGATCTTACAACTGTTAAGGTTTTTCTTTAAACAAATTTTGTCTTAAAGAAGATTTATGTTAATTTTTTTCTTAACTTTTTTTGTTAGCTTGCATTGGCCTAAGCAAAAAAAGCCATCAGCAGTTTATTTTGTTTATAATTTCCTTATTACAAAATTTTTCTTCTTTGTCCTTTAGTTGATTTAAGTATTTTTCCTCTTATTGTAACTGAAATGAAAAAACCTTAAAAAAATGGTTTGATTTTATGTAGAAAATTTTGTTCTTCTCAAACGAATAAATAAATAATCTAAGCATATAAAAAATATGAAAAAATATAAGTCATACCAAAGTCTTAATGGATTTTAGGTATTTGTTTATTTAATAATTTTATCAATATTAGTTTCTTACATTTTAAATAATTGTAATAATTGTTGTTTTTTTTTAGTTTGCAAAAAGTCAATCTATTGTGATTTAGTAACATTTCAATACTTAATCTTAAGCCATGTCTCAGTCCTTTCAATCTTCAAGGTAAACATGTCTAAAAAGTTGACTAAACAAATTGATATTTGTTAATACAATAAATTGTTTTATCTTACTTACTAATGTTAATGAAACTTACTAAATTACTATATATCAACCAGCTATATAATATTTAATCGTATTTTCATATCTAATTTAAGTAACTCCCTTTAGAATAACTTGCCCACAGACCACACCCATTGTGATTGTTCCGAAGATTAATATCTTTTTAATGCATTAAAATTTTGCTTAAGTTTAAGTTATAATTAAAGTTAATTTAACTTAATTATGCAAAATTTTTATTTTTTAATGCTCTTAATAATAATCTTTGCGATATTTTATAATTTTGCTGCACCTGAAGAGCTTAAAGTTTTGCCACTCTTCATTATGGTTTATATAACCGAACATGCCCATTAAAAGCAAGGCCCCGCCCACTCAGATATGTATATACATATATAAAGTAGTATATATATACATATATATTTATATATGTATGTAATCGTTTGTATTTCCATGTGTAATCGTGTGTAATTTTTAAGAAAATTGCACGTTTTGCCTAGCACCCCCTCAGTAAGAGCAACAGCAACAACAACCCTAAAACAATGCATAAAAACTTTTTATGCTCACGTGTGTGTATAAGTGTATGGGTGTGTGTATGTGTGTGTGTGTTGTAAATAAATGTTGCATAAATAATTTTAACTCAATGACTTAATGCGGCCTGAGAGCCTGGGCCATTATTGATTTTATTTCTGTTTTCTGCAAAACTTTTAAGCAGCCAAAAAGTTTCACCTACCCACACCCACACCCCATCCCATTCCATCCCCCCCCCCACTTTACCACTTTCCACTGCTTTGAATACAACTTAGATTTAAACTTCCTTGTAACGCTTAGTCTTACTCTTTCTTGGCCACATTTAATATACATTTTGCCTTAATTACAAATCAAAAAGCAGGCATAAATTTAATAGCCCAAGCCTTGGTCAAGAAGTTGTTGTCGTTGTCCGGTTTGGTTTCTAATCGAAAAAAATTGCTTTGTGCCACATTTCGTTGCCTTACAACGACTATATCGTTGTTGTTGTTGCTGTTGTTATTGTAACTGTGTTGTAGTATATCTATCCTAAGCATAAATGTGCTACAATTTAGTTTGACTATTAATTACAACAAGTTGCTGCAACATGTTCTGCCACATCTGTATACATATACATATGTATGTATATAAGTACTTACCATACATGTTTCCGCAAAAGAAAAATTATTGATGATTTTATTAATTTGAATATTGCCAAACGAATTGCTGTCGAAGACAAAACGTTGTTGCATCGCCGCCGCCGCCTGCCACCATACATCTCTCTCTCTCTCTCTCTTTCCCTCGGTCGATTTACCGCCCAAACTTCTTTTCTTTCTTCTACCAATAGAAAGTTGCATGGAAATTGCAATTTATAGCTTGGCAGCAGGCAGCAGGGAAAATGAGTATAATTAGACCGGTTTGTAGTCATGTTGCAGATGGCATGTTGCTGGCGTGCAGCAATAGTATGGTGGTAAATGAAGCGAGCAGCAGCAGCAGCAGCTTGATTTGAATTATAGTTTGGCCCCGGCTGGGGCGATAATTAATCGTGCTATTTAGTGTGGTACATGAAATTCTACCAGTTTGCTTGGTTATTGATTAGATTTCGTTGATCGTTGATGTTGATGTGTGCTGTCTGATGTTGCTGCAGTGTCGCAGGAAGCGACAAAATGTTATGAATACATATATGTATACATATATATGTGTGTGTGTGTGTTGGTATGTGTTTGGCTATAATTTGGTTAGACTTTTAATATGCGCAAATTGTACTTAATTTGCCTGCACATTTTTTTTTTTTTTGTGTCGTTGGCAATGCAATTTGTATTGGCTAGCGACAAACTTTCACAACATGTTGCCAAAGTGCAAAACTAGCAACATTGCCACCACCAACAACAAAACTCATTAGGCCCACAGTAAAGACTCAGGCAACTTCTATAACATATATGCATATGAATTGCTAAAGATAAACAAATTGATCCTTCTTCAATTTGGAGGTCATATGATATTCTCTGTGGGTGGTTCTCTATGTCAATTTGTCTTTCTCCTTCTCCTATGTTGCTATGCTCCTTTATGTGGTTTTTCTTTCTTTGGCATTTGTATGTTGACGCATACTTGAAATAATTCTATAGTGGTTGCTGTTCTTGTTGTAGCTGTTGCAACTTGCTGTTTCTGCACTTTCGTGTTTTGCTACGTTTTTTCTCTTTTTTTTTTGGTTTTAATGTTTTTTTGTGCATTGTTTTTGCTGCTTCTTATGCATATGCCAGATGCCTGTGCCTGTGCCTGTGCCAGGGCTTTTGCCTTTACCTCAGTCTCGTTTGCCCTCCCTTTAGGCCAAGACCAAGTTCTGGCCATGGCCAGACATTTGCATGCAATGTACAAAATTAATTATTACGCCTTCTACTTCCACCTCCATCAGTTCCATTCTACATTCTACCTACTTTTAAGCTCCATATTCCAGGCCCCCAAAAAATCTACAACACGAAGCTTGGCCATTGCATGTCCTCCTGCTGCTACTTGTAAGGCACAGAGTTCAGGCATTTGAAACACCTCTCCACTCTCCTTTAGACACCACACCAACATCTTTGTCCTTTCTGTTTGTGGCTCATTACGGGGATGTGCAGTAGTGTATGTACATGTGTATGTACATATGAAAGTGTGTATGTGTGTGGCCGGAAAAGTGCGTTGCGTTCGTTGACTGCTGCCGGTTGCCGGCTACCGGCTGGTTACCAACCAACATCAGCTCAAAAGTCCGTTTCGGACTTGCTGCTCTCTGAATGCAGTTGGCTTGCATTATTACAACTGCAGACAGTTGTAGGCGAGTTTCAGCACAAATACTAAAAGTGAGAGAGACAGCAAAAGAGTAAGAGAAAGAGACAGGAAGGCAGAGAGTGAGAGAGAGAGAGACATGAAAAACTCACTCATACATAAGGACACAAGCATATGCATTATGCATTAAAATCAACGCCCGTTTTGTGTAGCTTCTTGTCCCAGACAATGCAACGAAAAGTCGAAGACAGAGCCATAGCTGGACTCTAGTATCCCACCTTCTCTCCCTTTTCTCCCATTTAACTAGGTATACAAAGCCCACAGGATCAACAAATTTTTGTGGCCTATGGCATATATCAAGGTAGAGTGTAGAGGCCTATGCCCAGAACCAAACATTGATGCTTTCTTTTAGTTTACTCAGTTTGTGTTCATTTGTGTAGGTGTGTCTCTCTCTCTCTAGTGTTTTCTAAGCTTTTTAGTGCAAATTGTTGCCTACATTTAGGCGTCTAAGTTTAACATTTTAACCAGCTAACAAAGATGATAAGCTTATAGTAAGAATGAAAGCTGAAAAGACTGTAAAATGATGAAACTACTAAAGTTGGCAACAGAAGAATAACAGAAACTATAATGAAGATGAAGAATGGTAATATTTTACTTTACTGGACAATATTTAATGGGATTCAGATATGTTTCCCATTTATTATGGTATTTTTTCTAGATTTTCTCTAAAAAGGACTCATCTATGACTGAGGAAGGTTAAATCTAATTACTTGCTAAAAAGGATATATAATTTTATGTTAACATTCTTGGCAAATCTTACGAAATATAAACCAATTATTATTTTGTATCTAGATTGTTATTTAAAACTCATTTTCCTTCTTTGATCAGAAAAATTTGGTGTATACATAAAAGTTCTTAATTCTCTCACACTTTGTCTTCTTATTTTTCTCTCCCTGTCTCTTTCTCTGTCTTTAGCTCTTTCTCTTTCTTTCTACATGAAAAACTTTCTTGCCAGACATGAACGACTTTTACTTCTCTTCTCCTTCTTCTTTTGCTTCTTGTCCCGCCAGGCACATAAATTATAATGCAGAGTAGGTGTAAAATTTTCGATTACGACTGGGCAGCCCCCCTTTCCCCCAGCAACCATCCACACCCTTTTGCATTTCCACCTTGAAGCAACCACCATGAATGCTTTTGCCTTTGCTTTTGCTGTTGTATCCATCATCATCCCACCGGCGGGCAAAAGTGGTTTGAAACGGCTGTTGTCCAGTGCAGAGAAACGTCGCAAGGACATGGACATGTGCATGGAGAGTGCACAGGACTTTGGACTCGAGCAACAACATTTTGCATTTGCAAAATTATGTGGCATGTGTGTGTGTGTGTGTGTGTGTGAACCGGTGTGTTGTGGTGTGTGTTGTGACTTGCCTTTGCCCCAGCTTCTTCTTCCTGTTATTGTTTGTTTGTATAAGTTGCGTGTGTATGTGTGTGGTGTCGTTGCCTGTGGTCAACCGACGGGCAACAGGGATAATTAATGAAATTAATGCGCCTGGGCATGAGTTTTAAGTGCACGAAATATATTCGATAAATGTAAATTCTAAATTATGACTACAAAACGAGTACAGTCAGAACACATTGATTTAGTCGAGAGTTAGTACTAAGAGGAAGCAATAAATAATGATTATTAATATTGATTAAATATCTGTTTCTGTTGCAGGCCAAGTCTACACAATGCCAGCGGATCAACAGTGACATGGCCGAGGGCTGTGAGGACTCTGCCGGTGCCTCTGAAACGACAACGACGGCAACGACAACATCGACGACCAAGACGAAATTACATTTAAATAAGCTAGACAAGATGCTGGGTACTGTGTTGCCTTGTGAGGCAGCCATTGGTGCCACACCCGGTGGCAATACCAACAATAATTCAACCACTAGCAGCAGCAACACAAACAGCAGCAGCAACAACACCAACAGCAATAGCAACAGCAGCAATACTGTTAACAATTCCTCCTCCCCATCGGCCAGTAGCATTGTAAAGCGTGAATTTTGTGATGGCAGCATATTGCCAGGTGCCGCTGGAGGAGCCACTAACAATAACAACAACAACAACAACAGCAACAGCAATAACAACAATAATAATAATAATAATCCAAAAATGCAGACCAATAATAAGACAAGTAGCGGCAGCAGCAGCTCTTCATCATCATCATCATCGTCCTGTTCCTCAACATCATCATCCAGCTCATCGACTAGCACCCTAACCAGTTGCACCACCGCAGCCATAGTGCCCTCTCAATGTTCCACAAATGCCAACAAATCGCCCGGTTCACCCTATTCCCATAGTGGTGGTGCACTCATTGGTGTTGTGGGTGGTGGTGCCACAGTTGTGGGAGCCATTGGTGCTATTGGTGCTAGTGTGACCAGTCCGTTGCGTGAGGCCAGTCCATTGCCAAGTAGTCGATCGCCATTAAATGCAACTGCTCAGTCACCATGTAGCGGTGTTACACCCGCCTCCCCGCCATCGAACGCCTCCTCGAACAGTTCGTCTCATGTGCTGGCGCTCAACATTAAAACCGAGTCGGTGAGTCGCTCTCAAGAGAGAGAATGCAAATCAACCAATTTAAACGATACATATATATATTCCTTTATATATATATAATTCACTTTTTTTTTTTAATTGAGCAACTGCATGGTATGAATGCCTAATGGATGATGGCGTGATTATAGAAAATAAGTTCTTAAATTTAGACACCAGATAAATTTTTGTAGCAAAATATTCAATTATACTGCGTGACTGACTCTAGGTTGGAGTCACATTGGGTTTGTGTGGCACTTGCCACCTCAAAGAAAAAATATAAACTAAACAGACAGACAAGAATTCGTTCATTGCATTTAATTAGCATGCCAAAATATAAAGTTTGGATCATTAATTAGTCACAGCTACATGGCTAATCATTATTTTTTAATCTGCCACAAAATGTTACAACCCAATATTGACGCGAATGAATGACCAATCAAGGGCACAAGCAGCCACAGTCAACCGCTCAACCGCTGTGGCACTATCGCCTCCGGCACCAAAAAGAACAGAGAACAAACCAAAGAACAGAACAGAACAGAGAATTGAGCATGAGACCAGAATCGTGCTCTAGAATCGGTCACAAGAAATAAACAAAACAAAAAAAAATAGCAACAAATACTTTTGTCCCAATTTTAATGACCATAAAAAAAAAGAGAGAACTTTGTGCAATTGTCAGCAATAAATAAGCAGAGAAAAACAAAAACAAAAAAAATGAACAAGAACAACATTTTCGCATGTCCTCGATTTTAGATTTTTGATTTCTGCCTGCTGGCGCATAAATAGTTGATCAACCAAAAAAAAAACTGCTGAGACAACAACAAAGTTGGTGATCCATTTTCAAGTTTATGTTTGTGTACCCTGTGATCCATAGGGATTAAAAGGGTATATTAAGATGGAGAAATCTATGTTTATAAGATAAATTGAGTAATCAAGAAACGATTTAGAATCAGCATTGATAAAAATAAGGATATGGACTCTATGGATATATTTTTAATGATCAAAATATATATATATATATATATATATAAGTTGGAAATAAAGGGTATCTTCCAGATCTTTGGTTTCAATCTAATATTTCTTGAATTTATGTAAGAATTAAGGAAGCTTAGACATAATTATTGAGAACTATATTGGTTAAAGGGTGATTTTTAAGAGGTTTCCGTTAATTTTTTCTATACTACTTTGATAAATTAGCAAAAATAGATGAAACTAAGATTGTTACGCCACAAATTGGCAATTTGTATATACTATTTTGTATTTTACATTAACTTATTGTGAAATTTTGCATAATATAGAATAGCAAAAATATTTCAGTTTTACCTAGCTTTTTCTTGTTATTTTTATTTGCTTTCTTTTGCAAAAACTTCCTTTAAACCTTTTATAGAAAATTGCAATAAATGAGATATTAATTGTAAATTATTTATATCATTAATTAGATATTTATCATCATTTGTACCATTTCATTATTTATCTCTTGTATCTCAGCTGTTGGAGAGACGAACCTCGAACTAAGTTACCTATTACCTTTTGAGGAAAATTTCATATAAATTAGTTTTAATCATTGATCATCATTCTACCTTCTAAAAAAAAATTCCTTTAAATTAGATAAATTTGATATTTAAATCATAAGCTCGATATTTATTAGTATCATTTTATTATATATCTATTGTACATTTCATTAAAAGTAAATCTCTTGGCCCCACGCCTCAGTTGCCTGACAAAAGAAACCTCTAACTAAATCACCCCTTATATTGTGAGTTTACTTTTTCACTTCATTTCCTTACTAGTCAGTTTTTTTTTAAAGAGGTACAGCAACTAACATTCCCAATATTAAGAACCAATTATTTAAGTTGTAAACTTTTTGCATTCCTCATTAATAGAAATCTTAATTCCCCCATTGCCAAGTCGGACTAACTGTATTGCACTTATTCTTCCATTTGAGACCAATCCGCCAAAAAAAAAAAATTAATTTTTATTTTTTCAAATAAAAAATTTTAATAATTGAAACCTCAACCATTTTTAACTATGTTAATGATACTATTTATATATGAAAACCAAATGAGTTGTACTAAAAATCTAGCTTTTGGCATTCAAATGAAATATGATCAGTCAAAATTCTTTTGGTTATGTTCAATAAAAGAATTAGTTGTGCCCAATGGGTCTCAAGTCATTTAAATTGGCAATCATATTAACAATTTTAATTTGCTATAACTTTTTAGCTTTTCATAGCTTTCAAAAACTTTCAACTATTTATATGTATATGAGAATTTCTTGATTAAAATTCTTTAGAATTTGAAATTGATTTTATGAATTTTTTTCCTATTTACAGTTAAATTATAAGCTATTCTATAAACCATTTGAGATAAACATTGTCTGGTCATTTATTCTTTGTATAAACTATAAGTACAAACATTGCTTGTTTGCTCTCAAAGAAAAAAAAAAATCTTGTCTAGGTCCATAGCACATTGCTGAAGGCGCCAAGTTTGTCGCTAAGTAAGGAATGAAAACAACATTTGTTGCTAAATGTTGCTGTAAAATGTTGACAGAGTGTTGATGTGGAATGTTGCTGGCAATATATAGACTTTGACCTACTTACAGGCCCTGTTCCTCAACCATAAATGATGTGATAGAAAAATAAAATGATTGCTTACAAAGTTCTTTCTTTTAGTTAATTGAAAGTCTTTTATATATATTAAATTTTCTTTCTCTAGGGTATCTCGAAGGTCTTTGCCTCTCTTGAATTTTTAGGAAAATTTCCAAAAATTAAGGCATCTAAAAAAGATTACGAATGCTGCCATTTGATATCTAAACTCTTAATAAATTTCAAGTGGTCCAACATAAAGGCAAAACAAAGTCGCCTTAAAAGTTGTATCAATAAACATATTTTAATTTTTGTTAGTACTTTAAGAAAACAAGAACATAAAAAAAAAATAAATTATCTAAGCAATAAGAAAACTCGTTCAACTTTAAAAAATAGTTTTCAATATGTTTTGGCCACTTTGTCTTTGTCTCTGACACAATCAGCACGCACATTCAATACTTACCTCCCCCTAAAACAAAAATAAAAACAAAAATGTTGTAAAAAGCAATTAATAAAAAATAAAAAAAGAAATAACAAAATAAAGCAATCACGCAGATTGAAAAGAAAAAATAACAAAAACAACAACAAAAAAAGTGCATTAAATTTATGTGCCTGCAGTCAAATGAGTAATCGCTTGAGACTCTGGACAAAGCCGCAAACATTTATTGAAAATTAACCAAAAAAAAAAAAAAAAAGCAAAAATAAAATAACACTGACAACAACAAAAAGCCAAATAATAAGCGCAAAATAATCAGCACACACACTCAGCAGCAGCAGCAACAACAACAACAACAACAGCAGCGACAAGAAATAAATTTATTATTGGCAACAGCAAAACGAGAAAATCCAGGTGCAATAAAAATCGCATTAAAGGCCATAGGAAAATGGCAAAAAAAAAACAAAACCAACAAACGTAAAGTCTAGAAAAAAATATATAATAAGGAGACACAAAATTGGTTCTAAGCTTAATGCAGGGAAATATATCTTCTAGATACAATCTACGTTTTGGCAAATAATTTATATAGTAAATTTTTTTTTTTTAATTTATAACTAATTATGAGTATTGGACATAAAAAGTGGTTTTTGGCCAGGCTAACATAGGCCAGCTGCTCTATGACTCATGTATGGACCAACTAATGAGCCTTTGCTGTTGCTGTTGCAGTTGGTTATGCCTGTTTATGAACCAGGTGAAAGTACAGTACCTACACTTATACAATTCACTCCAATTTCAGTTGCAAAAGTTGCTAATTATAAGCCGCATATACAAACACACATACACACACACAAACACACATTCCATACACATTGAATTCTAGGCGAGAACATGCCACGCATGCGCAATGAACTGCGATGGTGGCTTCCATGTCCATGTCCATGTCTTGTGGTCGGTTCTCTACGTGCATGCCAAGCGGATTTGCACCAGGTGGGTGTGTGTGAGAGAGTGTGTGGACTCGATCATCATCATCATCATCATCATTATTATTATCATGATAATGACAATGATAATGATGATAACCGGTTTAAGCATTTTAAATGTTGCAAATACTTGAGCGGGGATTATCCAAGCTCTCTAGCAAAAGAAAAAGAATGAGGAGCAACATCAACAGCAGGAGGAGGAGCAGGGAGAAGAAAAAAGGTGAAGGCTCGGCCTGATTTTGTTTCTGCATCTCTTTGACTCCCTCTCCCTCTTCTCTCCTTCTTTCTCTCTCCCTCTTTGTCTTTCTGTTGAGCTGCATGTAAATCGTTTGTAATTAGTTAAAAGTCTTGACGCGTAGAACCTGAACTGTACCTTTTGCAAAAAGGAGCAGACAATAATTGCTTATTAAAATGAATGTAAAATATGTTTATGACTAAGAGAAGAAAGAGAGACAGACAGAGATAGACAGAGACATGATATGGAGTTGAAAATTGACTGCAAATGAGGTGAGGCTTACACACACACACACACACTCAAAGTACAACCTATAAACATATTGATGGAATAGAAAGCAATAATTGACTTTTCATTTAATTATATTATAAACTTATTAGTTAGTCACCAGTTTTGGTTTATTAGCACGCCATAGAAATCAATTTTTAATAATTTTTTTTTTTTTTTGCTTTCGACGTCAGCAAAGTTGTTAATAATTAAGATAAAGGCAATTTGCCATTTGTTTGTTGTACATTTTCTTGCTTGCGTCAATGAAATGAAATTAAGGCAACAAAAAGACTAACACTAACAACAACAGCAACTTTGATGATTATTGACATTACGTGGACATGTATAAGTGCAAGTTGCAGCAACTGTATAAGCCAAAATAAAATATAAAAAAAACAGTCTTGCAACTCTTGGATTATAATTAATTTATAATTAAATGCAATGCCAATTTTCCAAGCCACGTTGCATGCAGCTGACGGGAGCCACAAACAAAAGCCACAACACCAAAAGCTTTTTGGACACACAAATTGCTTTGTAATTTATTTGCAATTAATTTTAAATTAATCCACAAAACTAAAAAAAAAAAAAAAAAAAACCTAAACAAAAAAACTAAACAGGATTTGGTATCTTGTTTTGGAATTTGTCAAGTTTTGTTGGGTTTAAATTGAAAGAAAAAGAGAGAAACTAAACTAGATTATAATGAATGACCTCTATGTGGAGGAAGTCTTTTGGGAAAAGTCAGCTAAGATGAAAGAGAAGATATAAAGCATAGATAGAGAGTGATAAAAGGTAGATAGAGAAGATTTAAGGAATAGAAACTTCAACTAGTATTGAATCTTCTATTAGACAATTGCTTTTAAATTGCTTTTGCCTAGAATATTTATAACTAAATGTAACTTTTAATTAAGTTATTTAACATCTAAGTATATAAATTTGATATATTTGATATAAACTTGATATATAATGAATCCTTTATTTTTATTAAATTAATACTCATAGTAAGTCCTTATAACAAAAGCATTTCCTTGATCAAAAGCAAAAGATAAACTAAAGAATGTTGGGGTTAAAAAAGGAGTCGAAATACATTTCTTTTATTATATTATTGGTTATAAAAAAACAATGTTGGACAATTTAGTGTTATTAGGACCACAAACTAGCTCTATTGTTTGTGGTCCTAATAACACTAAATTGTCCGATAAATCCTTCAAAATTGAACAGAATATTTTGAGGATGATGCCTTTTAATGCAAAAAAGTTGAGAAAATATTAAAAAGTAGTCTATAAAATATTAAGACTATACTTCATTTTTGTACCCATTTCCTTTCTTAAAGAGTGTAATTATTTTAGAGAAAACCAATTTTATATAAACTACTTTGATATAAGAAAGGATACGTAATAAGTACTTTAGGTAAGTGAACTTGATAAAGCATAAGAAAGCAACTTTTAAATTTACTTTAAATATTTAACTAAAGATGAGTAAATTTATATAACTATATAAACCTATATAAACATAAGTGATAAACCATTAGAAAACCCGACTCTAAAGGGATAAGAAATTAGAAATTTAGAACTTAAACCGAAAAAAAGATACTTTGAAAAATGTCGTAAATGTTAAGGCTAAATGTGATGATAGAAGAATGGTTACAACATATTTATAAATGTTTACTATTTTATATAAATATAAAAAAACACAAATATACTGACAGGTTTATATGAAAATATTTTATTCTTCTTTTTTTACTTCGATAATTCTATTACAACATTTTACTAAGTAAACCTTTAAATTCTTCTTTCTATCATTTTAATATATTCTTGCGCAAAACTAAACTAAAGTCATTACTAATAATGAAATACAAACACATAAATATTAAAATTATGCAAAATATTCTATTAAAAAAATGATTCAATTCCATTTCTAAGATGGAGTAACATTTCTGGTAACAATTCTTTATATAGACAAACTGCAAATAACCTTTTTTTTTTAATAAATTGTCATACTATAAGAAAAAGATGTAACTAGGCCTTAAGGACATTACATTTAAATGAATCATTCATCTTGACCTTTTTTGTCTATGCAAGCATTTGCCAGATGTTCTTCTAAACCAGATGAAGCTTACCCAAGAAAGAACTTTAGCAGCGAATCTCTGTCAGCATGGAGTCAAAGAATGAATTGCGAAGCTCAGTGGAGTGGGGGTGGTCATATAATTAGCGAAACGCGATTTGGGCTAAACTGAAAACTAAAGAGAAAATGCCCATTGGCCATATGAGGCAGACTCCACCATCACCCTAGCCATACAACAGGGTAGCCCTCCATGCAGCAACCTCCTTGCCATCATCCTTCTTCTTCAAGTAGTTGGTCTGGATGGTTGGCATTAAAACAAAATTTAATATGGCCAAGTTGAGCCGGTTCGTCCAACAACTGCGCATGTGCAGCCTGAACTTGGCGGGCCTCTCATAATTTGCAACAAAAAAAAAAAAAAAATAAAAAAATAAAACAACAAAGAGAACGAAACCGAAGTTAAAGACGAAATTGCAGCCGAGGCTCGACTCAATTAAATGCTCTGGCACTGTAAATTTTCAATGTGTGTGTACAAGTACATCTCTGTGTGTGTGTGTGTAATAGTTAAAGCCAAAAATAGCATTTAAACTCATTAATTTAACGCGTGATTATGACCATGTTTGTAAGAGAGCAGCGGGTCCGAGGCTAACTCTGTGTCGGGGATCGTGGCTGGCGATGGCTTTGGATGGAGTTGGAGTTGCCTCTATTGAGCATATAGATATATATATATATATTTGTATGAGTAACATGGCCAAAAGGCATTGTATTTGTTGTGGTTTTTTTTATTATTGTTATGGCCAGTTGTTGCTGTTGTTTTTGGCATTTGGTTTTGCGCTTCTTTTGCGGCCTTCCTCTGAACATGGTGGTAGATTGCCTATTGCCAGCTAGCCAGCCTAGCAGCCTGTTGCATTGGCCATCGAATTGATGTTTTATGCATCAGCGAGACAATTTGGCTAAAAAGAGTTGAATTAATGCACTGTGCAAATTAATTCCATCTCTAATATAATTGTGAAATTCATCTTTACTTCCTTTTGCTTTAAAATATCTCTCAGTGTAGTCGCTCGCACAAATTAAATGCACATTCGTTTTACAATGGCAAAAAGGAAACGAAACAAAAAAAAAGATCCACAACTCAAACAAAAAATGATGCCACAATTGCGATAATTTTTCTATTTGTTAGCATTGCGTTGTTTTTTTTTTCTTTTTGGCCCCAAAAGAAATTGGCCATGAACGCTGGAAACTGAACCTGGTCCAAAGTCGGCATTAATATTTTATGTGATTATTGTTAAGGCTACCCACAACATCAAGAGAGGTCTACAAACTTGGTTTTTAAATACCCTGTAATGAGAAAAGACAAAAGAAAGTTTTTATAGGTATAATATTGTTCTTAACTTAGTAAAGAAAATAGTTAGAGCTTTTAAATTAAGTATGGATTTTCCTTAAACCTGTATAAATATTTTCTAAAAATATCAAAAACAGGGTATTATGTTAAGGTACATTTTCTGTTTATCTAAAAAACCTTTTCTTGTAACAATTAATATTAAAATAATTAAAAACTTTGTTTTCAAATATTTTATTATTAATTTATAATTATATTAATAATTTTTTATCAAATTTACACAAATAAGAGAATCCTTTACTACAATATTCTATATAACCCTAGAAGAACTGCTCATTATAGGGTATCTGCCAGTCGCTTTTGTTGTCTCTAAAAACAAATTTGTTGTTTATTTAAGCCAGCCATGCACACACTAAGAGAAGCAGGAGAAAGAGTGGAAGAGAGAGAGAGAAAAAGTAGTTAGTTGGAGGAGAGAACATCCACTCGATAATTGCAATAAAAGTGCATTCTACATTTTAGCCAAAGGCGCTAATTCATTTATGCCTACGAGAAAGAGCAGCACTAGAAAAGGAATAAGTGGGAGGAGAAAATATAAAAGAGATGGCCAAGTAAATTTTTCCTAGAAAATGCATAATTTCTTTTCGGGTGTGGCCAAAAAATAAAACTGGCCAAAGTTAGCAACGATGCAAATTTTGTTTGTTTAATGAAAAAGGGCAAAAGATAGAGAGAGAGCGGAAGAGATGGAGATTAGAAGAGAACCGTTAAGTTGCTAGCAAGTATTTAGGTCAATGTATATAAGATAGTACTAACTAACACAAATTACTTAGTAATTTTGAAAAAATGCAAATAACAATTTAGATGATACAATATATTGTGTTTTCTGTGTGTGTGTGTGTGTGTGTAGTTTCCTTCACTTATACTTTCCCCCAAAAAAAGAACACAGAAGTTCCTTCTTGTGCTCAACACTTGCTCTCCTTGAGTAATACACTCACACCATTACACATACACATACATTAACACGCACCCCTCTCAGTATCTCAGAGAGTTCTACCATGTCCAAAATATATATCTACTTTAGCTCTCAGCAACAGCAAGTGGATGGTACTACTGCGTGGGGGTCCCTCTCTGAGGAAGCTGAAAGCTGCTGCTGCTTGTGCTGCTGCTGTTGCTGCTGCTGCCGCTGTCGCTGCTACCGCCGTCGTTGATGCTGCCTACACAAAATTTTTTAGACAAGCTACCGTTGCCCTTGCTCTTGCTGTGCGCCTGTTACCATATAGGCAAAGAGAGAGAGAGAGAGAAAGAGATAAAGAGCATGTGTGTGTGCGTGTATGAGCGAGTTAGCATAAGAATAAGAGCAAGAGAGCAAATGGGTAAGAGCACGCGACTTCAGATTGTCCGTAATAAATAAATATGCCATTAACCCAGTTGGTAACTAACTAACTGACTAACTAACTACTAAGCCCCAACTTCAGGTTCATTGCAAAGCAAATATTAGGCGGCAGTTAGCATATCAATAAATGAAAGAAAAACTTTCTAATCGCATAATAATTGCAGACAAAACAAAAAGAGGCAAAAATGAACAAAAACACGAAAAAGGAAAATTGAAAAGACTTGTTGGTAGAAGATAAAGCAAGAGCGGTTAAGAGGGGGAGGCAAACTTGTATTGGTAAATGCCATTATTTAATTACAACATAGTTTGTTTGACCCATATAGAGTCCTCTTTTGAGCCTTAGAGATATACATATAGACAACAGATCAGTTAAAAGTCCATTTCCATTTTCTGTTACTTAGACACTTCTATAAAAATTAACTACTTCTGCCTTAGCCCAACTTACTTATTTTCCCTAACGTTTGTATTTTCCCATGCCATCTCAATTGGCTAATATTATTTGTACAATTTGATTTTCATTTACATTTTCAATTGGTTTTCGCATCTTTCATAATCGACTATTTGCATTGGCACGTTAGCAACATGTTGCTTTAGTTAAGTGCTAAGCAACATTATGGCCAAGCAATCAACCAAGTGGTGGACATAAACATTAATTTATATGCCCAGATTAGAGAGGAGTGAAATAAAATTTATTGTAATGACACTGGCACGACATTGGCTAATTAAGCCAAATGAAAATTGAAACCAGTTTAAATGAAAAGAGTTTTAGTTGATCTAAAGATTGATATATATTCCGCTATAGTATCGATGACAATGATAATGATGATCAAAACAAAGCGGGCCAACTGAAGTTAAGACAAGTCGAAGTCAGCTTGGGCCAATTAGGCTCCCCTTTTGAGCCAATTACACATAACCAGGATCCTGTATGGGAGGACAATGGCAATATATATCGTTTAATTGAAATAATTATACATTAAGTGCATTAATTATTTTTACTCGCATGCAAACGCCAAACAGGACGAAAGTATAAGGGGAAAAGGAAGCCAAACAGAATGTCTTCAGCACTGCAAACTTGCTTTTGTTCTTTCGTAATTATTAATTTAAGCCATTCTCAAGTCCGCTGGGTATATAAACATATATACATACATATGTTTGTATGTATAGGCCATTACCATGAGTTGCTGCAACTGCAACCACCGACTGGCAGCAATAATAACTCGTTGCAACTCGTTTTCTTGTTGTTGCCCGTTAGCTTAGGTCATAATTATTAACGCGAAATCATAATTAAAAATGTATTTAGCCAGACTTTTGAAATATGCTTAGACGACAGGACTGTGTTTTTTAACATCAGACCCGTAACTTGCACTTTAAACTTGCCCCAGAGCAATGAATAGCTGACTGGTCGCATGTAATGCGTATGTAATTAGTTGGTAATTGGTAGTGGGGGAGACAATGACACATCTCAGAATCGATTAGGAATGACTTGACTAGAAAATAAGAACTTGACAAAGACAATGTAGTAAGATGGAGAGAGAAGCAAAGAATTGGTTAAGTAGAAGGAATCTTTTAGTAGTTTAATAAAGAATAGGGACAAAAGCGTTGTGGGGTCTGAGTAACTATTGGGAAATACAATCCTTATATATTGATATTGTTTTAAAATTTTCTATTGGAACATATACTACTGAAACAAGGATAAGAACTTTAAGAGTAACTTACACAGAGTTACGAGTTATATCCCTCAATATATTATATATATATATATATGTATATATTTTTTAACAAATAATAATAATTTATAACTCTATTATCTCTATAATTCTATTTAAAAAAAAAAATAGCTAGAAAACAAGGCTAACATGTGTCACTTGCCACCGTTTAACATGCCACTTCCTATTGCACTTTATTTCTATATTGTTCCCGCTCTCTTTCTCTCTCCATCTCTCTATCTTTGTCACTCTTGCCACGACTGGCTTTACTCTTCAACTAATTAAAACATACAATACCCAAATTAATTACTAAAACAGGTTAACTTGGGCGCAATAATAGCCCATCTATCCTGTGAGTTGGTCGTTTGTTTGGCTGTTTTGGCCACCAAATATTCCTGATGATGGCAACGTCTGCTTTAGTTGTTTTTACTCCAGCTCCTGTTCCTCATTCTGTAGTGGATGATGCTGCTGTTGATGCTGATGATGATGTCGTCGTCGTCGTTGCGGATGAGGTTGCTCTTGCTTTGGCTGCGGTGTTGCTGATGTTGCTGCTGTTGGTGATGTTGCTGTTACTCTTGGCGCCAGCTAAATTTGTTTGAATAATTATTGCAGTCAACTGTTGGCTGGGGTCGAGTTCCCACATCCTTTGTCCTTTGCATAGCACAATTGTTTTATTAGTTCCCTTGTTGCATATATAAAGCTACAAATATATACATATAGACCATATATGTATGTGCGTGTGTGGTTTGTGTGTGTGTGTGTGTGTGCGCGCTTCAGTGTTGTATATGCAAATATTCTAATAACTAGTTTTACCTTAGCAACATGTGTTGTTGCCCGCAAAAAAGCAACACAAAATATATTTCACTTGTCCCTTTTTTTTTTTTTTTTTTTTTTTGTTTTTGGCCAAAAAGTTGTCGTCTCGATAGCACTCGTCGTCCTTGTCAGCTGCGCCACTCATAATTTATTGAAGCACATAAATTTCACTTAATTGGCATTTGGCAATAATAACAAAAACAAAAACAACAAACTAGGACAACAAGCAACGATGATACTAAACAAACTATTGAAAAGTCTTTTGCCCAGTCAGTGCCTCTCCATCAGTCAGTCTCTCTCATATATGCGTATTAGGTGCAATTAGTAAGAAGACTAATTACATGGTAACACAGTGGGACACAAATACAGGGTGTTCCATAACAAGAAATGCAATTGCAGAAAAATAGGAATAAGAAGAAAAGCAATTTCTTTTAAGACTGGCACACAAAAGTGTTAATTAAAGCTAAAAAGTGATTTTACTCTTTAGTCAAAGTTAAGAAAAAATTATTTTTATGAAATGAGCAAGCTAAAAACTTGCTATACCAAGTTATATCTAATATTTCTAAGGCTTAATAATTAAAGTCCTTAATACAAATGTTTCCTTTAAAATCCTTTTTTAAGTTATTCGCTTTGATTTTAATGAAATGGTTTTCAAATCGTTGAAATGCAAAAAAAAAAATGTTGACATAAATCAAAATGACGAGAAAAATATTGCATTTTCTCAAAATTAGTTTAAGCACATATATACACACACACATACATACATATATAGATACATATACATCTACAAATATTCTCATCCACATATCCTTAGTCTGGTTAGTAAAAACTTGGTTAGCTGCTTTGCTTTCACTCTGATGCCAGCACCAACAATTTGATTATGCCATGTCCGGCAGCTATTTTAGATTTGATTTTAACACACACACACCAGAGCACACCCACACACACACACACATAAATATATGCAGTGTTTTTTATTTCATACTTTTTCATATTTTAATTTAAATTAGATAGAGAAAAAGAGAAAAATATATGAAATGGAATGGATGTGGAGTAAAGCTACTCCAGACAAACGCCTGTTATAACTCATTCAGTCTCATTCCGGAGCTTAACGCGTTGATGTATGCTAATGAGCCAGCATTGTCCTGGCTTTGGTTAGAAAGGCGGATGAGAATATGTGTAGCGACCATAAATATGCATAATGCAATTAACAACCAAATGTAATTGCGAAAAATGCAAGAGAGACAGAGAGAAAGAGAGACTACAGAGAGAAAGCCAGAGTATAGAGTAGAGGGAGAGAGTAGGTAGATATGCAATGGCCAGGCATTAACTGTTCCCTGTTCCCTAGTATCAAGTCTTGCTGTCTGACAGTCAAGCCACCCGCATAGCAGTGACAACTGACTACTGACTTGTATGCGAACGAACGTGGACTTTAGCTCGTCAGCTGGCTGTCACATGGCGCCAGTTTCCCTAGCCCCTTATTGCCCCCTCTCCCTCCATCACTCTATCTTTCTCCTACAGTGTTTGCATATACCTTTTGGTTAGACTTTCCCGCGCCAAAAAAAAAAAAGAAAAAAAACAAGTAAAAAAACTGCAACCTGTTCCTTTCGCACATTTTAATTAGGCTATTAAACAATTGCAGAACGCATGTTAGTTAGGCCACGACAATCAGACAACTAAACAACCGGTTTTCCATTTTCCATGGCATTTTTAGTTCCGCCTCGAAACGTTTTTGGCTGCCACTGCGAATCTGTGCCAAATTTCGCATAAAAAAAAAAAAACAAAAAAATGCCAAAAAACCATTGCGTGCCTATGCCCAGTTGAAGCTTGGCTTGTGGAGTTTTAGCGACTTTGTCTTGTTTTGCATTTGAAGTTGAAATCGGAATCGGAGTCAAGAGTCTGCGTAATAAAATGCATTTTAATTTGGTTAAATGTTCAATTAAATCTAAACATGCACAGTTTTGTGTGCTGTTTCGCATTTTTTTTCCTGTTTGCTGTCGTCTGTCTCTGTCTGTTGACTTATCCGCCTCGTCACTAAAGTGAAGTAAATCGTAGTGTGCTCTGAAAAATAAAAACCTATTTGAATACAAAAGGATCTCAATGTAGTCTTTGAACTAAATTTCAAGTCAATTCTCATAAAAATTTAGTCTAATTTTTGGTTTTAACTCAGCTATTTTGTTTTTTAGAACGACTTTAAAATTTTTTTTTTTTTTATAAATTTTTAGTTTTTGGGTAAAATGTTCCGGCAGGCTTTAACCGCAATACAATCGGCGCATTTGCGTGGTAGAAATTTCTCCAATTCCGATTCGATGCATTTGATGAAAACAACATCTAGCCATGGTCCAAATGATAAATGCAAAATACGTGACTATTGTCAACCCATTCCACAGTGTGGGAAGAAGAAAGTCAAGAAATTTGTATCAATGTGGGAGCCTCCAAAGGATCGGAGCCGACCACCCTACCCATTTCATCTTCCAGCTTATCCAAATGAATGCTGTGGTGCTTCCTGTGAAAAGCCATATCCCCGTTTCGATCAGTTGTTCTATAAGCCATCTTGCAAGGAGGGACTATACCAACGCACTTGGGTTGAATGTCCAGAGTATCTAATACGCAAGCGTAAGACTTGTTGCTATAAGAAATTGACAGCTATAGAGCCAGCCCGACGAGTTAGTGCTAAACGGGAACGTCCAAAGTGTCCACAAGCAAAGACAGATTGCCTTAAGTTTTCTGATAAATGTCCAAAAGTAGCTCAATTATCGGGCTGCAAGCCAGGACGTGTACCACCAAAATGCACTAAAAATCGGGAGCCTTCGTGTTGCCGCAAACTTTGTGCTCCGCAGCCAAGTTGGTCGGAATGTAAGAAGCCCGAGCTTATGGTTCCCTTCTTGCCGCCACCCAAATGCTTTTGTCGAACACCTGTGAGCCAGTGTCAGGTATTAGCATATAGGGAATGGGCCAAAAAATATGGAGCACCCAAGAATTGCAATAAGCCGAAGAAGTGCTCAAAAAAAAATTGACTTAATATGAAGTCGCCGGAATAAAACATAAGTTATATATATATATATTTATATATAAGTACTAGTATGATATTTGAATAATTATATTTTTTTATTGTAAAGAAAGGGGGGTCCATAACTACTGTTGGGTTTAGACATTGTCATAATCCTTATCTGGATTAGCTTAAAAATCTGCCTTGAAGTTCTTACGTTTTCTTTGTTCATTTTCCAAAAGTTTTCTATACAAACTTTTAAGTGTTTTAACATCTTGGCGAATGAATTGATTTTCATTCGGTTGATCATTCAATTTGGAACTTGTCTGATTTTTTTTCTCTTCAGCGGGTGGATATGAATCCCATAACCCGTCGTAGGCAAATTCATAATCAGCGTTTGCCGGACCGACAGAGTATAATTGTGACTTGATGTCTTCTACTTGTTTATTTTGAGGTTCCTTCAACTCGTTGCCTCCGCTTTTCGCTTCTGATACCTTCATAATGGGATAGACAACTTTGAATAACCCCGCCTGTCTGGCCGTATTATCGTCATCATATTCTTCGGCTTCGTCTTCGTATTTCAATTGACTAATTTTTGGCGAGATTTGCAAGTAATCCTTATTGTCATCATTGGGTGTAGTAAACCTGCCACGGCTGTAAGACATTGTTTCCTTATGATCATCCTTAAAATCCTGATCTTTGTTTTTAGTTTTTTTCTTATTATTGGATAGCCTTATTGTTGCCGGATCACTTCCCAATGATTGCCGCCTCTTATGTTTACAGTCGATGGGAGATTGAAAGTTTTTAGAACCAGAGTTTTGTGCATTGAAGTCATCAGACAAGTAACGCGTGGCGCATTGGAAAACGTTCTTTCGAGTGCGCCCGTAAAATGAGACGAGACGTGTGCAGAATGGTAACATGGTTGAAAGACGGGGCATAATGGTCAATATAGTATAACCATATGGAACAATTTTGATAGGCGAAAGGATTGGAAATTTCTATTTTTATTTAAAAAGTAATTTTGAATGGTTTTTTACCAAACATTTCAATTTCTTTGACAACGATTGCTTCGATATATGAATAAACTATAATATACTATTTTTTCCAAAGGACTTTTTATTTAAAACCGTTTAAAATCTGTGAACTACAACAAAATTTTTACGTAATAAAAAGAAGTTCCAGTAAAGTTTACATTGCCCTTGGTCATAGGGACACTTGTGAGCTAAACTGGAACTTCTCCTCTAGCAAAATACCGTGCTGTTTCGAATATTTCGGAATAGGTATAAATAGCTGTCTAACACGACGGTGGTAGACATGCGTTGAACTTTATGCTATATTTGGCTAATCGATCAGAATACCGATCACGTTCGCAATTCGACATCACTTTTAGGCAACGACACTCTGCTGGACGTCTTAGTGGAATTGCTAACTCTTCGCTCATGCACTCTGAGAAACTGGGAAAGGGACATTTGATTTTCTGACAATTAGAAGGTCCGCGTTGAATTACGCAATTTGATGGAATTCGAGCAGTTCGGCAACATGGCGTTTTCAGACGCATACAGTTCTTGGACCTTTTATTTATACAATCGATGCGCTTTTTCTCGTGGTCTTCGTTGCAGGCGGAACGTGGACACAGGGGCAGGCACCGTCGCAGAACTTGAGGTGGTACTGCATCGCACCAACAGCAGACACGTTTTGGCACCATACGGGGACAACATTCCCACCATGTTCGCTGATACTTTCGGCACTTATCTGAAGGCTTATAGTACAGTACGTCAAAGGGGACATTCTCGCATTTAGGGCAGCATTCGGGCGGATAGTCCCATAAGTAATCAGGTCTCTTGCGTACATTCCTTGTTGTTTCCCACATAGAGATAAATGGATCGGGTTTCTTTTTAAAGTCAGTCTTTTTGCCTGACTTCTCACAGGGCTCCTGACTGATACGTGCATTAACGCAACATGGATAACGTGGCAGTGGTATACAATCCTGCTCGCTACATGGTCTAACAAGTGGATCCGTAGATCTGAAGATTCTCTTTAAAGTTTTACACTTTGATTCTCTTGTGACCGGACAATCTGATTTCTGGTTAGGCTCATTCTTATTGAAAGGTACTGATTGATGTAAATAACTGGGTCTTGGATTGCGCGAAGTACAGATGGCCAAACGAAAGATCATAGAGCCAAACATACTGCAAAAAGCTGAAAATTTTGAATTTTTCCTAAATTGAATTAAATTAAAACAAAATTGGATGGTAAATGGTGGAAGAATAAAATACACTTTTGAATGAACACCATTGCAAAGCCAACTAATTAAACTTAGATTACAATTTTAAATAAGAATAAACATTCAATTTCTATCAAAAG
The DNA here is from genome assembly GCA_018903615.1 of Drosophila neocordata. Taxonomy (NCBI): domain Eukaryota; kingdom Metazoa; phylum Arthropoda; class Insecta; order Diptera; family Drosophilidae; genus Drosophila; species Drosophila neocordata. The sequence continues at coordinate 941,190 of JAEIGI010000014.1, forward strand.
GGCAGCATCGGTTGATGAAAAACCAAGATCCATGAAAACATATTCGATTGCAACTTGTTTACGGCATGTTATAAACATACATGCTGTAATCAATTTGCAAGAGAATATGGTAACAAACAGATAACTTAGAACTTCCGCTAGCTGCTTGCAATCTTCGTGTTGTAATTCATTATTGCCAATCACGACAAAATTTTAAGCGCTCAAACTTTTTTAGGTAGTCCCCATAGGTCTGACAATGAGCCGGTTTTGGATAATATTCACTATATCTACAGGCGGTGGACTTCATGCGGGTCTGTTGTACCATACTACCACCTGTTTTGACCATAGGTTGCTTCATCTGTACTATTCCTGTGATTTTTGGTACAAGACCCGATGTAGCAGGAGACATTTTTGGTTGTACCGCCAAAAACTTGCGTGTAACACCTGTCAACTGACCTCTCGGAAGTTGCAAACATAGTGGAACATCGGGCTTTACCATCTTTGGAATGGATAATGGCAAGTTTTTCTTCGTTACTACTTCTCCATACATTTTTGGTTTCACCAGAGTTGGGCGCTGAAGCCAAATCGAAGCGTACTTACGCTCTGCCATTGGTGCCAGAGCTGGTGTCGCCTTCTTTGGGGGGACGAATTTATCAATCACTGGAAATATGCTTCGAATCGATGGCGAATTGCAGCAAATGTTAGGAGTGCTGGTGGACTGGGCACGAGAATAGCGAACCAGAAACTTTGTTAAACGTTCTGCACAAATTGTGGCCAATATGGAGGTGCCCATGCTAATAAATCCTATTAAAATTGCTCCCTTACAATTTCAGTTAGTTTTGGTGTTCTTGGGAAATGTATATAAATGTGGAAAGTAACGTGTGATTTGGAAGTTATTCGCCTTTATGTGAAAACTTTTACTTCAAATTCGGTCGAAACATGATCTAATCTAAAAGCCAAAAATATGACAGTTTAATCAGAAGTAAATATGACTTTATAAATTTCTATAGTTTATTTTTGACTATTTTAACTACGTTTATGATGGTTTTGGGTATGTGAGTTATAGAGTGGATAATGCGGAGTCAAGTTCAGTAATTGAGTTGAACTTGACTCCGTAGCTATCCGCTCTATAAATCCCATATCTCTTAATTTATGGCTGCCTAAATACGCTTGAATTCACTTATTTTTTTTCTACGTGCGTATGCCATAAGCTCACATTGAGATATTGGCTGTAGACAATGACATTCCCTATATCGATCAGGCCGTCTCCAGATTTTCCGAGCCTCCGAATAGGATGGATACGGGGCCTGGAGCTTTCGACATTTGGATGGTGCTTTATCGGGAACACAATTGGGATGATACCGAACCTCCTTACAGCAAGGCCAATACAACTTAGTACAACGGCCTCTAGGGTTTTCAATATTTTGACAAATACGTCGCATACGTTCAAAATCCATTTCGCAGGCGACATTCGGGCACCGTTCCTTGTAGCGATAAAGAACCTCTGGTGGTTCAATCCCATCCAAACAACAGACCTTCTTCATTCGTAACTTGACTCGTGGACATTCTATCCAGGTGCGTTGATAGCATTGGCACTGATCTGATGGCTTATAGTAGATTTCGTCGAACCGTGGTAGTTTATCCTTACAATATGGCTGGTCGTTTGGTCTACAAGGCGGTTCCCACATCGAACGAAAAGTCGGTTTGGCAGGCTTCTCTTTTTTATGACGCTTGTGTTTCTCGGGGCAGGGATTACGGTGTGTTGGTCGATACACACAACACTTGTCTGGGCCCACTCGTTGGATTTGATCCAAGTGCTTGTCAGCGGGTAGCACACGTGTAAGTTTATTTAGTGCTTGTTCATAAGGACGTCGAAAAACGTAATGACATTTTTTATCGATCTCCTGGCATGGCGGATCCGGAAAAGTGGGTACACGACTGGTAAAGCAGCGACTCTGAAAAGTCTGGCGACATAGGGCTGTCAATTTTTTCAATAATGATGACAGCTTCGACTGCATCGCAAAATTTTGATGGGCCGAAACTTAGGTAAAATATTAATCGCCGACAATTTTGAGATTTTTCCACTAGTGACAGCTTTGGCTCAGGGATATCGAACGCGTTTTTTAAAGGGACAGTACGCAACAACTGCTGAAGTGCACGGTTTTGGATTACCACGATTCCGATGATAGGTGGCCCAGACATCGCACATATTTGGCATGAACCTGCAACTGCACTCCGTGGGACAGACACCTGTTATGCACTGCTTCATACATTCTGAGAAGCTGGGATACGGTGTCAGTGGCCTTCCACAAACAGAAGGTTTGCGATCTTTATAACATTTTGGAGGTTTACGACCCATTTTACAACAAGGCAATTTTTGATAAGAAGTACAAAACATTTTCATAGCATAAAGATGCTTCTGCACTGGTGTCAAAGGTGGATCACGGGGCGGCCTTTCCCTCCTTTTGATGGGTGGATAGGATTCCCGATCATAACAGCAGCTTTGCTTGGGCCTTAACCAAATTAAGGGACATTCCGCCCAAGTGCGTTGGTATCGACGTTCTTTATTTGAAGGCTGATAACATTCGTCGTGCCTGATTAACTCACACTTCATATTTTTATGTCTACGCTCGTATATCTTCATTATATGTTTTGAAAACTCTTTTTCAAACTTGGATATATTATTTCGCACATAACATAGATTTGGAAGCGGTGTCACTCGTTTACACATCTGCTTTTGAACTGCACACTTTGTGGTGTCAATATCGCGCATCTTGCAACACTCACTTGCATTGGCATCGTAATTGCCCCAATTGTATGATCGTGGGGCCATAACCGATTTTAGTTGATTCCTTTGAATGCGAAGTTGTGTCAGCATGCTGTAAAAGCAGGGTAATTTTTTTTTGAAAGTGTATGCCGAATAGTTAAAAAATTGTGACTAAAAAAGAAAAGAGCCTTGACACCTCCCAAACAAGTAAAACAAATTGACTAGATCGTGGATCGTGCACTCATTTTAATAATTTGTATTAAACAAATGTCCATCAGTTAGCCAATGAATCGTATGATTCTGGAGCTGTAATTTTTTTAAGACCTCTTATTGCGATAATATTCCCAAACACTGCACATGGATGGAGTCTTCAGACAATTGCACTCGGTGGGTGGCAAATCAGGTAATGGATCAATAATGCACTCTGAGAAGCTGGGATATTTTGTAAGACGACGGTAGCATTCCGCCGGCTTCCGATCAGTCTTCTTGCAACTCGGTGGGTTACGCGGGCTAGTTTTACAGTTGGGCAGCTTTAAACGCGGACAAGCGGTGCGTGTTTTTTTTATACACCTTTCCAGACCCAGGTCGGGTGCACCTAACGCGCAAGGCTTTCTCCTACACGAGTCGTCTTTCACTACCATTGCTTTTCGTGGGCGTCTTTTTGTTGGGATGGGCTTAAAGAAACAATGAGCCTTGACCTTGCGTTTTTTCAGCACACATTCGACCCAAGTGCGTTGATATTTGCGATTAAGCTTATCGGAAGGTCTGTAATGTGTTAGATCAGACAACGGCATGGAATCCGCACATGGTACGCCAATGCAATTCTTGTTATGGTCTATAAAGGCACTAACGTTGAACTCTGGATCCGTGCGGCATTTGTATTCGGTACGCCGAAGCGCATGCCAGCATGCTTTAGGAATTTTTGATTTATCGGGTTTCTTCATTTTTTTCAGACCAGTTCGGATTGGTAACATGGGATATGCTTCGGCACAATCTTCACACGTCTCAGACTGGTAAAGGGTATCAAAATGCCGCAATTGGGGATGGGCAAGAGCAGCACATTTAGGATTGCTCAACAAACTAGACGTGACCCGTTGGCAAATATTTGATATCACCTTTGGTAACACGGGGCTGCTCTTCCCCATCACTAACATAGTTGACATCAATAAAGTAATAGAAAATTGCAGCTGAGGGATATGGGGATTTTTGATTATCGAATGTTAGGCAAAGTCCGTGTGTTGGTCCAGCTGATTGAAACAAATTTTGTGGCCGAATCAAATCCAAAAGACGAAAAACTTTTTTTTTTTTACAACTCTAGGGAATTTTTAATAATTTTGATATCAAAATGGAAGGAAAATTTTTTGGATTCTCATACTGTACTGTATGAAGGCTACGACAGCAGTGTAGTTTTGTTAAAAGGCTGTTGTAGAATGAGCTCTACAAAAGGCAATCATTGAAGTTTTACACTGAACGAATGTCACAGGTAAACTGATGATTCAAAAATTTATAAAACGTCAAAAAAAAAAAATTTTAATAACCTTTTTCCGTTTCTAAAATTGGGGAGGTGTTACTTGATTAAAAAATCCTCAAGTAGCCTATTGAGGTTCTCTAGCCTTCTGGCGAACACCCTCAAACTATGCTTTAGTTCCTTAATATCCTAACAAAACAACTAGCAACAGAGTTTAAGTTTGTTTATACTTGTTAATGAAAACCGTTAATTTATTTAATCATGTATAATAATTTTCATGTTTAAATCATTATTAATAACGATCATCTTGACGGTGGTATTTCCTTAATCCACATTCGTTATTTCCTTTCACGTTTTCATCTTGATTAGAGAACATTAGTGAGTTGTAAGAGGACATCGGCATCCGTTGCTTTGAAACCCTTTTTAGCGACTTTTGCTGATCGAGTTCCTCCCTGTTTGACAATCGTTTAGGTGGTAGACTCATCACCTCTGTTTCTTCTTCGAATGTTTCGTTATCAGATTCTTTCCAAGTGCATTGAACTGCACGTTCTTGAATAGGTTTTGGATCATACATAATGTCATCGTATCGCACACCTTGCTGCCAGTGTTCCTGATGTGGTTCACTATCTTCCTCTTCCTTTAACTGTTCATCCTTTTCCTGGTGTTGGGATTCTTCAGCTTCCCCTTCACCTTCAGCTTGGTCTTCAACGGATAGCTCCGCCCATGTGCGTTGGTATCTGCGACCATTAATAAAACGAGGTCGATAGAATCTATCGTCAAAATCACCCAACATCATTTGCGATAGATCTTTAGTAGGCTCGAGTTCGGCCCGTCGACGTAAAATATTACAATTGTTGTTAAGACTTGGTAGTCCATCCATGGATCGTCGAAGTTGTGGCAACAAGCTGGCATATTTGGAATGGCGTGATACTGAACGCAACATTGGACTCTTGTCCCGGAATGCACATTTTAGGGCATACATTTTGGCTTTTTGTGACTTTGAACGTAATTTGGATAAACAAATTGCCAAATAAAATTACCGACTAAATACAGAGAGATACGTCTAGTAAGAAGCCTGTCTAATAAAAAACTGATATCTGAAACATTGTTAAAGCTGACAGCTTTTTAAAAACAGGGGTGATTGATTTATATCCAACCTATGCCCTGGTCGGTCTATGATTTATTTTATATATATATATGTAATTGATTATAATGACTATTATTTATAAATTTAGCGTAATTCTAGGAATTTAAATGATTCGATGACACCCTTAAAGTTCTTTTGTCTCTTCAAGATACAAGAGCCCAACTTGCCATTGCTCGCCATACAGCCAGTCAATGGCACGCAGTGCTCTCAATTGGCAGGTCGTTTCATCGCTAATTTCTTTTGACGTCTCCATAGTCAGTTTAGGCGGGGCACAACGTCCAGACGATACTGGCAATATCCTTAGACTATCTAGAATAAGTTTGGACGCACACCTTCCCATTATAGGCTGACATTTGATATATCCAACAGCCTGTATCTCTGTTGCCTGGTTGTAGTGTCGCCGCCGATTCTGGCTGAACAGCTTGATTTTGGGACCCATTCGTAGTGTCGACTTGAACATTTCGCTTCTTCAATAAAAATTACCAAAAAAAAAAAAAAATATAATAAATATTTGTATATATACTCCGGGAGTTTTAAGTAAACAAACAATTTGATTTATATTATGAGAGCAAATGTGTTGGCTTGGGTTTCTAAGGGCCGAAAGTATTTAAGTATTATAGGAATACTATCTAGAAATATTTTTTCTGTCAGTTTTTTTTTTTGACAGCTCTTCCAGTTACTTTTTCCAGCAACCGCATTCGCTGTCAACTTTCGATGGCTCGGGTTTCCTCTTGCATTCCGAATAGCTGGGAAATGGCGTTCGCTTCTTGGTACACCGTTCCTTCTTGCGTTCTGGCTTGCAAGTTCCTCCAGTTTTCGTGTTAGCATTGCTTTTGGAAGTCTTTGCACTTTTGCCGAAAAGACGCTGGAGTTGTCCTCTCAGCGCAGCACGGTAGATCTTAAATTTTGCAGCATTTTTCCGTTGATAATATTCCCCTCAATTGCTTAATTTTTGTAAATATTCTAAGTTCTCTTTAATTTTAATGCAAGATATCCCTACGCCTGCTTTACAAACTACAGATTTTAATGAACGTCAATTTATTTTTTATTGAGTCATGATTTCATTAATCAGTAAGTAGCCTGCTTGGTTATTTTATGTCTTGGAACCACAATTGCTTCGTCCGCCTCTACCCGCCTCCTGGGCTTGACGGTATTCCAGGACGTCGCATAGGGAAGGTATAGCTAAGCATTGACATTCAACCTTTCTCAGAGGACGTGCTTTACGGCGACGGCACTCCGAGTAAGCTGGATACGGTGCCTTAACCTTGACACAATCGGTTGGGTCTCGTTTTCGATGGCATCGTGTTGATGCACGGGCTGGCCTACATCCAGGCATATTAATCTTTGGACATGCACCTTCCGTTGGACAGATCACTTTTTCTAAACATTCTTCTGCAACCGCCTTACGCTTTCGTCGTGCAATTGGTGGTCGCTTACCCTTCTCAAAACAACAGATTTTCTTTGGTTTGATTTTGAGAGGTGGACATTCCACCCAAGTTACTTGATACTTGCGTTTGGCTTTATCAGACTCTTTGTACAGGCACTCGTCAAAGGTGGGGAATCCCATATCTACGCATGGATCTTGGCAGCACTCCTTTGGCATCTGAATTAGATGATGAAATTGGAATTCACTCTCCTTTTTCTTAGATTTGGGTTTATGCTCCATAGTTTTATTGCCGCAAGCACTTTGGCTTCCGCAATCACTCTCCAATTTGACGCACTTGGGTGATGGGTCATGCTCCTTAGAAGCCATACTGCGAGAGAATAGAACACCATCACATCTTAGCAGTATTTGTGGCCGCATTTTGACCAAGACATTGCGCCAGAAATTCATGGCTACTTAAAAGGGATTGAAGGCCGAAAGGATAAACAATTTTGATTACAAAATTCCGAAAACTATTGTGAATTTAGTACTTATGAAATCCCTTTGCTAAGGCGTGTGTGTAGGCCACAACGTACATAGCCTGACTGATTATTTTTGGGTTTAAGAAAAGCATATACATTTTATGAATGACAAAAGGGTAATCGGGGCCTATTTTGATTCACAATTTTAATGTCAAGAACATGGTCGCATATTCATAATATAATAGTAGGCCTTGAAAATGGGTTCTATTTCTGTCAAGTACATACCATATGGTTCTCCTATTCCATAGAATCAGTTTATAAATTGAGCTCAATGGATTAACATCTTGGTATTTAACTTTTTATTTTTGAAGAAAAAAATTTTTTTTTTTTGTTTTAGTATTTTTTTGGTCTCAAAATTTTTTTACACAATATATTTGTCTTGTGGATAAAAATAATCGCGATTATTCAAGATGCTGAGGATTACTGGAATCCCGTGCAGCTCTAACCTAAACCCAAACTGGAGTCGCGTTAAGGCCCTGATGAAAGCATGTGCCCTGAGGACCTTAAACCGCCATAAGGTCGCCAGCTCGATGCTGACTGGATTTCAACAGATGCGCCGCTCCAGTAGTGATAATTGCGAACCAGTAAAACAGTGCGAGGAAAAGTCTTCAAAAATTACATGTGGACATCCTAATCTATCAAAGAATCCATGTGGTAAAAAACCGGTAAAGGAAAAGAAAGAAAAGCCAAAGAAGAGCAAGAACCTAACAAACCTCACATCAATGTGGCATGTTGAGGATTGTGATCACTTTGTTGATTGCGGTGTTCCACCCCGCTATGACATCAAACACTATCGCATTTCTGACAAATTCAAGCGTAATTACCAAGTAACCTGGAATGAGTGCCCCCGCATGTTGATCAAACCGAAGAAAGTATGTCTACGTGATAGTATTATTCCACGTCCCCGTTGCCGTCGTCAACGTAAAGCGGCTACAAAATCAACCAAATGCCTTACCGTTAAACCTTTGGCGTGTAAGATATCTAAGGATGAAGGCCCATGCCCAAGATTCACTTTGCCATGCTGCAAGCCTGCCCGGAATCCTCCAACTTGCAACGTTGGGCGTTCTAAATCGAAGTGCAAAAAACGTAATACACCTTATCCAAGTTTTTCAGAGTGTCAGAGAGATGAACTTCTTGGCTTACCACCAAGCGAATGTCGCTGCCTCGATGCTGTTGCCCTATGCGAGGCTTGGGCTATTCTAAGGCGTCGTCTTGCCCGTGGACAGGGTATGTCATTTAAATGTGGCAAGCTTTAAATGTGCCGGCCTCAGGGGTTACCAGTGATAAGACAAATTTAAAATTCAAAATCATGGTCCATTAAAATTTATTTGAGCTCACTGAAATTGGAGATTCTTTTAGGGACAAATCGGGAAATTAGTTAGAAAGTTAGGCTATCATAAGCAAGAGACAAAGAACAGGGATATAAATCGTAAAATTTTACGGTTAAAGATTGTGTTAATCTATATAACATGTATATTCTAAGTATTGAGATCTTAGTGAAAATAAAACAAATCGTCCTTGATCGAAACTTCAGAATGTCAGCACGCTGACTAACGTTTTTAAATGTTTCTCCGTCTTTCGCTCCTCGTTTATTGTTAAGGTCATTCTTTGGTTCACTTTGGCTAAGATGTTGCGCTTGAAAGAATTTTAGAAAACTTTTCTGGTTTTATCAAATACAAAGTATTTCTTTGCGTTTGTGTGTGTATGCAAAGCATCATTCCGTCGAGTTAAAATGCATAAAATGGTACTGCGTGCCATATTAAAGTCGCTTTATAGTCGCAAATTACCAATGCAGATATATACACACAAATCAGTTATACTTGGCATCTATCAGCATATAATCGTATATGCAGTCAAGCCGTCAGACCGAAGAGTTTCGACTTTAAAGTTGAAGTTGTTTGATGCATGTGCATAATCAACCAAAAAAAAAAAAAAAAAAACCGAAAAAGAAGAAAATATTCCAAGAGCGGAAGAACCTTTATACAGGACAGACAAAGACCCAACAAAAGTCTTCAGCTGCAAACATAATTGATGGATGTATGGATGGATAAGATCATGGCAACAGCAAAAAGAGAGAGAGAGGGAGAAAAAAAGAAGGTACAGAATGTTCTTTTTCTTACGTATCATTCGCCTACCTTTTGCTCTAAATAATGATGTCGCATTATTTATGCCGCAACTGATTTGCATAGCCTGACAAAAAAAAAAAAAGAAAGAAAAATAAGAAAAGAAGGTAGAATGACTGCTAAGCTAAGATAGGCAACCCAAGGCAATGTGTGCGCTTTCTTTAATAAATGTTTAATTTATAATTGATTTTCCCCCAACTCGACAGCCTTGGCTAAAACCTCAAAACTTTTACCCAACCCACAAAAGGCAACTGAACCGCAAAAGGATTTTGCCCGCGCACGAAAACACTTAATTAATTCGCATAGACAGACAGTCATGTGGGGGTAGGCAAACAAGGAGGGTATTTTTAGAGTAAAGAACCAGGCCCACCCAACTGGTCAGACAACTACACACACACACACACGCATACACACTAGCAAACACACACAATGAAATAATTAGAAATTAGAATGGAAAATGTATGCAAGCCAAGTTGACGATAACGCCCTAGAAAATTCCCGCCCACATACTATATGGGTCTTGTGTAGGTGGCCCGCCCCCAAAAATAGAGAAAGAGGGAGAAAAAAAAGAAGCATATTTAAAATGTAGCCAAAGTCGATGTCGGCCGAGACACTGTTAAGTATATAAAGGTATGATTTCATATATATATATATATATCATAAAGGGTTCCTTTTGGGCCCTTTTTGATACAGACGGACAACAAACGAAATAGAGTTTCAGCTTACTTTAGAAATCATTAAGCTGGAGATGGTAAACCATAGAAAGAAGTAAGAAAAGTCCTGAAAATTATATAAATAAATTAGAAATTATTAAAAAACAAACTTATTTAAAGTCAAAAAGCAATTTATTCAAAAACTATTTTCCTATATAAAAGAAATCTTTAATTTAAGCAATTAATTAAAAACGAGTTTCAATATTAAACATTAGCTAAATACGATATGCCATCGCTGACAGGCAAAACAGCGGCACTAATGAAGGGCTAGTGGGATAACCGTTGCTGCCACCACCCCATCTCCACCCTTCCACAAAAGCATTGTGAGTAGTAAATTTGCTGCTAATATCCGTTTACGTCTTTAGTTGCAAGAAAATTACAATATTTCGTGTGATATAGTTTGCCCATAGACAGACACACACCCCAACATCAAATGGAAACCACCTACTCCTCACTTTCCATTCTCTTTCCTTACTCATTCATTCTTGCTAGAGCTGAACTTTTGTATCTAATTTAAATTTCACAATTTTCTGGCCAGAAAATAAGGAAAAATGAGCTGAGATCTCATTCCTTGTTTTTCAGAGCTTGAGCTAATTTTCTCGAGCTTTGAGGGTGGTGGAGCAGATGGAAAGATGGCGAACGGATTAAAGCCCGGCAAGTGGACACAGACATGCCCATGCCTTGGGCAGATGGGGGGAGAGTAGTCTGTATATATGTGTGTCTGTATGTGTGTGTGTGGATTCGGTTTCGTGCTTAGCCAAATTATATTATGACTTGTTTAAAATTCAAATTTGAAAACACTAAAATCATGTTTTCGATGTCTGCGCCCCACATTGTCCTACACCACTTGTAAGAAATCCTTACGAAAATGGGGTTGCGGATAGTTTTTGAGTAACAGAGGGCGAAGGGTGGAGTGCCTTGGTGTCTACGTTAAGGATTTGCTTTTGGGCCAACCGTCCAATCCCCCCCTCAACAAACAACTTTTGCTCTGCCGACTCAAGGCAATGTCCTTTAGTTGTATATCCCATGCTTTTGAGGTTGAGTTTGAGGTGGGATTCGGTATGGAGGGGTGAAGTGTTGGTTAGTGGAAACATAGTTTCTAGTTGCCACATAAATTTTGCATGCTCTAACCCTGTTGTACTGTTTTGTTGTTATTATTGTTGTTGTTGTTGTTGCTTTAAACACTTTTAATGATTTCATTAGTTTAAGAACGGGGCAATTTTATACATTTTACAATTGATTTTTCATTGGACTCCAAGGACTAATGGGATTTAGTTAGTAAGTTTCCAATAATGTGTATAACAAAAAGTGTCTTTTGGCCAAAGTGAAGTGTCTTGCAAGACCGCCATTTTGTCACAAACACACACACACACACACACACACACAAATACTTATATGTATATGTATATAACAAAAATAATTAGATTGCATTACATAAATGTTGTCTAGGCAGCCGAGTCCAGCCTCTGGTCCTTTGGTCGTTGTCTCTAAAATTTCAATAAAATTTGCTGTTAGACGAAGAAGCAGGCTAAGACCACCCCCTGCCCAACAAACCTCTCCCTCCTCCCCCCTAAAAAAGGCAGTCAAATGTCTCAGACACAAACCACAGCAACGTCTCCAGGACACACACACACAACCCCTTTTTGGATTTGCACTAGAGCAATGGATGTAAAGAAGTGATGGGGGTGGTAATGGGTAAGCTTTTGGCCAAGGCAATGGCCTTTCAAAATTTTCGAATTTACGTAAATTTAACTTTCTTGAAATACACTTAACTGTAAAATTAATTATAAAAGGCAATTGTGTGTGCGACTATGTGTATGAGCGTATGTGTGTATATATGTATGTATTTTATAGTGCCATCTCCCCCTTCTTCCCATCTAGTTGATTCTAGAAAATCCCTCCCACTATTTCGCCCACTTAAGTTTGTCTTAGTCTTTGGCCGAAAAGGTGTTGGCATGGAATTTGCATAACCAACAAAACGTCAATGTCTTGTGTGTGCAAGAGAGATGGCTACATAGATATGTATATACATATATATATATATATATATATATATATATAGAAAAGCATGTACAGTTGCGCCCGTCGACATTTGCATAGACATATGTATGTATATTCCTGTCTCTGTCTTTTAGCCAGGTCTTGGTCTTGGTCTTCGTTTCTATGTATGCGAAAACACACTAATTAAATGTTGAAGGCAGTTTATATTGAGATGGCCCCCGGGCGGACAAAGCAGGTGTGTGTGTGAGTGTGTGTGCATATTATATAACCCCTCAATTCACCTCACCTGTATATACAAATGTGCAGGTTTATATATATGTATGTGTATGTGTGTATATATGTCCTCTAAGAAAATCTATAGCCTACGGTGTGCGCTCCAACAAACCCAAACCGCAAACTCAAATGTCTTCATTTTGCACATCAAACCAAATGCAGCCCACAACTACACACACACACACACTTACATAAGTATATATACATATCTCTATATATATGAACATTTGTATGTGGGTGTATTTGCTGAGGATTTCTAATTACATTCGGCATCATTCGGACTTGTCTTGCAGAGGGCAACGAAGGTCCTGTCCTGGGGGCTGGGTGTTAACTCACTCTCTGAGCCTTATGTATTTCAATGTCGATAAATTATAATGTGTCTCATGTAAATTGAAGTTTAACTAAGACCAAAACGAACGATGGGGTGGCAACCAAAGTACTAGAAATATAAGATCTACATATAAGTAAAGGATATATCCAACTAAAGAAAAGTTAATAGAATTTTCCCCTTAAATAACTTTAAAAGAAATATTCATAAGTAATATATTTTATAGTCATAAATGGCTTGACTTTGCTTCTAATTGCACATTAAGCAATGCAATTATCATACTGACAGTTTGGTTAATGTCACGATTCCTAGCAACTAAGTAGCCTGGACAGGCTCCACTGACTTACCACCTGACTGACTGCTGTTTGGCATTTTGCATAGGCCAACCTACTTGCCACCTGCCCCGGTTTACACACGCAGACATTTTTAATTAAACGTAAAAATTTCGCTCTATTGATTAGTTGCCAACAACTAATGGCTGGAAAGAATGAAGAAGGACTCGAGCATGTGCAGCCATAGTTATTGCCAACGCATTAGTATTAGCGCATTCAATGACGTGACTGACTCAAAGTGCACAAAGAGCAAGAGAGAGAGAGAGAGAAAGCGTGAAATATAAGGCCAATAGTGAAATGAAGTGAAACAGAGTATGGAGTTGGAGTGGTAATCGGTGGGGAAGGGAGAGCAACTACTGACACGCAAACTGCCTTGGAGCTGTCATTGTTCAACTGGCAGGCCACAAGCGAGAGGGACGCAAGTTTTTTGGTTGCCAGTTTGGCGTCTTTTTAACACAATGACAGTTAATTAGATTGTAAGGATAAAGGATGGCAAAGGATAGTACCGAACAACAAAAGAGATAGAGTCAGAGAGAGGGAGAGCGTATTACACAGGTGTAAGAGCTATCCAAGTTGATAGACTAACGAACCAAACTTTTCTCGAGTGAATTGTGTAAATGAGCCTAATTGACTTGGGTTTTTCGACTATGAAGGGCAACATAGTAAATACAGGAACTATAACAAAGATTATATAAATGCAAAATCAAACTATGATATATAATCCAACATTTAATTGTATAACATAAACGTCATTATTGGTAATAGAGATCATATAAAGTAGTTATTGCTCTTGGTTACAAAATAGTTAGTTTTTCGTTGCATACTTTTTGGAATCTTGAAAATTTGTGTGTACTTAAAATTTACTTCAACTTGCTTATAGTTTAAAATTCGTTGTCTTATAGGTCAAACTTATGAAATTTAATATTTTTTTTTGTATAAACGACTAAAGTAGAGTGTTTTTTCTTAGCATACTTTTGGGAGCTTCAACATTAAATTTATAGTTGTTGATATGGATTTTAGACTTAGACCACTAATAAAAGAACTTTTTCTTCTGAAAAGAAAACAATTGCACATAAGGAACTCACAATTTTCTAATCGTTTCTTAAGAGTTAGAAGAAACCATATAATTTTGTTAGTTATATATAAATATTTGCATTAAATTGATATGCAGTTCAGTTGCAATGTATAAATGTGGGTACAGTTACGCCTCAGTTCTTAGTAGTTTTGAATAGTTCAAACATTGTATGAATTTTTAAAAGAATATTCGTCAATAAATCTTAATAATAGATTTATAAAAGTAACCACAACCTAATATCCTTTCTTGTTCTAATCAAGTATAATTCTTTGTACGTAACCGCAACTATTGGGGTCCTTCAATCAGTGCAACAACTGCAACTTTCTGCACTCTATAATTTTGTTTTAGTTGTTACGCATTTTATATCATCACCCATTGTGAGGCACAAGCAACAATGACACCTCCTCTACCATCCTTTCTCCCTCTTTCCCCATAGCCATCTCTAGTGATATAGGCTGCTCCCTCCAACTAACCCTAACTAATGACCAATGTCTAAGCTAAAATATTGATCAATAAATTGCTACAACAATACTAAAACACATACATACAAAATGAAAACCTCAAATGCATGTATGTATGTATGCGAATGTATATGTGTCTGTATGTATGTATGTAAGCAAACAGGCCATCAACAAAATGCAGTTCGTTTTCCTAGGCACTAACACAAATGGAAAGGAATGTACTTATGTATGACCAAGGAGTACAGGGATTGAAAAAAGGGGCAAGAGAGAGAGATTCAGAATGGGAGTAGAGTGTCCTTTCTGCAAAGCAAGGAAAAGGCAATGGAAGGAGCCGTTCGACTGACCGTCCAACCAACTCAACCAACCGAAAATATTTCAAATTCATGACAAATGCATAAGATTTCAACAATACAAGTGGGGTTTCAAGAGACTAGATTGAGGGTGTGGAGTGTTACATGTAACCCCAAAAAACAGTTAAGTGCAATAAATACAAAATACACACACACACACTTGTGTACTCACACACAATCAAATAAATTACATAGCATTTAATAATTCATGCAAAAAATGACCTCTCCAAGCCGCCGCCACCTGCACCCCAAATGAAAATCTGTTTGTGTTTGTGTGTGTTTTAAGACTTGATAATTTCAAAAATCAACAAGATATATATTCATAACTTGAAAATGCATTTTGACCACACACACACATACATCTTTTTATATATATATATATATATATATTTATATATATATACACCCAAATATCAAGTGAAAGATGGAGGCTTCTTGGGTGGCTAAGTTCTTGGTCTTTTGCCTTGGTCTCGCTCTAACACACTCACACATAAAAATGTTGTTGCTTTCTGTATATACGATACATATATTATACACACAAACACAGAAGAGGCACTCATACATGCATACATGCCATTGCACTCAATTAAAATCCTTTTGTCATTGTCTTGCCATCTCTTTTGCTCATACAGGTCTAAATATATCTATATATATATATATATTGGGCATATAGCAACTATATAGTATATTTGTATGTATTTGTGATAAATTTTCGCAGCCATATTTGTTATTTTGCACTTTTAGTTTAAATATTTGATAGCTTGCATATTGATTGGTGCTTTGTGCAACGTGGCGCATGAGTAATAAGTTTTTCCTATACACAAAAAACAATTTGCTTGCACACACAACAAGACAAACAGACAGACAAACAAACAAACAAACGGATGCATCTCTTCTCTGTGGTCAACTTAAAAGAAAACTTTGTTTTCTAGTGAAAATTAAGAGGCAAGCAATAAATGAAAGATACAACAAAAAAATATAGGAAAATTAGTAAAGAACATTTTTCGCATCTTGCTTGAATAAATAACGAAACTGTATTTCCAATATTAAATTTTAAGTAAGCAAAATTGAAGATTTCCATTCAAGGAAAATCAAAGAAAATTGCATAATGCATTTGTAAATTAGGCCGCAATAAAGAAGAAGCATTTACCACACACACACATACAATATATATGTAATTCTCTCTTTTACTCTCGCTTGCTCTCTCTCCTTCATTGTCTTCTCTAATTAACAGCAAGTGTGTGGGTAGGGTAGGTAAGCTGTTTCTTTTGTTCTGGCCAACGAACAGTTTTGGTGGCCATTCGGGATAGATAAGTAGAAGAGAAGGAGTGAAAAAGGAGCGAGCGACTACTGCTCCGCCATCAACATCAGTAGCACTAATCAAGAAATCCAAAAAGCATAGCATATTTTCAGGCTGATTATATTTGCCTTGCAGAGCCGTCATGACACCTGAACAGGCATGGCCACAAGCACCGCCACTGGCACCGAGAACTTCAGTAGACACAGACATGGCCGACACCGTCATTGTTGAGCTTAAGTTTGTTGCGCCTATATGTAGGCAGCAATTGCAGTTACCGGACTCGGTCTCAGTACCAGACCCAGACCCTCAGCCCTAATGTATGCTACAAATCTCGCCAAAGCAACGCATTTTGTAGCCATTTAAGCTACTTGCATAAATGCAAAGCATAAGAGTGAGAAAGACAGAGACAGCAAAGGAAGAAGAGAGAAAGAGAGAGGGAAAACAGTGTTCCTTCTGTATATGGCATTGACCAGGGACAGAGGAATAGAAACAGGCACAGCCATAGACCCTGGCAGCAGGGTTGCAGCCTCGTCCAGTTACCCCACCGTCATGTGAATCTCATTTGCATTTAAATTAGGAATGAAGCCCGATTTGTTGTTGCTGTTGTTGTTGGTGGAGCTACTTCTCCTTCTAACCTTACATGGCTGCAGTGGGTGGTTTGGTTGTTTTCAGAGTATGCGAAAGGGGGTGAGAGCGGTGTGATGGTTTTTAATGAAGACAGCGCAGCTACTTAGGCACCCAAGCATGCATGCATGCTGCTCCTCTTACTCCAACTACTGATTCCAGATCTTCCTACTCCTCTTTTTCTCTCTTTAACTCCTACTTTCTCATCTCCTGTTTGCATTGAAAATCTGGTTATAGAACTTTCCCACTTAGTATGTGTTTTTTTTTTTGCTTTTTTGGTAAGGGCCAAGTTGCTCGATTGCATGACCAACTAATGGCCAACAGCTTGGACAAATAACAAAGAGTGACCAAAAGGGGAGGGAGATAATGTTGCCGTTTTCTGTCTTTCTCTCTCTCTTCCTGACACTTTCTAATGACCCACGTTATGGCAAATATGTTAATAACCCAAACACATGAGAGAACAGAGACGGACATCCCGTGTCTAAGGCTGCTCTGCAAAATTTTAATTAGAAATGTCCCTTTATATATAGTATAAAATGATGCTTATTATACTTAAAAGTCTAATGAAACCAAAAAGCTATCCATCTATTTAATTGTATCTTTGCCTGTAGCTCATATAACTTGGCCATTGGCTAAGTTACCTTCATTTGCCATCCCACTCTCTTTTTCTATTTGACAAAATGTAATTACTTTGCTCTGGCATATTTGCATCATGTCTCATGCTACTTGAACATGTTACACTTTCGTTGGCACCCACCAATCCCTCCCCCACCACCACCTTCCTTTATGTCTCTCATATATGTATATACTATATGTGAGGCCCGACAACACTTTAAAATTAATATTCGTATTTTTCAATTACAACTGACACTTGTCTATGGCAGCCGAGCCCAGTTAGCCACCGTCCTACTCCTCCTTTCATTCCTCCTCTGAGAGAGCCTACTAACAATTGTTGGGTATCGTCATCGTCGTCGTCGCCGTGGACATGGACAGCACACACTCAAACATACACACACTATACACACACCTCTATATCTCCCAATACCGCAATCCCCTAGCCCAATGTAAAATGTCATTACAGCTGACATAAATGAATAGCTGCATTCATTGCATTTGGCATTGGCTGGCTAAGCGACGGGGCAGCTCCTACTTCTCTAGCTGGCTTATGTCTTAGCTGGTACGCTTTTGTTATAGTAATATCGCATTAGTGTTAATTAAAGAAAAGTTTCTGTTGAATATGCATATACAAAAATATACTATATATGAATAGTATACAATGTATATGAGTTGTTGAATGAATATGAATGGAAATGTTTTCTGTTTGTGACAGGTGAAATATGTAAAGTATGTAAACACTTGTACAACTTTTTCTTTACCAAAAGATTTTTAGAATTTTAACATCTTAAGTAAAAGATATTTGTTGTTCAAAACACTACTAATATAGTTTGGAACATGGTTAAATTTGAATACTTATTTGATTAATTTAAAGCATTTATTAGGTCTTGACTTGTTTCATTTCATTCCAAACCATTTTTATTGCTTTTGAACGAAACTTTTGGGTTTCTTTATCATTAATCAGCTAAGTTAATCGGATATACGTATGTTTTTAAATTACATTGGTTCTTAAAGCACTAATATGTTGTTGTTTTCATCAATTCAATTTTGTTCCTTTTTCATAGTTCCTTTTAACAAACTTAATTTATAATGTTGTTCCCCTTATATACTTTTAAATATAATTACTTTTGTATCTAAGTTGACCTGATTGTACATGGTTGTAACCTAAAAGTGCCTTTCAATCCTCATATTTGATTGAATAGAGGATATCCTTTTGCTAATACTCGCACATAGTGTTCCATTTCACATGTTTCTATTCTTAAATATGTTCCTATTCTTTAACTCAATTACATAACTTTTACCTTAAATTTTTCTTCTACAATTTCATCTATCATTGCTCAGTTAACTAACTAGTGTTAACATATTAAATATAGATTCCTTGATCTCATAGGTTTATTCTTAATTAAAGATATAAAGTTCTTTACTTTATAATTGTCCAAAATCTCTCGATTTATTTTTTCTCCATAATATTGTTCTTATTATCATAAATATTGTTGATTAGTTGAGTTTCCTATATCTTATATAGAAAGTCTTCCAATTTTACTCCTCTTTGAACCGATTGTATGTTTTGTATAGTCTATAATTTTCTTTACATTTCCCTGTAGTTTACCTTTTGTTCCCCCTTTTACGCATCAGTCATCTTTGGTGGAGGATGCTGCTCAAAACATTGGCATGAAACTTCCGTGGATTGCCTGGCCCCCATATAGCTACCGCTCTTACCCCCCTACCTATAACATTCAACGAAGGGACAATAAAATGGGTGTGTTGGTCTACGGCTAAAACAAAAAATTTTTTTTGTTGGCCATATACGATGAGACTGAAGCAGGGGGACAACCAATCAGCGAGAGCCGCACAAATGTTACTTTTTCGTTTTCTTGATAAAAACGCAGTGACAGCAACGAATGAGAAATGTAGAGAGGAACATACACACACTCGAGTATACACATACACAGAATCATGTGTGGCATATACATATGGCATATGTGATGGGGGATGGAGAAAGAGGGAGGAAAGAAGCAAAAAAAAAAAAAAGCGGCAAAGCTTTTGTGTTTTCTCAACGGTTGCCTAAAAAATAAAAATAACAAAAGCATATGGAAAACCAATAAGAAGTAAAAGACAGTACGGAACAGAACAGAATGAAGCAGAACGAAGCAGACAAACAACAAACATAACAGTACTACGAAAAAGAGAAAGAAATGGTACACACATACACATAGAGAAAGAGAAAAAGTGTGAGAGAGATGGAATGAGAAATGAGTTGTACTAAAAAGTAAGCAAAAAATTGCGTATGAAAAAAATTGTTAAAAATAGCAGAAGAAGATAAAAAATTGGGATGGGGCTAGGCTCAACGTGCTGCTAAGAGGTGACAAAGCAACAGCAGCAACAACATGGACAGCAACAACATGGACAGCAGCAACATGTACAGCAGCTACAGCAATATCTTTGCTACCCAAGGAGTTGGGGATACCAAATACAAGAGTGATTTCTGTAAGAGACAAACAAGTGGCAGTTAGAGTTAAAAAGGCAAATTTATTTGGCTTTTCTCTAGAGTAGGGATGAGTTAAAAAGGATAAGACTAAAATTGAGAAAAAGAAATTTGGAAAAGAAAGGGTGAAAGAGAGCTAACGAATTCCGCTTTAATCGCTTAGATTATTTCATCTTAATCGCTTTTAGTATAAATGTATAAAAAAAAATATATCAATTAGAGGACTTATCATATTACGGCTATTTCCATCAATTGTCAAGCATTCTAAACTGGTTTTGCCAACCCCTCCCCCCCAAAAAAAAAAGGAAAGACCTTAACTCAAACCATTAGTACATCATTTTTTCCTGTAACGCCAATTCCAATTAAAAATTTTGATGCAAATGAGCAGTAGAGTAAAAGTAAGGAGGCGAGAGATTTCGGAAAAAGCAAGCGGCAAACGAATCAACTCCCCTGGGGCTACATTGCGGCAATAAATGCCGCAACAGACGCCGGCCCAAAAAAAACCGACCAAGAACAAGGCTAACAAACAAGTAAGAGCAAGGGGAGTAAAGTGGAGCCCAGGCACTGTTGGAAAACTGACCAGCCTGACAGAGAATAAAACGTCCAGATGGTGAGAGGGGATTGAGGGAGAGAGGATGGTACAAAGTACTTTTACTTTTTATTTTTTGGCCGAAAGGAAAACAACAAAAAGAAGTGTGCCGCCAAAAAGTGAAAAGCAAGCAAAAGTTGGAGTAGGAGCAGAAGCAGAAACGAAGCAGAAGGTGAATGGGGCAGGATAAACAGAACTGGAGTTGGAGCAGGCGTTGTCCAGGCTGCAGTCTGGAGAGGTTTTGCGATTTATTTTCGGCAGAAACCATGGTCAATGCTAGCGTAGAAAATGAGGGAATGTGAGGGGTTAGGCGGAGGGGGTTAAATTGCATTTATTTGACCAGAGACCCATACAGGAGGCGCCCCCAAAGAATAACTGCGGCTGACCAGCGACCAAGCAGTCAGAAAGCTTCAGCAGGCAAACGGTAAAAAAATTGCCAGCCAACAACCAACAACAACAAAACTGGGGAAGAGACAGGAAGAGAGAGAAAAAGAATACCATAGAAAGGGAGAGAGAGAGAGAGAAAAAAAATTAAAGGCATATAAAAAAAACACGACACCAAAAAAAAAGAAAAAAACCAAAAAGAAAGAAAAATAAAAAGTAGAAAGACAGAAGGGAGAAAAGAAGAAAAAAAAAAAAACGAAAAAATTGGGACATGACCAGGGTGTAGACATGGTGAGGGGAGGTGGTGGTTTGGATTTTGCCTGACTGAGAGCCTGGACAATGCTTGGCCTTCATTGTTGTCAAGCAGCCGTTCAAAGTGCCCATGCCCATGCCCACCACCCACCCCCTTCTTCACATCATCATCATCGTCGTCATTCTCTCCATCCGGAGCGAGGGGTACCGGGGGTCTGGGGTGGTTGATTGAGTGGCGCGCCCATTGATGTTGTTAGTGATGGACCAGGAGCAATCTGCCACTACCACTCCCACTCCACTAACGTCTCTGACTCCTTTCTGCTTCGGCCTTGTTTTGTTCCATTTTTCTGGATTTTTTGTCGCCCCTTTTACCTTCTTCACCTCTCTCTATCACCGTTTCACTGCTCTTCCTGTTTTACTTTTTTACACATTTTTGTTTTGGTTTTTGTATTTCGCTTGTTGTTTTTCATGCTTTTTTGTTTTTATTTCGTCATTCGCCATGCGACTGTCAGCTGCGTATCCTTATATGGCCAGCATATAAAGGATGCATATAGATATCGTATATATATAAATATATATCGTTCTTGTATATAAGAGTTCGGTCAAATGCGCGTGGAAATTGCAATGTCTGCAGTTTGCAGGCTTTTGTTGGGGTTGCCATTTTCTGTTTGGGAAATGGGTTTTTTCTCGGTTTCGGATTTCGAGTTTGTATTGGATTGGGTTCGGTACTGTTTTTGGCTCCATTGGACAAGTGGGGCTAGCATTTTTATTGACACTGTTGGTAAAGAGAGGAAATTGTGCAAGAAATCGCCCATGTTGCTATATAGTAAGCTTTTTGGATTTTCTTTCTTTTTTTTGCTTTGTAAGTTAATTGAACAGAACTAACAGCACTAAGTGGTATAAGGGGAAATACAAACAAAAGCTAAAAAAGTGCCTAAAAATAATTTTTAGAAATTGCTATTTATATGCGGAATATAGAGAACTTATAGCTTGTGTTCTTATAAGGCATAAGAAACTTGTTAGCTTTAATTGTCTTAAATTAAATCTTTTATTTCTTAAATAGAACTTATGATTTATATGATATCAGTTCTTATCGATTTTCAATTCATGAATAAACTCGGGCAATAAGTTTCCAGGTAGAATATCTGGCCATTATTTTGAAAACCGAAACCAATACTATATCTGCTCATAGTGTTGAACTCCTTTTTTAAAAGGTTAGCTGGTTTCGGTTTAGATCGATATAGAAGAGAAGTTTGATATACCAACTTTTATATAAGGATCTTTATAAATTGTATTAGCTTCTATTTAAAGACAATTACAATCACTAAGCAGATTAAACTAAAGTTGTTACCCAAGTTACTTACTTCGGCACTAAAACCAACTTAAATCAACTGCATGTTGACCATTGATAATAAATAAGTAAATATAATGATATAAAACAATGAAAAACTTTAAATAGAAAATTTTAAAGCATACTTTGTGGCGTTGAAACTTTGAAGAACGTTTTTAGAAACTATTAGACTGAGAATTCTTGTTAAAAAAGTAAAAAATCTCTTATCCATTGCCTTAAAGGAAATTCAAAAGCTGTGAAGCTCTATATAAAACACAAAATAAGCAGGCGAAGGATAAACTATTGAATTTTTAGAGTATAAAAAAGATATAAAATTGATGTGATTCAACTTTAACTGCCAATTTATTGTTGGACTAATAATATATATTTGATAGCCAAAGCACTTACATACTTATATAAGTATGCATATGCATACCCTATCTAATCTATAGGGTATTCAACAGTCTGTACCTCAATTAACAATGAAATTTCGAAAGATTTTTCTTAACTTTGTTGTCAAATGTGTTTTTCTATCATTATCAAAGTTTAATTGGGTTCACTTAGCATTTGTCAATCGATATTGTCTAACCTCCCTTCCCCTCCCCTCACCACCCTTCATTTCACCCTGTTCTTTCTCTCAATCTAGCAAAGAATGAGCAACATTAACAATTCCGGCATATAAAGCAACATAAATATTAATTGAAAAATATTTTCACATCTCGACGACTTAACACAGACGCAAAAGATGAAATAAAAGAAAAACTACGCAAACACACGCACACACACACACACACACACACATATACTAACACATACACTGATGAAATTATGTGCATTTGCATTAAACAAAACATTAAATATGCAAAAGTGCAGGCAGAAACATCGAAAGAGAACTGACCAACCCCATCCCAGGACTACCCAACCAGGCAACAGCCTCCCATCATATAACAAGAATAATGGTAGTAGTATGGGAAGGGGGGAGGAGGGGTAGAAAAAGGCTGGTGAAAAACCATATTGCCCAGGGTGACCAAAAATAGAACAAGTCAAATATTTTTCGACAATTTATGAGCCTTTTTTGCTTGCCTACCCCTGAAAATAAATGGAAATGGTTGAATGAGAGAACGAGAGAGAGAAGGGATTGGGTCGGGGTGTCATCATGTATGATGGGGTGCTGCTGGTCAGCTTGTAACATGGCTCGTCTTTACCGACCGCCCACCTACCAAAAATGCCATTTGCAATTAAAGCAAACAAGCAACAACAACAATAACAAGCAACAGCAGCAACAAGCAATAACAACAACAACAACAACATACACGCAGTCGCCGTTGTCGTTGGCGTTGCCGTGGCCAATGTCGTTTTCTTTCTTCGTTTTTGTGTTGGCTACTTTTTGGCAATTGCATTTTTTAACAGTCCAAACGACTGACCAGGCTTTCACACCCATCAGCCCCAACCATATAACAACACTACCGACCCCTCTACCCTCATAAACTCATACCACTTGGTCGCATGTGTGAATTATAATTTCGCGTCGCGCTCAAAAGCAGGCAACAAAAAAAAAATGCAAACAAAAACCAAGCAAAAGAAAAGTAAAAAAAAAAAACACAACAGAACACAAAAAAAAAATTCTTCAGACCATTTCCATTTTTGCAATGGGGCTTTTGCTTATCACTGGGGCTGTCAAGTGCCCAGCATCCTTTGGTAGCAACCTACACCACACACACACATACATATCCCTACCAATCGCCACCCC
Source organism: Drosophila neocordata (assembly GCA_018903615.1). NCBI lineage: Eukaryota > Metazoa > Arthropoda > Insecta > Diptera > Drosophilidae > Drosophila > Drosophila neocordata. The sequence goes on from JAEIGI010000014.1 coordinate 965,441, forward strand.
TTATGGCCAGCACTCAAGCCTTCTCTGCTCTTTGCAATAATTCAATTCATTTTCTATTTTTTGTGACTTATTTTTATTTGACAGCAGCGTGGGGAAAAGCGCACAAAAAAATTAAGTGAAAGTTGTTTCATAGGATTGAGAAGAAGTTGAGTAACGGGGCGGGGAAGAGCAATTGGGTGGTAGATCAGATGATGATGATGATGATGGGCTTGTAGTGGACATTGTGCAGGTGGCGTTGGTATTGGTAAGAGTTGTAGATATGGGAGGGTAAGTGGAATGGTTGTACTGTTGTGACTGCTGCTGCTACTGCTGTTTGGGGCTATAAATTTGCTGCGCTACCTTTTGTGTAAGCATTTTGTATTGCATACGTTCAGGCGCGTTACCAAACGATTGTTAAACACAACGAAAATGAAATGAACTTTGTACAAGGGGGGGAAAAAAAATATGCAGACATATATGTGTATGTACTGCAAAAGATTTAAATATACAAATATGTGGATATGATAACAATCAATCGAATAAAACTTTGACTACAAATTGATAAAGAGAAAACTCTTGAATTACATGTGATTATATCTTCTAGTTAGGTTTTAGCGAAGTTGTCTTCTTTTTAGTAAACGTATAGAACTAAATTTTTAATTGAAAGAGGTGAAAACATCACAGATTGTCTGTGTTTACATCCATTACTTGAATTGTATATAAGTCATTGGAATTAAAGGAGAGAAAAAAGGAAAGTACCAGATTGTGTTTATTTGCCATTTATGTTACAATTTAGTCTTTTGGTATCGAAAAAGGAAAACAACATCTTAGATATGGTATATAACAAGGCCTAATATTATCTTATATTGCATTAAGCTTAATCTAGTTTAGCTTATAGCAATTTGATAACCGTCAATCTGATTTCAAAACTACTTTCTTTAGCAAATTGTAATTTAATGAGCTCCACTTTTGCTCTGCTTAAACTTTAAACAATAACAAACAACTTTGTCTTTGAATTATCTGTCAAAAAAGAAAAAGTAAAGGACATTATTTACCTTATATATTCACATTATCTCTCATCATTTTCCCCATTACTTTTTGTTGTCAAAGTAAATGCAAAATCAGTTTTTAATTTCCGCTCATTTGGATGGCTTATAGTATATATAGAATGTGTATGACCATGTGCCATAATGAGGCAAAACTGGGTTTTGTTCTTCAACTTTTAGCGGCAATGTGCCGCAGGGAGTCCAATCACCCAGTCACCAAGCTCTCTCTTTCCTCATGCTTCAGCGCCTTTCAACTTCCATTCAATTGAGCGTGGGTAAATATGTTGAAAAGTTAATTCATTGCACATCGTAAAGTAGGAAAGGGGTATGTGTGGGGGGAAAGCCAACTATGCGCCCATGTACTATATAGTGGCTGTCAGCAATGGCGTTGCTCTGTTTGCATAAAGGACCTAGCACACAGGACATTTGCGTTCAGTTTTTTCCCCCCTCACTATTTTCTCGTTTTTTTTTTTTTATAGTATTTTGTTCCTTCTCTCATTTGCTGTATGTGTCATAAATTTAGTTCGATTTGCTGTTCAATGACATTAACTTGGCTACCTAAGTAGTAGCGTTTTCTCTTCTTCTTTTTCCTTTTTTTTTTTTAGTTCTACTCTATGTTCATTCTTGTTTTTCCTTGGCCATAACTGTCAATTTTTAATGCAGTTCTCTGGCACGTTGCAATGAAATTTATCAAGCACTTAATTAATGTTCACGTGTCAAGTTAAATGGCTTTTATGGCCAACAGAGAGCAAATATGTTAAAGTTTAAACCTAAAAGGTAAAACCAAAATTCTTTAAATAATTGCATTATCAGGTGCAGAAAAAAACCCACAAAAAAATTAGCTACGAAACCAAAGAGAAAATCATTTCTATTTATTTAGCATTTTTCTATAAATTTAACACTTTTTCTTTTTCTCTGTACCCTGTACCTAAAAAGTAAAAGGGTATATTAATCTTGATAAAATGTATGTATCAGGCAGAAGAAAATGTAAACTATATGTATTCTTGATCAGCATTAACAGCCGAGTCGATTGATGCATGCCCATCTGTCCGTATGAATACCTAAATCTCAGAGACTATAAGAACTAGGGTAATTAAATTTGGTGTCAGCATTTGCCTAATATCCACGCACAACAAGTTTTTTTCAAATCCTTGCCACGCCCACTTTCGCCCCGCAATTTAGGAAAAATGAATAACTAGTGTTGTAGTAAAGTAATTGCCTTCTTCATTGGTACACTAAATAATATGATCAAAAGGTATCAGCTGACCAAATTGCATGGAAGTCGGCCAATAAATATCGAAGATATATCTATATACATTTTGTACTGAAATGCCTAGTAAGAGTGAGTGAGACAGCATGCGTTCGCTACTGCTGCTTGTATGAAGAATTGTTGAAGAATTGATATAAATTTTGATCTTGTTGGATTTTATGATCAAGCTCTACTTGATACAGGGTATACTCAAAGTCAAAAGGGACGATTTGCTTGCTTCATTCTACCTTTTTTTTTTTGGTTATTATACCCTGTACCCATAGGGTAAAAGGGTATATTAAAGTCGCTAAAATGTATGTAACAGGCAGAAGGAAGCATTTCCGACCCCATAAAGTATATATATTCTTGATCAGCATCAATAGCCGAGTCGATTGAGACATGTCCGTCTGTCCGTCTGTCCGTCCGTCTGTCCGTCCGTCTGTCCGTCCGTCCGTCTGTCCGTCCGTCCGTCCGTATGAACACGTGGATCTCAGAGACTATAAGAGCTAGAGCAACCAAATTTGGTGTCAACATTCGTGTAGTGTCTACGCAGATCAAGTTTGTTTCAAATTTTTGCCACGCCTACTTCCGCCCCCGCAATTTAGGAAAAACGAATAACTAGTGTTATATTAAAGGTAGCGTATTCCTTTTTGGCACACCCAATAATATGGCTAAAAGGTATCAGCTGATCAATTAAAATCGGACAAGAAATATCGGAGATATATCTATGTACAATTTGTACTGAAATGCCCAGTGCAACATTGCGTAGTAAGTGTGAGCGAGATAGCATGCGTTCGTTGCTGCTGCTTGTGAGAAAAATTTTTAGTTTGAATTAATGGCGAATTCGAAGGAGTTTGATTTTATAAAGTTCCTCTACTTGGTACAGGGTATACTCAAAGTCGGCAGGGACGACTTGCTTGCTTCATTTTTTCTGTGCTGTCGATGCTGTCACGTTTACCGCTTATTTTTATTGCTTTTCCTCTGTTTATTTTTTTTGTTTTCTACCATTTTGGTATTTTGCACTACAATTATGTTAATTTCCTATGCAAATAAAATTTAATTGAAGCCCTGGCCAAGGCACGTCCAGCAAGCAGTGGCAAGCACCCGCACTTAGGCGTCGTCCTGGTGCCGGCATTAATGTGGCAACCGTCTCCTTTTAGCCTTTTTACCTACCTACCCCTTTACGTATCTTTCAATTTCTACATCTTCCCCTTTACCCTAACCCGCTTAAGGACATTTGGCGTCGACACCAGCATTAATTGCCAATAATTATATTGGCTTACCTTTCCACGTTGTTTTTTTTCTCTCTCTTCTTCGTTTCTTTTTTTCTTTTTGGTTCTTTTTATATTATTTTTACTGTCTGGAAAAGCTGCTTTAAATTGTATACATTTTCAATTTTCTTAATATGCTTAAATGAAAAATTTTTGCCCAAATGGAAAAATTTTCATAATAAATTCGCTCAATTAAATCAGCATAAATTGGCTTAGCTCATAAATGTGCAATGTGACAATTACAACAAAAATTAAATTAACTTATTAATGCCCATTTATATTGTTACATGCATATATACAAATCTACATTTCTATATATATATATATAATATAGTCAGTTTGTGGGATATATATTTAAACATGACAACAAAATGAAATGTAATACAACCAATTGTATGTCTCTCTGTGTGTGTGTGTGTGTTTGGGGGTGTTTGTGTGTGTATGATGTCGCTTAAATAATAATCCAATCAGTAAACAATATGTGTACAAAATATGTTTACTGCTAGGGTTTGGGGGCGTGGCAAACAATGTAAATTGAATTTGTGATTTATTTGGCTCAGTTGCTCAATAAAAAACAAAAATAACAAGAACAACAACAACAACTAATACAAAATTAAGTAAATTTACATATTCTAACATTTTTAACTAATATTTGCTCTCTTCTCTCTCTCTCTCTCTTTATTCTTTACAGGATTATGATAAGGAAATAAGTTGCCACAAAATTCATTCTCCTAATCATCATCATCACCTACATCATCATCATCATCATAATCATCATCTGAACAATAATAACAATAACATTAGCAACGAAGATGATAACATGGAAGCCTCATCAATTGAGGTGGATCATACACTATTATCACCACCCCATTCTCATTCACCATATGACAGCAAGGATCATGTCAAGGAGCTAGAATTCTATAAAAGTTTAGCCGCCAAAGCTGCCACACTGAGAGAGGCAAATGCTGTGGCAGCTGCTGCTACAGCAACCTCATCATCCTCGCCTCTGCCCATGCAAATTGATGCCGATGATGAGGATGTCGATGATCATCAAGCAGCCGCTGTGGAGGCACTACGTCTAAGGCGTGAAGAACAGGCCCAGGCCAAGGCATTTGCGGCGCATCTAAATGGAACTAGTGAGTACATATCGAAAGCCAAACAAATAAAATCTAAAGATACTAAATCAGTAAGGAATGGAAACTAATTAAGATACTTTTAAAAAGATATAAATAAACTGTTAATGTTTTGTTTTTTAGGAGTTAAATTTTTGTAAGAAAATCTTAATTGAGTTCCAGTATTAAAATTATATTAAATTTCATGGAGAAATCGTTTTGATATATCTAATATTTAGCGTCAAAGAACAGAAGTTTATTAAAACTAAAAGTTAATCGCAAAGAAAAGATGTTTACGTAAATAGTAAATTTTCTAATGCCAAAACCATTATTTAAACATTTCTATATCACTAAATGTAAAGAGAACTATAAAGAAGTTAACATAGTGATTATTTGAAACAGATAAATAACATTTCCAATATTAATTAAACTATTTTATAAACTTAGGTAAAAGCTAAAGATGTTTCCCTCAATCGTTTATTGCTAATCTATAAAATAATCAGAATTTTTAAGAATGAATAGAGTATCATGAGTTTGTACTTAGATAAGAAAGGTTTTCTTACAAAAAAATATTGGTTATATTTTTATTCAATTTTTCATAGATGTTTCTTTCTATATTCTAACTTTTTAACGATATTTATAGACATTAAAACTTTTAAAAAGCCAGTGGAAAATTTTGTTTAATATTGAAGAATTATTCTTAAGAAGTCTGACAAACTACAAAAAAGAACTTCAAAAAGGCAGTATTAAGACCGAAGAAAGAGCCAACCATATACCATAAGTAAAATATATATACTTTATATAGTCAGAGATACTTCCTTCTCTGCCTTGCAAACTTCTAACCAAAATGGATATGACCTTATTTTCAAAAGTATAATTATATATACCAAGAGAAAGATAGAACAAAATAGAAGGAGAATATAACAAATAAAAGATACAAGAACAATCTCATTTCTATAACTTATTTATATGAAAAACTGGTAAAAATTTTCTTTTAGGTTTTTCTAAACTCCATACCGCTAAATTGTTATCACTTGCTTGTTTAATATATATATTTTATAAGCTTTAGTTTCCATCCCTGAGACTGATACACACACACATACATACATACATCCTTTTAACACACAGATTGTTCAAAGCAATTAAGGAGCTTTTAAGGCTGCCTTCAAAAAACCATCAACCTTTTCCCCTTGACATTTGTAACAGTTGATTTTTTGGCTGCCATAAAACTAATGACAATATTTTGTGTATTCTTCTCTCTTTCACTCTCTCAAAACATAGTGCAAGACATGATAAATTTGCAAAAATTACAAAATCTGGCCACGCTGCAACAACAGCAGCAACAACAACAACAGCAGCAGCAGCAGCAACAGCAACAACAACATCCGCATACACATCATGGCCATCATCCGCATCATCCGCATCCCGCCACGGCTGCTGCATTGGCAAGTCTTCAGGGCTTAGCCGCCTCGGTATTCAATTCACCATTGAATCTTAGTGTGGGATCGGAGTCAGTGTCAACGACAGGAGCAGTGGCAGCAGCTGCTGCAGCAGCAGCCGCAGCAGCAGCGGCTGTGGCAGCAACTGGACCAGTAACCGGAGCTAGATCCTCTGTCTCGCCCATACAAAGCAATTGCCACAATGCCAGCAAGAACAAGACGTCAAAGGCCAATAACAACAATAGCTCCAGCTCTAATGCAAATAACGCCACCTCCACCTCATCATCATCGTCATCGTCAGTACCACAACAGCAGCAACAGCAGCAGCAGCCACTCCAACAACAGCAGCCGCAACAGGATAATCCCAGCAGTAGCAGCTCTCCACATGCTTTGAATGCTGCCACCACATTGGCTAATGTTTTGGCTGCGGCCACAGCATCGCCACCGCCAGCACTCCAAGCGCCACCGGCAAGCGCCCAAATGCCGCAACTGATACTCGCCTCCGGGCAACTAGTTCAGGGTGTGCAAGGTGCCCAACTGCTCATACCCACAGCCCAAGGTAAGGCCAGGGATTAACTTTAGTTGTGTGCCATGCACCATATATATACGTATATATAGTTGGAAGGCGGGGAAGATATCAATAACATAGTTGACTTGACTTGACTTTGAGCCAAAGAACAAAAAAAGAAACAAGGGAATCGCGATAGAAAAGAGTAGGAGAAGAAGTCGCGGGGTATTAAAGCTAAAGCGATTAGGTAAACTTTCAATTTCCTCTATCTTTAGAAAGGATTGGGTAAATGGTCGGGAAATGGGTTATAGACATATTAGTTTTAGTAACAAAATTCAATCATTTTTGTTGGTTTAATAGGATAGAAAGTAAGAAACTTAAATCTTATTCAAGTAACTCATCCACTTCATCTTTTCTTTTACCCCATTCCTTCTTAGGCATTGCCGTTCAGACCATATTAACAATTCCCGTGAGTCCGCAGATACCCACCACTGAGCAATTTTTGCCCAATGCATTTGGGGCGTATGCCAGCTATCAGCAACAGCAACGAGAGCAACGAGAGCAACGTGAACAACGTGAGCAACGGGAACAACGTGAATTGTTGCCACCACCTTTGGCTGGTTTACAGCATGGTCCAGTGCCGGCTTTACCGCAATTGGCTCAGACACCTACGAATTTACTCAAACCAAATCTTTTCTCGAGTGGTGTACAACAATTGCTCACTGCATTGCATCCGGAACTTTTTGCTGTTGCCCAGCAACAACAGCAACAACAACAGCAGCAGCAGCAACACCAACAACAGCAGCAGCAGCAACAACAGCAGCAGCAATTGCAACAACGAGAAAGAGAGAGAGAAAGAGAGCGAGAGCAAAGGGAACAACAATTGGCTGGTCTGGCTGGCCATTTGCCACATCCGCATAGCCATATGGCAGCCGATCTGCGACGCTCAGCTGAACGTAGTCCACCAGCACGTTCGCCCACAATTGGTAGCCCTTCATTATCAACCAAAAGCCAACCACATGCTCCTCCGCCACCACCAGCGGCAGCTGCTTTCCTGTTGCAACAACAATTGCATATAAAACCCGAGACGCAGACTCATCTGCATCATCATCTGGCTGTTCAGACAAGTGGCAGTGGTTCTGTTGGCTCCGGATCTTCGCATCCACAAATCAGTTTAAGGCATCCTGATGAATTGACTGCACCCCAAATGGATATGAAACCATTGGAATTGAGCACCAGCTCATCATCGCCACCTGCTCCACCATCGCGTCATCATTTTGGTCATAATCTGCGGACTACAGCCTCTCCAAAGCATAGTCCGGGTCGAATAGGTGGTGGTAATTCATCTGTAGTAGCACCAGTGACCGGCATGAATCTTAGCCAACATCATGAACGACTTGAACGGCGTTCCCATACTCCTACAGCTACAGCAACGAGAGCCAGTGTGTCGTCCAGTTCAGCTGGTGTGCATCATATGCCACATGAGAGAGTCGCTGGACGATTAACACCTACAGCATCCACAGGACCTGGTAGTTCCGCTAGCAGTTCCAATGAAAGAGGCTATGTATCCCCCCTATTTCGTTCCCATTCCCCGCCTGGGCATCCGTTACATATGGGCAATTCGCCGCGTCTAGAGCGTGATTATCTGGGCAATGGACCAAGCTTGAGTGGTGGACCAAATGCCACATCATCGGCCTCTACTGTGACCAGTGGTAGCTCCTCCTCAGCCAATGTACTTAGCAGCATCAACAGGTAAAGAGCATAAAGATCTTAAAGGTGTAAAAAATATATAATGATTAAGATTTTGCAGGCTTAATGCCACCAATGGTGAGCTAACTATAACCAAATCCTTGGGCCCACCAACGGCCACAGCAACACGTGCCTCATCGGCATCACCGCGTGATGATTCACCGGGTCCAGGACCATCTACATCGGGTCTAATGCAGCCACTCAAATTGAGTCCATCATCACGAAGTGAACCGCCGCATATGTCACCCAATGGCAATGAGAATGATAATGACCTTCTCATGGATTCACCGAGTGAGTAAAGATCGACTTTTTTTCTATACAAAAACACCAAATTTGTTTTTTACTCTCTATATATGTCTACCAATTAAGTTTAGTGTAGGATTAAGTTAGTAGTTGGTCTATCAAAACTCTTTGCCTTGAAGACTTTTACTGCCTCAAGCTAATCGCATCAACTTAGACCTTCCTCCAAATTGTAAGGCGTGACAACGTCAACGCTGTTGCTAATTTGTCTAACACTTTCAGCCTGACATCTTTCAACTCTATATCTCTTGGTAAAATCTTATAGTTTTGTTTAGCTTCGTCGTCCTCGTCGACATTGTCGTCGTCGTCGGCGGTGGCATCAATTATGAATCTTGTCTCGAGAAGTCGTGTAAATGCACATTGAAAACTTTTGCCTATATGAAACGTAGGTAGTTGAAACTTGCCATGCATTTTGCCTTTTTTAGCCAAATTACATAAAATTCAGTCAACATGTGTATGTGTGTGAGAGGAAGGAGGAAAATCTCCAGCAGAAAGTTCTTTTTAGCCCAAAAATTCGTTAATTAATGTTTTTTTGCCGTTGAAAAAGTTCAAATCCTTTCCAAAAAAAAAAAAGTAAAACATTTGCTGCTTATAACACTCATACGCCATGTTGCACACGACTATGAGGGCTCTTAAAATGGCAAATCTTCATCATCATCCTAGCAATTACATTTACATGAAGAAGTGAAAAAAAAAATAGAAAAATAAAACCAATTTAGATGTACCACCTGGCCACTCGAATTTCAGGGCATATTGAGAGGATAATGCAATCTAGGATTTTGGAAAAAAAAAAACTAATTGTATAGGCAAGTACATATGTGTGGAAGGGGAGTGTTAGGTTTCAATTGAAACTTTGGCCGCATTAAAAATGCAATCAGAGCAACAATAACAAGAGGGAAGTCAAGTTAAGCCATGTCAAGTCATCGCCCATTTTTACGATACTCAATTGCTGCAAACATCCTTTCATCTATCTATCTATCTATCTATGTATATATCTATCTTTCTATATAGCTATCTATATGTACTTTGCCTGTGCGCATACAAATTGCAGAGACAATATGCAGCTTAATTACTGCTAATTGATGCATACAAAAACTTAAGATGTTTTCGTATTTAATGACATATTTCACTCTCGACAACAAACGACAGTAGCAACACCAGCAACAATGACTAAGATCCGACGACAGCTTGAGTTACGTTAGGCAGCTAGGCAAAGGATGCGGATGCGGATGCGAATGCGAGTGCGAGTACGGATGCTTTGCATCTTAATTACCGCTAAAAGTGAATGGCTCTGTATCCTTGTGTTGTCCTGGCACAGACTCTGGCGCTTGCTTCTTGCATATCATTAATAAATAAATCAAAAATTCTAGCCAAGTAGTTGCCAACACAACGAAAGAAGTAGATGAAGGGAGTGAGGTAGATGCAAAGTGAAACATCTGCTAACAAATTAAGCAGATAAAAGCACCAAGTTTTATTAGACAAACAACTAAAACTAAAATGAAACTAAAACTAAAACTAGTGCAACTAACGCGTAACTGCTGAGGCTAATAATATTTCTGCAATTACCGCAATTAACTGTAATTAAGACTGTTAGTACGGAAGGGCAACTAAAAGTACAGGTAAAGCTAAAGGTAAATGGCAATTTGTGTTTGTCATTTAACGGGCTAACTAGTAGAAATGTAAACTGAGGTGGGCTAGGTATGTTATCGCTCTCTTTCTCTCTGTATATTTAGTTTATAACTTAAGTTCAATTTATAACATTTAGTTACTTAATGTTTTTCTTAGTGATACTTTAACTAAAACCTTTTCTTTTTCTCTCTATCTCTCTCTTTGTTTCTTAGATGAACCCACCATTAATCAGGCTACTACAAATGTTGTCGATGGCATTGATCTGGATGAGATTAAGGAGTTTGCCAAGGCCTTTAAATTGAGACGTTTATCATTGGGTTTAACCCAAACTCAGGTGGGTCAAGCCCTATCTGTAACTGAGGGACCCGCTTACAGTCAGAGTGCCATATGCAGGTGAGCTAAGTGACATAATTACAAATTTTAAATCAATTAATTATATTATTTTTTTAAAATTTTTGTTTTTAAAAAAAGAAAAAAGCAAACAATAATAAATAAAACTTTCTTTCATTTAAATAAAGTAAAAGTTAAAATAAATATATAAACAAATTCAAAATTCAAATATAAATTATTAAAAAAAAATAGAATCTTATTTTACATATAATACAAATATAAAGTTTTCTTTATCTAATTAAATATTTAATATTTAAATCCCATAAAAAAAACTATAGTTTTCTAATTCTTTTTGTATTTTAAATATTTAAATTAAGATTTTCAAATGATTTTAGCCAAATGTTTAAACAATTTTACCTAAAAAAAGTGATGAAACTATTTTAAAAACTAAAAAATACTTTCCAAAATCATTTTCTGTTTAATTTGTTTATCAACTTTTTCTGTTTTGATTTCGTTCATCGTTTTCCTTACACACTTTTTGGAACAAATTATTTCTTAGAGTGCCAGGACATTTCTAATAAGAAAAAAAAAAACCTTTAAAAAAAAAAAAAAACGAAACCTATATCAAAATATAAAAATGTATATATAAATATATAACTAAAAATCTCATCTAATCAAATCTAAAGCTAATTTTGTTTTTGTTTTTACATTTGAATTAAAATATTTTCTTGTTTTTTTTTTTTTTAAGCATTATTTATTATTGTGTGTGTTTGTTAATTTATATATTTTTTGTTGTTAAAATTAATTTTTTTTTTAATGCCAAAATCAAAAAACGCCAACTTTATCTTTATCTTTCTGTATCTCTCTTTCTCTCACCGCCTAACCCCCCGCTCCAACGAAAAAATAAAATCAATTGCAAGCAGTGCACTCGCTGCGCAGATGTATGCCGCTCAGCTGTCAACGCAACAACAGAACATGTACGTGTGTGTGTGTGTGTATATATCTGTGTGTTTGTGTATGTGTGTGGTGTCCGGTGTGTGTGTGTGTGTGATGTAAGAGAAACCTAACTAAAGTGCTAGAGAAACAAAAAGCTCCATTATTTCATTTTGCCATATAATCTATATGTTTTTCTTTTCATTTACAAAAACTTTCATTTGCAAAAAAAAAAAAAAAAAAAAATATTATCAAAAATTTAAATTTGGCCCAGGGCATTGCCAATTAGGCATAAACCAATCAACCAAACAATAAATCATTCAAAATTCTCGTAAACTTTTCGTGTAGAAAAAAAGCAAAGCAAAACAAAGCTACTTGACAATGTCCTGGCACTTTAGTTATGTTTCTTTTACATAGTTGAGCTGTTTGTTATCCTTAAATAAATACTTATCCCATTAAAATTCACTTCATCATCATATATATAGGTTCGAGAAATTGGACATAACACCAAAGAGTGCACAGAAAATCAAACCTGTGCTCGAGCGTTGGATGAAAGAGGCCGAAGAGAGGTGAGAGTATGGAGGCAGTTCCACAACGCCGTTAAAACCAATACTAAACTAAAATACTAATACTTAATCTTCATATCTTCCACTTTAGTCACTGGAATCGTTATAAATCGGGTCAAAATCATTTAACTGATTATATTGGTGTGGAACCATCAAAGAAACGCAAAAGACGCACTTCATTTACACCACAAGCCTTGGAGCTGCTTAATGCTCACTTTGAAAGGAATACGCATCCCTCGGGTGAGTGGTAACGATCCATTGAAAATTATAAAACAGAAAGGAATCGCAATCGATATGTGAGATAAATAAGCTAATGTTTCTATAACAAAAGATCGTGGGTAGTCATTTATTTCCAAGCATGTTACTGGTCCTAAAAGTTCTTTAAAGTATGCTACGTTTCTTTTTAAAGTGCAGCTAGTTAAGATATTAATCTATCTTGATTATAAATATATATAGGATTAAAAGAGATAACTAAGAAGAGATAATATTCGTTAAAATATAGTTTTTGGATTCCTTTTTATCGTAAGTAAAATAGAAAAAGACTTTTACTAGGTCCTTATAAATATATTTTTTTAAAGATTATCTAATAGTAAATTGTAAGATTAATAAAAAATATAAGTTACTTCAGAATACTTTATTAACATTACACTATAATTCAGTTTTTCCTATATTAGATGACCATCTAGTTATACTTACATAACGATAGCATTCCTTGATCTTAAGTAGCATCGATTGATTCCATATTAATATATTATTTTCCATTCCTATTTGTATTACAGGCACCGAAATTACCGGTTTGGCTCATCAATTAGGTTACGAACGTGAAGTTATACGCATTTGGTTTTGTAATAAACGTCAAGCACTAAAGAACACTGTACGCATGATGTCCAAGGGCATGGTCTAGTAAAGAGATCCACAAGGACACTAACAAGTAAACAAAAACAATGGAGTTGATCGTCTGTTGTGTATATAGAATGAAAGAGGAAACTCTTAATTGGTATTGTATATAGATATAACTTTGATAATTTGAGTGCTAAGGATTCGTATTATGATTGTATACTTTTGTCTGTCTGTGTCAGTTTGTATGTCTCTAAGTGTGTGTGTATGTGTGTGTATGTATTTTGTGATAGTTTTAAACAATTAGCCATGTAATAATGTAAAAGGTGTGTCATAGCATTTACAAAAACAACAACAACAAGAATAAGATGAAAAACAAAAACGTATAATTAATATGACTCCAAACACATTAAACCATATCCCAAATAGCCTAAAAGTAGTCTACAGTCCCTAACATTAGACTTGTGCAGTTTTTTAGGGCAAATTTTATTAAAATTGATGTGCCATTCCAAAAAAAAAAAAACAAAAACAAAAACAAATAAAAATTAACCACTAAAATTAACACAAAAAAAAATTATAACAAAAGAAATATTTAAACCAAAACTGCAATTATAAAAAATTTCTCTATATAGAAACGAAAAACAAAATATTTGCATTTAATGCGTTGGGCTAAAAAACAAGAACAAAAAAACAACAAAAAAACTTGTATACTAAAAATTGTATTTTATTTAAACAATTTATAAACAATTTCGAAAGAAAAGTAAAAAAAAAAAAAACATATATGGCAGCACATTAACAACAAAGAAAACAAAAACAAACAAAAAAAAAAAAAAAAATAAAGAAAACCAACAAGTTTAGTTTAAGCAAATTTATGTAGCAATTTAAAATTATGATGGAAAAACAAGAAAACCAACAACAAAAAAATATTTCAATTACGAAATTAAAAATGGTACACAGCAAAAAAAAGAAAAAAACAAAAACTCAAAAACTGAACAAATATTTAAATGATTGTAATAAAAAACAAAACAAACATATTAAAAAACTATTGAATGAATTTTGTATTTGGATTGTATTTGAATTGCATCAACATTGAAAGAAAGACGAAGGATGTGTCTTCCTCATGATCAAGAGATTTTTGATAATCTCTTGAATGGAAGTTAGTTTTCGAGAGCTAAAGACTTAACCATAAAAATGTTAAAAAACCTAATATCGATGGAATTCTAAACTCTATTTAGAAGCTGGACATTTACCAAACTTAAGAATCTCTTTGGGTATTCTATTATAGATATGTGTAAAGACTAATATTTCCCATTATAAAATTTACCAGGAATCAGTAAATTAGAATAATTTTAACAAAAATTCCAAAGTCTCAAATTTTTTGTCTAATTTCTATTTAACAAAAGAAAAGTTTTAGTGTGAAAATTAACTTTTTAAGGTTCGAAAACCACAGGATTTTTAAAAGTTCATAAATATCAGTGAATACTTATTATAGGTCTGGATTCTAAAGCAATGTGTAAATGTCCTGTAGTTGCATGAAGTAATTGTCCTGATAAAATATTCGTAGCTTTATTATTGTGTTGAAAAATATCTCTTAGCTTATTTTGTCGATTTGCAAATGAAAGATTATTAAGGTATTTGGTAAGTTATGCCGACTTAAAGCAAAGCTTTTCGAGGGCTCTAAAAATGGGAGATCCTATAAATCTCGTTTTAGTGCAATTTCAAAAGCCTTAGATCCTGCTTTAAGTGGTGGTGGCCAAAAGCAAATTAAAAATTATGAAACTCCTTTCCTATCAGATAACAACATTAATTCAAAGAAAAATAATTTTGATATACAATGCTGAATATTATTAATTTATTTTACAAGAAAATGTAAGCTTTTAAAAAAAATCTTATGAACTACAATTTATAAATTGTTTCAACAAGTAATGGCAAACAAGTAACTAAAATTTTTATATCTTAAAATTTACAGATAATGTACGTTTATTTGTTTGTAAGAGTAAAAAATTACTTAGAAGATAATTTGGTAAGTTTAAATTAACATTTCTAAACATTTTGAAATCAAGTATCTAAAAGACATTAAGTTAGCATTACTTGTTGAGTTTGTCAATCTTAAAATTTCTTGTCTGACAATATCACATTTTGGAATTTGTAAATGGCAAGCTTTTTTGTCTAAATATACATTATAATTCCTGGACAAATCAATCACTCAACATTATTTCCAGATTCTTTTGCTTCTGCCACACACGATATTCAATTAGACCGTAACTGCAAAAGTATAAATAAAATTAATTTATTTTTATGGCATTAACTTATCAAGTTTCAAACTTACCCAAGACAACCCACCAGCATGACGCACATTAAAACCAGCAATTTGGTGGATGTGCAAAGCTGTGAGCTGATGATGTAGCCAATAACCGAACCACTGCTTTCCCATAGACGAAAGTTGCTATAAGCTGCAATTAAATGGTTGGGGAACAGAATGCCATAGAATGCTGTGTGGAAAGAAGGTGAAAAGCTTTGTTTAACCAACAACCAACAGGTTTTCTCTCACTTATTCTTACCATTGACAACAACCAGCCAAATGCCATCACAAATGCCCCAAATGGCTGCAAATGTGCAATATGTAAGATAATCCCCTTCTCGTGCCTCCCAGGTAAACATATAACTGAGTAGACATAGATTTATAATTCCACAAACTGCCGCAAGCGTTACACGGCCAAAGCGCTCCACTAATGCACCGGCTATGCCGGCAGCAACCGCATTGGCAATACCAAAACAAATCATGGCAAAACCAATCTTTGATATACCCCAACCGCAGGCCACAAACGAACGGGTAAAATCTACCGCCAAGAATGCCTCCTCCAAGCCAATGAACATTGTTATGGGCAACATAAGAATCTGTCGGCGTTTCCTCAAAAGATTTATGGTGACTGTTAGCAGTTTCAGGCCAGACATGCCATCGCCAGTGTCACCACGTTTGACGCCATATCTGCGTAATGGTCAGGGTCAGTGTGAAATTTATTGATGTGGTGACTTCTTTGACTTACCGCTTTAACGAGCTAACACCAAATATCATGAGGACAACGGCTACGGCCATGCACATTAGAAAAATGGAATTGAGCAATTGAATTTGCTCTGGAGCTGGTGGCACCAAATTCGGATTAACTTCGGCTCCAATGCTTGGACAAAAACGAGCACCACATAATTCACCCACATTGTTGTCACTGTTGATTGTTGCCTCCAACTCTTCGTAGTCATCCGCTAGACTGGCATTGGCCAATGATTGTTGACTAGGGCCACTTAATGTTAGCACTGAGGAGGAGATTAAATTGCCCCAAACTTGTGAAACTTGATAAAAGACGAAAAAGAGTCCAAAGAACTTCACAGTGTTCACATCTTTGCGTGATTTGTTGCCACGCACTTGGGTCAGTGCCTCAGACACTGTGGACAAATATGTACACTTGGAGCACCACAATGGTCCACCACCAAAGCCGACCATTAAAGCGGCTGGCACCAATGTCTCGAATCGTGGATAGAATTGAGCGGCAATGAATGGCATATAGGCAAAAAGAGCCAAAGCCATGGTCAAGCGGCAGCCGAACCAACTGTTGAATGAAGACAAAAAAAAAAAAATAAGAAAAGAAAAACCAAAAACAAAATATTGATGATTGAGGGAATTGTGAGACATGAAGGGAGGAATAGTCAACTAAATCAAGTAGAAGCTGGTAAGGCGTGGGCCATTTATTTTGGGTCACCAAGGACGGTCATAAATCTAAATAAATCGAGTTAACTGATTAAACTTGGCTAAGCCAGCGTTTCTATTCCTTTCGTTTCCTTTCGATTCCTTTTTCCAATTTTTTTCTTTTTTGTTGTTGTCTCGCTTCGCGCGTGCTTCGAATAAGTCAAGCGGCCTTTTTGCTATAAATTAACGATTTGTTTAAATGTCAAACCAAAAACAAAATGTTGCCTTCAGTCTCTGTTAGGTGGTTTCAGCTTTTTCCTGTTGACATTTTCACAGTTAAATGCGTTTTTATCCCGACTACCTTACCATCATTTCTCCCCTCCCACCCATTGCGACCT
Organism: Drosophila neocordata; assembly: GCA_018903615.1. NCBI lineage: Eukaryota > Metazoa > Arthropoda > Insecta > Diptera > Drosophilidae > Drosophila > Drosophila neocordata. The sequence continues at coordinate 982,469 of JAEIGI010000014.1, forward strand.
TTAGGATCTCTTCTAGCCGACATTAGGCAAGTGCTGACGCTGACTGCGTTATGCGCCATTGCACAGTGGTTTTTTTTTATTATTAATGTGAAATTATGTTTGATTTGTCTTTTGCTGAAGAGAGTATATCAATTATTATTACTAAAAGTAATCAAAAATTTGACTTTTAACTTAAACAGAGTTAAACAAAGATGCTTTTGAACACTTGGAATAGTTTTGAGTAAAACTTCTTTTACTTTTCTTAATTTTATCATGTCTGCTCGTGCTTTCTAATACTCTTTAAAAGTAAATTGATCTCAATTATATATTAGTTTCGATTTGGATTTTAAATTTTTAACTTATACCTTTCAAAAATTCAGTTCGATGTTAATTCTACAATCCTTTTGAGTGAGTTTTCGAATGTTCTTATTAAACTTTTTTAATTAAAAAGATGTTACTTCTACTTACTTTTCGAAATGGTTTTCGAATTTTCTATTTATAGTTTTCAAAAGCCATTCCATGTTTATTCTACATACTTTTCGAATTCATTTTCGAATGTTGTTATTAAACTTTTTAAATTAAATCGATGTCAATTATATATACTTTTCGAAATGATTTTCGATTGGTTTCTATTGATAGTTTTTAAAAGCAATTCCATGGCTTACATTTCGAATTGATTTTCGAATTTTCTAATTCTTAAATCTTTCTAGGTTCTACATTCTTTTCGAATTGGGTTTCTAATGGTTCTAATAAAACTTTTTAAATTAAAACGATGTGAATTCTATATACATTTCGAATTGAATTTCATGTTTTTGAATGAAGTAATCAAGTATTTCACTTTTCGATGTTAAAGTATTTCAAACTTTGGAGATTATCTATCCATTTTGAGGAAAACTAGACCACTCCGTAAACGAATAAACAAAATAGTTTGTAAAAGGAAAATATTCAATAAGCCTTTGAGTCAATATAGTCACAAATTCTATAATCTGATATATTCTGAATTCGTTCGAAAATAATTTCACTGTTACTAGTACATGTGCTAACCTATGCTCGAAACGGTATGCAATGTAGTTCGAAAATGAATTAAGCACTAAAACTAAACCGAAAACAAGATAATCTGAAGGGAAACATCTTGTTTCGATAAGTATTTACTACTATATCTTAAAGCTCCGAATCAAAAGGAAAACTAAACTCAAGATTCCGAATCAAAAACATCTTTAACTTTTCCCCACATTCATTATCGATTTATGAATTATCTTACTTAATGCAATTTTGTTACACTGTGCTTTGTCACATCTGCATAAAAAAGCTATAAAAATGCCACACAATTACCGAAAAACAAAAAATCCAGTAACAACCGAATGCAAAAAGGGTCTTTTATGGTCCCAGCCACAAGTATTCAAATGTGAATCCCTCATGAGTATGTATATAAGTAAAATAAAAACAAAATAACTCAAAAAAAAAACCGCGAGAGTTGAGTGCCTGAAATTGGCAATTATTTCGGTTTAAATCAAACTCCCAAAAGCTACTCCGCCTACTCCAGTTCCTTTTGCTGATTTACATACTAATTACTGAAATTGTTTCAAGGATTTCTGTTTTTTTTTTTTGTTTTTTTTTTTGTTATTTTGTTTCTTAGTTAATTCCACTCACCTAATGACCGTCATGGGTAGAAATATGTTCGATAAGATCAATGAGCCGTATATAACCGCCAATGTGGTTGAGCCAAGAGCTTTATCCGCATTAACCGAACTCTGTAGATTGGCCGTGCCATGGAAGGCAGTAAAATGTATCATGAATGCCAAACCAATTACAACAACATTTTTGGTAATAATGAAACTTTCACGTGGTTCATATTGACGCTGATTGATTTTACTGTTGGTTTCACCATTGCCATTTCCTATACCATTCCCATTGATCTGAACAGGACCAATAGCCTGTGTGTGTGCTTCCAAAGCCAGTTCCTCTTGATTGGGGTCATTGGTGACCATTATATTGAGTTCCGCACTGCACGGTTTGGTGAGTTCTGTAACTGCAATCAAATGAAAATCAAATGTAGGACTTTGATTTGTTTAAAAGACCAAAATGAAAGGCAGCGACAAATGCAGTCACCCGGTGCTGTCGGAGTGAAATTGCTAAATGATTGGGGTTTAGAAATACTCTCTTAAAAAGAGAAGGTATAAAGAAAGATGCAAAAAGGGTGCATAGGAACTTTGTTAGGATATAAAAAGATTTAAGGAAATATATGTTGATAAAATCTTTGACTGTTTAAAGATGAAATTCTTTATCCTTATTGTCTATATCTTTGTTACAAATCCAAATTTAATGTGTCTATGGTTTAGGTAATATATAAGGTTAAATCTTGGCGAATCTAATTAAGTTGTTAACCAAGTCTATATAAGATGCCTTATCTTTAATACGTTGTACCTTAACTTAAGTTATTTCTTTATCGGTTCTCTGCTCCGTTTGCAATTGCCTTTTTTCTGTAATCGGTTTAGTGAACTCTATTGTTATGCTGAAAGCTTATTTTTTTAACTATATAGATCTTAGTTAGATTTTATTTCAATACAAAGCTTGTTTTATAGGGCATGACCCGTTGCGAAAGACCTGAACCAATTTCATCTTCTTGGCCTTTTTAACTGCAGCTCAATCTTCTTTGATGAAAGTTTCAATCACAAGTTCAGCTTGGTTTATCAGACTAACTAAGGACTTTATTGGAACTCTGTACTTAATATATATTTAAGCTAATTATTAACACTCAGTTGAAAGGAATTGAATTAGTAGCCAAATTTTAGGCACAATTTATGTCGAGCCAACTAATAAGAACTCTTAGATGGAATCTATTTAATATCTTAAGAACATTCCCAAACCTGCTATTTGGTTTTGGTAAAGACTTTCTAAACTATTTTCTAGTCTTAAGAAAATATATATATAAATAATTAAATAATTTAAAACCTAGAGTATATTAAAGGTCGGCAATCATACGTAACTAATTTTATACGTTCAAATTTTCATTTCGTGTGAAAATTTTGCTTAAATTAATGAAAATGGGTAAAGTTTCCAGCAACAACACAGCAAACGAAGAGCTCTTTCTCATAGAATTTCTAAATTAAATTTTAAAAATCAGTAAACAAAGCACAAAAAGGACTAAATCTACTGAATATAATATAAATTTTTTCACTAGATTTTATAGCAAATTTAATGCTAGATATAATAATATTTGTGACCCAAAAAATGTAGGCAATGAAATGGCAATTTGATGACCCCGTTCGCATAATATTAAAGTTATTCACATAGAATACAAGTCCTTCCTTCTCCTCCCCCAAACCCATACCCTTTTTTTGCTCTGTAAGCTCAGCAATAAAGACGCCAAACAACATCAGACACTTTTGGCTGGCACTTCTATTGGGGCAATAACCACGCCCCCACACAAAAAAAAAAAAGAAGAAAGCAAGGAATCGCAGAAGTGATATGAAAGCCGCTTTAGTCTTTACCAATGCTTGAGCCTCAAGGACATTGTCGCCTTTGCCTCATAATCCTTTAGGCAGCCGAACAGCACGTAGGCGGTGCCACAAAACTGACAAAATTTATGCATCACCCCCGCATGCCGCACACACACACACATATATATACAGACAAAAAAGGAAAGGCGTTACTTATTTGGCTTTAGCCCTTGCGACTTGTTTGCATTTGATTTTCTTGATATTTTACACCTTTTATAAAGAGTTAAAGGTTTTGTTTGCACCTCATTCCAACCAACTCCTTCCAACCCCTCAAGGCTTTCGCTTTCCCCTCCCCACCACCATACTCGTTTATTGTGATTGAATTGAAAATTGTTTTCGTTAAAGACTTTGTCTCGCTGCTGTAATTGATTTTGCCCCAAGGCAGGTAAAAATTAATTGCCTAAAGTTAAATTTATCATTAGAGCTGGAAAATTATCATACTCATCTTCAAATTTTCATCACCTAAAACAAATGACATTCTCATTGTATTGTTCTATGTATTTTATGAGGCTAGAGTGAGTAAGTGGGTTGGCAATTAATGTCATTGCATAATCAAGCTGTAAATCAGTTTAATAGATTCTATTATTTCTATATTGGACTTACATTCATCATACGCAGTGTGGGTCATTTACAGACTTATTATCAAGTGCAACTAATTGACAGGAAGTGAAAGTTCCTAATGGTAATGCTATATTTTCATAGAAAACTTTGACAAAATGTTGACAAGGTTCTGAGTAGAAACATAAAACCGGATTATATATGTATGAGTAAGGATATATGTATGTATGAGCGTGTGTGTGTGTATCTCTATGTCTGGGTCAGTTCATTCATCTAAATGAGAATCAGGCATAATCATCAAATGGCCAAAGCAAAAATGACAAACATTTTGTGGCCTTGGGGCTTGGCCATTTTGGCTCGTTAAAAAATTGTTGCTCCACATAAAGTAGATGTGGCTGAGTATTTAAGTATGTATGTGTGGGTGCGTATATGTGTGTATGGGTTGAGTGTGTTGAGAACCTGATAACGTAATAAATTTTGCTTTGTTGGTACGGTTTCATTTTAATGGAGGTTTCGCTTAAAAATTTAACAAAAACCAAAAAAAGAAAAAAAAAGGAAAAGTAACCGAAATTTGTGCAAAATTCTTGTAAAATAAATTTGTTTCGTTCTCTATGTGTGCGTGTGTGTGTATGCATGTGTGGGAGGAAAACTTTTTTGCATGCAAATGGAAATTGAAATTGAAATAAATGTTGCCTACATCTAGGCTGTTGTTTACCCTAAAAACAACTCATTTCAATAGGCCAAAACAGGAACAACAGCTGGTAGAATCAACTCACACACACACGCACACACACACTGTAACACTAATCAATCACTAGCCTGAAAAACAAGTAAGACAAAAAAACAACTTTGACATAAAACAAATAAATATGCTGCTGGGCCTTAAACCAACTCCAAAAGTGCCAAATAAGGCCCAAATAACTTGGCACTTAGTTGCACATGTTATATGTGTGACTGTATGTGTCTGTGTGAGTGTGTGTGTGCATGTGTTTGCCAAACATTAATGCCTGGCAATTAACTTTAGATCAATTATATATGTATATAAACACACACACACACAAACACAGAGTCTCTCTTTCCCTCTCTCTCTCTTTGGCAAACCAAAAAGTCAGCTGCCTAATTATGCACACAAATGAAGAAGTGTTTTGGTTAGGGTTGGGTGAGGGAGTAATTTGCTCTGTTGATGGCCTTGGCCAAAAAAACCCATTTCAATTTGTGGTAAATGTGTGTATTTGTATGCTTCTTGCCTTGGTGTAAATGGGATGCCCATCAATTTTTCACTACACTTTTTCCACTTACTTTGTCAAGACAATCAACCAGAAAATACAGTAAAAATCTTCTTCAAATTTGCATTTTACTTTTCTTGAAATGTTCTTCTCATTGTGATTTGTTAACCTTTTGATTTACTACTACAGTCTTTGTCATAAACTAGTTTTTAATACAAACCCATCAAAAACACCTGCCAAACAAAGACGAAAACTTTGCAACAAAAAAACCGAAACAAAAAAAAAAAAGAAAATAGAAAAATATCAGCGTTACATCTCAAAAAACTTTGTAGCTGAATTGAAAGGAGTGAAAGCCGTAAAAAAGTAGAAAAAAAATACCCTACAAAAGAGAAAGTAATGGTTCAAGAAACAAAGAAAAAAGCAAAAAAAAAAAAAATTAAACAGAACAAGCAAAGTTTGTTCTTCTGTTTTTTTTTTTTTTTTGTTTCTTCTTGCCGCGCGCCTTACTAAAAATGAAATACAATTTTAATGGCAGAACTGGAAGCATAAATCTTTTGCGAGTATGTTGCTCTGATTTCGGCGCACAGCCTCAGGGTCGGCAGCATTTTTTTTCTTTCTTTTTTTTTTTTTATGGGCCAGCTTCTTGTTTTATTGCTCAACTGCGCAACTTGATTTAGCCAGCAACAAAAATTATATATATAGATGAAAGTGAGCAAAAGAGTAACTAGAAATATTTCATATTTCTATGCGGCAACAATGGGTTAACTGGAGTTAACTCTGGTCAAAAGTCTCTCAAAGTAGCCATACCTTTGGCTTATAATTTAAGCCTATAATCAAAATGGGTTAGCAACAAAATTTATCTACAGAAATTATGCAAAAAGCTAAAGAAACCTTCAAAGCTTTTAACTTTATTAAATTTTTATCGATTTCAGGTAAAGTAAATTTGAAATTGCATAGAAATAAAATGGTTAAAATATCATCTTGGATAATTTATAGTTATCCCTGGAACATTTCAATATATTCAATGATAGATAAGGGTGAGTTTACTCTTTAAATTCAATAAATTAAATAAATTTATTGATTCAAGTTCTCTTATTAATATATATTAATAATATTAATATATAACCTTTGAAAGTATTGTTTTCCTAAATGCCTTCTCAATGCCTAAACAATATTTTTATGTTATTTTAAATTTTTGGTTTAAAAATAATTGTTTTTATTTTTTTTTTTTCTATTTAAATTTTTTTTTATATTTTATTTTATTTTCTTTTCGATATTTATTGCTTTTCCTTTTTTATTTTTCTTTATTTTCTTTTACTTTTTTTTTTATTTCATCTAGGTTTCCTATTTTTATCTTTTTTTTTTTTTTATCTATTTTTCGTCTTTTTCTTTTACTCTTTTTTTATTCAACTATTTTTCTTATTTTTTTTCTTTTACTTTTTTTATTTTATCTATTTTTCTAATTTTTCTTTTATACAATTTTCACATTCTTTTTTTCTTAGAATATTTTTTTTAGTTGTCATTTCTTGTTCTTAGTTTTTCGAATTTATTTTTTATACTTGTTTATATATAAATTTAGCATTGAATTTTATTTTTATGTGCTTAACTTTCAATTTTCTTTTACATTTATTTTTTTTTTTGTTTTACGTTTAAATTCTATTATTTACTCCTTTTCTTTTTCCTTTGGTTTATTATTTCTTTATTTTTTCTTTTATATTATTTCGTTTTTTTATGTTTTTTATTTTAATTTCTTTGTCTTGAAAAATCAAAATCAGACTTTTAATCAAATTAAGAGACTAAATAAAAATTTTAATATTTATAAAATTTCATAAAAGAACTACAAAAATATAGAAAATTTTTATTCCGACAAATCAATAACCTAAACTGCAGTTTTAAAATTAAAGATAAATAAATAAAATAATAAATCGCCTGACAAATAATATTAGTTTACAAAAGCTATATAAATGTTGTTTAACAACAAATTTCTAGCACCAAAAGGAACAAGGAGTCAACTATTTATGTGATTTTGCCAGGATAAACCAACATTTCCACACACACACACACATATTAGTAACCGAAACACAAACACTTTAATTTCCTGAAAACGGCGAGGTTGACATCCGCAGAAATCTCAGATTAGTTGTTCAAGTTTTGTCGGTAAACACAAACTGTTGCAGAATTAAACGCAAGGACCTCAGTTTGGTATAAGTTTTTGTCTACTTAATTGGGAATCGATGCTAGGATAGTTTTTGGTCCAAGGAGACTACTCCATACGATTTTGCGCATAATCATAGAACTATTCATCTTACTTAAGACCATTTAAATTGCAATTACATAAATCACAAGAGTTAAAGACATTTCAACCTTTATAACCATTTTATCCCATTGTAATTGCAGTCATAAATTGTATAAGTAATAGAAATTATTATTATTATTATTATATATTTTTTTTTCTTCTTTTTAAGATCATATTTATGTGCTGAGATTTTAGCCAAATTTTGATACTAAAAAGTAATCACTTATAAATTATATTATATATAATACCCAAGGAGTTGTGACTACGATTGAGTCAAGCATAAATTTATAATGCCATCAAAACCAATAAGAAGAAAAATTTTATTTTCTTAACTTCGATTTTATGAGGCGAATGTGGTAAGTATGTCAAAGTTTTTTTTTTTGGCCAGTACAAGCGGAGAAATATAAATAAACACAAAAATGTAATGCAAACGTAAACGGTTTCATTACTTTAGCGGAAGTTCGAGGCCAATAAAAATGACAATATCAAACGGAAGGCTATGCAAAGGGGAGGCAGGGGCATGGCAGTCAAATCAAGTCTAAGTCTCAGTCTCAGTCTCTTCTTGTTTATTGTTGAGTTATTTCAATCAAATTATTTTAACTTTAATGCCTTAACATTGAATGTTAAAATTTCCCTTTCTGTTAGCTGGTTGAATGTTGACTGTTAACTTAACAGCTTAAGAGAGAGAATTTCATCTTTAACAGCATCAAAGTTGAGCGTGTTTTTGTTTTTTTTTGATGTGGTTATCATTGAACTGATAAGCCGACCAACCAACGTTCGGACCTTGTGAACTATCAATCAATTTGATTTATGAGCCAAATTCTATAAGATGACCAAATATGGAAAAGGACATTTAAGCTGGTTTCGTATTTCGTTTTTTTTTTTTTTCTATTTTGCAAGCAAATTTCAAATATTTGACAAAGCATTTTTTTGGTTTTGGTTTTCGTTATTGCTGCTTAAAGTTGGCAAACAGTGATTCCACATTGCAGAAATTTTTGGCATTATAAAGTATATGACAGGTCCTTGCGGTGCTGTATGACACGTATGCCACATCAGGCATATTAAATGCACTTGGAGTCCTTAACCTACACAACCCAACCCCACTTTTGCATCATTCATCAAGAAGCATCGAAAGGCAGCTGCAACAAAGTAGCCACATTTATGCACATGAACAAACTTCGTTGCCTTCTTTGGCTGCCTCCAACTAATTTGCAGCATTTTACAACTGGCAACAAAGTGAATGCGTATGTGTGTGTGTGCGTGTGTGCATATGTGCACTTGGGTGGGTGAGCCAAAAGTTGATGCAGGGGGAGGGGTTGGCAAGCAAGCAAGGTGAAAGCAAACATAAAAGTTCGAATGCAAACGAAAAATCTAGGTAAAGACGGAAATGCGTTAAACGGAAATTAAAATGGCAGAGAGCACACACACGCACACATATACAAGCTTATTAAATAAGTGGAAAAATTGAAAACAGCATTTATATTTGGCAATGAAATGAAAATAATATTGTGCAAACGCCAAAGGTCACAAGTACAGAAGAAAGAAAATGTGTAGAAAATGCTGCATACTTTTCGGCTGCTATTGAGCTTTAGCTTTAAAACTCTTAAAGAACAATTTGTTGGCTCTAGAACTTCATTGAAAACGATATTAAACGCATAAGATGGTGGAAGGGGTATGTCAGTTGGTGGGGGATGGAAGTAGTACAGTGTTTAACCAAGTCTGTGCGTGTATGTTTGCATTTTTTGCTACCGTGCGTAAGTGTGTGTACGTGAGTGTGTGTGTAGTGCTGGCTGCCGCCCAGCTGCTCTTTATATTCCTTACTCTCTGCTGACTGATGGGCGGTGGGAGACTTTGAGAAGTTGTTCCGTTTGCTGAGTTGTTGATTTGCTTTTTTTTTTTGTGTTGTCTCTTGTCATTTCCTATTTTTTGTTGTTGTTGTTGTTCCCATTCTTCTGCTTGTTACTGCAGTTTATGTGACGACTGTTGTCAGTCGTTTCTCAAGTGCATGTATGAGTAAGCTTAAGTGTGTGTGTGTTGGGGTTGCAAGTGTGGGTGATTGGTTGTAGGGGACAGCTGTAGGAACCCCAACAATTGTGTAAACATAAACATTAAGCAGATGTGTTTGAAAATGCTTATTGAGGTAAGTGGCATGAGAGTACTTTCAACTACTCTATCCACTTTTATTCCCCAAACCCCTTACGCATCCCCCCTTCTTATGTCATATTAAAATGTGTTAAACTTGAAGATGAATTTGTAACATTTGAGCAGTCAAAAGGATAACTTTTTATTAGACTAAGCTCTTGAGGGTTATTTCCATTTCCGTTGCAATATGCAAATCAAATCGATTTGCCATTACAATTTGCCTTTCTAGCAAATGCAATTAATAACCTTCTCTTTTTTTTTTTAGTTTTTTTCATTGGCAACAGCTGCCGAAGTGGTAATGGAATTGGTAGTGGGAGTGGGGGTGTGAATGGATAGTTTTGCTTCATTAAACAACAATATGGATTGAATGCAAATGGCAGTTACTACCCCACTGCACTTCTCCTTCTATACATCTCTTAACATGCAATCCCTATTCCGTCTTAGTCTTGGCTAAGGGTCTATAAACCGGTTTACATAGCCATGAGAATTTTACTGTGTTGGTATCAGTAATTGGCAAACAAAAATCAAAATGGAAAAATATGCAAAAATTTTCATCTACATATAGTATATATAACTATATCAAGATAAATCCTATGCTCTATCCATGGCTGATGCAATTTATCCAACAAAATTTAGTTTAGTTTTCTAGTCTTCGGTCTAACTGGCAATAAGCTTAATTTAAGTAAATTGCATAAAACTATGAGACAAAATGGTTTCCCTGTCATATTTGCAAATGTAATTTATGCCAAGTGTTAAAGTGAGTCAACGATGAAAGGAATGTACAGTGACGTAATCCCAAGGGGATTATAACTAGAAACCAAAATTAAAATGGAAACTTAATTCATAATTTCCTATTAACTTAATTTTGATATTAATTGGAATAAAGTAATCAGCAAGTTTATGTTTCCAAGGGCAGATTCTGAGTTGTATGGGAAATATTTGTTATTGTTTAAGAAATTACAAAATTAAAGCACAATTTAGGTGGCAAATAAATTAATAATAATTATAATAATTTAATTTTTAGAATTCTATATTTTTGTTTAAATGAAACCAGTTGTATTTTCTATACAAAAATTATTAATTAACAAATGCAAAAATAAATCTTTAAATATAAAAAATCATTTAAAGGCATTCAGCTAAACTGATGTCTACCAAAAAAAAACGTGATTGACTGCCTTTTGATTGATTGTTTATTATTAAGACCTGTTTTTTTTCTAAATGTAGAACTTACTTGCCAAATTCATCTTTATTCTATGATAAAGTAAAAGAAGAAAGAATTCAAAATCATTCATAGAGAAAAATTTGTTAATTTACTCTCGTCTATTTCCACTAGAAACTAATCCAACACGCTTGAGAATGTTAAAATGAAACACCTGAAACCTAATCAAACTAAACCTATTTTAAAAGTTTTCAGTTTCGTTAATACATTTCTAATTTAGTTTTTATAACTTAACGATTTCAGAATACTTTAAGAAGGAATAATTCCATTTTACATCGATTCATAAGACTGTAAGAAAGAACAATACTAATTTAAGAAAAATTTTATTAATATTAACTAAACGTAGGTAAGGGCTATTTCTAAGTAAGGTATGTCCCCATATACACCTATGTGTAGATATTATATATTTTACTTTAATCCTATTATAAAAATTACTGTACAAAGTTTCTGCCAATGAAGTTTTTTATACAAACAAGGTCCTTGACTCTTAAGTTTTTGAATTACCTAAAAAACAGTGTAAGTTATTTTATTAAATTCTTAGTTCTAAAGATTTGCTTTAAGCCAAGTTCATAGACACGACTACACTGATACAGTTTGCTGCAAGTTAAAAAATATAACTACCACGCCTTAAAGTAGACTTCATTCTTTTAAAAACATATCTTCTTGTCTAGTTCATCTTGTTCACTTTAATGCTTTCAAGTATCGCATTCATTTATTTCCGTAAAGTACACTCTTACACCCCCCTCGCTCCCTTAATGAAACCTCTGATATTTCCTGCCACACCCATTCTTTCTCTCTTTTGTATGAGTTTCTCTTTTTTTCTCATAACTTATTTAATATAAAATAAACAAACATTTTGCCACATGCTGCTGCAGGCTGAAAATCAGATGCGACAAGGTTGAAAGTGGGCGTCTCGTTACCCCCCCACCACCAATGTGCGACCCCCTTGACCACATTTGTGCATTGTGCACAACCTCTGGTCTCAAGCTCAGCATTTAATGCCACCTACCACCTATTCCCTACCCCCTACCCTCCCCCTTCATGTCACACAGCATGTAGCCCCAGTAAAAGTTACCTCACATGTGCGTGTTTGTCTCGTTTTCGCGTTTCCGTTGCGCATTTTAATGAGTTTTGCGTGTGGTTCATATGAGACATAATGAATGGTGGTTCTGCTGGCTAGGGGATGGTAGGAAAGAAGTATCATAAAGTGAAGGGCAGTCAAAAATAATGCAAAAAAAAATATAGTAAAGTAAAGATGATGCTTTTGTTCCGCCACAGTTGAGTCATGCTGGTCAAAAATGTTTACTGAGAATGCAATTTTTTTGACCTTGTAAACTCTATTTTAAAATGAATTCGTCATTTTCATTCAAGGAAGTTCATAAATTAATTGAAATTACAAGAACTTTCAACTTATATTTACATACATTCATTCACTTTATCAGTTGTTCACTATATAAATTTAATGCCATTGCCGTTTGTTGTCTCTCTTGTATACACGTTTCCATTATCTCATTCATCTCATTTCGTTCTTTTGAAACCATTTTCCATGTAATGAAAAGCTCGACTGGCTATAGTTACTGTTTAATTTGTGGAAAATGTTTAACCAATCCGCAACATGTTCGACATATGGAAGCTTTAATTCAAGCAGGAGTATCATTTGCATATAAAAGGATATTCATTTGTGTATTTAATTAAAAATTACGCGCATTTTACACAGTGCAATTGCAGAGAAAAAGAACATCTTGATACATTTGTATAATTACTTCAGTTTCTAAAAAAAAAAAATATAATGTTTCTTTAAGCGGCTTTAAATACTTTGGAATTTTTAGTAAACTTGTTAATTTTGTTTGCTTTTTTTTCTGAGAAATCGATATCACATTTATAGGTCCACTTTTTAGGTAAACAGGTTTTATTCTTAGATTTTAAATGAAACAAAGTTATGTTTAATACAAATTTGTATCAGATTGTGTTTGAGTTTTTATTATTTTCACTTTTAACTGTTCACTATAAGGTTTTTAATTAGTTCACTGTGGTTTTACGACACATACCCTTTTAAAAAGAAGTTTCATAGTTGACGTAGAACTTTTTTATATAGTTTTCTATTAATTTTGTAACAAAATTTTTAAAGAACTAAAAATTTGTATCTCAAGTTGTGAATTTTATGCATTTGAAGACTTTTTAGACGTATTATAAATTTTTACAATTAAGAAATAAATTCTAATTTCTTAAAAGATTTGTAAAGCAGAGTGGAGACTTGTAGAGACTTGCGTTCAAACTGTTTACCAAGCAACATTTAGGTAATAGTTATTAATAATATGACATAGAAGCTTTGTAGAGATTTTTGGAGACTTGTGGAGACTTAACGAAATTGTTGAAATCTTTATTTAGCGGTATTAATATTAATTCCCCCCTTTAGTTATTTTACAAAATATTAATATGACAACGAAGCTTTGTAGAAATTTTTGGAGACTTAATGAAATTGTTCAAATCTTTATTTATACTTAAAAAAACGTAAAAATATATGTTAAAACTATTTGTCTTGCACATATGCATATAATTTAAATTTGGAGACTTTTTAAACTTGGCTTATACAGCCAGGTCGGAATATAAGAAATTAAATATACTTTTATGACACTGCCAAATGTAGAGTTAAACAAATTTGAGTGTACAAGTCTATATTTTGGAGATTTTGTAGACTTTAATAGACAGGTAAAATTCTAGAACATTTTGAATACTCTCACTTTAATTCTTTCAGAAATCTTTTAAGACAACTCTACAAACTCAACACATTTAAATTTTTTAGGAGGTCCTTTGGCAACTCTACAAACTCTCCACTATTACATTTTTTTAAAATACTCTGCAGGGTATTTTGCAGTAGCCTCTTTTTCAATTATTCCTTTGACCCATTTTCAGCAATTTGTCATTTTATTTCTTTCATTATAATGTCAATTTTAAATATTGTAAATAATTTATTGCATTTAAATTTGCCATAAAAATTGAGACTTATAATTTATTTAAATTTTTCTTTAACTTTTTTTTATATTTCTTTTTTTTTTTTTTTTTTTTTTTTTTTGAAATTATACACAAATTATTTTGGATCTGTTGCCGTACCTGAATGAATAGCGGAAAGCGAACCGTTGACGAGCGCTCTTAAAACTAAACTAAAAACAAAATCAGTAAACTTCTAAATATGAATTGAAATGAAATGGCATGGAAATGAATGCCGCACTGGGAACAGAGACCTGTCAAAGCCATAACAAAAAGGCAACGGCAACAGCGGCAACAGCAGCAGCAGCAGCAACAACGGCAACAGCAACAGGTTTCCGATTTCAGTTCGAATTTGCTTTGATTTGCATTTTAGATATATGCAAATTTTTTTTTTATTTATTTATTTTATTTATATTGTTATGTAGTGACAAAAATCGTGACGTGGTGTGGTCAAAGGTTTTTTTTTTGTTATTTTTTATATATTTATTTTGTTTCTATTGGCAAAGTTACCGCAAACCACAAACAACTTGTGGTAGAACTCTATTGCATCGTCTTCATTTACAGCATCTACTTCATCATGTTGTTGTCATTAATCATACGCCGTGTGGTCCATGCCCTCAACGTAATTATAAATGACATTATTTAGCCATAATTGACAGTGTTGACTTGTCGAAGGCAAAAGTTTATATAAAACATGTTTGGTTTTTTTGACATGACAATAGGGGTAAGAGTGGAAGGCTCCCCCTCTCTTCCCCTTTTCCCAGCTTTCAACAGGAAATGTAATGAGCTTTCGAGTGATAGGGCAAGCAAACAAATCAATAAAAAAAACACCCGCGTCTTCCCCATAAATAAGTAAATACATTGAACTCTGTCAGACAAACGAAAAGATAAAAAGCATTTAAAGTGAATTTTTCGTTTAGATGAGTTCAAACATTAAGTAAGAAAACGAGACCAAGACAGAGTGACAATATTTGAAGATAAGATAGAAAGCACAAAAAAAATTAAAGCATGAATGAAAAGAAAGGTAAATATTTGAAATATAACCATAAAACGTTACTTAATAATGAAAAAATACCTTTGAACAGCTACCAATAAGTGAAATGTAGGTAAAAGTATCAATATCTTTTTCATTTGTTTGCTGTAAAGGAAAACCTTACACTGAGAAATGGTATACATAGTTTCATAAGCATATCACTCATACGACATGTTGTTCGAGGTTATACATTTACAAGGTTGTAATAGTTGATATAGAACTAAAGCACAGTAAATTGGTATCGAAATGCAGAAGTATTGAATGATTAAATATACTACAAACAGAATGTAACTTTTTACTACCGACTACTTTTACAATTTAGTAACAGACTAATGAATTCTTAGTTTCAATGCTTTAATGCGAATGGCTTATTGATTATTTAAATGTTTAGATTTATTATCAAGTATAAAAAGTAGTCTTATTACCATAAATATACGCTATAGTTTCTTTGATATTAAAGAAAGAAGAAACATAGAAATATGCCAGAATATACGCTCTGAGAATAACAAGAATTAAAAATCCATAAGCTAGCGAAGTCGTTTTTGAATTTGTTGCTTAAATGTATATTATTATTTTCTGATTATTTATGAAATTATTAAACAATGGCTAGTTAAATTAATTTAAGTATCACTTGAGCTATGAAAACTAGAAAATTTTAAAAACTAGCAGTAACTAAATATATAATATATTTTCTTACATTGTATTATTGTCGTAAAAGTACTGGTAATATCTAAAATGGGAGAAGCATTTTGTATAATTTAAATAATAAAATAAATAAAAATTATTAAATTGATTTCGAAACAAGCAAAACAAAAGATTTTTAAGTGATTTCGAAATATTACTTTTGAAGTTGGCTTTAAGGAAGTTGTTATAAATTTATATAATTAGTTAATTTGGATGATTTCACAAAAGAATATCTTAAGGTTCTAAAATATATATATTTAAGCAAAGAAAAATTAGTTATTAAGTCATTATATAAGACTTACTAATATAAAGAGTTTTAAGTGTTAAAAAAGAGTATATAAAGGCATACTTTAAGGGGTAATACATAAGGGTAATAAGAATTAATTTTTTATTTCTTCAATATGATTAGCTTCCATATTTCAATTTTTTTTATATTTTCTATATTTTCTATGTTTTCTATATTTTTTATATTTTCTATATTTTCTATGTTTTCTATATTTTCTATATTTTCTATATTTTCTATATTTTCTATATTTTCTATATTTTTTTTATATTTTCTATATTTTCTATATTTTCTATATTTTCTATATTTTCTATATTTTCTATATTTTCTATATTTTCTATATTTTCTATATTTTCTATATTTTCTATATTTTCTATATTTTCTATATTTTCTATATTTTCTATATTTTCTATATTTTCTATATTCTCTATGTTTTCTATATCTTCTATATTTTCTATATTTTCTATATTTTCTATGTTTTCTATATTTGCTATATTTTCTATATTTTCTATGTTTTCTATATTTTCTATATTTTCTATATTTTCTATATTTTCTATATTTTCTATATTTTCTATATTTTCTATATTTTCTATATTTTTTTTATATTTTCTATATTTTCTATATTTTCTATATTTTCTATATTTTCTATGTTTTCTATATTTTCTATATTTTCTATATTTTCTATATTTTCTATATTTTCTATATTTTTTTATATTTTCTATATTTTCTATATTTTCTATATTTTCTATATTTTCTATATTTTCTATATTTTCTATATTTTCTATATTTTCTATATTTTCTATATTTTCTATATTTTCTATATTTTCTATATTTTCTATATTTTCTATATTTTCTATATTTTCTATGTTTTCTATATTTTCTATATTTTCTATATTTTCTATGTTTTCTATATCTTCTATATTTTCTATATTTTCTATATTTTCTTTTTTTTTTTTATATTTTCTATATTTTCTATATTTGCTATATTTTCTATATTTGCTATATTATATATGTATTCTATATTTTCTATTTATTCTATATTTTCTTAAAGTTCTTTAATTTTTTAAATTGTTTCAATTTCTATAATTTTGTTAAACTAAATCCTTTTTTTCCATTCACATTATTTTTTTTAAACTTCAAAATTTGTTATTCAATATTTCAAATTCAAAACTCAGTAAACACAGATATCTCAATCAAAGGGCAAACATTAAACTAAAAACCAATTATATATATATTATTGTAGAACGAATAACTTTTCAAATTGTAACTAAACAAAATTTCTTAAATTTATAAAAGTTTTTAGTAAACTCCTGACCAATTATGAGTGATTTAAGAGATCTTGATGTTAAGGACAAGGAGCTGCATGATTTCATAATGGTTGAGAGGGAAAAGGCGCAGATTAATTTGCAGATTCATGCCTTTAATGAGATTTGTTGGGATAAATGTGTTGTTAAGCCAAGTACCAAAATGGATACCCTCACTGAGACATGCCTTGGCAATTGTGTGGAACGGTTTATCGATACAACACAGTTTGTAGCCCGACGTTTGGCAGAGTTGGCTCAAAAAGCCGAAAATGAAATGCAAGGCAATCAAAACAATTTAGAATTTAGTAATTAAGTCAAAATATATTTTTACTATGCCTAGAGAGAGGGTATCCTAAGGTTGTGAATGAGACTTTCTTTTTTATACAAATTAGCACTTGTATTTTTGATTGATTTCCCAATGGAATATGATTATTATTAGGGCAAATGCATTCTCATCATTGCATTTGTTTTGAAGTATTAAAAAAAAAACCTTTCACACCCATCGAGATGATTCATCTCAGACGATGCTAATCAAAACAAAACAACTTAACCGCAGCTCCATATATACAAAATCCCCTATCCCCCATATTTATTAATAATTAATTCTCGAAAATGTTCCACAGATTTTACAAAACTCTGACGCATTTTGTCTCCAAAAGCCAAACCCGTTTAGGTATTTCCCCAATTATTTTGAACTATATCGGTAAAAGATAGACAGAAGGGGAAAGATGAGGTGTTTAAACTGGTTCTCATAGTGTTCAGTTGGTTATTAGGTTTTTTTATTTTTTGGTTTTGGTTTCGGTTTTTGTTTTTTCTTTGCATAAGCTGCTTATCGGCATCCCAAAAACCAAACATAAACTGTATCTCGTGTCGGTGCCAATCCAGCTTGTGGCTATTTGTTGGTGGCTAAGTGACCAAGTACTCTGATTTTTTTTTTTTTTTTTGTATGCCTTTCACTTCATCGAAAAAAAAAGAGAAATAAAATCAAACAATATATTCTCAGTGAATTTTGCAGCTTTTGACATTGATGCTATAAATCTAAACGAAGG
The DNA here is from genome assembly GCA_018903615.1 of Drosophila neocordata. Taxonomy (NCBI): domain Eukaryota; kingdom Metazoa; phylum Arthropoda; class Insecta; order Diptera; family Drosophilidae; genus Drosophila; species Drosophila neocordata. The sequence continues at coordinate 1,000,730 of JAEIGI010000014.1, forward strand.
TCAGGTTAAATTTAATGTTCAATTTTTGCCTTTTGCACGTTTTATGCAATCAGTTTTTGCTTGACAGTCTTTTATACAATTTTTGCCATTACCTATTAAGAATGACAATTAAACAAATTCCAATTAATAGAAATTTCCAAGTGATTTGTTATTGTGTTTGTTTTATAAACATTTAAAGCTGGTCAATATGTTGATTCATTGACTCATTGATTATCGTTGATTATCGCTAGATTATGGCAAAATTCCAAATAGTTTTCAATTAATTTGCATAATTAATAGATGATAGGTTTAATTAAATTCAATTTAAGTGGGCGGAATCAATTTGCATTTGCCTAAATGGCCCCAAAACCAGTTTTCTAGTACTACTAACATAAAATCCACACAAAAGCTGCCCTCCAGCCAAGACACGAACCCATCATCAGCCATTACTCACACCCCTTTCTCTTAGCTTGGGACAAAATGTTAAATGAATTGTTTTAATCTATTGGCAACAATTTAAATAGAAAATTTTAATTAAATGATGCTTGATTATAAATGAATAAATTATTTTCTATCTCTGTGTTAAACTTTAAGGAATTTAATTGAACGTTTTTGTTTATTTTCTTTTATGTTTATGCATTGAAATTCAATTATAAATTGCCTAATTAAGTGAAAACTAGCATGAACAACAACACCAACTACTAGTAATAGTGATTAGTTAAATATGATTAGCCATACAATTATGCTGGGCCCCTTATAATGTACAAAAAATGTATTTTAATTATTTGTAATTTTATTTAGTTGAGATTTTATATATATTATTTTATGGTCGATTGAATCAACTAACTTCAATCGACCATAAAATAATATATATAAAATCTCTCTCTTTAAACAAGTTATTTTCAAGGTAAACATTTTGCAGCAAAAATAAAAGTAAACTGTTGTTTAAATTTAAATTTAATTAAATTTAATATAAGTAGCTACTTTAAAATTATGTTTTCTATGTTTCATATAAAAAAAATATTAGCTGAAGTAGTACAGAGAAACACAATGAACATTTACCAAAATTTGGTTGAGAAATTAATAAATTCCTGTGAGTGTGCAAATAAATACTGAATTAAATTAAATACAAATTAAGGAATTTATATGAATTTATCTTCTTTCTTTAATTGGTATTTCATACATAAATGTTGCTTAATTTGTTTTAATATAAAACAATTTTAACGCAAAAGTCTTAAGGAATTAAATTTGCTTTATCCTTATTTATAATATTAAATGTTTCAAAATAAATATCTTAAATTCTAGAAAAAAAAGAAGCCTTAAGGTTTCGAATTAGATGAATTTAAATTGAATTTAAAAGATTATTGAAATCAAAAAGTTAAAACTGGATCTAAAAAAAACCAAAAATTTTGAAGCTTTTAAATAAGCTGTAGATAAGACAATTCATATAAGTCAAAAATAGATGAAAGAATAATATTTGTCTGTTTATTTTATATAATAATAATCTAATCTAGTTTATGACAAAACTAATAATAAAACTAATAATAATAATTAAGATGAAGAGAATCCATATTGGACTGTTAAGTTTATATTTAAGTAATCAATAGATTATGACAGAGACTATAATGATATTCACATTATACAGATGTATGTAGGTTATGTTTAGATTAAGGTAATAACTAAAATATTAACAAAAGTATTCATATAAGTCAGCTTATTTTATATTTATTAAAGTCCTTTTTATTTTATATTTAGTTTTAGTTAGAAATAATCAAAAACTAACCAATAGACTATAACAACTTTTTGCAAAGTCCTTCCATATACTAAAGGTTACACTTTGTTTGAAGTTCCTTTAGTTCCATTTTATAATATGACTCAACATTAGTTACCAGATATATGCAAGAGAATAACTAAATTTAAATAAAGGCTTATGGCAATCGTTATAAGGTTTCAATTCTTTTAGCTTTTAGTTTGCCAGTTTGCATATTTAATAAGTGCTAAACAAAATGTCTAAGTTAATTGGTGCAACATTGTTTTATTACTAAAATTCCTGTTCAAGTCATTGAAAATTTGCATACACAACTACAACACACAGACACAGTTGCATTAGAGAAGGATGTTAAGGGGATTGTAAGTATATGCTAATAAATCTGTGCATTCCTTAACTTGCACTCCGCACTTGGTGTAACATCTGTTTTACCATTGTCTTTGTTCTGTGAAATTACCACAAAATGGGAGGACAAGCAAGCGAATATGCCAACTGGACACAAATGGTAACCTTTGCTACACTTACCACACCCTTCCACCTTGACTTTTATTCCAATTATTCAAATCAAATCAAATCAAATGTATGCATGTTCGAAACATATCTTGTTCTATAATCTTAATGTAGGCATTTCCATTGTATAATTATTTTCTATGATACCTTTGGCTCTAATTAAATTACAGTAAACCAGGTGTGCTCAATATGCAATGTGCTAACTAACTACAATACAGTCAGCTAGTCATTAATATATGTACTAAGCTTGGCCAATTGAAATTAATGTCAGATTACTTTTTGGTAACTGATTTTCATTGCATAATTGCAACATTAATGAAATATGGTAAAATGGTTTTTTATATCTTTCGTACATTTGGTTTTAATGGACAACATTAAATTTTATTTTAATTGATAAGTTTTCATATGAATTATTAAATATTTTTCAATCAATTTAGTGATTTAAAATTCCATTAAAAACATTTTAAATCGAATGGCAAGTGAAATCTGTGAAAGAGTAAGAGTGGGTTAGGGGATAGGTGGGTAAATATAATGGCAATAAAGGGAGTTAAGTGAATTTTGTCCAAAATGCAAGTAATTATATTCAGTTGGTCTATTAAAATTGAAGGCGAAAGAGTGTATAAAATGTTTACCAAAATTAAAAAAAAAATTTTAAAAATTTTAAAAAATCTATATAAATATTTTGCAATAAATCAAAAATATAAAAAATATTTAGGAAAATTAAGAAAAACTAAAAATTATATAAAAATATAAAAACTTATAAAAGTCGCTTAAAAAAATATTAAAAAAAATTGGAGAATGTTTTGAAAAATTTAAGTTAAACTTAATCTAACATTTAAATTAAAGTAAGACTACTTTCAGCAATTACTTAAACTTAATTATAAAATTCAAGTTAAACTATATTTATCAAATACTATAAAAAGTACAGTTTTCGTAATGTTAGTTAACACCTCACTGTTAAGCTAACTTTAATATATATGGCAACTCTGCCAAACAGTTTCTCCACTTACGAAAACTTTAAATTTAGACTTTAAGTTAGATTAAAAACTTCATCTAAAACTCTAAAATCAATCACTCTGAATTAAATCTTCCTTAATTAATCAAACAATTAAGCAAGATTTGCCCTTGAATATATTACAAAATTTTTAAAGCTAATTAAAAAAGTTTTTCACCACCAAAAAAAAAAAAAAAAAATATTAGGAGCGAGGGAAGAACAAAAAAGAGGAAAAACTAAATCAATCTTTATGGATCAACAACTCTGAAGCTGTGGTATTGTGTGTACACATGTACAATAAGCTCTATATATTGCTATTGTTTATAGTGTTTAACAATCCCCCCCTACCTCTCCCCTTTTTACTCTGGATTTAACCTCCCTTACAAACAAAAGCTTTAAAAACTACTCTCGGACCAGAAAAATGAAAAAACTTTTCTGGCCAACCAAACAAAAAAATAAACCAAAAGGAGAAGAGCAGTTAGAGTGGTAGCGGTGGCAGGCAGCACAAATTAGTGGCAAGTCCAATACAAAATGGCGTCAGACAGCGTCCGACATCGATGGGGCAAAAGTGATTTATGCCCTCCCTTCAATAGAGGAGAGAAAAAGAGAGAGAGTGAGAAAAAGGAAAAGTTTCACTAGAGCGTGTGAAAGCCAAGTCGCGTTTTTCTTTTCTTTATTTTTTTTTGGTTTAATGAACTCGAATGTTAATAAATAAATTTGTCAATGAAAGTGGCAAGAACAACAGCTTGTCGATGGCCAAGGATGCCCAAGGAGTGGAATTTCAAGAGTAGGTTATCAGTGATTACTGCCGCAACATAATGGCAACGAAGATGAATGACAAACTCTATTGTTTGGTATTCGTTTTAATTTGCTTTTGTGCCCCGAAAGTTAGGCAACATATTGCCGCGGCCTAATGATGCTCAGACAAACAAGACAAAAAAGAATAAATATAAAGTGAAAGTTACATTAAAGAATGATAACAAAAGGGAGAGAAAGAAAGAGAGAGTAAAAGAGAGAGTAAGAGAGAAAGAGAGAGAGAGAGAGAGAGAGAGAGAGAGAGAGAGAGAAAAGCTGTGAATATTTAATGTGATTTGAACAAAGTACCAACATTTAATGCTAATTATTGGTATCAATATTAAAACGGCTTAACTAATTTTACAATTTGTAATAAACAGCAAAGGCATTAATCAAGCTAGCTCTTTCCCTCTTGCTCTCTCTCTCTCTCTCTTTCTCTTACTATTTATTGGCATTATTTAAGCACTAAGTTCAGTCATCTTTGTTCATTTATGTTGGAACTTTTGTGACCCTATTTAAACGTGATTTAATTTGATTTTTACGCTCTCTCACATACATTTATTTGGTATTGGCATTGGCATTTGATTTTATTGTTTGCTGACCAATTGACTTGGGGCAATCAACACATCATCACACCAAAAAAAAAAAAATAAAACGAAGAAAAAAAAGGAACCCCTCGCGTATCATTAAATGGCATCAGAAGCACAAAAACCAAACCAACAGCAACTCAACTTAACTCAAATCAAATGGAGAGGAGCCAAACCAGAACCACATTATCGTTTATTTTGATAGGTTTCCTCTACTCTTTCTCTCTCTCTTTTCTCTCTTCCCTCATTTCGTCTATTTTTTTTTTTTATTGTGTGTGACTCCTTGCCATTTCCCATATCATCTGCCCACATATCCTTGTGTCTAGCTGTCTATCTTTGTTTGTTTATTGTAAAGTTTATGCTGCCTTTTTTTTTTTTGGTTTTTTGTTTGGAATCCTGAGTGCTTTTAGGGAAGGGGGTGGTGGCTGGATGGGGGCTACTATTCTGTAACGTTTCATGCAAAACATTCATCAATTTTGTTGGCCATGGCTACAACCTAATGAAGATAATGATGATGATGTTGATGTTGATACTGATGATGATCCCTTGGCTAAAACATGTTATTGCAGGTGCTTACATGAGGGCCTAAAAATAGTCAGAAGTTGGTAGATATTGAAACTGATGGTCCTCGAGGAAAAGCAGCAGGCTTTGTGAAATGTTTAAGTTTTCGATTACATGATAAATCCGCTTTTGGCATTTAAGTGGACGATTTACATCGAAACTAACTTTAGGGCTAAACAAAACGATACTCAAGGGCAAGGACAAGGGCAACAACAACACACAAAAAAGAAACACAATCGACAAATGGGTATACTTGTTTGACTTAATTTCAAAATTAAGAAAATACAAAAGAAGGAATCAATATAGAAACAACAAACAGTGTGGCAGCATATTGTCAATGGCAAAATGCCAAGAAATTTCAATTGTTTTATTTGACCGCTTTGTGTCCAGCTGCAAATTGTTTTCCCCTTGCTCCTTCTATCAATTTCTTTGTTTTTTCTCTCTCCCCAATGACCAAAACCATAAAATTTATAATATTATTGTGCTAACGCTTGACTAAATTGACATAGAGTATCAGATATACAATTGATCTGACAGTTTTTGCATATTGCTATGCCAATAATAAAATTTGATTTGTCAGTCAGTTGTGATTTGTTGTTATCATTGAAATGTTATGCCAAAATACAGATATCCAGATATATGACAGATGATTGAGGTTGTTTTTAGTTGGTTTGGACAAAAATTTATTCAGTTGTCAAATTTTGCCAATGATGTTTGCATGTCACAGCAAACATCCTGTGGTGGTCCTTCGGTGAATAGAATTTGCCTTAAATTGTTTACAATTTATTATTGTATTTCTATGTTTAGGAGGTTTGTTATTGGAAAAGTTATTATATTTATACAATTTAATTGTATATAGCAAACTTTCTAGCTTAGTTAAGCTCTTATTGCATATATGAATATGCATATTAAACAGTTAGGCTCTCTTAGCTCTCAGCTTTCTCTTAAGCGCTCTCTGAGAGTGAACAACCCTGACAGCATCAAGAGCTGGTAGAGAACACCAAGTCAATCGAAGAAGAACAGTCTAAGAGATCTGTAGTTAAAAGTGTGAATAATGAAGAATGTGTGAAGATGAATGTGTGAATAATGAAGAATGTGTGAAGAATGAATACTTGACAACTAATTAAGATATTTTGTACGATATTTAGTAAAATTATTAATGGATTCTTCCTTTTTTTAGAAGAAGGTTCGTCTCGTCCATCAATGTTATTCTCTACTATTAAACATATCTTCCTCCAATATTATTTAAGTTCAGTCTAAGTAAATCCTTTATAATATTTGTAAAAGATTAGTCCTTTCTATGAAGTCTTTAAACATCCCTGAAATTCTCTTTGTATAGTTTAAAAAGTCTTGAATTTCTTTGGAAAGATTATAAGAATTTCAAGCTTTTCTTTTGAAATCTTCTCAGATTGTGGATAAATGTATAATTTAATAATTTATAATATTTAGCCTTAAGCTTGTAAATGCAAGCTTAAACAAAACATGGAAAAAAAAAACTAGAAGTAAAAAGGATAAGCCAATATTCTTTTGCTGTTGTCTTTTTATTTATTGGTTATTATATTAGGAATCTGTAGATCTTTTTGTCCGTTTTCATTCAGGATATATCTAGGTGATGAGAACCTTAGACTGCTCTCTCTCTCTCTCTCTCTGCTTGGTTTTAATATTGCTCTTGTTGTCGTTTACCCACAGGACAGAATCGGTTATCCAAAAAGATTTCAATATCGAGTTGTAGAAAAGAAAAGAACTTTGAAGCTTAAAAAATAATCTTAGACTTTCAACAATTTGCTGAGAAATGATTAACCAAACTGGAAACTAAAGTTAAAATAAACTGTAATAGAATTTTAAAAAAAAAACTAGAAAAAACATAGAAAGCCAAGTGCTTCCTCTTTGACTTCTTCTTGTAACCCAATGATTCTTTTAGCTTTAAACTGTGTGATGAGAAAGGACAGGCTTCATACTAGCTTAAAATAGTCCTGCAATCATATTATGTACCTTATTTTCCTTTCAATTACTTTTAAAAGGGTTTTTATTGACCTTTCTTAACTGCTAAGAGCATTGTTTAGTCAATTTAGTTCTTCAAACAAAACTTGTTAAATTTTTTACCCATAAAAACAATTAATAAAGAACAATTGAGGCAACAACTTGAAATACAAAAACTTAAAACGATTTAGAGTGAAAAAATATTACTTTACTTTGTAGTTAAAAAAGTTTAAGTGAACTTAAAGAAACTTTTAAAGTAACAAGCAAAAGGATCTTAAACAAAAACAAAATGCAAACATTTTACACACTGAAAGAATCGAATTCTATATAATTTGAAATATTAAATATATATATATAAATATATATATATATCCCTTAAGGTAACTAAATTTTAGCTTCTCTTACCATAAATTTGCAAATTTTATTAGAATTTGTGTCTTGGGACATAAGGATGCCTTCTGTTTTTTTGTATATGCAAATGGAAGGATATTTATATACATATTTTTTTTTAAATTTCATTTCAGTTCATTCGAAAGGTAAAAAGAAATATGTGAAAAACATTTTCATTTATATGAACCTGCTCCACTTTCACTTACTTTTCTCTCTCTCTTCTTCTCCATTGTCTCCCTTTGGGTCACTGCTGGAAAACTTTCAAAAACCAAGTGCAATAAAACATTTCATTTCATTTTAGTTTTTGCTCTTTTTTTTCATATAGAAAATAGAAAAAAAAAATGCCATGATGATAAATTGTCATAAAAAGACAAAAGTAGAGGGAGAGGTAAGTGGGGTATGGTCAACATGGTAAAGGGAAATATAACCAGAAGTCCCTTTATTGCATTTATATTTAATTTGTTAGATTTTTTTTGTTTTTGTCCTGCTACTAAAGGAAAAGTAATTTCAATAAACTTGCCTCCAACTGAAGCATCTATAATGGTCAGAAAATACTCCCCAAATGTTGTCCATATATAATCCACTTTATTATATATTCTCTTTTAGATATTTGCATCGATAAGCAGCGCAGAAAAAAAACAACAACAAACAAATTGAAGTACTAATGAGGAAAAGCCAAGGTCAAGACGCAAGTTGATAAAACTGATAAGCCAAATGGTAAAAACAGAGAAAACCATTTAAAGTGGGGAAATTTCATTTCAGAAAATTTAGTACAAAATTGGTTGTTATACAAACAAGATTGTACAATTCCCCTATCAAGTCAAAAACTGTTCGATTAGCTGTATAACAGTTTTGTATTTCAGCCTTTTGGAATGCTAAGCGCGTTCCTTAAGCTCGCTTCTTTTATTGGTCATTTAAACGAGTTTTTTTTTTTCTTCTTTTTGCCCATTTTTATTTTATTTTATTTATATTTTTATATGCCGTAGTAAGCAAATTGTTGTTTGGCGCGTGGCACCAAAAAAAAAGAAGCAAAAGAAAAGAGGCGTGGCTGTGGATTAGCCAGAGGCTTAAGCTAAGGCAATGGAGATTGTAAATGGCCAAAGGAATTTGATGGAAAATTAACAATTATTAAAGTTGGTTGCATTGCATAAAATTTTCCTTTTATATAAAACTTTCTTAACACTTTGGTCCTTCTTATTTGAAGTCTGTTTACTCAATTATTATGCTTTAAGTTACACATTTTCCGTTACTCTTTTATATATATATATATGTATGTATGTATGTAGATATATTTTCTGTTTTGTTTTTTTTTTTTTAAACACTTTTACACTTTCGCACCGCATTTTGTTTGTCCGGACAAACCCACTCAATCCAACCCTTTGGGGACCTATAATAAAAATGCCGGTAGTCATATAAAAACCAAAAGGTAAAAGGAAGGATACTGCACGTACTTTGCTATATCCTGTTTTATTAAGTATAGTAGACTTGATCAGTCTTGGACATTACAGAAATTCTTGAAGGAAACCCCAAGTTTACAGGATTTCTGACATCGAAATCGGGCTAAATTTCGGTTGATTTGCAACAACTATATTTTTATTTGCTTTTTAGAAACAGTTCTTTCAAGTAAATTTGAAAAACTAATTTTATATAAATTTTTTATAATTTTAACGATCAAAAATATGAAAATTTTAAACATTCCAAATTCACATTAATATAAAAGTAAACCCTTTTAAAATCGTTAAAAAATATGAAAAAAATTAGAGGCTAACAAAGTTGCTAAAAAAAACTTAGGAAAAAACATAAATATATCTGAAGAAATATAATTTTTAACTAACATATATAACAGAGCAAAAACCTAAAAAGAAAATCTTTTTTATTGTTTGATTAGATTTCAATCAATCAATGTTATTAATATATCTTTTCAAAGGTAAAACAAGTATTTCATTTTGATTTTGTAAAATTTTAAAATTTATTTTTATTTCTGTTAAAAATTACAAATAATTTCTATTCCAATTTGTTTTCGAATGCAAGAGTGATTGGAATTGAATCTAGTTCTTTAAGTTCTTTTAATAATACATCGGAAGTCCTTTGGGTAACTTTTTGTTTTGAGAGAAGTGAATCTCAGTTAAAAAAAAAAATTTGCTTTTAAATATATAGAAAACGTTAGAAAACAAATTTTTTCGAGGGTTTTCCTAGCGTTATGCTTAAAAATAAAATTTATTTCATATTTTACAAAACAAAAAATGACTAAAAGGACATCTAAAATATTATTAAAATTTTAAAAAGTTAACAAGAACATTAAAAGATGAAAACTAGGTTTATTATTCGATAGAAGGAAGTTAAATTTTTGACAACTTCCAAAGTTTTTAAAACCGTAAAAAGCTTTAAGAAGAAGTTCCTACAAACTGTTCCCTTCCTAGCATACAAAAGTCTCTTTTCCAATTGCACATGACTATCTTTTTTTTCCTTTCAAATAACAGGGTACTCACCATACGATAGATATATAATATACATACACACATACATAAATATATAAGTGTGTGTGTGCAGTTCCTTCAGGCCACTTTTCTTCTGGTCGTAGACAAAAAAAAAAAAAAAGAAGAAAAGTTTTTCTTTGGCCACACACTTACTCCTCACTCGTATACGTATTATTATTATTTGCTTTGAGGGAGACCATCAGACTTCAGAAAAAGGTGCAGATAGGTCGAAAAACTTGGGAGAGAGTGAAACCCTTTATTAAACCATCCTTTCACCCTTTACCGCATACTCCCTACTGATGTCTGCCCTTTTGTAGTGATACATATATGCCTGCTCATCGATTATGAAAAGTTAACTAAAGGTCAAAGGCCCGAGGGAATTTGACAAGAAAAAAAAAACATATAAAAAAAAGAATAGAAAGAAAAAACGAGAACAAAAAAAAAAATTTTTTTTGCCTAAAAGCAAAAGTGCTAAAAGGCAACTTTAAAACGAAAAAATATGCTAGTTCAGCCATGTTTAGAAATTGGTTTTCATTTCAATTCTCCATTTTACGCCTCTGTTTTCTGTGTGTTTTTTGTTTTTCTCTTATTTTTTTTTAGCCCATCATTTGCAATTTGCAGTCATTTGATAGTCACAACACTTGACCAGAACTTGTCCAGCGGTAGCAACAACGGAGTTAGTGACCGTAGGGCCGTGTTCATGTTCATTGTTCCAATTGGTTTGGTGTGCCCAACAAATGGTCATCAGGAAGCATTTTCATTGGATTTACCAACACCAAGCCGAGTGCCTGTGTACAATTTGAAAATTGTTTCGCTTTTTTGGGTGGTTTGGTCCTACCAATTTCATAAAATACTTTCATGGTTGCAGCCGCAGTGGGGCTAAAGTCTCCACCAATTGCATTTCTGATTAGTTTTTCCTGGGCAAAAACATTTCCCAATGAATCAAATATATTTTGTTTGTGGGTCTCTGTGTGGGTGTTTGTGTGGGTGTTGTTCCGTGTAAAGAAATTTCCGTTTTAGCAAAAAAAAAAAAGATATAGATGAAAAGAAAAAAATAAGAAAAAAAAAAAAAAAAACGCCAATCATTTTGCTTTGTCATTAATTTGACTCACAATGAATTGCCGATTGCCTGTTTTTGTATGTCTCTCGGTCGATTACATAACATTTGGCAGCTTCCAATTTCATTTGGGTGAAGGTTGTGGTGGCGAGGGCATCATTACTAAATGTAGCACTACCCACACGAGAGAATTGTCAATTATAAACTCAATAGAGGTGGGATAACATAAAACAACATACTAAAAATTTGTCACAAAATGTTGAAAGAACGAAACAAAAGTAATTATTTTACATATTAATATATATTATGTGTACCTTTTTTGATTTGGCTTCATAAATGTTGTAATTTTTTTTTAATACTTTAGCATTTACAAAAGAAATAAACAGTTGATTAAAACTCCTTGTTGCCACTTGTTAAAAATTCAAACTACGCGCCAGTTAATATACCGGGTAGATGGCGCCACTACCACGCGACAAACTTATCGATAGTAAATTCTAGCTTTCTGGCAATATCATTTGACCATTCTCTCTGCTTATAGCATATGGCAACACTAAAGCGGAACAACAACAAGTCGCAGCAAAATAAAATTCGTGTAAATAATAATTAAAAACAAAGTGATAAATTGTGTTTCAACATGGCCCAAGATATTATACTAGGCGATGACGAGCCCAGCAACAACAAGGAGACGTTCCTTCAACAGTTTTGCAAATCAGTACAAAATTGTAAGTAACCTAAGGCTCCCTGGTGTTGTTTTTGCCGACTTCATTTGCGCCTGCATACCCTAGCAATTAGAGTAGATGTATTATGATAAGAAACTAGTCAGTTGAATTTGTGGTGTCTTAACGAATATAAGCCAAACATTTTCTGAAACAGCAAAACTTTAATTATGTTTTATACATATTTTGCGTACCTTAAACTAAATTTTAATTAGTAATTAAAATAGTAATATTTCTTATACCTTAAATGACTAGTTAATATGTTGCCTGTTTCAAACGAATTTGTAATAAGTTCCATATGTTTGCATACAATACAAATTGATGAGGGTATTCATAGTTCTTGTTTGCGTTGAATGATTCTAGCTGACATATTTGTACTCGGTATTCTTTGTTAGTCTGGCCGAATGCTAAAATAAAAGGCGGGAACTTTGAAATTGTTTTTTTTTTACTAGAATTCTTGATATATTGGTATCTAAATTGTCTGATGTTAGTTTTGTTTTTGGGTACAAAAATGTGTAAGATTCATTTCTAATACATTTGGACAGAGCTACGTTGCAGTATTTATATTTCTACGTGCCTCCAGACTGCTTTTGTACCATTTGTGCAAAACGTTGGGCTATCAACAGTGAAGTGTCAATAAAACGATCCACACAATTGCTAAGGCATGTTTCTGTGCCGGCATCCAGCTTGCTTCCTGGCTTTCCAATGCATTTCTCCCAGCATATCTCATTGAATTCATGAATCTGTGCATTTATTTGGGCCTTTTGCTTCTCAATCATTATGAATCTCTCCAACTCCTTTTCTTTGTCAGAAATATCATTTAAATCGGACATAATGTTGTTATTTTTTATCAAGAATTTTGTAGTTTTCTATAATTTGTATAACTAGTCTAGAATAATTTTGAAAGAAAATAAATTACAAAGTTTTTGACAAAAAAATTTCAAGGTGTGCTTAATTTTAATTTGTTTACTTTTATAACAATTGCATTTTTATTTTCATCTAAATCTTACTAATTTCCTTTATAATTTGTTTTTCCAGCCAATGGACCTGCCCTACTCGAAGTTATCCGCCAAGTTCTTGAGGCACCCAATGTTTTTGTATTTGGGGAACTTCTTGTGGAACCGAATATAGTTGCAGTAAGTTGATTTTGTACCATTATACCATTCAATTGTTACAGTGGTTTATTCTATTTCCATTTGGTTTAACAGCTAAAAGATAGTCCCGATGCCAAATACCACAACACGTTGAACCTATTTGCCTATGGCACGTACAAAGAATACCGAGCTAAGCCAGATGATTATATTGAACTCACTGCGGCCATGCAAAAGAAACTACAGCATTTGACTATCGTTTCACTGGCTATTAAGACTAAGAGTATACCCTATGCGATCCTGTTGAACGAGCTGGAAATCGATAATGTGCGTCACCTGGAGGATATCATCATTGAGGCCATCTATGCGGGTGAGTTGCGGTAATTGAAAAACTTGAAACAACCATTAAGCCCAGTTAGGTAAACGTCTACCTCGTTTATGCCATTAAACAGTTTAAAAATGGTTAAAAAGTTTCTTAATTTTACTTACAACAATTGGTAAAATAAAGGAAAATTGGAAAATTGAAAATTAAATTAAAGATTTTCAAATACCAAATAACCATCTTTTATGGTGTCCTTCGGAAGACTCAATCTTTACTAGTTCTTACTGCATAAACGGTGCACGTCTCCTGTGTCTATTCCATGCTCTTTATTGCTTGGCAAGTTGTCTTGATCTACTTTCTCATCACATTTTGCATAATTAAATCAAATGCTAATTTTTTCTACGAACGCAATGGCTCAATTAGCATTTTGGTGGAATTGTCTAGGCAAAAACGATGGTAGCTGAGTAGGTGTCAACTTTAAGCAATAGGCAACAGTTGGAAATCCAAATCATGTTGTGTCATGTTCCACTATATATACCTACCTATTCTTCATTGTTGCTTTTATCAACATTTCCCTATCCTGAGGCATTGCACTTGATTAGCCGGGACAGCTGACGCTTCCATGAGAAAGAACAAGAAGAAAACAATGGTCCTGGACTTTGGCGCGTGTTCATTAAGTGATGTGGGTCGTCGTCGTCAGCCTTGTCAAAGTTGTACGGCCGACTACCTCTAATACTTCTCCATCCACCAGTTGCTCCTTAAAGTATGCAAAAAAAAATATATATATACAATTTTTATGGCATTTAAGCATTTTGTCGACAGCTGGGGGAACACTTGCCTCAATGATTTGCTTCTTTTTTTTCTTCTTGTTTTGGTGTCCCTGCTCCAACAGGACACTGTCATGAACTAAGGGATAAGTGGCATTCGGAACCAATTGAAAGCTTTGAGATCGTTGAGATGGCTAAGATATTATTGACAAGCCGCTTTTAGATTGAAAAGCTGATTTATTGTTACAGATAAAGAAAGAAGAGAAATGAAAATTTTACTAAAGTTTTAAGCTGAAACTTGTATGTCACATATAAATTTCAATTTTTGTTAAGTAATAAAAAAAAGGATTCTAAAGACAATTCCTAGAATTTGATATTAACTTAAGTGAGATAAGTTTTATGCAGTTTTACATATGTTTTTATGTATATACAAAAAACCGTTCTCCAATGTAACAAAGTTCCTCCTAAAACAGAAATAGAATTTCCACACACACACACACACCAAATAATGCCTGTACGGCAGGGGAAAAGAAATTGTGTTCACTGTCGGTTTTTGAGCTTTCCCGGAATTTTATTTGTTGTGTGTATGTGTGAGTGTGTTTGTATGTACTTGTATGTGTTTTGAAAAAAAAAAATACCATGATAATAATGGTAAGCCCCAGAAATTGTTACTTGGTTTAAATGAAATGTTGCCCCAAAGTCAGTTTCAACAAAGCGGAAAAAGCGCCCAAAACTATGCAATGCTTCTCTATCATCAAACAAAAAGCAATAAGAGACCATCAGGAAGGGGAGAGTAAGAGAGAAGAGGAGGGAAAAGCAACTGTGGGCAACATGAGAAGGGGAATGTAAAGCAAATACCATGCAAATTTTTAATGGAATCTTTCACTGTCCATTATCCCAAACAAATAAAGTGACACAACTAAGCGTGAAGAGGCACAAAGGGAGAGACAGAGAAAAATGAGGGTGTGTGTGTGTATTTAGAGAGTATGAGAGGTGCCTCCTGTGTTACCTGTTCTAATTGCTTTCCAAATCCCGAGTACCAGCAAAAGATTTATGTTATGATAGGCATCATTGAGCCATCAACAACAAGGCCAAAGCACGGAGTCCTGTAATCTGAAATCACCATTTAATGGTAGCCAAAGAATTGGAATGAGAATGGGATTGTAAATGGGCAAATGTAAGAATGTTGGGCCATAAGCTAAGAGGAGCAGTTAAGCAGCAGGTGAAATGTTAATGTTGCTCTTTGGTCTGTCTGGCATTTTAGGGTCCTATTCTTTCATTAGAGTATTCATTTCTCTTGTAGGCAAATGATAGAATGGTGTGAGTTATGGTAATTAAATGTGTTTTATAATTGAAATTCGCTTATAGAGTTTAGTATATAGAAACCTATCTTTCTTTGTTTTACTTACTGTGTGTGTGTATGTGTGTGTGTGTGTGTGTTCATTTGAATCTGTGATTGATACGACTGACTCAAGACATATCTAGAAAATTTAGTGCAAAAAGATTTCAAATTGTTTGACCATCAAATTGATGAAGATTGAGAACGTGTGCAAGCAAACAAATTAATGAAATCAAATTGTCTTGTCTTACCGACTATTTTCTAATTGATTTTTCGCTTTAACCGGAAAAACTAAATTAGAAATGTCTTATCAAATATTTAATCAGAAAATAGCATTGAAACTAAAGAAATAGATTTCTCTTTCAGCCTGATTTCACTTAATTGAAAATGGCTTTGTTTTGGCTACACACACACAAATAATTTATTTTATTTGTGTTTTTAATTTATTTGGTAATAAAAATGATAGAAAACTTAATTACTGCTTGCGTTTAGTGAATCTCTTAGTAAAAGTTTGTAAATTTAATTTATTTATAAATTGTGAAAAAGTAAGCTTTTTTTTGTATACGGAAGTTATTTTTATTTAGTTATGTATTTGGTTTAAAGTCAAAGTTTATATTGGTTTGTCTTGGAGATAGACTTTTGTATTAATAATTAGCAACTTTGTGTGAATATTTAAATAAATAAACTTAAAAAATGTTTAAAGTAAATATATGTTTACTAAAACGTAGACTTTACTTTGCTTTGCAATCAACTGATTTATTTTATAAATTGATATGATATATTGATTTATTTTTATATGAACATAATAAAGTTCTTAAAACTTAAATTCACAGAAAAATTGTTGAAGAAGTCTTTTCAAGAAGCAATGGAAAAATAATATATAAAATACCCTATCTAAAGAGTTCTTGTAGTTTTAAGAATTATAAATTAGAGCCAAATTGGTTCCGAGGTTACTTTTTACTAGTTATTCCATCCTTAAAAATCCAAATGGAATAGATCAAACACTTATTAAAAGTGCTAGCAAGTGTTTATGTTATAATCAAAATCGTTAAATGGTTTCAATACTTTTAATTTTATTAATTTTTTAATAAATAGCAAAATAAATCAAATACCAAATAGTCTTAAATCACAGAAAATACTTGCTTAAGAATAAAAAGAAAAGCTAAGCAAAAAAAAAAGGTTCTAAAAATTGCAATTCAATTCAAATATGTCTGTCTATATAATAAAATTAGTTTCTGATATTCCTGATAAATCGATTAGAAGCATTTATAGAATTCAAATTATTTTTTTTACCACTCCGTTATCTTTTTGTTTTGTTCTTACATTTGGCAACATAATACATTTAAGCCTTAAGTAATATGATTTCTAAAAAGCTAGCTAATTCAAATTTTTGCTTTTATAATTTAAAGTCTTATATGAAATCTTCTGAAATATTATTTTTTTTAATTATCTGAAAATAGTTCTTGAGTTTCTTAAAAAGATTTCTAAATGTAAAATATTTAAGTTATAGAATTTATAGTTTCTAACTTATAATATAAATATTAGATCTCAAAATATCAGATTAGAGAATAACCAAATTTTGCAATTTATAATATAAATATCAGATTTCAGAACAACAATATTCCGAATATTATTTTATGTAAGAGTTAAGTTCTCAAATATTAATTTTGGGAAAAAATGTCTTAAAACGGTTTTTTGAAATTTTCTTTATTCAGATTATTCTATCTTATTTTTATTATTAAGCTTAAGCAAATACATTTTTTAAAATAGTTTGTTTATATTATTGAATATTTATTTTTGAAAGGGTATTTCTAAGTCGCTTTACAAGTTCTTTTCGTCCTTGATCTTACTGCATTTGTTTGATTGAAACATTTTAATCATTTCGTTAGTTTAAAGACAGCCACAGAGAAAAGAAAATAAGATGAAAAAAATATAACAAAATTCTAAAAGTTTTCTTTAGAAACAAATATATAATATATAAATGTTTTTATGGATTTCAATTCAATTAAATTGATATTAAACTAATGCCATAAAATAAAAATTTTCTTTTCAATAAGTCAATTCATTTCATAGTTGACTTCTTACGGAATTAAATACCAACAGCTTTAATCCGCTCCTGTATGCTTTGTAGGCATGGTTACATTTAGGGCGTAGTTTTCTTTCATATGCTTAAATTTTCATTTTTCTTTGTACGGCCGCTTATTCTTCATTTCTTTGACAAAGTAAAATCGCGCATAATTCGAGGCGACTCTTGAGCTTTTGACTTTGTTGTTTCCTTTTTTTTTCTTCTCTTTTCTTCCTTTTGCATTCCTTTTTCTTTTAGATTTTTCTTTTTGCCATTGTTGGGATTTGCAATTCAAAAACTAAACGAAAAAAAAAAATTTGGTTGCACTTGTGTGTGTGTGAGTTTTCGAGGCTTTTGTTCGTTAACCCCAAAGACAAAAGGCTTTAAAATCGGATTATAAATCGGGTATGTAATCGCTGTTGCATTGAAGAGCAAGAATTGTATCTCTTTTGTTCTTTAACTTGAAGATTTTTCCAGCAATATTTGGGTTGTCTGTTAGGCATTCCATATAGTTAACCTGCACTCCATATGCCATTGCCATGACTATCAAAGATGACTTTGATTGCGACGCAGCTGCTCTTGATTACTGCAACCTCCATCAAAATCTTCCTTTCTCTACTATCTCTACGTTGCATAGTTTTGAATGCCTGCGGCACATTGTCGCAGTAACCCACAATGAAAGTTTTTGGCCAAAATGCCTCATGCGCCTTTGGCCCTCTTCCACTTTTAGTCTCTTTTTTTTTTTTTTTTTTTGTTTAGCGTTGCTGGGTGCGCTTTGCTTTGTGCGTTCAGTTGTCGTCGTGGTTGTTGCCCAGCACTTTGTCAGTTTTAGGTGAAAAGTTTCCCATAGTAGTTTCGTCCTGACTTTATATTGATGGCACAAGTTCGCGAGCTTTTGTGGTAGTTGCCGTAAACAAAACTCAATACAAGCGATATAGCCATCCATCCACTGGAGCAAGTTCCTCTATCTCTTGTCATTGTCTTCGTTTCGTTTGTTTTGTAAAATTTCAATTAATAAGTTTTCTTTTTTTTTTTTTCTTTTTATTTCTCTTGTTCTCTCTGGTTATATTTTTTTATTTTTTTTTTTTTATTTTTTGTTGTTTATTTGATGAAGGTGGCTGCTGCTGCTTTTGGTGGTGTTGTCTGTCTGTCTGTCTGCCAGTTGCCAAAGTTGTTCAAAAGCTGTCAGCGACAGGTGCTCATGTTTTGCTTATAGAGTTTCTTCAAAAAAGGTATTCAAAAAAGAAAATAAGAGAAAAACAGAGAGAAAAAGAGAGAGAAACGAGAGATTCCCTTGACTGGTCATTTAGTTTAACTGCGTCGTTAGTGTTAAACAAAGATAAATGCAAATTACACACACACACACAGACATGCAAAATAAATTTGCATTCAGATTTGCATTTTATTTTAATCAATGTAAAAAAATAAAATAAAAAAACTTGCAAATTGAAAAAGATTGATGTAGGTAAAAAGAGATTTGTTCATCTACTTTTTGATTCAAAAGAAACAATTTTGTGTGTGTGTGTGTTTTTTTTTTATTTTAAAAGTTTTTAATATCATTTGAAACTTTTCTTAATTGTTAAGTAAAAACTTGTTTCTAATGCAAATGAAAGAGATTTTCTGTTTTTGTAGTTTTTTTTAATACCAAGCATAAAATGATGTTACTAAGTGCCATACAAATTTTATGTTTATCTAATGTCAAATGATAATAAATTTCAAATTAAATCTTTTAGATTAGCTTTATCTAAGTGAGAGCTAAAAGTTATAGTTATAAGATCCATAGACAATGAAACAGTCCAATGACTAAAGTAAAGTGTAACCTTTTGGTATAAGGCTCCCTAAAGGACAGCCACCTTAAAAATAGATGCGCCCAAGGATCTTCAAAAGTTTGGCAAGGAATACTTTATTGGCTCTTTCACGTTTATTGGCAGCATTTTGAGTGTCCTGAAGCCTGCTTTAACACTGTTTCATTTTAATACAAATGAAAAAGAAACCCAACAAACAGCTAAAGAATAAAAAAAGAAAGAAAAAAAGAAAAGTAGAATAAAAAGCATTCATTCAGCAACATTCCCTACCATTCCTTCAACAATTCATTTCACGCTGTCCGTCAACAAATTTTTACACAATTTTGTGGGCAACAGTAAGCATGATTGATTGTTCCTGGCGTTGAGTTTCCACGCCCTTCTGAGTCCCAAAACAAAACAAAAAAAAAAAAAAAAAAAAAAAAAAAAATAGAAAAAGAAATATAACTATCATTTAACGAATTCTAGTTACTCTTTCAAAAGTAGAATCTGATTAGATAAGAAACTAAAGTTATAGAAATAAAACTGAAGTTAATATTCTTGTTCTCAAATTCTTAAAGAAAATTCATTAAATGAAATCATTATACTTTATATATAGGAATAGCTTTGAATATATAGGAATAGCTTATGTTTTTTTATCCTATATCATGTCTTTGTCTTGTGTTTCTTCATATATGATATATCAAGATGCTTTCTATATCAACTTAGAACTACATTTGATAGAAAAACTATGCGTATAAGCTCAAGGTAAAACTTTAATACAGAACAAATATTATTTCTAATTAAGATATTGTTCTTATTATATTTTTTAGTGATTAGCACATTATTTATAAAAATTTTGTTATATATTTTTTTTGATTATAAACTACAGTTATTTTGCTATATTTAAAAAACTAAAAAATCAAGAAATTTCAATTTAGAAAAAGTACTCAGTAGCTATTTTAATAAGTCTTCCTCTAGAATTCAAAGATCAAACAGAGAGTTAAGCCTTTGTATCATTTATATACCATTAATCCCAAATAAAACTACTTTGATTAGTATCTAGTTTACATTCAAATAATTATACCCTTTTGTATTAGGGTATCAAAACTCAGCCTATATAAATGATGGCAGGGGAGAGACACGAGCACAGACTGTGACACGCACAGAAACGGAACCAAGACACATGTCAACGTTAAAATGCCGCAAAATTTTACAACACTTGTGGTTGTAGATATGCCACACAATCCCTCCTTTCTCCTACCATCTCCCGCCCAGGAGTCAGCCTATGCTGCTGCCTGCCATTTGGAGGGACTCGTTTTTGCGGTTTTTGTTGATTGATTTGGTTGTAGATTTTCAATTATTTGTTACCCGCCGCCATTTGTCGCCCTCGTGCCTTGCCATCTCCCTTCGTAGTAGGCGTCAAATGCAATAATAAAACAAGATTTTATGGCTCTCAAGCTAATTAAAAAAAAAAAAAATAAATAAATAAATAAAAGAAATCAAAAGAAAATTTCGGTGATAAATTCAAAGATAATACAAAGATTTTCTTCTTGGGCATGTGAAGTGTATATATATATATGTATTTATATATATATGTAGATATATTTAAAGTGAATATTTATGACAAAACTTGGTCCTAGTCAGTTCAAGGTCATGACAAAAAGTCAGTGGATTGAAAGGCGCTTAAAAAGTTTTCTCTACTGTAAAAGCTGGCCGACTATTGTTATATATATATATATATATATATATACATATATAGTTTTCAAACTGCTGCGTCTTAGCTATGTTTAAAGTCCTTTCAGCAAATGGCAAAATGTCCAATCGAGAATTTTAGTTTAATCCAAAAAGTGTTATAAATTTTAAGCGAGCTTAAATTAGAAAACGACACAACTTCACGCAAAACAATTTCAAATTAATTACTCGAACTGCTGCTCTACGTCAAATTACATTTGGCCGGCTTATAGACCGTTCCCCCACCCGTCCCCCTCTCTCTCTCTCTCTCTCTCTCTCTCTCTATTTTTGGATAGGATTTTGGTAATTGAGCTGGCAACACAATTGCCAACTGATTGCTCTGACACACAAGCACACACACACACACACCAGTCACGTATACATCCGAATGAAGTGTAAATGGATGGAAAGATAGGCAGGCACCCACACACACACATATACACACATTTATACATATAGAAGCAAAGCTAATCACTTAAATTCTCGCCCTTAAGCCATAAAATATCAAAAACAAAAGTTTAAACATTTATTCCTGATTATATTTTAGTTGTTGTTGTTGTTGTTAAAGCAAACATGAACTTGTTTATTTAATATCTTTTAGTGAGGGTGATGAGGTGAGGTAGTAGTAAATTTTGTGGCTTGCATTATTATTAATTGCCAATATGATATGGGAACGCTTTCCATTCTTTTTTTTTTTTTCACCCAACTTCTAATCACATTAATTGATGGGCCATGGATTGGTAAGGATTTTGGTAAGGATTTTGTTTGTTTAGTACAATAAGCTAGATGGGAAAGGAAAAACGAATTATCGCCTGCTGGGTGGCACTTTAATACACTTACCAAAAAGAGGAATACATTTACTTGGGCTTAAAATAGCTGTGGTCCATTAAGACTTGATTCTGAACATATATTTTGTTTTTAAATCTCTAAATCAACTCTAAGTAGTTTCTATTATAGGATGATTCAGTTTTTTTAGGCCCTATTTGATTGAAAATCTATCCTAGAATCCGGTCAAACCTTACCATAAGCCTTAACTTTGCGAGCCTCTAACTCTGCCAATTTTTAGCCAATTTTCAAAAATCATACTTCTAATTGTTTCTACAAATCTTATCTTTAAAATGCCATTTAAATCTAGAATAAAAATTTTTAGTCAAATTTTTGCATTTTTTGCAGTGTGACCATCGTTAAAATTGCCAAAAATCGACCTTAAATTTTTTCTTTCGAAAAATTAATGTTTTGATGACATTTAAAATTGCCGAAATCAACAACAAAAATAATATGTGTCTGGTTAAAATCGATTAAAAATTGATAATTTTATAGCCCAGCAAAGACTAGAATTTGGAAGAAAATAAAATAAAAATTCTTTAAGCGATGTTAAGCAATTACTAGAAAATCGTAATTATAATTGTTAAGTTAATAAAACATATTTATTAAAATAAAATATAATTTGAATTGGCATATGAAATAGGTTTTTGGATTCTTTTAGACATAATGTCAGCATATATTATTTTATATAATAATTCTATTAGTTTCAAAAATCGCAAATGGTTTTTTT
Source organism: Drosophila neocordata (assembly GCA_018903615.1). Classification (NCBI taxonomy): domain Eukaryota; kingdom Metazoa; phylum Arthropoda; class Insecta; order Diptera; family Drosophilidae; genus Drosophila; species Drosophila neocordata. The sequence goes on from JAEIGI010000014.1 coordinate 1,023,198, forward strand.
TTTTGAGTCTTAAATTTCAGTCTAAAGTATATAGATTTTATTGGCAAGTGTATACAAATTGCAGTGCTGTTTAAATTAGTCCAACCATCATCAGAGTTCACTGAATTTTTGCTCTCTATACCCTTCAGTTTTTAGAAAATGTGGGTATGTTCTTGTTATATTAATTATATGTTATTGATAAGAGAAGATATTCATGGAAAACAGTGTTATAATTTATGGGTGTACCTAGATCTTACAATCTAAAGGCGCTAAGTCTAGCAAATCTGTCTTTCAAATGACTATTAATAGCTAAATTATTATAAAGCCATTAGGAATCAAACATTTTCTCTTTATTAACCAGTAAGTCAAGTTGTTTTATGCATATATATAGTAAAGGTAGATCTTGTATAATATATAGACATTGGTCAGATATTTGTAAGGAATATAGATATACGTTTTTGACCACATAAATTTATTAGATTTAATCTTAACTTTTTTATGATGAAAAAGAGCATCTCATTTCATAATTTTTTGGAAAACGGGATCGTATGGCTAACTCAAAACACACAAAGACTATAGTTTAGTTTATAGTTTATGCAGGAGATACATAGATGGTCTTAATTATGATTAGGTTGTTTGAGATATTTGATTTGAAATAAGAAAAAGTTTCCTTCATCTAGCTGTTGCTTCTCTATAAAGAATGTTCTTTATACACGAAACCTTTAAAACTATCAACTTTTAAGAAAAATTAATATAAAATAATTAAGACAGAGATCTAAAGAACTAAATATCATCTTATATTCAATAAAGAATTATATCAGTCAAATAAAGAATTTTTGCAATCAAATATGAAATTTTTTCAATTTAAAATGGAATTTTTTAAAGATTTACTGTCGTCTGTCATCATTAACAAATATATTTATAAAAATGACATAATATTAAATATTAAATAATATTTAAAAAAAAAACAATAAACTAAAATATTTAATAATATAATTAACACTTTATCACATTTTCAACATTCAAACGCAAGTTTATCTACAAACTATAATTAACAAAATATTTTGGCTAAACAGAAAAAAACTAAAAGAAATCATAAGCTTAGTTACTAAAGGGTATCTAAAATTCTCTTTTAAACATTCTGTTTTTTATTTCTCTAAATTACCTTTATATTTTCACTTGAAAAACTTCAACAAAAGGAACACTTTAAGGACCAGCTCCTTGTTTGGCAGGAGGGAATGGCGAGCAAACGGTTTATTGAACTCGTCGGTGCCTCTATTTATTGCTTTCGCCTTCCCTTTATTTTATTTTATTTTGTCCGACTTTGCTTTTAATATAAAATAAAAGAGAGAGAAAAAAAAGAGAAGGAATAAATAAAATACGTGCCAGACCCAAACAAATTTCAAGGCCAAATGCACACATAAAAGTTTCTTTTTTTTTTGTTTTTTTTTTGGCCTGCGGTCGATCCCAGCTCACAAATTTAACACAATATGAACTCAAACTAATGAGGCATAAATATCAAGCTGGAAAAAAGGGATTGCGTTTAATTTTTCATTTTGATTTTGTTAATTTTTTTTTCTCTTTCGTTTCGTACATTTATTGCAGACATCATTCATGGGAAACTGTTTCAGAATATACGCATATTGGAGGTGGAATATGCCCAGGGACGAGATATACCACCAGGTTATACAGGAAAAATAGTTGAAACTTTACAGGCTTGGGTCAATTCCTGTGATGGTGTCTCCAATTGCATTGATATGCAAATCAAATTTGCAAATGGTGAGAAATCTAAAAGATTTACAAATAAGGAACGCGTTGACCTCGAGGTAAGTAGGAGATGGAGTCAAAGAAGTTTGTTAACATATTTATAATTTCTTTTTAACGCACAGCTGATCAGTTTGAGAAAAGTTCTAAAGACCCAGACATCGGATAGTGATGAGAGCATGCAAATTGACACGCATGGTGCAGGACCAAGTGGCAGTGGGGGTGGCCTGCTGCCGGAGGTACGCAAGAAGCCAACAAAAATGAAAAATCCACGTAGTGGCCCAGGTAAATATAAACGAAAAATCACTAACAAAGTCGTTTGTGAGATTCATTCTTGTTGAGAGAAAGTTTTCACAAAACTTTGATGGCATTTAAATTAATTATACGCTTTCTATCTCATTAATTATTTTCTTTATTTTCCATCTACACTCTTTTCACAGTTGGTCTTAAGTTTAGCAAGTGAGTGCAGGCCAATGAAAAGGAGGATGTTCAGAGTTCAGCAACATCTGGATGCGAATTCATGTGGCAAATAGCTTCGATGAATGCTGCAACAAATCAGGCAACCAAAATTCATTCTTACCACACACGCAAATGAAATTATCATTAGGCATAATGATTATTAATAAATAAATATTTATGCTGTTATCAAATCCATCAAATATTCAATTACAAATACACGCATATATATATATATAACATATAATACTACATTCTGTCTCTGATTAATGCTGGTTGCATTATTGAATTATGAAATTTTTGGGGTCTTCTTTTATTACTATACATTTTGCATTTAATGTGGTCTAAGATAAATGTTTATTTATCATTTTAATAATGGGTAAATTAACCAAATGAATGCATATAGAAAATGCCAATTATCTTGTCTTATGATTGACAGGTTTTTGCTTAAATTAATCTGTCATTTATAAGCGAGTTTTCTTCTAATTACAATTCTCATATTGAAAACATTTTAACATTTAGTTGAGATATTTCCTTTAGTAGTTCATTTGCATTGTTTACTCGAGTAACAAGCCAATGTGCTAACTGAAATGCAACTTGCAACAGCTGCTATCCTATATATATACATGTATAGTTTTTACAAATATGTACTTTATGAGAAAAGTTAAACAAGAACCAAGTTCGACTTGTCTACCATTATACTATATACGCCCCTACATTTTCTAAAATAAAGAGAATTCAACTAGACCATGACAATGATAATGCTGCGTGACCTAAATCACGTCAGTAGAACTTTGTTGCAGTTTATGCATAAGCGCAGCTTGAAAGGGAGTGATAAAAGTAAACCCAATAGATGATAAGGAAATCTTGTTCCAATATAGATCGAGAATTCTATAAGATTTCATTTTATTTTAAGAAGAAAATATTAGTTATGAAATATTAAATTTTTTTTATTATGTATAAGCGCAGCTAAAAAAAACTGAAACTTTTTTTGAACCTTGAAGATAAACGAAATGTTTGCAGATATTTAAGCACCTAAACTTTCTTCAAATATTTCTTTTATTCTTAAATATTTAGGTACTTAAACTTTCTTCTAATATTTCTTTTATCTTTCTTTTTCTTTTATGTACAATGAAATTACTTTTTTAAGTATTTCCAGTAAGTAAAAGAAGTAGATAATGGCAATATAAGGCAAGGTAAGAAATGGTAAGAAAACAAATCAAGTAATACTCTTTTAATATAATTATTAAGTAAGAGTATTATTTTATACATTGAAAATTATACAATTTTGTCTATTTCTTTATTTTATTCTTGTTTTTTATATTATAAGTATATAAACATTCTTAATCAGAGTTACCAGCTGAGTCAAAATATTTAAATCTTCAAGGCAGCTCTTGTTCTTACAATAATCATTAGTTTTTTATATTCTTGGAAAGGGAATAATAAACTGGGTCATATTTATTCTTAGACGTACACAAATTTTACAATAGATGATAATGCACTTCAATATCAACAAAATAAAAGTCTTTCTTCGGCTGACCTACAAATGTTTATTATAAAACTGTTTGCTGAGTGTTATCATTGAAGTTCATACATCGTTCTGTGAGCTTTATATATTTAACAGATAAATGACCTACAACTAGACAAAACTCATGCATTTCAAATCGGAAAACAAAGTAAAGTGTTTTAAAAAGAAATTACTAAAAAAAAACCAAGATTAAAGTTCAACTTTAACTAATCTGTTAATGTTAGATCTTTGCCTACTAATGATGAGACAAAGTATAAGACAAGATCAGATTTAAGACACTAGTATTTTGTAGACTTGAAAGAATATATATCTGATTCTATTTTATAATTTATTACACATGAAAGAATATATATCTGATCTTGTTTAACATTTAGTCTCATCTTTAGTTGGCACAGATCTAAGTTAGTATGTATATTAAGTACGTAAATTTCTTTCAACTAAAATAAGTTTTATTTCACAAAGGTTTGAATTTAACATAATTTAGCTATTTTCCAAACATTGAATGTAGATAAAACTGCCAAGGACTAAAAGCAAATAACCAAACAAATAACATAGCAAAATAATGCAATTTGCTAAATTGGAAAATTGAACCCTTTTTTTTCGAGAATTTATCTACGTGCATGTGTGTAAGTGCAATATTTGTTTATTTCCTATACAAATACCAACACATTTCTATTTAGATACATATACATATATATGTAGATATAGACGCATATGTGTACACACACACACACACACACACACAAAATAGACAATAAACAATTGTGTCGACTCAATTCTAGACCTTGTCCTGGTCCTCTCATCCTGTTTCTATTTTTTAATGCTGAGCTGCTGTGGCAATTACTTAATTGAATTTTATGCTACTGGAATATCCTCATTAAGCGAACTGTCAATTTCAGACTGTAAATTTATATTACTCTTGAGGTTGTTTATACAATTTAAATTTAAATTTGTATAGACAATTGATATTGAGTTTTTTTTTTATAGACTTTAACCACAAGAAATAAGATTTATTTAAGGAAAGAATATTTAAAATTATAAAGTAATTGGTTTAAAAATAGTTTCAATTAAAATTGTGTCTAGATCAATTAGTTCAACAATGTATAAGTAATTAAAGAATTATTAAAATAATAATAATAAAGAACTCATCTCTTCTAATTGCAGTCAGTTGCAAATGAAATGTTGCCCCTGTCGACCTCACAATCTATGAAACAATATATAATACTATATAATTTGTATATATATACATTGCTTTGTTGAGAGATAATGTTAGTTTAGATGAATTAAACTCCAACAAAATAAATAGAATTTAGTTTTCATTTGTTGCTCGTGGCGTGAAAATGTTATACCAAATCGCTTTTCTGGCTTTTCTTTTTGTTTGTGCTGTGCTTTATAGGCGACGTTATGAAAGGATTATAAGGCATATTAATAACGGTTTCTTGGGACCAAAAGTTCATCCATTATTTGGTAATGTTTTGCAATTGGGTTTTACTCCAGATGGTAAGTAAATATAAATTTTTATTTTAGTTACTTTTTTTTTAGGTGTAGAAATTTCATTTAATTTTTGGCAACTGGTTTTTTGTTTTGACAATTTGTTAGAAAAAATAAAATAAAAACATTTGAATTATTGATTCAATTCTAGACAAATTTACTTCGAAATGTTCGATTTTATATTTTAGCACCTTTTGGCATTCAATTTTCAATTTTATATTTCTTATTTTTATACTTGTTTTTTTTTATTTTTTATTGTTTTATTGAAATCAAGTTTAGCTTTTTTTTTTTTTGCTCATAAATTGACAAAATGTTAAAGTTGGCCCGATTAAAACATGTTTTATACATAAGTATATAGAGCACTATAATGATTTATGCTAAAGCATTGTTTATGTTATCATTTGTTATTGTTGTTATTGTATGTGTTTTGTTGTGCTAACTTGTTTTTAATCAGACAATTAACTACTGATTGGCAGCAAGTCTGATTAGCTAATTAAATGTGCACACAAAAATCATACCCAAAATCAAATTGGGCTTAAACTGGTCTGTAATGATCAATAAGTTAATCTATTTCTCTTTGTTAACTTAACTCGTAATAACTCAATTACTTTTTGAAGTCAAGTTATTCTTGAAATAACCAAAACAAGTGCCAATTGGCAGCTAATTCAAATATATTGAGTATATATATATATATATATAGCTTGAGGTCAAATTTTGTAATCACCTGGATTAAAAAAATAACAAACAAAGAGGGAAAAAACAAGTTCTTTTGATTGAAAGTGATATATATTTGTTGTTTTAATTTGCAAAATAAAAAAAAATTATTGCAAATTGAAAGCGAAATGAAGATTGTACCGTAACCGGTTTGATTCACGCCAGATATGAACCGTTACACTTAAATTAAATTTGTGTATGTGTTAATATTATTGTTAAATTATTTAAAAATTTTTAAACTTGACCCCAATGACAGCAGCTGGAATCGATTCAAGAGGAGATAAGAATATATATATATATATATGTACATACAACCAGATGACTTTGCCATAAATTCAATTCTTTGCATATTTATTTTGACAAACAGAGCTCGTGGTAAACTTAATAAACTAAAATTTCTAGAGTGGGTTGAGAAGAGTCCAAGGTGCGTTCCATAATTCGTTATTTGTTTGATCTTAATGATGGTGAGATATCTCATGTTGCTGAGGATGGGCCTCCAACCAGGCCAAGGCACGGACAATCTCGACTGGAATTGGTGGTGGTGTGGGCAGAACAGCACCAGTTGGCTGATAACCATTCTCATCGGCTACATATTTGATCTCAACGTGTTCGCCTTCGGGTGAGACCCAACTGTAGCTACCGTGAATGTTACCATGCACATCACCAGATGAAGATTGTTGAATGCTATTGGATACCAAGAGATCAGCATCGAAACCATCGGCACGTACATCACTTTTTTCGGACTTGACCTCAGCATGAACATCCTCGGAACGTCCAGATACATGGCCAGGATTGACAGCGACGGCCATGCCGAAGAGAGCGCAGATCATCACCTGTAAAGATTCGATAATCCTTTATCAATATCCTTTTTGTCTTATGAAATTTAGTCTTCTACTCACAAACTTGAACATTTTAAAATTCGTGATTTGATTTCTAGTCTGGTCTGAAGAACGAACGTTGACTGATATCTAAATGTGGCCAGCAACACCCTTTTTATATGATTCGCCATTACTGCCATCCCCATAAGCAATAATATATATTGTGTCAATTATGGCTCTGAGTTATGGGTTTATTCATACCATAGCGGCGCCCACACCCAACATTTTTGTCTCATGTTTAGATGACACAACTCTTGACAATAGCAAAAGTTCACTCAGCAACGAAACAAATGCCAAATTTCGGCTATAAACTCAAAATCTAACTAACTCACTCACACAAAAGATTAATGGATTTTAAAATCTAGAAACTGCACTAACGAGTAAAACCGCACAGATGGCCCAAACATGTTTTCCAAAAAACTCTCTTGATTAGTATAAAAAGCCAAAATTAAATACAATGCAACAGTCAGTAGTCTCATTTACTTTCTTCTTTCAACATGTTCAAGATCGTGAGTAACCCTTTTCTATTAACCATTTATATAGAATTCTGATCATCGCATCTGCTACTCTTCCTTCAGTTGCTCGTCTGCTCATTGGCCGCATTGGCTTTAGCCAATGATGAAGTTCTCAAGAATGTCAATGAAGTGAATCCCGATGGTTTCAGATCTGAACTCACTTTGTCTGATGGAACCTCCCAGGTAGCCACTGGTGATGTGCATGGCAACATTGATGGTTCCTTTGAATGGGTTTCCAAGGAGGGTGAACATATCAGAGTCACATACAAGGCTGATGAGAATGGTTACCAGCCACAGAGTGATATTCTGCCCACACCACCACCAATTCCAGAGGCCATCTTGAGGGCTATTGCATGGATTGAGGCCCATCCCAGCAAGGATGCCCACTAAACTCTATTTCGACTTTTGACCTCCTTTGACTCGTTGACCAATTATATTAACTAAACAAAAAAACTAAATAAAAATTGTTGATTAATACTTGAAAAAAGAATTTGTTCTTGATTTTACGTGGAGTTTCGGAATTAGGATTAAATTATATTAATTTTAGATATTATTAATATGTGCTACTTAATAATTTTTTCAGTGAAAGATTTTTGAAGTTTTCAGTATAAAAATTTGTTGTTTTCTTCCTAGGACTTTGGGTATTCTGAAACCAGTGTTTAAGAACCACGATCTTAGGGCCTTAGTAAGGAAAAGTTTTCTTTGTTGGTTACATATTTGGATACGATATTTTTCTTGTTTTTAATTTAAATTTTTTTTATTTTAAAATAATTTTTAATATGCGCAGTCTGTCGTAAAAACTAAATAACTTGGTTATTTTAAGAGATATTCTTACGAAATTTGATTTGTGTAATTTTGATATATATAGAAATGTGTTTACTGAGTTTCACTAGAATCGGCCGACTATATGCCATAGCTTCCATAGGAACAATAGGACCAACTAAAATTTTTTTTCTTTGAAAAGATTGCGAAGGTATTGAAATTTTGGCAATACCGAAGTAAGCCCATCCTTCTAGTTATAAGTAAAGAGAGTCACTTGAGACTGAAGTCAATTTCACATGATTTCTATTATTCAACTTATTAAATAATTTAATTAAACTAGTTATGTGTTAATTAAATTTAATTAATTTTTTGAAACAAAATTCAATGCTTAATAATATTATTCACAATTAATCAAATAACATTATTCCCCATTGTAACTATGTAATATTTCAAAGTTTGTCGTTAAATTCTTAAGACCTTTTAACATCTAATTATGAATATTTTAAAAACAGAATTCTAGAAAGAATTCTTTTCCATATTAAAAAAAATACAACAAAATTTTCAAATTGGCTAATTCTTTAAAATTTTTCAATTTAAACCTCAATTTTTTCTTTAAAAAACTTTAACTTTTTGGCTTTATTATTTCATTTTCACTTTCATTAACTTGGCTTATAATTATAAAATTAAGAAAACATATGAAACATGTGAGTTAAGACACTCGTTTGGTTAGTTTGGGGCATCTTTCCAGTTTGATTAGTTCAAATAATTATTTTCAATTATGAACTTTGGAGTTGTTAATTAAATTAATTTTTTACGTAGAAAAATCATATAAAAGTCAGTTCTCATTCACTATGAAAGATCAGTCTTTATTCAATACCTGCTAAGCAACAACTAAAAAATATAACAAAATGTTCAAATTTGTGAGTAACATTAAATTGGATATCCTAAAGGATTTGTTTTGTGATATAGCTCCTTCTTTAGGTCCTAGTTGCTACCATCTTTGCGTTGGCCATTTCCAACTCGCTTCAAGATGTTGAAGTTGTTAGACAAGAGGCAGACATTCAACCTGATGGTACCTATAAATGGAACTATGAGCTAACTGATGGCACTGCACAAAGTGCATCCGGAAATGAGCACTCCGTACAGGGTAGTGCCTCATGGGTATCACCGGAGGGTGAGCATCAGCAACTTACCTATGTGGCAGATGAGAATGGTTATCAGCCACAGGGTGAAAACTTACCAGTTGCACCACCAATTCCAGAGGCAATTGTTAAGGCTCTTGCCTACATTGAGGCCCATCCCAGCAAGGAAGTCCAGTAAATTTTGACTGTGATTTTGTTACAATCGCTTACAAGTAATATTATTTAATCAGAAAACTTAATAAAAATTGTTTTAATAATACTCAAAGGAAATTTAGTTACAACTCTTTATTAGGAATGATTTCGATAGTCAGCAATCTCAAATCAAATAGTTGGCAGATGACCATGGGACAGAGGCATTTGTCAATTGCACCCTAATTTCTAGATGAAATTCTAATATCACTTGCAGATAACAAGACTCTTTTCAGAGTGAATTGAGTGGTCTTCTCTTTTTGGAACTTTGCAAACTAGATTTAATTTCAAGAAATTAGATTCAATTTTCTATTTTCATAGGGAAAATCGAAGGAGCTCTTAACTGGTTACTGGTTACTTTCAAAGACTATTTAGTAAGAAAAATAATTTTTGAGATTTATGGTAAAAAGGATATTCTTATTAGATGCATTTCAACTTTATTTAAGAAGATTTCCAGCAGTTAATCAAATTTAGTTAGGACCAATATACCAAAAAGTTTACTTCAAACTTTAATATTTTAGGAACTTCTATCTTCATATTGTTGTTTTAAAAGTTGAAAAATTGTTTTAAATTTGTTGAAATTTCTTAATGCTTTTATATTAGGTTTTTTTTTTTTACCAATTTTTAGCTTTTACTTTTTGTTCTTTGTTTTTACCATTTTTGCGGTGTTTATTTTCCAACTTACTCCATAAAATTTTAAGTTTAGACAGCAAAAAGGTCGAAAAAGAAAGAAATCATTTATAAAATAATTTTCTGCTTTTAAGAAATGAAGAAAGAAAGAAGAAAGACAGAGACGCTGGCAATTAGGTATCTTTTTTTATATATTTATTTATTTTAAATTATTTTTTAATTATTAATTTATACTTTTTAATACACATTTTAATATTAATATTTATTTTTCATATTTATGCAAGTTCATTGCAAAGGCTAAGTAAATAAATAACTCAGGCAAAAAATCTGTGAAATAAACATTAAAAAGTTGGCAAAGAAATCTTTTGATTGTATATAAATATGTGTATATTTGCATGTGTGTAGGTGTTTTCTGTATTTGCATACACATGCAGACACACGTCTGTGAGACTTCATTTCTAGCGTCTCCAAAAAGTATGCAACAAATATTCAATAATTTCTAATTATAATGAAATTTGTCATTCACCTTTACCTTTAGCAAAATTCTAATTCGGCAATTTAAATTTACATAAACATCAGAAAGTCTTACCAAAAATTGCATCAGACAATTTTGTTTCCATTAATCCTCAGCAGTCTTAAATTTTGTATAAAAACAGAAAATTTGTTTCAATTTGTCATCAGTCCATCTTTAGTTCTCTAATCTGACAAATTAACTCAAAACCAAATCAATCTCAAAATGTTCAAGCTTGTGAGTATAAGAAGAGCATATCTTGTGGATATTTGGTAGTTAACGAATCCTTGTTGTAGTTGTTCGTTTGTGCTCTTGCCGCCTTGGTGGCTGCCAATGAAGATCCCGCTGTCAAGGAGCTAATCAGTGATGTCCTTCCCGATGGCTTCAAGACTGTTTTGGTATTGGATAATGGAAATATTGCCAAGGCAACTGGTGATGAAAAGGGCAATATCAATGGTGTCTATGAATGGATATCTCCTGAGGGTGTCAATGTTAAAGTATCTTATGTGGCCGATGAGAATGGATATCAGCCACAGAGTGATCTTTTGCCCACTTCACCACCAATTCCAGAGGCTATATTGAAGTCTCTGGAATGGATTAAGGCCAATCCCAGCAAGGACTTGAAATAGATCAAATAATTGCCAAGTCTACCCTTAGATGATGAAACGAATGGAAATGGAAAATGTTAGCATCCTTTGATGCTGTAATTAGTCAATATTTTTAGAATATTAAAAGCATGCTTTAAAACTTTGAATAAATATATGAATGAAAACAAATATATTACAGTTTTTTGTTAGTTAAAATAATATTTGTGCCGAGTACTTGGGAAAATTATATTTAGAAATTTATTAAGAGGTAAATAAGTGCCTTTAAAACTTTGACTCTTAGGGAAATATATAGAGTTCTGGCAAGTCTGAGTCTTAGTCAACGGTAATGGGCAAATGAAAGCTTATTCTTTCAATTAAAATTTTGGGAAGTTTATTATCTTTTTATCATCTTCAAACTGAATAACTATTTTTTGAAACAATATTTGAATTTATTATTAATAAACCATTGTTAAAATTTCATTTGAATGCATCCTGCGCTGCTCTGCTCAGCTCTTGGCAACTGCGTGTGTATCCATTAGATACATTCATAGAGTGCCATAGGAGAGCAATCATTTTTATACGCTTGCCAAGTAAACAATTACCTAAGTTCTTTCACAAGCTCTAGGAGCCCTTACATTAACTATATATCTAGATTCTAAGGATTATTTAAAATTGTTAATTTCATAAAATTTTATTTCTATTTTGAAAGCCTTAGTAAATTGAGTTAAATATTTAGTATTTAAGATCTTAAGAAGCCAACTTTTGACAGCATTTTTATCTACTATAATTAACAACCAAAGTAGGATATATTTTGTTGATCAAAGATCTATTTATAACCTTGGCAAAAGAGTTACTTTTGCATCCCAAGTTAGCTAGAGTATCTATTGATCTTCTATTGAATCTGTATCTTTATGTGGTGGCAATTGTGACCTAAAGAAAGTGAAAGACAGAAACTTGTATTTTATTAGAATTTAGAGCCACCCTAATAATATATATATTATACCTATATGTATATATATATATATATATATATTTGCATATGTCTGGTTTAGACAATACCAAATATAAGTAATAAAAAACTTCTCTATAATTTCTAAAAGCAATTAAGTAAATAATGGCTCTTATTTTCTATTAAATTTATTTTATGAACGTTGTTGGTTTAAGTTATTAAACCAGATTACATAATTTCCTGACTATTATTTGACTGAATTTGCCAGAATTTATAGTATAGAAAAAAGGATTCCTTTAAAGTTTTTTTTAGTTATTTATCAAATGCAAATCGTTTTATAGTTTTGCCATCTAATATTGAATACAGATTGAATAGATATATATATATATATTGATAAAGATAAGATGATAACCATTTTAATAGAATTTTACACATGGATAATGATTGGTAGTTGACTGCTTACCTATATTTGATTATTAGTTGATGCAATCCATGCTAAATCTAAACCTAAACCGTAAATCCATATTCATGAGATATTTGCGATATGTTAAAGTGCAAATTAACCCGTTTGTTTGAAGCATTTTAAGAACGGGTTCGATATGGTTCAAACTTGTTCGATATGGCATTATTTTATTTTTTTAATTTTTGGGGAAATTTGTATATAAAAAGCGCATCTTAGTATGATCAAAGTATCAGTCTAACAACTTCTATAGTCAGACCAATCAATTAACAAAACAAAAATGTTCAAGATTGTAAGTAATTCTTTGGTTCATAGGATAGTATCCTGTTCTAAGTATTAACCATCATTTTTAGCTGCTGATTTGCGCTCTTGCCGCTATTGTGGCTGCCAATGAAAGTGCCGATGTTGTTGAATTGAAATCCGAGGTCAATCCCGATGGTTTCTCATCAGTGGTAGTCTTGTCCGATGGTTCCGTCCAAAAGGCTGTTGGTGATGTCCATGGCAACATTGATGGTTCCTTCGAATGGATCTCCAAAGAAGGTGAACACATCAGGGTCACATACAAGGCCGATGAGAATGGATACCAGCCACAGAGTGATATTCTGCCCACACCACCACCAATCCCAGAGGCCATCGTGAGGGCTATTGCATGGATTGAGGCCCATCCCAGCAAGGATGCCCACTAAACCGATAGTTACCGATTTCGAAACATTATGATCATTTAATTAAAATCAGTTGACAAATAAATTAGAATCTTATGCATGCAATTAAATATTCTGTATTTACGTCATCTTTTTCTCTCTCTCCACCGAACTGGTCTAATTAGTCTGCTTAAAAAATAAAAACACAATTATGAATTTTACCCACATAGATGCAGATCTAAACCAGATGAACATGAAATCTAACCAGTTGCCATTAAAATAAAAGTCATCTTCAAAGCATTGCAAATGCAAATTTGAATAAAATGAAATGTAAAAAAAAAAAATAAAGATTTGGAAATGATTTGAAGACCGGTAGGAATCGTACCGGCATCGTTTCTTGTTTATTGTTTTATATGTATAATATAAATCTATTATATTTTTTTTTTTGTTTGTTTTTTTGCATTTCAGCATATTTGAGAAACATTTTGTCTTGGTTTGAACAATTCAATTACAAAAATATACGTCTCTGGTTGGGCCCTATGCCCTACATTGCCTTCTTGGAGACCAAACATGTGGAGGTAAGCCTTTTGCCTATTAAATTTTTAATTTCTTAATAGAATATTCTTTTATTTAAGCACATATTAAGCAGCACTAATTTGGCTTACAAGTATGATCCTTATAATTTAATGTATCCTTGGCTGGGCAAGGGTCTTCTTACTGCCAATGATCAGGAATGGATGTTGAGACGCAAATTGATTACTCCTTCATTTCATTTTCGCATTTTAAAGGATTTTTTGCATGTGATGAATGAGACAAGTGACAGATTTATGCAACTTTTGGCCAATGATGCCAAAAAGTCAAAGGATCATATGCTGGACATGCAGGATTATGTAACCCGCAACACCATCGATATCATCTGCGGTGGGTGGCAACAATTGTTAACTTTATTCAATTGAAAACTTTATCCTTGTACCTCTAGAGACGGCAATGGGCACTCGTGTGAATAGCATTGAAGGAGAACCATCGATTATTGTCGAAGCCATTAATACTCTATGTAATATAATACCAGAACGTACCCTCTCAGTGATGAAGCGACCAGATATATTCTTTAAATGTACAAATCTCTATCGAAAGCAGGAGCTGGCTTTGGCTACTCTTCGAAAGGAATTTGGCCAGATTATAGAGCAACGAAAAATTATAATCCAAAGTCCTAACTATAATGTGGTACAGGAAAAGGAGGAAGATGAAGAACTCGATGCTAGAAGACCAAAAATGGCATTTTTAGACAATCTGCTAACTGCGGAAGTGGAAGGCAAATCTCTAACATTTCAACAAATTTTTGAAGAAGTTTCCACATTTATGTTTGAGGTGAGAAAAAAATAAACCTTTACGTGTGCCAATTAAGTTGCATGAGAAAACTTTTTCACACACTCACACACTCACACACACACACTCAGACACTTGTGTGGGCATTGCAAACTGTGAAAATGTGGAAAAGTCGTGGCCAATTTGTTGATAAACTTACCAACAAGAGACAGAGATAGACAGTGAGTGAGTAAAAAGAGTAATTTTTCATTTCTTTTTTTTAGGGTCATGACACCACTGCTTCGGCCATAACCTTTGCCATTTATTGTCTGGCTATGACACCTTTGGCTCAACAGCGTGTCTATGAGGAACAGCAACGGATCTATGGTTCTGCAAAGGAACGACATCCTACATTTCAGGAATTACAGGATATGAACTATTTGGACTTGGTTATTAAGGAAACTCTACGCCTGTTTCCCAGTGTACCATTTATCTTTCGCACTATTAGAAAGGATACAGTTATAGGTAATCACTGCAAAGCTTTTACTATAAATTAAAACTCTTTCTCTCATCTCTTTCTTTTAGTGGATAAATATGTACCCAAAGGCACCACCATAGTCTTACCCATATTGGGCATAGGACATAGTCCTAATAGCTTTGAGAGAAATCATGAATTTTGGCCAGAACGTTTTGAATTAAACGATAGAACCAAAGCAAATGCTTTTGATCAAGTACCTTTCAGTGCAGGACCAAGAAATTGCATAGGTAAAATAAGAAAAATTAATTTTAAATATTAATTAATTATAAATATTCATTATTTTGCAGGACAAAAGTTTGCCTTGATGGAACTAAAGGTCATTCTTTCGAAATTGTTAAGAAGATTTCGTTTATTGCCGGCACCTTTGGCTAAGCAAACTATAGCTGAAGTCTTTGATACTAAATACAAGCCAGGAGAACAGGAAATTAAATTATATCTACCCATTACATTGAAATCAATGACAGGAGTACATGTGCGTCTAGAGGAACGTTTGTAATTTATAGTAAAAAAAATAAAATGTATATAAATTTGTTGGGATATTTTATTAAACATTGTTTTCTATTGTTAATTTTTGTTATTCGTTTGCTGTGCGCTTTCTCAGCCTTATTTGTATGCCATTTTCAGATTGGAGAGTAACACGTATATTTAAAATGGGATCATATTCACTTTGTGGCACACAATCTACACGGGAATGATCATTGATACCCGGTGGTAGGCCATCAATGGCTGGCAAGATCTCAAAGTGTCTTACAATTAAAGAGATCAGAGACTTTAATTGATACATGGCAAATTTCTCAGCTGTTGATAAAATGAATTATTAACAAATAAATTTACTAAAAATATGCAATTAGAAACTTACCTATACAAACTCTGGGACCAGCACTAAAGGGAACACTCTTAAAAGCCTCAATGCCACGGTCTAAATGGGCTTTCTCAAATCTTTCGGGCCTAAAGACACAGGGCTCATCAAAGTAACGTTCATTATAGCCCATGGCAATGAGGCACATGATAACTGTAGTACGTTTGGCTACCTTGGTGCCATCTTTGAGATAGAAAAGTATATAAATATTTACAAATAGAAAGCCTTATCTATGAGAAAACTTACTTATATCAATGGATTTACGATTGGTTCTTGCTATCAAGGGCACTGATGGATATAAACGTAAAGTTTCTCTTATTACCAACTCGAGATATTTCATTTGATCCAATTCTGTTATGAATGCTTCATTCGACAAATCCTTGCCAAATATTGTCTTTTGCTCCTCAAAAACCTTTTGCTGTATGTGGGCATGACGGGAGAGAGTGTAGAGGCTAAAGGATATGGCTGCAGCAACAGGATCATGACCCTATAGAAAATTTTGTTTAGCTATAATGTTAATTGAAAGTACACTTTGTTTTATACTCACTGTAAATATAAATGTTGATAATTCCTCAATTATTTCTCTCTCCTTCAATGGGCTGCCATCCAATTTGGAAGACAATAAGACATCCAAAAATGGTTTATTAATTGCCTTCGACTTATCACTATCCAATTGATGACGACGCTGTGCCACAATCTATGCAAATTGCAAATTGAATTAGACAACATTGATAAAGTGTCCTTTTGAAAATCACTAAAAACTTACTCGATTAATCTCATTTCGTAGCAAATTTCGTGCTCTCCTTTGCTTCATGAAATAGGGAGTCAAACGGAAAAGGGCATCAAATCGTTTAACTATACTAAATGTGCGTTTTTGTGTCACATCGCAGAGACTGAAAGAGAATAATGGAAATTATATATATACTTAAGTATATATATATATATTGATAGGTGTATAAACTTACTCTTTGATGGCATTGTGCAAATCGGAGGGTTCATCGTTTAAAGAATTGCTAGGCATTCCAGTGGCATTCTCTATGAAAATGAGAGAAAGAAATAACTTTATATAAAAGGGGAACCTCAATTTAGGGTTAAGTACCTCAAACAGTGAAAAACCGAAGGTAGGGAGGGGAGACCAAAGACTAGGCTGTCAAAAAAGTTTTCTCTTTCTCGTCTTTTTTTTTTCTCTCTCTCTCTGGCTAGGCACTTGTAACAATTTCGCAAGCAATAAATCTTATTTATAAAACGGCCATAATAAATTACAAAAATAAACGAGCGCAACGCCTAGGCGAAAACCGAAAAATATAAAACACCCATGACAAATGTGCAAAGTTTTTTTCCTTCTCGTTGCCGGCATCAAACAGAACGAAGACCAAACTAGGACCAAGACGAAGAAAAAGACCTAGACCCATTTCACCCACTAACTTAGTCACTTACCGCACACAATATCCAGAGTACATTTGGCCACCAGCTGTTGGGCATCAAATGTCTCCCGTGTTTCCGCCTGCTGTTCACTGAGTTTCTGTACAAATTTTAAGCCCGTTCGATGTACAACTCGAAGATATCCTTCAATTGCAGAACGCTCAAAGGCAGGCATATAAAGCTTTTGATGTTTCAACCAACGAGCACCGGAACTGGTTAGTAGACCATCGCCCAGCCAGGGGCGTAAAAATGAATACAAGTGCTCCTTGTATAGCAATGATGAACTCGACAGCATGTTCTACAAAATTTAAAGACACATCAAATAAGGTAAAGGTATTTTTTTTTTTTTTTGTCTATAAATAACTTACCTGAATTTCCGCTGGATCACTTAGCATTATATGATACTGTAAAAAGACCAAAGAACGGAAACCACGAAAATCATATTTCCGACAATATTGCAAAACCTTTTTCGGATACTCTGTAAAGAAAAAGTGTTAAGTTAATGAATATCTGAACACAATTGTTAAGTTTAAATTAAATTTCATTCAGTTTGCACAAAAGTTAAGCAGGAATTATATGGCTTACATTTCAATTAGCTAGAATGAAACTTTTGCTTTAACAAACTTGAATAGTTAACCAACTGCAATTAGCAACAGACTCAATGAAAATGGCTTGGAATCAGTAGTGAATAGCATTCAGCTTATCATTATAATCTTAAGTTGAAAATTTTAACTGTAATTTCTAGTTTTAATGCCTGCACAAATCTTTGTGGTATCTATGTATCTATCTATCTATCGTTTCACAACCTTAGCTACCATAAAACAAATTCAAAAATTTCATAAATAAAAGAGAAGAAGATGATGATAAGATAGCTTACAATGTAAAGGATTCAGCAGTCAATCATCCAGTTGCCGGAAACAAGCAAAAACTATCAATTGTAAGACAAAATTCTGTTTCTTTATAAACCCACCCACAATCATCCTTATCCCTTATCTCCTTTTCGTTGTTGTTGTTGTTGTATATCCTGACCATTGTGAATTTGAGATGATTACTTTTTGTGCGAAACGAAGCACAAGCAATGGCAAAATAGGAAAAATATTAATCAGAAATTTGAATTCTCTCTGGATATGCATGGCAAATCAAATGAATCACAATGAATGAATTTTTTTGTTAAATAATAAGTGCATAAATATAGTAAGCTAACATACCGTCCGGCTTGAGACCAAACTGAAATAGATTACCCACAAATGGGTATGGTGTTGGTCCTGGTATCATTTCCATTATGCCAGCCATATGATCCAAGTAGTTGAAGATTTTCACACCCTTGAACACCAAAATGGTGGCCAATAAAATGGCAGCGGCTAATAAAAACATTTTTCTTTTCTTTTTTTTTTCGATTTCTTGTATTAAGAGACTTATCAATTTAATTGTAGGTTCCGTTCAATTGGAGTACTTTTTGGCAACTGTTTGTTCTGCACAAAAAACGAAATGGCTTTAATAGTTGCCCAATATATTTTCCAGGCGATAAGCCAATCAAGAGCTTATCTTTCTAATTGTATAAATTTAACTTTGGCAAATAATTATCGAGTAATAATTGAATGTATGTACTTAGTTGTTTGATAGAAACAACATTACCGGCAATAATATAACAAAAACACGACGACTACCGCGTGTGATATATTGACTCATTTTACCTTATTATGACGTGTGGAACGAAGCGGGTCTAAAGGTACATTTTGATTGCTTAGTTTATAGATGCTATAATTAGCAAGTACTCGAAAGAAAGTAATAGAACCAAAATAATACTTTTAGTCAGTCAAATTAAATGATTGTTTACAAAATACTTAAACTTTAAAAACAAATATTTATTGAAAATGTTTTAAAATAGCTTCTGTTTACCCTGGATCGTAAATTTAGTAATTGAAATTAAAGCTTAATTGTTTTTTAAATATGTGTAGCTTATTAAATACTAATAATTGTAATTTTTTTATCTATATTCAGTTTAATTTTTTACGACTACTGACCCAAGATCATAAACTTCGACCATAAATTTTTGTTCAGTTGTAGCAAAGTTCACAACCTTTCACATAGTTTTGTTGCAAGCTTGGCATACTTTTAGGGTTACTGCTTTTGGCGAAAGAGCATACAAATTGACTAAATGTGAGTGGTTGCCTTATTAAATTGTAAACTGAACCAACTACTTCAGACTGTAAGTGATTTTCTCTTTTGCAAAGAAATGTTAAGAGAATTTACCGACGCTGTTGGTATTTACTTTCTTGAATGTTGATTTTTATAGCATTTGGTTGCTTGTATAAAACGCATTTAAGAAATACTTAACAACAAAGTGTTAAAAAAAAAACTGGTTTGCCAACAATTATTAAAACAAAACTAAAACTTCAAAATGACAATGAATACATTTTTTAGACATCCATTTTAATGGAACAGGCAATTCGTTTAAATGTGTTTATCCGATCTAATTAAATTTCTGGATTATTATGTATAACTAAGAACAATGCCAATTTTAGTTTAAATATTCCAGCAAATAAAACAGTTGTCTTTTTAAGAACTTTCTTAAGATTAATTCTTTATCTATAAAATATAGTAATCTGAATAACAAAATAGTTGTTATACCCTATGCAAGGGTATAAAAACATGTCTATAATATGCCTATCATATACTGCATCGTAATGATGACTGTGTCTTGATTGGAACTCTTTCAGATGTTTTTATAATTTCAATTTATTCAGTGTTTTGTTTTGTTTGCCAAAACCTGCCCACTTCAAGTTGTTAGTTGAGAACGTGATCAACAGATTCGTTCATCTTTGCTCTCTCTATATTAGTGCTCTCTTTTGCAATCCACTAGTACTCTTTATTTAAATATCTCATTCTCTTTTTCTCTTAGAAAAACAAACATTAAAGCCAGAATTGATAGTTCTCACTGATTCATTGTGAATGAAAGCCAGAGAGAGGATGATGTTCCAAAACCAACTGCAAGGTAAGCGCTTTTTTCGCCGCTTGTTTTAACTAGATTGCAATCCAACCATATGCATTTTTAAACTTAAACAAAACTAGCCGAAAATATAGGTCTTCTGAAATTGCGTTATCTTTCAAAATCTTGTCTATTTACTATAAGTTTTTTTTTTAAAAAACTAAAATATAAAAACTTATATGCGCCACTATCAATTATTACCCAAACTGTAAACGAACAAGCAGTGCGCCTAACAAACTATTGCCTGCTTTTCGGCTCAAACTTTCGTTTGTTGTTTGTTGCACACTGCTTACCAACCTTACTACTTAGCCAAAGTAGTGCGAATACACAAGATAACAGTGAATAAGTGAGTGAGAGAGAATGCGAGAAAGATTAAGTTGTTGCTATTTACTAGAGGAAGTATTTAAACCCAGAGTCGGCTTCAAAATTACCTTATTGTTACCTTATATTTCGGTGGAAGTGGGTTCACATTTAACCATGTGGTTCATTCTATATATAGTTGTGATCGTGGGTTCCTTATATGTCTGCATGCAATACAGTGAAAGACATCAACGACAATTGGTGAATAAATTTAACGGTCCACCCACAATGCCCATAGTGGGTAACAGTTTTCAAATGGGGAAGAATGCAACAGGTGGGCAAACCAAAAATTATATATAAATATATATATATATCTATAAAGTAAACTATTTTATGACTATTTCAGGTAGGGAAATTGTGAAAAAAAAACTCGTAACTTTAAATTGAAATCTGAAACTTCTTTTTGTTATTTATGCATCAATAAAAATTAAGTTATCAATTAGTTTTTGCAACATTTCGTATATTCGTATACATTTTTTTTATATTTTGTGTCTTCACCTTTGACAGCAACAGCAATTTACATGCAATTTGTCAGGGTATTTAGTAGATATAGAAAAACTTTTAGATCAATACTTGTGCTTATGTTTCACACACAAAAACTATTTGAAATTTGGAGTTTGTTTTAACAGATTACTATCCCGAAATAAAGCTTTAATTAAACGATCCGTTTTATCGATAAATAATTTATGAGATATTAAAATTTTCTAGATTAATTTCCTTATTAATTTCTTTTCCTTACATTATTTAAAATAATTCCTCAAAGTACACTCTTTGCTGGACACAACGTATATAACATATCCCTTTCTCAGATTATTCTACAAGTTCGTAATCTAAGAACAATTCGAATTTCTATTCTTTCAAGTAACTTTATCAAAAATTTTGTAGTTATTGTGTATAGACTTCCTTATAAGAGTAACAGTGGCACAACTTTTTATACTAATACTAATTTCGAACATTTTAAATCCATTTCCTTTAGCAAATCTTAATCAAGTATTCGATTGGTGGCATCAATATGGCAAGGACAATTATCGTTTCTGGATTGGATATCATGCAAATATTTTAATAACCAATCCCAAATATATAGAGGTGAGTCTAAATCACTTTTAAAAAATTTCTATTACATTTTCGAGCCAATTTTTCTTTATACAGTTTATCCTTAGCAGTCAGACTTTAATACAAAAATCAGATATATATGATTTAGTGCATCCATGGGTGGGTTTCGGTTTGCTCACTAGCACTGGCACGAAATGGCGCAAACATCGCAAAATGACAAGTCCGTCTTTTCATTTCAAGATGTTGCAAGATTTTCATGAGGTGATGAATGAGAAATCTGGCGAATTTATTGAGAAACTAAGAAATTTGACTGCCAATGGTAATATCATTGATTTTCAAGAATACACTCATTACTTGACTTTGGATGTAATATGTGAGACGGCCATGGGAGTCTCTTTAAATGCCATGGACAACAGAAGCTCTAAAATCGTACAGGCGTTTGAAAAGTGAGTTTCCATATGGTTTTTCAATACTTTTTTAATACTGATACTCTGTTTTCTCCTTCAGTATTTGCCAATTTACCAACAACCGTGCATTCAATCCTTTCAAGCGTTCCGAATTACTATATCGGTTATTTCCAGAATATCCTAAGTACCAAGAAACTTTGCAAACTATTCGAACCTTCACCAATGACATTATCGAGAAGCGAATTGCAGCTCAGAAGAATAAAAATATAGAGGAAAACAATGAATTTTCACGGAAGAAAGCTGTATTTTTAGATAATTTACTCTCAGCGACTATAGATGGACGACCATTGACAAAAGTTGAAATCTATGAAGAGGTATCCACATTTATGTTTGGGGGTTATGATACAGTCAATTCGACTTTGGGATTTGCAGTATATTTATTATCACGTCATCCTGAAGAGCAGCGGAAATTGTATGAGGAACAGTGTGCCATAATGGGAAGTAATCTGAGTCGTGATGCCAGTTTTCAGGAATTAGCTGAAATGAAATATTTGGATTTATTTATAAAGGAAACACAGCGTGTATATCCCAGTGTACCATTTGTATGCCGTTCTACAGAAAAGGATTATGAAATAAGTAAGTGTTAATACATTTAAGGAATAGAGGATTCGATAAGTTGAGCTACATTTAGAGTTCAAAGTTAAATTTATAAGCTTTGTATGTAAACTGAGAACTTCTATCTTAGAAAAATGTTAATTGTATACTTTTCAGATGGTACCATCATTCCTAAGGGCACAAGTCTCAATTTAGCCTTAATTATACTCGGCTATGATGATCGCATATACAAGGATCCCCATGTTTTTCGACCAGAACGTTTCGAGGAGAAGAGACCTGGACCTTTTGAACATTTACCCTTCAGTGCTGGTCCCCGAAACTGTGTAGGTCAAAAATTTGGTATACTAGAGCTGAAGACAGTAATTTCGAAAATTATACGCACATTCGAGGTTCTTCCTGCTCTCGATGAACTTGTCTCTAAGGATAATCGATTGAGTACTTACTTGGGACCCCATGAAGAGAGACTTAAGTTTGAGCAGAAGCGTCACAAATATGATCCCATTTTGTCTGCTACATTAACTCTTAAGTCAGAGAATGGATTACACTTGCGTTTAAAGGAAAGGGTTTAATTATTTTAAGAATTTATTTTGTTAATTTTTTGGTGGTTGGGAAAATAAAATTTTGATTTCTGGGTAAAGTAGACCGGCAGACACTTTTTTCAATTTATACTGAAAAATACTTATCGTACACAAAAAATATATTCATCGTAAGAGTAAAAATATTGCAAACACTAGTCTAATGACTTTTACTAGTCTATATCTTTTAGATCGTATACAGTATACAATAACAGTTATTTTATTGTTATTCTCTCTCGCTTTTCTCTTTTAATTTACACTTTATTTTTGTTTTGTTTTTGTTTTGTTTGCCGAAAGTCGTCCATTTCAAGTTGTTAGTTGGCAACGTGATCTGAAGATTAGCTTCTATTTGTGTTCTCTCTCTTTTTATATTTGGTGCTCTTTATGTTTTGATAATACTTGCAGTCCTCTCTTACTCTCTTTCTTAATCAATTAAAATTCTCTTATGTTTAATCAATATTTATATTCTCAAAGCTAGATTTCTTAATTTTTTGTCGACTCATTGTGAATAGTATTAAAATTTATGCACAGATTGAAGTGACTGAGTGAGAGTGAGTGTGCTAGATGAAGTTGTCGCTGATTACTACGAGGAGTATTTAAACCCAGAGTCAGCTGCAAGCTTATCATATTCTCATTTTACCTTTCGTTGGAGGCGGTTTCGGTTACGTGTATACAAAATTGCGTTTTACAATGTGGTTGCTTTTACTTGGTCTACTGGCCTTGCCAGTGAGTTTCTTTGTGTACATTGAATTGAGTGTGGCTCACAGACGACGAATGGTGAATAAATTTAATGGTCCGCCAACGGTGCCCATAGTTGGTAATAGTTTTCAAATGGGCAAGAATCCATCAGGTGGGCAAACCAAATATAAATATGTATTTCTGTATATAAAGTGAAAAATTCAATGACTGGAATGCCCCAATCTCGAATAGAGTTGTAACTGATGATTGCATTTTGAGTGAATCAGCCGCTATGCTATTCGAGGTAGGGCATTTGTGGAAAAGCAACAATTTTGGCAAATATACAAAGTGTATTTATCTATATGCATATGTATATACTTTTAGTATATATTTTATAACTGCATGGGATAGACTTTGTGTTTAGATTAACAAAGTTTGAGCAATTTCGTAATCTAAATGATAAGTTTGAAGTGCTTAATTCATCTCTGATAGTGCATTTGTTGCCTGACACAAGCAATTAACATTCTCGTTGGAATTGAAATGAATAATGTATAATTTGTCTATAAACTACTAGTTATACAATTTCTAATCTTTGCCCTTTAGATATTCTTAATCAAGTATTCGATTGGTGGCATCATTATGGCAAGGACAACTTTCGTTTCTGGATTGGATACTACTCAAATATTTTAATAACCAATCCCAAATACCTAGAGGTAAATTAAGTAAACTTTTAATAAAGTATGATTAAATTTTCAAGCATTCTTTTCTGTACACAGTTTATCCTAAGCAGTCAGACTTTAATACAGAAATCAGATATATATGATCTATTACATCCATGGTTGGGCTTTGGTTTGCTTACCAGCACTGGCAGTAAATGGCATAAACATCGCAAGATGATAACTCCATCGTTTCACTTTAATATATTGCAAGATTTTCATGAAGTGATGAATGAAAATTCCACCAAATTTATTAAGAAACTTAGAAGAGTGGCTGCCAATGGTAATATCATTGATTTTCAAGATCAAACCCATTATTTAACTTTGGATGTAATATGTGACACGGCCATGGGTGTTCCCATTAATGCTATGGACAATAGCGATTCGAAAATCGTACAGGCATTCAAAGAGTAAGTTTTTCTTAAATTGTCTAATATTTCTTTTATTATAAAATATTGGTTTCGCTTTCAGTATGTGCTATAACATCAACATGCGTGCATTCCATCCTTTCAAGCGTTCCGAATTACTGTATCGCCTATATCCAGAGTATTCTAAAAACCAGCAAACTTTGGCAACCCTGCAGGACTTCACAAATGAAGTTATCGAAAAGCGCATCGCAGCTCATAGAGATGGCAATGCTAATACGAATAAAAACGAAAACAATGAATATTCACGGAAGAAAATGGCATTCTTGGACACATTACTTTCATCGACTATAGATGGGCGCCCATTGACCCAAGTTGAAATCTATGAAGAGGTATCCACATTTATGTTTGAGGGTCATGATACAACAACGTCGGGAGTTGCTTTTGCAGTATATTTATTGTCTCGCCATCCTGAAGAGCAACGCAAATTGTACGAAGAACAGTGCGCCGTCATGGGTAGTGACCTAAGTCGTGATGCGACCTTTCAAGAAATAGCTGAAATGAAATATTTGGATTTATTTATAAAGGAAGCACAGCGTGTATATCCTAGTGTACCATTCATAGGACGCTACACGGAGAAGGATTATGAAATAAGTGAGTATGGAAGTTATACGTTGTATTTAGTATTGGTTAGATTTCTTACGTCATAAAGTATGTAGATTCTTAATATCAGATATTATTAAGCCATTTCTGTATGTCCGTCAGAGTGTTTCTTTGCTGCTTTTAGACTTTAAATTTAAAGCCATACAAATAAAACTCGGTATATAAATTGTTTAGATGCCTACGCATACAGTTGGACCGATCCGACTTCTAGATCACAACAAATAGCCGCTAACGGTTTAATCGGTTTAAAATATAAAATTTTTTTCATTGGGCTCTAATTCTAATTCTAATTCTAATTCAACAATCACCAAATTTAATACATCGGACAATTATAACGGGTATGAGTCAATTAATTTAGCATTACTTTAATATTTTAAAGTGATAGAAACACAAAAATTTAAGGAAAATACTTAATGCTACATTCTTATTTTTTAGATGGAACCGTCGTACCTAAGGGTACAACTCTCAATTTGGCTCTTATTATTGTTGGATATGATGAACGCACATTCAAGGATCCCCATGTTTTTCGTCCGGAACGTTTTGAGGAGGAAAGACCAGCTCCCTTTGAATATTTACCATTTAGTGCTGGTCCCCGAAACTGCATAGGCCAAAAGTTTGCGCTCCTTGAGATTAAGACAGTGGTTTCCAAAATTATACGTACATTCAAAGTACTCCCAGCTCTCGATGAACTCGTCTCTAAAGAAAATCGATTGAGTACGTACTTGGGACCCCATGAGGAGCGACTTAAATTTGAACAGAAGCGTCACAAATATGATCCCATTTTATCTGCTGTTTTGACTCTAAAGTCAGAGAATGGATTACACTTGCGTTTAAGCGAGAGAGTTTAATTTTTATTAACAATTGTTAAAATTTTTATTATGAAAATAAAATTTAATATTCTTCAAACAGCTACCAGGACTGTTCCTACATGGGGATTGGCTGTGAATGATGAGGGATTAATGACTTCACCATCGATGTGTTGGGAACTAAGAGAAGTGGTAATGATCTCAGCCTTAGACCCAATAGAGTAGTACTTTGTGAGGTCGAGGGTTTTGCTGCTATCACCCAGATTGAGGACCACCACATAAAGATCACTATCGGCCTTTTGCCTACAAGGGAAAGAGAAAATAATGGGAAATACATAAAGAAAATGAATTTAGTTAGCACTTACCGTGAGTAGATGATCACGTCATCATCGATGGCCTGAATATTGAGAGCTCCTTGGCGGAATGATGGCTCCTTGCGAAGACGTACCAATTTCTTGAAGATTTGCAAATGAGAACGAGGAGCTCTTAGCTGTTGCAAAGCATTGTTGGTCTTGTAATCATCGGCAACTGGCAGCCAGGTGTGGTCAGCACTGGTGAAACCTGGTCCAAAAGGGAATTTAAAGATTTAAAGATCAAAGAAAGAAGTCCGCATTATCTCTTACCTGCCAAAGTGGAGGCATCCCATTGATAGGGAGTACGTGCGGGATCACGCGATCGGTCGTAGTAGCTATCGGGATCAGAATTGCACGCTGGTGGATCTA
The DNA here is from genome assembly GCA_018903615.1 of Drosophila neocordata. Taxonomy (NCBI): domain Eukaryota; kingdom Metazoa; phylum Arthropoda; class Insecta; order Diptera; family Drosophilidae; genus Drosophila; species Drosophila neocordata. The sequence continues at coordinate 1,050,467 of JAEIGI010000014.1, forward strand.
CAGTATCTTCCCAACTAATCCAGACATCAGTCATTCCCAATTCTTCACCGTTATATGTTATGGCATGTCCCGGCAGTGTTTGAAGTAGAATATTGATCAGGTCTATGCGTTGAACACCAAATCGAGAGGCCACTCGCTTGTTGTCATGATTACCCAAAACCCAGTTGGCATAGACGCCCTCTGGCATGGTATTGAGCCACAAATTGATATGATCCACATATTCACCAGCTTTAGAAGCATTATTGATGTTGGCAAGGAAATCGAAATTAAAGGGTATCTGGGAACCGTTCCTCACACCATCTCCATAGTATTTCATTGTGATATCAACACTGGAGTACGCTTCTGTCATGAGAAGTCGCTTGTCGCCACCATGTTGGACATGGAATTCATCGACTACTTCACGCCATTGATATACCATATCAAAGGTTTCTGGTTGATCTAGGGTATAAATGTGCTGCGTATAACAATGATCTTCAGGATCTGGACAGGATTCAGGGTCATTGGTTAAAGGTTCATCGGGATACTGATTATAACGATCCAAATCAATTTCAAATAGGTGGGGAATGGCATCGATGCGAAAGCCTGAAACACCCTTGCCCAGCCAGAAGCGTATGACATTCTTCATTTCATTAACCACAGCGGGATTACGATAGTTAAGATCTGGTTGGCGATACTCAAATTGATGGAGGTAGTACTGTTCTCTTACTTCATTCCATGTCCACGCACTAAAGCGAAACGCCGATCTCCAATTGTTTGGAGGCTCACGCTCTCCAGTTTCTTCGTTTATCTTACCATCGTGCCAAATATAGAAATCCTTATATTCTGGATCACCGTCAATGGATTTTTGGAACCATTCAGACTGATCACTCGAATGATTCGGAACAAAGTCCAAAATAATCTTAATGCCCACTTCCTTGGCCTTGGTTATCATACGTTCAAAGTCCTCCATGGTGCCATATTCCGGATGAATTGCATAAAAGTCGGCAATATCGTAACCGAAGTCCACCATGGGAGACTTGAATATGGGCGATAGCCATGTGGCCGTAAATCCAATATCCTTCAAATACTGCAACTTCTCGGTAACACCATTTAAATCACCAATGCCATCTCCATCGGAGTCCCGGAAGGAACGCGGATAGATTTGGTAGTAGTTACCACTTTCCCACCATTCAGTGGCCTGGCCGAGGCCAACAAAAAGAATAGCCACAAAGGCAGCAACTGTATGTGGTCGCATTCTGAAATAATTTAACACTATTTTGGGTCGTGAAGTGCCTTTTATATAGGTAGGCGATAAGGTATACCTCCTGTCGAGTGGCCACTTGGAGTGTTTCACAAATACAAGCAAACAGTAAAAAGTCACCGCCATTGGTTCCACGAAGGCGATAAACATATCTTGACTTCAAATGGGCAATTAGAAGTGTTATACTACACAAAATATTGAATAAAATTAAGCAAGCAAGTCGTCCCTGCCGACTTTAAGTATACCCTGTACCAAGTAGAGTAACTGTATTAAATCAAACTCCTTAAAATTTGCCATCAGTTCAAACTAAAATTCTCCTCACAAGCGGCAGCAACGAACGCATGCTATACCGCTCACACTTACTACGCAATGTCGCACTGCGCATTTCAGTACAAATTGTACAAAGATATATCTTTGTTATTTGGTTTCTCTAGCTCTTATAGTCTCTGAGATCCACGTGTTCATACGGACGGACGAACAGTATAGCGGACAGACGGACATGTCTCAATCGATATATATACTTTATGCGGTTGAAAATTCTTCCTTCTGCCTGTTACATACATTTAAGCGACTTTAATATGCCCTTTTACCCTATCGGTACCGGGTATAAAAACCAAAAAAAAGTATTCCCATCAATTGGTTGGATTATAACACTCGATAATTTTACACTTGAAAAGTCAGTTATTTTATGCAATCATACTATACATATGCAATTTAATGGATCCCATGAGAAGTCTTAGAATGGATTACACTTGCGTTTAAGCGAAAGAGTTTAATTTAATTTATATTTATAATTGTTAAAAATTTTTATTGAATTTGAAAATAAAATTCAAATTAATTTAAACAGCCACTAGGACTGTACCTACATGGGGATTAGCTGTGAATGATGAGGGATTAATGACTTCACCATCGATGTATTGGGAACTAAGAGAAGTGGTAATGATCTCAGCCTTAGACCCAACAGAGTAGTACTTTGTGAGGTCGAGGGTTTTGCTGCTATCACCCAGATTGAGCACCACCACATAGAGATCACTATCAGCCTTTTGGCTACAAGGGAAAGAGAAAATAATGGGAAATACATAAAGAAAATGAATTTAGCTAGCACTTACCGTGAGTAGATGATCACGTCATCATCGATGGCTTGAATATTGAGAGCTCCTTGGCGGAATGATGGCTCCTTGCGAAGACGTACCAATTTCTTGAAGATTTGCAAATGAGAACGAGGAGCTCTTAGCTGTTGCAAAGCATTGTTGGTCTTGTAATCATCGGCAACTGGCAGCCAGGTGTGGTCAGCACTGGTGAAACCTGGTCAAAAAGGGAATTTAAAGATTTAAAGATCAAAAAAAGAAGTCTGCATTATCTCTTACCTGCCTGAGTGGAGGCATCCCATTGATAGGGAGTACGTACAGGATCACGCGATCGATCGTAGTAGCTATCGGGATCAGTATTGCACGCTTGTGGATCTACAGTATCCTCCCAACTGATCCAGACATCAGTCATTCCCAACTCCTCACCGTTATATGTTATGGCATGTCCCGGCAGTGTTTGAAGTAGAATATTGATCAGGTCTATGCGTTGAACACCAAATCGAGAGGCCACTCGCTTGTTGTCATGATTACCCAAAACCCAGTTGGCATAGACGCCCTCTGGCATGGTATTGAGCCACAAATTAATATGATCGACATATTCACCAGCTTTAGAAGCATTATTGATGTTCGTTAGCAAATCGAAGTTGAAGGGTATCTGAGAACCGTTCCTTACACCATCTCCATAGTATTTCATTGTGATATCAACACTGGAGTACGCTTCTGTCATAAGAATTCGCTTGTCGCCACCATGTTGGACATGGAATTCATCGACTACTTCACGCCATTGATATACCATATCAAAGGTTTCTGGTTGATCTTGGGTATAAATGTGCTGTAAATAACAATGATCGTCAGGATCTGGACAGGATTCAGGTTGATTGTTTAAAGGTTCATCGGGATACTGATTATAACGATCCAAATCAACTTCAAATAGGTGTAGAACGGCATCGATGCGAAAGCCTGAAACACCCTTGCCCAGCCAAAAGCGTATGACATTCTTCATTTCATTAACCACAGCGGGATTACGATAGTTAAGATCTGGTTGGCGATACTCAAATTGATGGAGGTAGTACTGTTCCCTCACCTCATTCCATGTCCACGCACTAAAGCGGAATATCGATCTCCAATTGTTTGGAGGCTCACGCTCTCCAGTTTCTTCGTTTATCTTACCATCGTGCCAAATATAGAAATCCTTATATTCTGGATCACCGTCAATGGATTTTTGGAACCATTCAGACTGATCACTCGAATGATTCGGAACAAAGTCCAAAATAATCTTAATGCCCACTTCCTTGGCTTTGGTTATCAGACGTTCAAAGTCCTCCATGGTGCCATATTCCGGATGAATTGCATAAAAGTCGGTAATATCATAACCGAAGTCCACCATGGGTGACTTGAATATGGGCGATAGCCATGCGGCTGTAAATCCAATATCCTTCAAATACTGCAACTTCTCGGTAACACCATTTAAATCACCAATGCCATCTCCATCGGAGTCCCGGAAGGAACGCGGATAGATTTGGTAGTAGTTACCACTTTCCCACCATTCAGTGGCCTGGCCGAGGCCAACAAAAAGAATAGCCACAAAGGAAGCGATTGTATGTGGTCGCATTCTAAAATTATTTAACACTTTTTTGGGTCGTGAGGTGCCTTTTATATAGGTAAGCGATTTTCACACATACAAGTAAACAGTAAAAAGTCACCGCCATTGTTTCCACGAAGGCGATAAACATATCTTGACTTCAAATGGGCAATTAGAAGTGCTAGACTAGACAAAATATTGATTAAAAAAATCAAAAAAATAGTATTCCCATCAATTGGTTGGATTATCACATTCGATAATTTTACACTTAGAAAATCAGTTATTTTTTACATTTATACCATACATATGCAATTTAATGGATCCCATGAGAAGTCTAAGAATGGATTTATATTTACAATTGTTAAAAATTTTTATTGATTATGAAAATAAAATTCAAATTTATTTAAACAGCCACTAGGACTGTTCCTACATGGGGATTAGCTGTGAATGATGAGGGATTAATGACTTCACCATCGATGTATTGGGAACTAAGAGAAGTAGTAATGATCTCAGCCTTAGACCCAACAGAGTAGTACTTTGTGAGGTCGAGGGTTTTGCTGCTATCACCCAGATTGAGCACCACCACATAGAGATCACTATCGGCCTTTTGGCTACAAGGGAAAGAGAAAATAATAGGAAAAACATAAAGAAAACGAATTTAATTAGCACTTACCGTGAGTAGATGATCACGTCATCATCGATGGCCTGAATATTGAGAGCTCCTTGGCGGAATGATGGCTCCTTGCGAAGACGTACCAATTTCTTGAAGATTTGCAAATGAGAACGAGGAGCTCTTAGCTGTTGCAAAGCATTGTTGGTCTTGTAGTCATCGGCAACTGGCAGCCAGGTGTAGTCAGCATTGGTGAAACCTGGTCAAAAAGCTTTACTTTAAAGATCAAAAAAAAAAGTCTGCATTATCTCTTACCTGCCTGAGTGGAGGCATCCCATTGATAGGGAGTACGTGCAGGATCACGCGATCGATCGTAGTAGCTATCGGGATCAGTATTGCAAGCTGGTGGATCTACAGTATCTTCCCAACTGATCCAGACATCAGTCATTCCCAACTCCTCACCGTTATATGTCACAGCATGTCCCGGCAGAGTTTGGAGTAGAATATTAATCAGGTCTGTACGCTGTACACCAAATCGAGAGGCCACTCGCTTGTTGTCATGATTACCCAAAACCCAGTTGGCATAGACGCCCTCTGGCATAGTATTGAGCCACAAATTGATATGATCCACATATTCACCAGCTTTAGAAGCATTATTGATGTTCGTTAGCAAATCGAAGTTGAAGGGTATCTGGGAACCGTTCCTTACACCATCCCCATAGTATTTCATTGTGTTTTCCAAACTTGAGTAGGCTTCTGTCATGAGAAGTCGCTTGTCGCCACCATGTTGAACATGGAATTCATCGACTACTTCACGCCATTGATATACCATATCAAAGGTTTCTGGTTGATCTTGGGTGTAAATGTGTTGTGTATAACAATGATCGTCAGGATCTGGACAGGATTCAGGGTCATTGGTTAAAGGTTCATCGGGATACTGATTATAACGATCCAAATCAACTTCAAATAGATATGGAATTGCATCGATGCGGAAACCAGAGACACCCTTGCCCAGCCAATAACGAATAACATTTTTCATTTCATTAACCACAGCGGGATTGCGATAATTAAGATCTGGTTGGCGATACTCAAATTGATGGAGGTAGTACTGTTCTCTTACTTCATTCCATGTCCAAGCACTGAAGCGGAACTCCGATATCCAATTGTTTGGAGGCTCACGCTCTCCAGTTTCTTCGTTTATCTTACCATCGTGCCAAATGTAGAAATCCTTATATACTGGATCACCGTCGACGGATTTTTGGAACCATTCAGACTGATCACTCGAATGATTTGGGACAAAGTCCAAAATAATCTTAATGCCCACTTCCTTGGCCTTGGCTATCATACGTTCAAAGTCCTCCATGGTGCCATATTCCGGATGAATTGAATAAAAGTCGGCAATATCGTAACCGAAGTCCACCATGGGAGACTTGAATATGGGTGATAGCCATGCGGCTGTAAATCCAATATCCTTCAAATACTGCAACTTCTCGGTAACACCATTTAAATCACCAATGCCATCTCCATCGGAGTCCCGGAAGGAACGCGGATAGATTTGGTAGTAGTTACCACTTTCCCACCATTCACTGGCCTGGCCGAGGCCAACAAAAAGAATAGCCACAAATGCAGCAACTGTATGTGGTCGCATTATGAATTAATTTAACACTTTTTCGCCTCGTGAGGTCTTTTATATAGGTTGGAGATAAGGTATACCTCCTGTCGAGTGGCCACTTGGAGTGCTTCACAAATACTGACGTGATCGAAACTTTCTTCCAAGCTGTAAGTAGTCAGCGCCATTGTTTCCACGAAGGTGATAGACATCTCTTGACTTTCAAATGGGCAATTAGAAGTGCTATACTACAGTGTACCTATGCTAGGAAAAAAACCTCGAAAATATTCCCATCAATTAAACAACTTTATTTTGCTTGGATTATGATATTCGATAACGTGACATTAGTTTCACACTCAAAAAAGCAAATACTTTATAGAATCAAACTAAGTTATGTGCATCCCATCATCACATTACATCACAATCTGAAGCTTATGTTTACGATCTTTATTATTTTATGTATTATTGATAATAGAATTTTAAAAATCAGCTCGTTTTCCTTCGCCTCTTATTACTAAAATGTTGTTTATTAAATTAAATTATTAAAATTTTTATAAATTTTATTTAAATATTTTTGGGTTTGAAATAAAATTTTATAAACTCTTATTTTTTTTTTCTAAAACTTGTAATTAATTTCTTCGAGTGTATAGTTTTGTTATTGTAGGTAGATCAAGAGTGGAAAATTATTTCATCAGCTGATATAGGGAAGCAAAATCGGTAGAAGTTGTAAGAACTTCTTCAGAGATAAGCTACAATTATATAGTTTAGTAAACAAAATTGATGATTAATACATAACTACTTAGTGTAATATTTTAGTGATAGCCTTGACAATGTGTTCAAGTTGAAAAACAATTGAAAAACGTCATTAAATCTAATCTATCTTGGTCATTCATATAGAAATGTACATATGTACAAACATATATACCAGATTTGATATAATACTTATCAAAATGTTAATAGGAAACTTTTTGTATACATTTTCTTCATACGTGATCATTGGATCTATCTGTTCATTTGTTTGGGTGCATGATAATGCTAGGTCAGTTTGCTTTAAGGACTACTTTAAAATTTGATAAGATATTGCCAAAAAAATGTATATAATAACTGGTTTATGTTTCACGTGATAATAACACCCCATGTAGGTAGATTTTTTGACAAATAAAAAGCGTATGCGTAATCTCATTTCACTTGCATGCCACACTAAGTTGATGAAAAAAAACCGCTAAAGGATTTTAATTGGATTAAAACCAGTTGGCTAACTTGTTGCCTTTAGCTATAACATGAGCGCACACAACCAAAAAAAAAAAAAAAAACCCGAAATGGAGATGGAAAAATTCGCATTTACTGTTGTTTTTGAAAATAAAATTCATTCATTTTCCATACGCTTGTGGTTCTCTTGCTAATTAAGAAAATTTGCGCCACAGAAATATACAAGGACAAGTAATTTATTAAAAGGGTACATTTAACTGCTATGAAAAACAAAAAGGAGCTTTTTAATATCATAGTTTTCAACTGTCAGAATGGATATGGAAAGTATAGAAAGTATATTATGTGAAATTTTAAATCAAAACAGCTTGAGATTGAAGTACTTTTCAATTTAACTTACATAACTTTCTAAATGAATCACTTATAACTAGTAACTTATCAGTTTTTGCTTTTTAATAGTTTATGACAGAAAGTTCTAATCATTATTTGTCACATGCAGTCAGATGCACTTAATCAGCTTATATCTAAACCCAAAAGTGAACATAACCAATTTCTAATACTATATATAATTAAACAAGAGTGCGATAAAATTGTCAACAGATTGTCCCAATTGGTTGGGACCCGCTTATCAGAGCTACATAATCAAAAACAAGGGTCGACACAATTGTTTATTGGCAAAATGAAAATTTCCCTCAATCAAACGTTAACGAAATGCCAAAGCGCAAACTTCTCGGTTTACTTCTACTCACCGGTCTGGTGGTGACCACTTTTGGTATCCAATCGGATATTGATTGGTGGGAGAATGCAGCTCTCTATCAAATCTATCCACGATCTTTTCAAGACAGCGATGGTGATGGCATTGGCGATCTCAAGGGCATAACCACTCGACTGACTTATCTGAAGGAAATTGGCATAACAGCCACGTGGTTATCACCAATTTTTACCTCACCCATGTCAGATTTTGGTTATGATATATCCAATTTCTATGACATAGATCCAATATTTGGTACATTGGCAGATTTTGATGAACTTATAGCAAAGGCTAAAGAATTGAATTTAAAAATCATTTTGGACTTTGTACCCAATCATTCGAGTGATGAGAATGAATGGTTTCAAAAGTCGGTGAATCGGCAAGATGGCTATGATGACTTCTATGTATGGGATGATGGCAAAGTGAATGCCGAAACCGGAGAACGAGAACCGCCCAGCAATTGGATCAGTGTTTTTGGTGGTCCCCAGTGGACATGGCATGAGACACGCCAACAATACTTTCTTCATCAGTTCCAAGTGAAACAGCCCGATTTGAATTTTACAAATCCCATGGTAAAGGAACATATGTTGGATGTACTCAAATTTTGGTTAGATCGTGGTGTCGATGGTTTTCGTATCGATGCTGTGCCTCACATTTATGAGTATCGGAATGCCAATGGTAGTTATTCGGATGAACCAATCAGTGGCTGGAGTAGTGATCCAACTGCATATGATTATCATGATCATATCTACACTAAAGATCAACCGCAAACAGTGGATCTAATGTACGAATGGCGTGAATTTCTTGAAAAATATCAAAAAGAAAATGGAGGCGAAACTAGAGTCCTTTTAGCCGAGGCCTATTCATCTGTGGAAACTCTCAGTGCATATTTCGGGAATGGCACTCATTTGGGCACTCAGCTGCCTATGAATTTCCAGTTGATGTATCTAAATGGCTTTTCTACAGCCAAGGATATAGTTGGATCCATTGATTACTGGATGCAGACCATGTGGACGCAACATCAAACAGCCAATTGGGTTGTGGGTAATCATGATAATAAGCGTGTGGCCGATCGCATGGGAGCCCACAAAGTGGATTTATTAAACGTGATAGTCAGTGCTCTCCCAGGTGCCTCTGTTACCTACTACGGTGAAGAGATAGGCATGTCCAATGTGGATGTGGAGTGTACTGGTGACACTTGCGAAGATCGGGATGGTGAACGTACACCGATGCAATGGACATCAGGTTTGAATGCTGACTTCTCCACCGGTGAGAGCACATGGCTGCCCTTAAGTCCTGATTACCAGCGTTTCAATGTGCAAACTGAGAGGGGAGTGGCACGCTCCTCCTTGCAAATTTTCAAGGGTTTGCAGAAATTGAAATCCACAGCTGCTTTTTTGGCCTTTAAAAAGGAGGGAGGTTTCTCCTATGAGGCTATAACTGATCAAGTTTTGCAAATTATAAGGTCAGCATTACTAACTTAAGTAGATTTTAAAAAATATATTTATTCCTTCTGTTTACAGGACCAACAAAATTAATGAGGAATATCGCATCTTGGTTAATTTGGGCAATAATATCGAAATTATTGATAGCCTTTCTGAAAAGACTTATGAATATGTTTTAGTCACAGCCTATTCCACTCATTATCAAGGGTAAGTTGTGGTCATTCATTCTGAGTAATCTGTGAATCAGTTGGTTTATATTTTTAACCCTTCCAGTGAGAAAGCGGACCTAAGTTGTCGGATTGTCCTCATGCCTTATGAGGCTGTTGTTTTACGCTGGCTGGCATAATTGATCAATAAATGAAATTTTATTTTAAATGAATTTAATCTGCTTTTATTAGTCAATGTGGGGCACTTATAAAGATTAGAGACCCCCCTATTTTTGTATACAGGGTAAATCAGCAGAACGCCGCATGACCAAACAATAATTGAATAATACTAATATGATTTGAACTTTGAAGTGCTTAGTTAGCCAAGTAATTTAATGAACGTAAATACTTCAAGAAATAAAATTTGAACAACTTCTTCCTGTGTTTTCAGGGTTAAGTAACATTAAGACTAAAAACGATGTTTTTATTTCAATTAGACATATTTTAAATATCAGATTTCTAAGTTATTAAACAGTGCTTAGAACAACAGCTTCCTTTGGCATCAACAGCACAGAGTTGGCATATGTCAGATCACTATAAGGAAACAAAGATTAGGTAAAAGGTCACAAAACAGGAGCCAAAGCACCTAAACTCACTTCTTGCGGCGCACACTTTTGTCATTTACAGCAACATACTGCAATTGCGAGGAGATCGAAGTAAAGATTGTGTCTAGATTCACAGATTCCACATCATCATTGATATTAATCACAGTGATGTACGACTTCTGACCAGCCAGAGAACTGTATCAAATACAATATAAACGCTTTAGATTAAGAGCAACATGTAGCTTAAATTGCTTTTACTCACCGTTTAAAAGCCAACACATTTGGACCAATGGCCTGAAGTGTAATATCTCCCTGTTTATAGGTGGGCTCATCTCGCAAAGCTCTCAGTTGTTTGTAGATATTCAAATGGCTTAGGGCAATGCCTCGTTCCCTCTTGACATTTACCAATTTATAATCACTAGACAAGGGTAACCAAGTGTTGGCACTCTCAGAGAAACCAGCACTTTGCTCATCACTCCACTGGAATGGAGTGCGCACTGGATCACGTGTAAGGCGTTCGAATTCCTGTTCATTTGACTGACAAGCCTGAGGATCTACCGTGTCTTTCCAACTAATAAAAACATCTGTCATGCCAATCTCCTCACCCTGGTAATTCACTGAGACTCCTGGTAAACCCAAGATAAGCATATTTGTGGCATCGATGCGATCGGCACCAAGACGAGAACCAATTCTACTCTGATCATGATTGCCCAACACCCAGTTGGCAACTTGTCCTTCTGGCATATTCTCCAGCCAGTTGTGAATTAACTCCGAGTAGTGATAGGCATCAGAGTTAAAGTTGATGTTGGCCAGCAGTTCAAAGTTAAAAGGAATTTGGGAACCATTGTGGGTGCCATTGCCATAGTATTGCATCAGAACATCTAAAGGAGCGTAAGCTTCGGTCAGAAGAATACGATCATCGCCTCCCAGTTCTTCATCAATCTCTTCAATAACGTCACGGAAGGCATAAACTAACTCAATTGTCTCAGGCTGATTTGTAGTATAGACATGATCCAAATATGCATAATCCTCGGAATCTGAGACAGCTTCATTACGTGGCTCATCGGGCCAGTTGCCATCTTCATCGGCGGCAATTTCATAGACATGAGGCACAGCATCAATGCGGAAGCCATAAGCACCCTTCCGAAGCCAGAAACGGAGCACATCCTTCATGGCTTCAACAACCTTCGGATTGCGGTAGTTCAAGTCTGGCTGCTTGGCAAGGAACTGATGTAAATAATAGGCCTGACGACCCTCATGCCAAGTCCATTGTGAGCCACGGAATACACTGATCCAATTGTTGGGTGGCTGCCTAATGCCATTGACTACCTTTCCGGTATGCCACACATAGAAATCTTTGTATTCCTCTTCACCAGCTGCCGAACGTATAAACCAATCACACTCATCACTTGTATGATTAGGTACAAAGTCCAGAATAATTTTAATATCCAATTCCTTGGCACGGGCCAGTAAAGCTTCAAAATCTTCCATTGTACCAAAGAGGGGATCAATTTCTGTCAAGTTGGCCACATCGTAGCCAAAATCAGCCATGGGGGAAGTAAAAATTGGAGACAACCAAGTGGCAGTGATGCCAATTTCCTTTAGATAAGCCAACTGTTGCGTAATGCCTACAAACAAAAGTTTTACAAATTGTGTAATTGTGTAAAGATAACTGAAAACTAAAGTTTTACCATTAAGATCTCCAATACCATCGCCATCGCTGTCTTTGAAGGATCTGGGATAGATCTGATAGAATTGTGCTGTACGCCACCAACCCTTTTCAGCCAATGTCTGGGGTAAAGTTAGTCCCAAGACACAGCAAAGTGTCAAAATCTTTGCCAAAGCACCCATTTTAACTGTAGCACAACGTTCGACAAACTGGTTGCCAGCTTCTATAAACCAATCCTATACTATTAAACTCTGGTGCCAGATAAGTTAAGGTCGTGATAAGCCCAGTAATATAGCTCCACTTGATTAACTGACATATTTATGATCCCTTCTGGGTTTGCCTCCTAATAACAAAATTGCTTTCATGTTTTTGATATTTGTCAGTCATTCTTTTTTTGGGTTTCATGGTTCTGGTATTTATGACTCTGGATTTCACGTACAAAGATCATGAGACAGATTGGCAGTAAAAGCTATTGAAGTTGCATTTGAGTTATGACCACATTCCTGCTATCTTATCCGCAATACAACAAACAAAATTTTTTGTATTTATATTTTGCACAATGGATAATTTATTGTCTAATATCGGTGGGGGGTATTTAAAATAGACTAGAATTTCGGTGATTCCCAAATCTCAAGGTTGCGATAAGAGATGAACCAGGTGTGGTACATATGGTAATAAAATTGAAGAATATTTAATTTATATTATTTCTTTGAATAAATTATGAATGTCCTTACACAACATTCTTTAGATTTTTAGTTGTTTGTTTTCCACGGGGGATCTTTTTCTTTGACACTTGAAATGATAAGGGCTAATTCCAATTAGTTTATAGCATTGACTATATCTCTGAGTTTTGGGAACAGCTGCCCATATATAAAACCGTTTAGAAAAACCAAACATCAACAGTTTACAATGGTAGCTTGGTCTAGCAAAATCTTTTTACTTGTCGTTGGCCTTTTGGCCGTTGAAGCGTCTGCTCCATGGTGGAAGACAGCTTCGTTCTATCAAATCTATCCTCGATCCTTTAAGGATACCGATGGAGATGGTGTCGGTGACTTGAATGGTGTGACTGAAAAACTGGAATATCTGAAAGAAATTGGTGTGACTGCCACGTGGTTGTCTCCCTTCCTGAAATCACCAATGGCTGATTTTGGTTATGATATTTCTGATTTCAAAGAAGTGGATCCTATTTTCGGTACCATGGAGGACTTTGAGAATTTGGTTGCTCGTGCAAAGGAATTGAATGTGAAAATCATTTTGGATTTTGTTCCCAATCATTCAAGTGATGAATGCGATTGGTTCATACGCTCCGCTAATGGCGAGGAAAAATACAAGGATTACTATATTTGGCATCCTGGCTTCTTGGAGGATGGCGTTCGTCGTCCACCAACTAATTGGGTTAGTGTATTCCGTGGATCTGCTTGGGAATGGCACGAAGGTCGCCAGGAATACTATCTACATCAGTTCCATAAGAAGCAACCTGATTTCAATTTCCGTAATCCTGTTGTCCGTGAGGAAATGAACGATGTGCTCAGATTTTGGTTGGGCAAGGGTGTCGATGGTTTCCGTGTTGATGCCATTTATCATGCCTTTGAGATTGAGGCCGATGAGAATGGCAATTATCCTGATGAGCCACGTAATGACTGGACCAATGATCCCGATGAATATGGTTATACACATAAAATATATACTGTGGATCAGCCAGAGACTCCTCACTTGGTGTAAGTTTATATACAGAATATTCTAAATATATAATATTTAATATTATTCTTTTTAGTTATGAATGGCGTGAACTTTTGGAGAAATTCCAGGAAGATAATGGCGGTGATGAGCGGTAAGTGTACTTCTTTAACTTGATAGGAAAGGAATCTGATGTTGTTCTTTTTGCTTAAGTATTCTTATGGTGGAGACTTGGTCCCCCATTGAAATTGTTATGGACTACTATGGCAACTCAACAGCTGATGGTGCTCAGATACCCTTCAATTTCCAATTGATAAGCAATCTACATTATAATTCCGATGCTTATCACTATGAGTATTTGATTAATAACTGGCTCAATCTTATGCCTGAGGGCAAAAGCGCTAACTGGGTGGTAAGTTGTAATCTATACCAGAAATAAATTGACCCACTCTTATCAATATTTTGTTATCGTTTCAGATTGGTAATCATGACAAGAATCGTGTGGGCTCGCGTTTTGGCGCGGATCGTATCGATCTATTCAATATACTTTTACTCACTCTTCCCGGCTGTAGTATTACCTACAATGGTGAGGAATTTGGCATGCTGGATGGTTATGTTTCCTGGGAGGACACTGTTGATCCACAAGCTTGTAATGGCTACGAGGCAACCTATATGGACAATTCCCGTGATCCTGCCCGTACTCCGATGCAGTGGACTGATGATGCGTTCGCTGGTTTCACCACAGGTTCTGAAACCTGGTTGCCAGTCGCCCAAGATTATGCTGAGCGCAATGTGAAGCGGGAACGGGGCATCTCTCTAAGTCATCTCAATGTATTCAAACGTCTGCAGGAGCTAAGAAAAGAGCCAACCATTTCGGAAGGAGCATCTGAGATTAAGGCTGTTAGCGGTTACGTTTTGGCTGTTAAACGGTTTGTTTTTCCAGTGATTTCATTTAAATTTACTTTTGATTTTTTTTCCTCTTCTTTTTTGTAGTTATTTGAGTGGCAACAATGTCTACATTTCCCTATTCAATATTTTCGATTCCATTGAAAATGTTAATCTAACTGAGGTTTTCAGTGGCCTACCCCAGACGTTCCAGTATGCCCTGGTGACGGACAAGTCCATTAAACAAGTTGGCGATTCTGTGTCTGCTAAAAGTGTTACCCTAATGCCACATGAGTCCATTGTTTTGCGTTCGACAACAACGATTTAATTCTGCTAATATGTTAAAAATTAAATTTAATTCAAGATAAAGTTGATTATCAGCAATTTTTTCCATGGGGTTTGAGTCACAAAGTGATAAGCAAAGCATTTTGCCGGCTGCTGCGCTGCAGAGAGTAAAACTGACAGCGAAAGAGGGAGACAGTAAAAAGCAATGAACTTGTAAACAAGATGAGATAGTAGCAGATCGGTTAGCCGTCAGTGACGATATAAATGTCTAGACGTTAATATAGGAGAATGCTAGCGGGAAAGAGCGCAATTTACCGCTTGCTTAGCCGGTAAAATTTGATGACGTAATTCGTTATGGATTTGAGACTTGCTCTTTCTATCTTTTGACTTTGTGTTTTGAACAGCTTTTGTTGGCTCTCTTGCGACTAAAAATAAAATGTATATATGTACGTGAATGCATATTTTTACGAGGGTGGTTTAAAGTATTTCTAAATAAGAAATAGATGGAAATATCTTATTTTGCTTTAACATTTGAAATTTAATAATCTTTGCTTAGAACACACCTAATATTATATGGATATGCTTTTAAGAAGTTAATTGTTTTTATTATTGTATCAGAGATAAATTTTTTTCTTACTAAACTTTGCAAGCCGCCCTCAGCCAAACTCGCTCACCAGCGCTCTCTCTATGTGGGGGACTCTGAACTGTATATTCGTATGAACGCCATAATATTTGCAGTCGATCGAGATATGTGAGTCGCAGTCGTTTTTGTTTGTTTGATGTAAAAAGTGCTTATTATGACGGCGACATTGCCTTTTCTTGGGTTTCTTCTACTGCAATGCCTCGCCTTAAGCCTGGCCTCAACATATCCGAATTACCATGCAGAATTCTTGGACGACGAGGAGAAACCTTCAAATGCCCTCAAATGGTGGCAAACAGGAGCTTTCTATCAAATTTATCCAAGGTCTTTCAAAGACAGCAACAATGACGGCGTGGGCGATTTAAATGGTGAGATATTTTAATATTTGACAATTACTATATGTGTGAGTGGGATGGAAAATAATTATAACTAAATATAATTGCAGGCATTACGATGAATTTACAATATCTCAAGGAATTGGGTATTACAGCCACTTGGTTATCACCAATTTTTACCTCACCCATGGCTGATTTTGGCTATGATATAGCGAACTTTACCGAAATTGCATCAATTTTTGGCACTATGGCTGACTTTGAACATTTGATGGAGAAGGCCAAGGAGTTGGATATTAAAATAATCTTGGACTTTGTGCCAAATCATTCAAGCGATGAATGCGATTGGTTTAAACGTTCGGCAGCTGGTGAAGAGGAGTACAAGGATTTCTATGTATGGCATCCCGGACGTATAGTTAATGGAACACGACAACCGCCTAGCAATTGGATAAGTGTATTTCGTGGTTCCGCCTGGGAATGGCATGATAAACGCCAAGAATATTATTTGCATCAGTTTGTTAAAAAACAACCGGACTTGAATTATCGTAATCCTAAAGTTCGGGAAGCAATGAATGTTAGTTTAGTCATTCTTTAATCTCATTTAGATTCGTGACTAATATTTTTTTTTGGTTTTTACAGAATGTTCTGCGTTTTTGGTTGGCGAAGGGTGTCTCCGGCTTTCGCATTGATGCTGTGCCTCATGTTTTTGAGCTGGGTCCGAATGCACAAAATGAATATCTCGATGAACCTCGCAACGATTGGGACAATGACCCAGCTGATTATGGTTATTTGCAACACATTTATACAGTAGATCAGCCAGAGACCATTGATCTTGTCTACTCTTGGCGTGCAGTGTTGGATGAATTTCAGAGGGAGAATGGTGGAGAGGAGCGTATCTTAATGGCCGAGACCTATTCACCAATTGAGATTGTAATGAAGTATTATGGCAATGGCACAGCAGAGGGAGCACAATTGCCATTCAATTTTTTACTGATAAGTGAACTAACTAATGCCTCGAATGCCCAAGCCTATGCCATGACAGTGGAGAAATGGTTGCAGTACATGCCGCAAGGCAGAACAGCTAATTGGGTGGTAAGATGATAGTTATCTGACTTTTAAGTATCCATTTTTAAAAATGCTTATCTACGATTTATTAGTTGGGCAACCACGATAAACCAAGGGTTGGTTCTCGCCTTGGATCGGATCGTGTGGATATGTTAAATATGCTTATTACCACATTACCTGGTGCAAGTGTTACCTACCAGGGTGAGGAATTGGGTATGACTGATGTGTGGATCTCGTGGAACGATACTGTCGATCCATCAGCCTGTAATACCAATCCAAATATCTATGAACAATTTTCACGTGATCCCGAACGCACACCCTTTCAATGGTCCGATGCAAAAGATGCTGGCTTTAGTAATGCCAATAAAACTTGGCTTCCCATTGGCCTAGACTATAAAATGGTTAATGTACAGGAGGAGAATCAAAAACCACTGAGTCATTTGAATATTTATAAACAACTTTTAAAGCTTAGAAAAGAATCAAAGACTTTGCAGCAGGGCTCAACTGAAGTGAAGGCTTTGAGCGACGCAGTATTGGCAGTAAAACGGTGGGAAATTGTAAAGAAATTATAATTTCTGTTTAAATAATAGCTTCTGAATTATTTTTTTCAGTGAATTGCAAAATGAACAAAGCTATGTAACTCTTCTAAATATTTATGATGGTGTGGAGACCATCAATTTGCAACAGTTCTTTGGCAATTTGCCTGATCAAGTGCAAGTTGCAGTAGTTTCTGGTAGATCCAATGTTAAAGAAGGGTTAGTACTTTTGAATTTTATAGATCGTATCTTTAAAATTTTCAAACAATTAACTTTTTTCGCTTCCAGGAACCTTGTGCAAACATCATCAATTCACTTGCAGGCCAAGGATTCATTGGTCTTACGTACTACCTCCAAATTTTACAGTGGTTACTCATCCAGCGGACAATCTCTTCTGCCATGGAGCATTTATCTGGGTCTGGTTCAAGTGGCTCTCTATCTCAGCTATCGCCAAATTCTGACACTCAATTGAATGTTAATTAAATGAATACTTAGAAATAAAGAAAAACACTTAAAGACTTATCGCTACCTGGGTGAGCTATAAAAGACCCAACATGGTGTTTAGTGGTCAGTCAGTCATGGCGTGTAAATTGTTGACAGCGTTTCTAATCTTTGCAGTGCACTGCTCCCTGAGCAGCAGTGCGGCTATCGATCTTGATTTGGATAGGGCCACCACTACGGAAACCACTAAAGATTGGTGGCAAACCGCTCAATTTTACCAAATATATCCTCGTTCCTTCAAGGATTCAAATGGCGATGGCATTGGTGATCTACAGGGCATTATATCCAAGTTGGACTATCTCAAGGAAATTGGTGTGACAGCCACTTGGTTATCGCCCATTTATACTTCACCCATGGCAGATTTCGGATATGATATAGCCGATTTTTACGACATTCAAGAAGAATATGGCACTCTAGACGATTTCGATGAGCTCATTGTGGAAGCTAAGAAAAGGAACATCAAGATCGTTATGGACTTTGTCCCTAACCATTCCAGTGATGAAAGCGTGTGGTTTGAGAAATCTGTAAGACGTGAGAAAGGTTATGAGGATTACTATGTGTGGCACGATGGTTATGTAAATGCCACCACAGGTAAACGTGAACCTCCATCCAATTGGCTGCAGGCATTTCGTGGCAGTGCCTGGGAATGGAATGATCAACGTCAGCAATATTATCTTCATCAATTTGCTGTTAAGCAGCCTGATTTGAACTATCGCAATCCCGCCGTGGTGGCTCAAATGAAACGGGTGCTAACCTACTGGTTGGATCGTGGTGTGGCTGGTTTTCGCATCGATGCTGTGCCATGGTGTTTTGAGGTTTTACCCGATGCTGACGGTCGCTATCCCGATGAACCATTGAGCGGTTATACCGATGATCCCGAAGACTCGTCATATTTGAAGCATATTTACACTCAGGATTTGAGAGAAACTGTGGAATTGGTCTATCAGTGGCGAACTTTAATGGATGACTATCAGAGAATACATGGAGGCGACACACGTATTATAATGGTGGAAACATATTCCAATCTGGACTATATTATGCAATTCTATGGCAATCGCACAACAAAAGGTGCTCAGATTCCATTCAATTTTCAGTTCATTGTTGGTGGAAATGGCGATAAGAATAATAAGGAATTGAATGCAGCGGGTTTTGTGAAGATCATCAACAGTTGGTTGGGACAGATGCCATCGTACCAGACAGCTAATTGGGTGGTAAGTTAACGAAAATGATATATTTGTATATTATTTAAGTTATATCCCATTACTAGATGGGCAATCACGATCAGCGTCGTGTGGGCAGTCGCTATGGTGAGGATCGTATTGATCTGATGAATATGCTGCAAATGTTCCTACCCGGTGTCAGTATAACCTATCAAGGTGAAGAACTGGGCATGACAGATCTGGAGATTAGTTGGGAGGATAGTCGCGATCCGGCTGCCTGTAATTCAAACTCTGACATTTATCAGCAATTTACCCGTGATCCAGCCAGAACTCCCTTCCAATGGAGTGCTGAGGCAAATGCTGGCTTTTCCACCACGAGCAATACTTGGTTACCCATCAATCCCAACTATGTGACCGTAAATGCGGCAGTTGAGAACTCAACTAGTCCAAGTCATTTGAGTTTCTACAAGCAACTGGTACAGTTGCGTCAAAGCAAGACTTTGCAAAATGGTGAAACACGATATGCAAATGTGGGTGACAATGTTCTGGCCATCAAGAGATCGCTTAGTGGTGAACCAAGCTATATTCTAGTGGCAAATGTATTATCCACAAAGGTAGAAAATGTAAATGTGGCAGCTCCACTATATGCTACTGGTAGCTATACAATAAAATTGGCCAATCCGGAAGGCAAGGTCACTGAGGGGTAAGATCAGATGAAATACGTTTTCTTTTCCGATTTTCCTATTATATTTTATTTTTCTATTTGCAGCGGAAGTGTTAACATAAGCAGCTTGACATTGGAGCCATATGCGGCCTTGATTCTGCAATCCGTTTAATATATGTATACATATTTATATATATTTTGATATTCAATATATGTACATATGCCTTATAATAAGTTGTGAATGGTGCAAACGAAAAAAATATATATATATAATCATAAGTCATTGGCCATAACGAAAGGACGACATTGGAAAACTTTTCAATTTAAAGGTCGCGTGCTTGGGCCACAACTTATTATAAATTATTAAGGGAACTTTGTCTGCCTCAAGTACGAGGGCTCACCGAGCGAAAAGAAATTCCATTAGACGTGATTGATAAGACACACAAATCACGCATACGCCAGGAGGACCTTACACCATTAGAGTGTGAGTGTAGAGAGCCTGGTCTAAGGATATGAAATGTGGGCAGGTGGCAATGTTGCTTCGTTGTAGTTGCCTGAGCATGGATGCGGTAGCTTTTTAATTTACTCATAAAAAATGAAGCGAAATTATTATGAGTTTTAACCTAAGGGCTATTTTCATGCTCCACAAAAAAATGTGGGTGTATGTGTCTGTGAGTGCGTTGGCATGCAGGAGAAAAATGAAAAAAAAAAAAAACAACAAAAACGAAATGTTCTTGCCATGTAAACTTGAATGCCAGCTAGAAGGGATAATGTCGAGTTTAAATTTCAAATTTCCAATTCACTTTGCCCGGTCCCTCCTCGAGGAAATAACTTTAACTAATTGACAGTCTTAACTTTTGATTTAAACAAATCGCAAACAACACTTAAGGCAATCACTTTCAACTGATGATCTCTTCTAGCAAATAGTCTCTCTCTAATCCATGCTACAGCTTTTGCTATCATCATCATTATCATAATCATCGTTAGGCTTATTATCATTGCCCACAGTTTATGTTTGAGGAATGGCAATTGGGTCCAGCCATCAGCATGTTCTTTCTGGCGTTAACTGTCAACACCACCTTTCAACTTTGGTCCCGAACCATTTCTACTGGCTTGAACGTGAGCCACATTTGAAATTAGCCGGCCAATCCTTTTTTGGTTTTTATTTTTGCTTCCATTGGCTTCCAGTTATGAGCTATATGCTGGTGAATTGCAATTAATGAGACCCAAGCGATTAAAAGGGAACAACTTTTTGGACTGTTTGCCACGTGCCAAATCAGAGGCCAAATACAACAGGTTCGTTAGGTTAGCGGCTACTATTTCTGACTACTTTTCAACTAGATCAAAAACTGAAATATTACTCATCCGCACAGGTAACCTATGCATACACACATACATACATGAAGATAGCAGGAAAAATTAATATGCGAACCTTGTTCGACATTTTAGTAAATGCGTTGAGGCTTTCCTCTTCCTGCCACATGCTCTTTACAGATTACTAACTTAATGCGTTTCACACACAGAAAAAAAAGGAAGACAAAAAAAAAGAAACTTTTACGAAACTTTTCAACGTAAATCTGCGCAAATCATCTTAAATGTAATGCGCCTTATTCTACTGAGTATGTTTTCCTTTTCTTTTCTTTTCGGCTTGCTTTTTTTTTTTTTTTGGTTAAGGGGAAATTAACTTCATTATCTTGGACGAACCACCAGCTCATGCTGAGGCTGTGGCAGAGGTACCTGACTGTTTTCTTGTGGTTTTCATTTTCGCATTTCATTTCATTCATTGGAGTTTTTTTTTTTCGTTTTTTAGGGTTTCTGGTCACGTGCTTTACGGGGTAAAGTGCCTTAGTTTGTGACCTTTTTAATGGGCTGGCGGGTCACGCAGCCATTTACACGATTCTCCTACGTATTCAGATAGCTGGCTAATTTTTGTTCTCGTGGACACAAAATCAAATAAATCGAATGAGTTGTAAATAAACAAAATATAAAAATTTTGATTTTAAATTAAACAAAAAAACGCCACCCATTAAATTCTTGGCAATTCTAAAGAAAAGTAAGAAGTAAACATACTCAAAGCACTTAAGAAGTTGCGTAAACGTTTATTGCCATCAAAATGATTTCAAACAATTTGAGATTGTGGCAATTTCAAGTTGCAAGAATCTTTTTCTCGATGGGAAATAAAAAAATATAGGTGGGTTGAGTGCTGTGTTTTGGGGCAAGGGCTATGTAATATGCTTGCCAATTACCATGTGTAAACGCAATTTAATTATTTATAGCGTAATTGAAGTTTTTCATTCGGTGCGGCAGTCCACACTCTTACATATATATATATATATTTATATACATACATACGCATGTAAATGCGAATGGGAGAGGGTAGCTGCAAAAGTATACCTGTATCTAATATCCCTGTTTCCTTATATATTTTGTGGATTTGTTGGTACAACTCTCTGCTTGCTTTTAAACTTCAAAGGTAGACCAAAAGGACGTTAAAGAAGAAGACAATTCCCAGTCCCAAAATCGCTTTTCGTTCGCTTACAGTTTTATACATGTTGTACATGATGAAGGCCTAGTCCCCCTGGTCTATGTCTGTGTTGACTTTACGTTACTCATACTTTGCCTTTCGGTTGCCTCATTCCTTGACTTTTCTCATGTTGTTTCTTTATATATATATATATTTTTTTTTTTTTGTATTTTTTATTCCCTGCTTGACTTTAATTTGTGTGTAAACACTTTAAATGTCGACCCACTTGAGCTTATCTCTCACATACTGAGAGGTTTGTTTGTTGTTGTTTTATTTATTTATGCAAGCCACGGCATATTTGCTTTTGAGTCGGTAAGGAATTTCCATCAGGAAGTGTGTTTTTTGGTTAACAAAGTTTTCACTCAGATCCAAGTACCAAAGCTTCGCCAGCAGCCAAACTTAAACCGGTTACCTCAAACAGTGAACTGAGGAATACAGGAGAAGAGTTTCTTTACTTAAAAGATCCAAATATTATTTGTATGAGATAGAGAACTTACTTTAGGGCCTTGCTAGAGTTCAGACTGCGGATTTTTAGTGTTAAGTGTGTGGGCAAGGTCTTATCAAAGTCATAGAGATCCACCGTAATACCTTTTTTCCCAAAGTTGGCCAAGTAAATAATCGTGGGCGAACCAGAAAGAGAACTGTACCCGAACAATTTAATTAAGTGTTTTCCTTACATATACATGAAAAGTTTATACATCTTACCGTTTAATCACAAAGACTTCTTCACTCAGTACACCATATTTGGTGACCCCGTTTTGAAGGGTTGTCGAAGTTTTTCGCAACTCTATTAGAGATTTGTAAGTCTTTAGATGTGAACGTGTTGCTGCTTCTTCTGTTTCCACATTAAGTGTCTCATATTCCTCGGCCAAGGGTAACCAAGTTTTATCAGCAGTGGAGAAACCCGCATTTTTACCATTTGTCCACTGGAAAGGAGTCCGTGAGGGATCTCGGGTGAATTTTTCAAAAATATCCTGGTTTGAGTTACATGCAGCTGGATCTTGGGTATCCTCCCAGCTGATAATGCCATCAATCATGCCTAGCTCTTCACCTTGATAGGTTACACTGGCTCCGGGTAAGATCATCACCAACATGTTCATGGCATCTGTATTGGCCACACCGTAACGACTTGCTGACCTACGTTGATCATGATTGCCAATTACCCAATTGGCTGTACGTCCCGATGGCATATTTGTCATCCAAGTATCCACTGCAGTCTTAATGGAATTGGCCGAGACGCCTAGGCTGGCCACAACAGTGATTAAGTTAAAGTTGAATGGCAAATGTGCGCCTTGCACTGATCGATTACCGTAGAACTGCATCGTGTAATCTGGCGGGGCATAGGTCTCGATAAGCAAAACCCTGGTATCTCCTCCGTGAATCCTTTGATAATCATCCATTACTGTGCGCCATTGATAGGCCATGTCAATGGTTTCTGGAAGATTCTCTATAAGATCGCTTTTCAAATAACTACGATCTTGATCATCATCGGTTAGTCCACTTAATTCCTCATCTGCATATTGACCATTCTCATCGGTTTCTATTTCGAATAAGACGGGAACTGAATCGCAACGAAAACCAGCAACTCCCAGATCCAACCAATAGCGAAGGACACGTTTCATTTGTTCCACGACCAAAGGATTGCGATAATTAAGATCTGCCTGTTGAACAGCAAATTGATGAAGGTAATACTGTTGCCGCTCTTCATTCCACTCCCTCTTACCAGTCTCCGCATTCACTTTGCCATCATGCCACACATAGTAATCCTCGTAGCCCTTCGCCCTTTTCACTGATTTTTTAAACCATTCGTTCTCATCACTCGAATGATTGGGCACAAAGTCCAATATTATTTTTAAATCAAGTTCTTTGGCTTTCTTAATCAAAGCACGAAAATCATCAAGAGTTCCATATTCAGGTTGTATGTCAAAGAAATCAGAAATATCATAACCAAAATCTACCATTGGTGAGGTAAAGATGGGTGATAGCCAGGCAGCCGTTACTCCTAAGTCTTTGAGATATTCCAATTTACTGGTAATGCCATTTAAATCTCCAATGCCATCGCCATCTGAGTCCATAAAGGAACGTGGATAGATCTGATAGAATTGGGCGGTTTCCCACCAATCTTTCTTTGCTGCTGTTGTTATAGTTGATGTGTCCTGGCAGCCCAGACTTAATGCCAGTCCGAGAACTAGTATGGCTAGTAATTGCAGTCGTTGCATTTTAATAACTAATTATGAAAAACGAATTGCCATGAGTTTTTGTACGATTTTCGCTCAGTCAGCCCTGACTGGGATTACTTGATAAGAAAAGTAGAAACTTTATTTTGCCAGCACTTGAAAGAAGTACACTTCATATGGATTCCAATTATTTCCCCTTAAAAGCATAATGATTTAGTATCTTATCAGGTGACTTATCTAGCCAAATGCCACTTCACACAAAATTCTATAAAAGTCGGTCCAAACCCCAAATACGTGAGCATTATGGCTTTAATTTCACACCTGAAAGTTCTTATAACAATTCTTTCCCTGTTTGTCATTGACATTGACCAGGGTCAGGGCTGTCAAGTGGTTACCAATTCCCAAATATCAAAAGATTGGTGGCAAACAGCCCAATTCTATCAAATCTATCCACGCTCGTTCAAGGATTCGGATGGTGATGGCATTGGAGATTTAAATGGCATCACCAGCAAATTGGAATACCTCAAAGAAATAGGTATAACAGCGGCCTGGTTATCACCCATCTTTACCTCACCAATGGTAGATTTTGGTTATGATATTTCCGATTTCTTTGACATACAACCTGAATATGGAACTCTTGATGATTTTCGTGCTCTGATTAAGAAAGCCAAAGAACTTGATTTGAAAATAATATTGGACTTTGTGCCCAATCATTCGAGTGATGAGAATGAATGGTTCAAAAAATCAGTGAAAAGGGTAAAGGGCTACGAGGACTACTATGTGTGGCATGATGGTAAAGTGAATGCGGAGACTGGTAAGAGGGAACCACCCACCAATTGGCTGCAATATTTTCGTGGCAGTGCCTGGGAATGGAATGAGGAACGTCAGCAATATTATCTACATCAATTTGCTGTACAGCAACCGGATCTTAATTATCGTAATCCTTTGGTTGTGGCACAAATGAAACGTGTTCTCAAGTATTGGCTAGATGAAGGTGTTGCTGGTTTTCGTTGTGATGCCCTACCTCCACTTTTTGAAGTTGTGCCCGATGCCCAGGGACAATATCCTGATGAGGAAAAAAGCGGAGTCATTGATGATCCCGAAGATCGAGATTCATTGACTGTGACTTATATAGAGAACCAACCGGAGACTGTGGATATGGTTTATCAGTGGCGCACTGTACTTGATGATCATAAAAGGATTTTTGGTGGCGATTCCAGTATCTTAATGATTGAGACCTATGCCGCAGCCTGGTTTACAATGCAATTTTATGGTAATCGTTCTGTAGATGGAGCCCAATTGCCTTTTAATTTCAATCTGATAACTGTAATGGAACAGAAGGGTTTAAGTGCCAAGAATGTGCAAGAGGCCATCGATTTGTGGTTACAGAACATGCCAGCGGGCCGTACACCCAATTGGGTGGTAAGTAGAAGTTCATTAAAATTGATTTAGTATATGGAAATTTCATTTAATTATAGTTGGGCAATCATGATAAACGGCGAGCAGCTAGTCGTTATGGCCAGGAACATATTGATGCCATGAATATGCTGATTATGATCTTACCTGGAGCCAGTGTGACCTACCAAGGCGAGGAATTGGGCATGACAGATGGTTATATCAGTTGGGAGGATACTGTAGATCCCTGGGGCTGCAATGCTGGTCAAGAAAACTTTGAAACATTTACTAGAGATCCAGCACGAACACCATTCCAATGGACAGCAGGCACCAATGCTGGCTTCACAGAGGGTTCCACAACTTGGTTACCCTTGGCTGATGACTATAAAACTGTTAATGTGGAAACAGAATCCCAGGCGGAACACTCTCATCTAAAGATATATAAATCTTTGGTGGCACTTAGAAAATCATCAGACACTTTAAAGAATGGCTCAACTAAATATCAAACTCTCAATGAAGATAGTTTTGTAATCAAAAGGTAAGTTTTGGATAGAAAGCTATAAGTTAGATTATTACTTAAACTTTTTTTCTAATATTTTTTGCAGGAGTCTAGCCAATTCCGCTACTATAATCTATGTAGCTAACTTTGGCAAAACAGAACTTGTTTTGAATTTAAAAGAATTTGATAAGAATTTAGCTGATAGTCTCAAGTTACTCATACGCAGTGTGGACTCAGGCAAAACCGATGGGTAAATAAGGAAAAATATTTTTATAATTTATATACTTTACTTTCATATATTTCAGCACTTTTTATGACTCAAAATCTTTAAATTTACTACCTGGCGAGGCTTTGGTTTTATCCACTGAATAAAATATTTACTTTTAAATCAATTTTTTTTAATCAATTTTATTTTATTCGTAAATAGATTGCCACCTAACAACATTTAGTATTGTTTAGCTATAATCAATATTATTTTATATGCATTTGGAATTTTTTATTTAAATATTTTTCTTTTTGCTTTTGTATTGTATTTGTAATATTGGCTGTCAATTAATAATTAATTAATGGCATTTCACATTTATTTACACTTATGCTTAAAAAAACACACACATACACCAACGGGAATACATATGTTTCTATTAATTTGGCTAGACTTGGTTTTTTTTCTTTTGGTTTTTCGATTTCTTTTACCCATATCCATAACACAATTTTGGTTTAGATGGTGAAACAGTTAAGCAATTAAGTAAAAATGCTAAACATTATACACTGGAAATTATCTAACAACTATAACTATATATAGATTTCCAACTAACTATATACACTTAACAAACAAATTACATTTACTTTTAGTTAGGCAATTAAATTTATTATGTTGCTGGGCTCAAACAACACAATAAATATAATTGCAATTAATTATTATTATCATAATTAAAACCAAATTGGATTGAGGTTGCCATATTGCAAAAATAAATTTATTCAATTTTGAAATAGTTTTATAACTTTTGCAATATAGCCACGCCTCCTTACTGTACATTTAAGTTTGTTCTGTTTATATAAATTCCCTCAAGTGCTACAGTAATTTTAGTTATTTTTTCATTTTTTCTTAATTTCTAGATAGTTTTAGTTAAGTAAACACATTTTTGAAATTATATCACATACGTTTTTTTCTTTTTTTTCTTTTCTGTTTTAACGACAAGCATAAAGTTTTCAACATTTAAGATCAATTTATCTGTAGTTTTGCTTAGATATATATATATATATATATTTATGTGAAAACTGGCTGACAAATTGTTTGACTTATAATCTAAAGGTAATCAAAGATGATATTTCTTTATCTTTGACACATCTTAAACAAAATCTTTGATTATATATATACAATTTTATTTGATTTGGATCTAAAATTTTGTTATTCACATTTTCTATACTTACGTATAAATCTTCTTTTGTTTTTTTTTTTGGGTTTATTTAGACGGGTATGGCTGTACGTTTTTTTTGGCTAGTTGTGCCACTGCCATTGCTGCCACTACCATCACTACGTATGCTGTTTTCACCACTGCCACTAGGATCCTTTTCTTCCTTTTCCTTATCCTTGTCTTTCTCTTTGTCCTGTTCAAGCTGTTGGCGTTGCTGCTCCTTTAATAGCTGTTGTTGCAATTGTTGTGCGTTTAGCTATAAATTAGTTTGCAACACAGGGCCACGTTGGCTGCCATTGCCATGGGAGATGCCACTTCCACTATTTGTGCTTACCACCACCTCAGTGGCATCTACTTCTGCTGTTGCTGTTGCTGCTGCTGTTGCTGCTGCTGTTGCTGCTGCGGCTGGTGTTGCTGCTGTACCTGGAGGACTGCAGGCTATATGATTATTAGTTGCTACAACAACAACTTGTGTCTGTGCCTGGGCCTGGCCATGTTGTTGTTGATTAATTTTATTATTATTTGCCACCACTTTTTCCAAATCATTTGGAACATCTGTAGCCACACCAATACCATTACCATTGGTTGTAGGCGTGGCTGTTGTTGTATTATTTGGCACATATTGATCCGCATAGGGTATTTGATTGTAAGCATTACTATCCAATGATGTAAATATGCTTGATATGGTAATAGTTTGTGTAGCCATTTCGCATAGCTTTTTTGTCTTGAGAGAGTTTTCTGTATAGAAATTTTAATGTTAAGAATATCCATAGATTCTATTTACCCCTCTTATTTAGTTACCTGTATTTGTGGGTGTGATATGTTTTTGAATTTTCTCCTCTTGGGCACAAGTGGCTGCTGTTACAACAGCAGCAGCCATCATTGATGATGGACCAGTTCCAGCTGTCCGATGCATATTGCCATAACGTGGTGGCATCATACTCTGACGTACATTTCGCTCCGGTCGTACAAGTATAATATATAGCTGCAAAAAATTTAATTTAAAATTTACCTAAATTAACAATTTTATTTAAATATTAAGCCAATAGTCTTTAGGTTAAACCTCTTTTGGCTTTCTACTACTTTCTCTCTCTCTCTCTCTCTCTCTTTCTCTCTGTTGACATGGAAAATATAAAGCAATAAATTAACCACCCGGCAGCTATTATTAAATGTCAAAACAAACTACCTTCAACTGTTCCAGAAAACAAGTCTAACTTAGCCCCGGCCATGCTATCAGATGTCACATAATGCACAGTTAGTCTTGGCGGTACACACACACACACACGCAGACACACATTCCGTACCACTTTTGGGCCATAAAATTGCAATTTACAATTGCTGTAGTAAAAGCAACAGCAACAAGAACAAATATAGCAATAGTATAAACCACAGGGGGCAGAGCCCAGAACTATTTAGTTGGCCACTGTAAATGGAGAGTTCACTGTACCAACCTACCTCTAGTAAAATGGCAACAAACTAGAAGTCAAACGAGTGGCCATAAAGGTGGCAACAGCCACGCCTTCTCTGACAATGTATAAAATACACAAAACAAGCAAAGCAAAGAAAACCAAGTTAGGGAAAAAGAAAACCAAAAATAAAAATAAAAAATAAGAAAAACACAAGAACACAGCAAGAGAAAGTGAAAAAAGAAAACGGTAAACCAAGTCGGTGAGCAAGTTTTGTTTCCGTTTCCTTAACGCTCGACAACCTAGAGACGGACCTTATGCCTCACTTTTTGTTTTTGTTTTATACTCTTCCTAAAGGAAGTATATAATTTTGATACAGAAGTTTGCAAAGTGTAAATTGAAATAATAGTGAATATAAAATATATATTCATAATCTATTTGTGTGAGTCAATGCAAACTTTTACCAGAGGTTGATACTTAAGTTGTTCGTATGAAAAACTTATTTGTTTCTTAAGCTACTTCTTAAGCTACTACTAAACTTGGTATATATATACTTTATATACATTTTTATGTTTCTGCCAAATTTCACTAAAATCAAGGGACTATATCATATATATACCATCCTTTAAAATTGCTACTATATACGCAAAGCTTAAAACTTATCGAACACCAAAGAACAAAAATGTCTTGACTTTATGCAAGGGTAAATATTCGTCAATAACAAAAATATGTCCTGCGTCTTGGATTTTTCTCTTCCTCTTTTGTTCTGTCCTCTGTTTCGCTCTTTTGTTGGCTTGTTGTCCTTGTTTAGTTGCTTGTTTGTTTGCAAATAGCAGAAACAATAACAAACGGCAGCAAATGGCAGGCCAACAACCAAAAGGACCACAAGCAAAAAAAAAAAAAGAAAAACGGAAATGATTGTCCATTGACGTAACTCAATGCAATGCAACGCAATAGAATGGGCCCAACGTAACGTAAGCAATTAAACGGCCAAGTTGTGTCAGTGGCCCCTTTTTTTTTTGTACTAATACTTAATTACTGACCAAAATTGGGAAAATGCTAATGACACTTTCGACTTGGATATGGACATGGACTTGGTCTTGGAGGCGGACACACGCACTGTGAGTAATGGGTGTCATAAAATTGGATTGCCAGCTGATAAGTCATCGACTTCCATCTGAATTAATGGTAAAAGTATAACGGAAATGAATGGAAATATATTTTTTGTTTTGTTTTGACATGTAAATTGATATGGCTAATTTGGTTAACTATAATTACTGAAAGTATATACTAGTATAGATAGTATATACAAAAGAATTTCTTATCAATCAAAGTATAAAAATAGTTTTTATACTTTATAGGGACAAAACTTTGTTGAAAAGGAGTTTGGTTAAAAAAAATAATAGGAAATAGGAACATATTTACCAAAAGAAAAATAGTTTTTTTTTTAATTTTTAAATTAAAGAATTGATAAAATAAAGAACTTCAATTACTTTAAATAATTGTTATCAAGCTTAGAAAATGAATATTTAAATTAAAATATTTCAAAAAATTGAAACTATTTAGTTATTAGTTAAAAATTTGATAAGTAATTATTTTGGTTTAATTTCATTTGAAACAAAAGATATACAATGAATATTTAAACTGAAAAACTTTAAAATAAAATTATTAATAGTCCAGGGGTTTTTAGATTTAGATCAAAATTTCTTGAATTTTATAAAAATATAATAAAATATATTTAAATTGGTTGCAATTCTATTATAACTTACTATAGATGCATAAAAATATATATATAAAATAGTTCCCAACTATTTATCAAGTCTCCTTTTGCAAAACTCAATTCCAACCTTAACAATCTTTCCCTTGTCAAAGTTAAGTCATCAATTTGTTGTTCAAATGTTCAATATAAATTCTTTTCCTTTTGTTTATTCAATGCTTTTATATGTTGTTACTAATAATGTACTTTAAGGACTCTTGATTTCTACTTAAATCTCGAGACACATAATATTCTATGGCAACTTTTAGTTGCATTCTTTGGCATAAAATTTTCTTGAATTTTCTTCCATTTTAAGGACATCTTTATAACTCTATACCTTTGGGCGTCGTCCAATTAGGTTGCAAGTAGAAAAGTTTCTGCTAAAGGACAACGTTTCTGCTTCTTTTTTTGTTCTACAAACCCCTGTTGGATGATGGTCCATAGTCTATAAACATAAATTACAGTCTTGGCATGCAGTTTGCTAGCGACTTAATAGCTAATAATGAAGCATTATTTAAAATATTCGCTGCAAGGACACATAATGGCGAATCGGGAGGACAACATGGAAAAGGACACTTGCTCTTTGCTTGTTGACAATACAACTTTCTTTACTTTGCTTGGATTTTCTTCCTTTTATTTTCGCATTTATTGCTATTTGTCCCTTTAATGATCAACAACGATTGAATCCTTCAGTAAAGCAAAAGCAGCATTAAATATAATGAATATGAATTCACTTATATACCCCTTCGTCTCTGTGCTCCCCTTCTCCCTTAAACGTTTTAATGAAAATCTGTGAGAAGCGAACCGTCAAAAGGATATTAAACGATGCGAAATGAAATGCAATTTTTCAAAAGGATGATGGAAAAAAAAATATATATATATACATATATACATAACTGTAAAAATGAAAAAACGACAAAAGTAAAATACGCAATAATTAATCAAAATGAAGCAATTATTGGTGCACAACCGGTCATTAATACTCTGAAATACGATTGTGGTATTTGGTTGATGTGGTTAAATTTGTTGGATTCAAGCCGATTCCATTTGGTTGCCACTTACCTTGGGTGAGAAGAGACATGCAACAGTTACACTAGCCGACAAACTTATCGTCACCGACATGCTGGTAATACGTAGAGGTACATGATTGGCTGTACCAAAGTACAGTGGAACAAATGCCAGCCAAATTACACAAGTGGTGTACATGGTAAAGCCTGCAAGTAAATATGAAAATTTCATTTATAAATTGTTTATAATATATCAAAAATTATAATTTTCATTATCAACAAAGTCAAATAAGTAAACTTCCTAGAAACATACCAAGGATTTCTTGGGTTACTTTTGCGAGATATAATCTTCTTTTAAAGTTTTAATTCATCCTTCAAAGTTATAAGCTAGCCTTTAATTTATCCTATTTTTCATTCATTTGCCTTAATTATTTATACTTATAGATCCTAAATGTGATCTTGCTTGGCCTAACTACCCGATCTTTCTGTAATCCTACAAGGAACTGAGTTCTTAGAGTGTTAAAATTCTTCCTAAGGCCTCATATTTCACTTGGCTGTAACTCGGTCAAAATTTGACCAATATTAAAAAGTTTTATCTTTTTAAATTCGTTGAAGTGCCTTTATTAAACTGGCATTTAAGCCCTTAAAACTAAATTTTTATATATTTTTTCAAATTTTTTTAATGTAACCATCGTTAAAATTTTCAAAAAATTATTAAAAAATTTTTTTTCCTAAATGTTCTAAGTTTTATTTTATTTAAAGCTCTAAAGTAAAAGGAAACATAAAAGGCATTGCTTTTTAAAACAAAGAATTGTGCAAATTAGAGCTTTGGGAAGATGAGCATTTAAAGGATTTCATTTCAGCATTTCATCGAAATTTAAATTTTTCGAGAAACAAATATAATTTTCCAATAACCTTCAGCAATACTCAGCTAAAATAAGAAAATTAGTTTTACAAAACTAATATATGAATCTCTTATTTAGCATTTAAACATGAGAAATGTTCTTCAGACAGAGGAAAGTCCTTAAAAGACTGATAAGAAACTTAGAGAATTTCCTTTGTTCTGTTGAAAAAATTTTCTATAATTTATGTAAGTCTTTAAAAATTAAACCATTCTTAAAGTTTAGGAGCCCAACTCGTATTTATTCTGTAAATTAAAACATATTTATTGCATACTTCAGGGCGCATGCAGAAAAGAAAAGATAATTACAATGCCAATAGACCATTTTGGCTAACAAATTTTATTGCATTTTCTATTACATAACATAAAATTTACTTACCAATATGTTTGGACTCATTGAATGCTTCAGGTATCTTTCTGGTTAAAACCGCATAAACAGTACAAACAACAATCAGAACAATGGGATAGAAAAAGGCAATCATATAGGAGGCATCTATATATGAATCGCAAACAAGCAAATTGTCTTCGCGTGTGGGATAATGATGCATTGCATGTGATGGAGCAATTACCATCCAAACGCCGTTAATGAGTATCTAGAAAGAAAGAAAAAAAAAAAAAACCAAAGAGCAATAACGAGATCAGAATGGAATAAAATTTCTTATGGTTTGGGCCATGACAAACTCACCTGTACACTGACCAGGCACATACATATAACCAACTGAGATTTAGGGCTTATAAATGAGGGCCGTTTAGCTGACTGTTTGCCAGCCTTAAAGATTCGCGCAATGCGATTCGTTTTAGTCAACAATGCGGCATAGACAACGGTAAAGCAAAAGCCCACAATGAAACTGAAAAATGAAGGTCAAAAAGGATGATGTATGCCAACAACATTTTCTAACCACACCATCTCTACTTACCGTTGCATGGCACAAACAATGTTGGTTGGCTTGAGGACCAAGGCAAAGGTAACACCATAGCACATGAATATGCCAGCCAAAAGGATATAACTCAATTCCCTTCCCGAAGCTCTTACAATGGGCGTATCGTTATGTCTGCAATATAAAATGTATAAAGGAGAAACTTTAACTTTAAACTACCAACTACAAACGAACTTCAACCAATCACAAGGTATTGAGAAATTTTCTCTTAAAACTTTCATAGAAAAGTTTTTAATTGCTGCAATAAGTTTTCGACTCACCTAACAAATACGCCAACCACAAAAAGTGTTATAAAAATGCCTGTTGCACTAAATGCCATGGCACCAATGGCCCAAGCCGATTCCGGACGTAAATAAACCTCCGGTATGGCACGACAATATTGTTTATAAGCATCGGGTAGAGTGCCCAAACGGCATACCAAACAGTGAGTTTCATCAATCGGATGCCGTATCTGTAAAAGAACAATAAGTTAATTGAAAACAAAATTAATTAAATTTCTATAGAAAATCACTTATGTCAGGGAAATGAAAACTTCAATGAATTGAATCCCTTAATGGCACTTAACAATTTTTGCACCTTTATTTCATTCTATGCGATTTTTCGTTTTGTTTTTCCACTCGTTAGTAAATTGAAGAGATTTTTCATTTGCTTTGCTTTTACAATAATTCACTACATTACATTTCAATCACTGCGAAAAGCTTTACAAATAAATTACGAAATTTTCCAACCCCAAACTTTTCTACTCTCCACTCCACTCCACCCCCCCCTTTTTATGGCATTCCACTTAAACTCAAATCAATGCGACCAGCTGAATGGTAAATGCATTTTGCAGTTGAATAGGGGATAGCAGGATAAAAGAAAAGGACGAGGGAGGTTATATATAAAGTTTCACTTACTTGATAAGTTGTACAATTGAAACAGTGCCAACAGCAGCTTTCACCCTCCACATACTTCTTGGCCTGTCCACGTTCACAGGGTAAACTGCATACCGATTCCGGAGGCTTTGGACTCAACATCTTGAATTTTACCTCTACAGGATGGGATAGAAAGGAAACTTAAGAATTGCAAAAAATACTTGTATTGATTTCCCATCAACCACTTACCAGACATATTGAGTCGCAATTCACCCTCATAATATTCACCGACTTTGATCCAACGATATTGTCCTGGCTGTGATTGCTTGAAATGTATGATATTATAACGAGCTGGTCCATCGCCATTGCTATCAAAGCGAAAATGATCACCACTGAGGCCTAAAGGAAAAACAAAATTACAAGAGACAGCAAGTCAAAAAGAGAGAGCGCAAAAAAAAGCACTTAAAGTTCAATCAGCTTATAGCCTGACGGTTTCTTAGTCAAGGGTCCTTGTTTTTTGTTGCCCTCTTGCATATCCTTGCGCTTTTGCTTTATCAGAAAATTGACAATTTACGCGTTCTGTGCGTCAGTCAGTCAGTCAATCAGTCAGTCTGTTAGTCAGTCAGTTAGTCAGTCAGTTAGTCAATCAGTTGGTAGGGTCTGAGCCTAGCCTGCTCTTCTTCTTTTCTCTTCTTGTTGTAGAAAATTTATTGAATTTCAAATTGAGTTCAATGACGACGACAAGCAAGTCAATTTTCCACTCGAAAGCATGGCCAACACCACAACGATATGGTGTATATCCTCATGGTCCTATTTTCTACATAAATTATTATTTTGCCCAGCTTTTGCCATCGATAAACTGACAAAAAACAAACCAAGGCAACGATGAAAAACGTTGCATCTGTGCAAGTGCCCTTTTGTTCTATATATTTTTTCTTTTTTTTTTTCTATCTACAGTTGACTTACCCTCAAATTTAACTTTACGTAAATATTTAAGTAAATCAGCTCCCTTGGTTGGTTTCATGGCATCACATAATGATGGACGATCTCCACATAAATCATGATGCATGTCCCTAAAGAGTTATTAAAGCAATTAAAAAATAAATATTTTTATCTCTTTTATTAGTTTCTCACTTGAGAGCATGGGCAAAGGCCATAACAGCATCACTAACAAATTGCAATTGGTCCTCAAAATCGGTATTCTGGCGAGATAAACGCTCTTTGGTAGTGCATTGTTTGGTATAGTTATTATAAGGAGTACTGGTACTACCAGGATAACGACACTGGAAATGATCTTCCCAGAATTCTGAAAACATTAGAAAAATTAAGAAATATCTTAATAATAAATATACTACATTTACTTACCCACAAACCAAGGATTACGTTGATTATTCTCCACTGTTAGATTAAGAAAATATTCTTCAAATCCGCGCACAGGATTCGCTTGTGGTTGTACTGAAAGGGTTCCTTCCACCTGTAAACGAAGAACTTGTTACAGTTAACTGAATAAATTAACCAAATTAATTAACTCCATACACATGCACGCACAATTAATTTCAATTAAGTTATAATTCATCATATGCCAAAAAAAAAATGGGAAAAATGGGAAAACCAAAACGAAAATTTGCTCTATTTTCGTTTGGGTCATCATTTATAAATTTTTCGTACATTTTCTTTTCGGCGTCATGTCATTGTCACGCCTTTTCTAGGCCAAAACTGCTCTTACTCTCCCACTCTCTCACTCTATATATATGTATATCATGTATGCCCAAACCTGCCCCGCCCTTTTATGCGATTCATTAATCAAATTTCACTTCGCTCAATTTAAGCTCATAATTTCCGGCTAGCAATGATGATGTTTTTGCAAGGAAATATCATTAATTTAATAAGGACAAAAAAAAAAGAAGAAAATAGTGTCGACTTGCCTCTGGCTCATAGTCATCAGAGACAAGATTCCTGGCACTCCAACCATCCGAACCAATCCATGAAAAGGCGCCTGTTGCATTAGCTCTGCGTACGGCTCTCATTACTTGTCGCACTTCCTGATCGGATCCAAAGATAATGGCACCTATAATGAAATAAGCCGCAATTAATGAAAAGTGAGAAAGTTAATTAACATTAATTGCAGAGAGAAAAGTTTGCTTATCTGTTGTATATATATACATATAATACAATTGCTGATTGCTATGATATATATATGCATATCAATTGGCCAATTGAATTATTTTTTTATTTTCCTTGCTCAGTTTCATTTTATGCAAGAAAAAGGCAATAAAATTTCATTTTTAATTGACTTCAAATATAATATCTTTTATGGATTTCAAATCAATTTAAACAATATCAAGTGTTGGTTAAATAAACAATGCGAAAAGGAAGCCAAAAACAAATCAAATAACTTTCTTTTTTTTTAGTGTGTTAAATAATTGAGATGTGTTCAGGAAAAAAAGTAAAAGAAACAGAGAATTGGTTATCCTTAATTAAATAAACAAGACCACAGGATAGCAGATAAACCCTGGAAGGGGAGATTGCCTGTCACTTGACCGCAAAAAAGAGGAGAGAAAAAACAGAAAGAAGCAAAATCAAAGCAAGAGAATATTTCCTTTTGTCCAGGCCACTTGACTTGCTAATGATGGAGGATGATTTTGGTTTGAGATTTTTTTTGGTTTTCGTTTCTCTATTAAACGGCATTGTCAGTGGCACCCAATATTCCCATTTGAACCACTTTAAATGTGTGTGTGTGTGAGTGTTTGTGTTGCATTTGTCACTTGTTAGCAGCAGGCACAGTAGCTTTTGAGACATTATTGACTGGGCCCTTTCTTACATCTAACTCTCTCTCTCTCTAGGCTGACTCTATCTATTTTCTCTTCTTATCGATTCCGTTCTCCTTTGTTATCAACTAAAACGCAACTTAATCAGTCACAGGATTGTTATTTGTTCCTGTTCATGCTGTAGTCCTTGACAATCCTCTTCTTTATTCCTGTTTATGAGATGATATTGTTTTCCTGTTTCTCATTCAAGTGCAGCTTTGAACTTATTTTATACCAGCTAACGAGATTCACGTCGTCAACAATTTTAAGCAAATGTGATTGAATGGGAAAACTTATCATATATATATATAAAATGCGCGTTACATTCGATTTAGTTGCAAAACATGTTGCAAATGTGGCAGAATATCAAGTGATTTACATACTATATACAATGGAGAGAACTAGAAAAGAAAGAAGGGGAGGGGAAAAAAAAGAAAAGAAATACACAAACTCCAAGCCAAACCCCAAGTCAGCTTGGCAAAAGTACGATAAAAAGCAAAAACATGTCAGAGACATTACCCTTCCGTTTTCCAAAATGGGTAGAAGGAGGTAAAGTTTATCCCACTTGGCAGTTAGCAGTTGGCAGTTGGTACTGCCACTTGCCAGGGCATTATCATTTTTCAGTTAAATGACATACGTACACATATATATGTAAAATTTACGAACTTTTCTCAAAAAATACTTTGTCAATTTGATTAATCGCTTTTAGCCAAATACAAAAAAAAAGGGGCCAAAAATCACAAATCACAATAAAGAATGATTTCACACTCCCAACCCTTTAGCTCTCTTTCTTTCTTTCTTTTTTGACTCTTGCAGACGAAATACTTTTTGCTGATGGCACATTTATGTAAATCAAATCAAATGTCTGGGGTGTGTGCATGTGTGTGTGTGGGCTAGTGTGTGAGTCTTGTGGGTGTTTTTTATGAGGGCCAGAGTTCGATTGTTATTGTATATTTTTATTGACCCGGCCCTGCCCGTCTGATTAATGACATGCATAAAAGGTTTAGACGGTAATTATTTTTAATATATATGTAAAAATATATATATATAAACATATATATTTTTATGGCAGGCATCAGCTTGTGACTCCTGTCCCTTTGTCTCTCTCTTTCTCTCTTTCTCTGTAACTGGCATTTGATTAATATTTTTCTCAAATCAAATGCAAATAAAAATCGCGCACATTCGCGCACAAAAGGAAAAAATTGAAACGAATTCGCCTACGGGCAAAAGTTGAAAGTCAAATTGATTGACATTTTTTGTCGCCCGTTGGGCGTTACACAGGGCGTATGATTGACGCACCAAAAAACAGCATACAAATAATATGACACACCAAAAAAAAAAAAAAAAAAAAAAAAAAAATGAAAAAGATAAGAAGACGGTTTTTATTTTCATTTAGCTTGAAATATTGTTGTCAGTTGAGTTTTTTTTTTCTTGAGAGAGAGAGTTTTTATCTTCAAGCTTGATTTTTTTTTTATCATGTTTAAAAGTTTGACATTTAAGGACTTTCTTAAGCCTGCGATATATTAAAAGTTTTTACTTTGTGGAATAAACTTTATATTGAATTCTTTTTTTCTGGCACTAATTAAGCATTTCACTATATTCAATTAAGGAAATTTAAACTTATATACCCCAAAAGTAGGCTACACTTTTTTGTTTAATGTGTATTCTGTTTAAAGTTCAAGTTTAAAGTAAACTAAAACAGAAATATATTTTATCCAATTTTAATTGAGGTAAAAACAAATCCTATAGTATGTATATTCAATTAAATTCAATAATTGAATTATTTCCCCCTACTCGAAACCAATTTTTTTGTGTATAAGTATTCTAATTGTCTTTAAAGCTTAAACTTAACTAAAATTAGTTGCAAATTTTATTTTTCAAATATATTCTATCTAGGTTTCTTCTTAGTACAGGAAAATCTTAAAGTAATCAAAAATCAAATCAAATATTTAATTATTGCCCTTAAATGTAGGCAACACTTTTTGTGTATATTGTATATCCTGTTTGTCTTTAAAACTTAAACTATGACATGAGTTGTAAATTTTATTTTACAAATAAATTCTATTCAGTAATAGAAATTTTTCATCATATAGAATTAAATAAATGTAAATTATTTCCATTATTAAATTATATATGTCAACCAGGGAATAAATGAATCTCTAATTAATTTTATTGATTTTTTTAAATTTCATATAAGAAAAGGCCACCCGTAGTTAGATTTTACCATATACTACATTTCTAATCGATTTGCTAGCAATATATATATTTGCCATTTTGTTTGTGTGCTTTTTGTTATCCAACATTTATGCATGAACAATTTCTGTCTCTATATCCCGCTCCTCCGGAAATATATGTTACTCCCTCTACCTTATAAACTAGTTGAACGGAGACAACTTTTTAATTTCCTGCTATGGGGGAAAAAAAAAACAATGGAAAATCAAAGACAAAAGCAAAGTCGGTAACAGAAAGAAGCGATAAAAATAAAGAGTGCGTTGAGAGAGAAGAAATTGTTGGGTGGTGTTTTTTAAATATGTTCATTTAATTTGTGCAATTTCCGTACTTTTTCGCTGAGTGAGTTTTCGGCGGATTTTTGGCGTTGACATTTCATTTAAAAGTGCATTTTCTTGTTGTTATTTTTTCTTACCTCTTGCCCGTGGTTTTGTCAGTAGCTTTTGTACTATATTATCGTATGCAATATCCTCAGCCACACCCGAATCCTTTACAAGCTTCTCCTTAATGGCAATACAAATGTTATGGCGTGACAGCAACTCCTCCAGTTCCTCGAATGCCTGCAATGAAACCAAAACAATATAGCATACAACGTTAGTGGCAGAGGGAGATACTACATATACATATACACTGTTCTGTTTATACATGGAGAGTAAATGAAAGAAGCTGTGAGCCCGTTTGGTGGTTGTAACGCATTGCAGTTCTTGGTAGAACAAATATGCGACGCACAAAATGGAAACAGACCGGCCATGTAACAGAGCAGACAAGTCCAAAAATAATACAGTAAAACTGAAGAATGGTGGGTGGGTGGAAAAACAGTGAAAACGCATTTTCATTTAATTTGTTGGATAAACAGTTGATGGACTTGATTTCAGGCAAAACAATTTGCATAGACATTTATGAGATGAAAGTGTTTTTTTACCTTTATGCCATAGTTGCTCTCCTCGTAGATAATCGATACATAACTCCAGCCCATACGTTTTACAATTTCCACCATAGCTTTCACTTGATAGTGATCCGAGGGTATGGTACGTGAAAAATATTCAAAACGTTGCTTATTGCTCAGCTCTGGACTGGTTGAGAAATAAGAGACCTGCAAAATGAATTTTTTGGATAAGATGAAGTCAAAAATATTTTGTATGTTGAAAAAGCAAACCATAATTGGAATTGAAGCCAAAAGAGGTAAATGATGATCACAGTATGCTGACTTTAACCACACTTCTATTATTTTCCAAGAAATACAGTGCAGTGCAGGGCAAAAACCGAATGCAAAAGGCAAAGGTAAAACCGCAGCCAATGCTAGGATGCAAGAACCGCATGTCTAATAGCCCAAAAAAATTCAATTTCACGCACAAATTAACAAGACAAAAGGAAACTGCATGCCATCAAGGACATTACCTTAAAGACAATGGTCAGGAAAGAGATAGAAAATGGAAGAGAACAATGCCTGAGTGCAAGTGTTTAAGAAACTACTTGATTTCTAATTAAGCGTCATTATCATTAGGTTGTGCTATCAACGATGATGCTGTCAACAAATATCTTGGTAAACTGGTTTTCCGCAAACAAAGGCATAAGACTTAATTGGCAGAGACAGAGCGAATAATGAAATTCTCTTGCCCTTTGTTTGAGCAGCAAAGTGACCAACAAAAATGTTGGCCTGGCCCAATGACATTAGAAAATGAACTCAGAATGAATTGCAGAAGGCATTAAAAGGTTTACGTGTGGATTGATGTAAAATCAAAAAAATAAAAACGAGAAAATCTCCAAATCATGGAGAGTTTGTGTTTCGAACCATGCATGCATATATATATGTAAGTATTTGGCCCAAATGGAATGAAATCTCTCGATTCGCTGTAGTTAAGTCTGGCCACAAACGAAACGAAATGCAATCAAACGCTTATGGCTGATTTATGGCTTCTTCTCAGCTTTGTTTTCCTCAATCTTACTCACTCTGTCTCTGGTTTTCTTTATTTTTTTTTTGTGTTTTTTTTTTGTTTGGGGGCGTTCTGCATCAAATGGCCGGATATTGAGCATTGCGTGTGCGTTTTATAGCATACTTGCAGGCGCTCTTTTGGTTACTTAGTTATTGTCGCATATTGACTTTTTGGCCCTCACGTAAGCTAAGTTGATGCTGCGACCACTCCATCCACTTCAGCACCATCGACGTGACTTTTCTTCACATACAGACATACACAGCACACACACACACACACAGAGGCTTACACGGAAGACAGCAAATTCAGTTCCATTATCCTGAACAGGAGGTGCCACCATTTTTTTTTTTTGTTTTTTACTATTTGTTTTTGTTGTAAATTTTCGTATATTGCAGCTGCTGCACTTTTGCTGATTTGTTGCCCCTTTTAGTAATTTCAGGTAGCACGTGCTGGCATTTTAACCCAGAGCAAATATTCTGCCATTTTTTCTCTCTTATTTTCTTCAACATTGCAGAATTTTTAATTACGAACTTTAGAAACTTTCGTTT
The DNA here is from genome assembly GCA_018903615.1 of Drosophila neocordata. Classification (NCBI taxonomy): domain Eukaryota; kingdom Metazoa; phylum Arthropoda; class Insecta; order Diptera; family Drosophilidae; genus Drosophila; species Drosophila neocordata. The sequence continues at coordinate 1,092,553 of JAEIGI010000014.1, forward strand.
TAAGGCAAACGAAAGGAAAACCCAAAAGGAATATAAAGTCCTGCAGCTAATGGTTGTAATTTTGTTTAGTTATTATTGAAAAATCGAATTTTACCTGTGGTATGCGAAATAAACGCAACAAATTGGCCACTTGAATGGAGGTCACCGATGAAGCAGCGCCAACAACACCAGAAATGACTTTCCGTACTTGAGTTTTATTGCAATGATATTCGGCATCATCTATATTGCTGATGGAACCTAAAAAGAGAAAAAAATAGTCAATAAGAGGATTATAACATAATCTAGTTGAATGAGTAGAAATATAATGAGCTGATGTCCCTTTCAGTTTCATAAAAATATTTTATACATAATAACTTTTGGCATTTGATAAGGATGTTAATTCAACAGCTTCTAATTCAATAGTGAAAGGATAGTCGAGAGCCCTTTTACATACTTTTGAATAAACATATAAATACACTTGACAACTGTTTGAAGATATATAAAACTTTTGATGGGAAATGTAATAAATTAAATTATATATTAAAAATTAATGACTTATTTTTTAAAATATTTTGAAAATAACAAAAAACAGTGCCTTTAATATTTAGTTTAATGAAAATGAAAGAAACAATAGACTTTTAGTTTGTATTAGAAGTAAATATAATAAAATAATATGGAAATTAAGAAAATTTAATTTAATTTATAACAAATCTTCATTTATTTAATTGTAAGATAGCATCAATTAAACATTATTTATTCTAAAATATTTATTTAAATGGTTCTTGACTTGGCTATTTGTATTCAGTTTCCTTTTGTAGTTCAAAATACTTATAAATGGTTCTCAACTTGGCTAAATTTTAGTTAAGTTTATATTTAAGTATAATACCGCAACTATACAATAAATATATAATATAACAGCCTTTTAAGCCTTAAATAATGTCAAATATAATTCTTCTTATATCTCTCTTTTTCATTAATATAAATATAAATACTTTTGCTCAAACATTTTCACACTGTGAAAACTAATAAAAAAAATCTTTCAAATATATTTAATTTATATACATTTAAATTTCATTAGTATTTGAAGCAGGTTGAGAGATTTAAAGCAACTTAATATAACAAAATTTTGTATAAATATTAGCCCACAAAAAATTAACCCCTTTTGGTTATTTATTTTTTTAATTTTTTTTTTTTTTTTTATTTTCTGAGAAATAAAATAATCTTTTTTGTGCGCTAGAGCATAAAAACTGCAAAACAAGAAACTTTATTTATTCAAAGCATATTTTCATTGTAGACCAAATTGTAGTTTGGGGAAATTCAGCTAACCGCATTTTGCCATTTCATTCCCCAAGGTTTTGCAAGTAAATTTGTTGGCTTGTTTGTATTTTCACTCTAGTTTTTTTTAATTATGAAAACTTTTGTTTATAGTTAAGTAGCTGATGAGAAATTATTTTTTTCCCCCATTTGTTTTTTTTTTATTTATTATTATGCAAAATTATGGAATAATTAATTACATTTTCTCTTATCGGTTTTGCATATTTTCTTTAATAAATTGCATATGGAATAGTTGTAAAATGTTACCAGTTACTCTTTAAGCCAGCTTGCGTGTGTACTTATGAGGGTGTGTGTGTGTGTGTGTGTGTTTGTATATGAAGGTTTGTGCGTGAGTGTGTCTGTTTTTAGAAAATTGTTGAGAAACTTAGCAAAGCGAAACCCAAAAACTTAATATTTATGGTATTTTCCACTTTAATTCTGTAAGCTTTGGCATTTCACACGCCTCGTTGACCACAAATGTTTTTAGGGGTCGTTGTTATTGTTAGTAGATAGCTGTTGTTATTGTTGTTTTTGGCAGCTGCACTTAAATACAAATTAATTAACTCCATGTAGTATACTGGCTCACTCCTCGGCCCACTATTCAATTCAATTGAGGCCTAAACTAGATTATTATGAGCAAGCGAATGTGCTTGGAGTCGGTTATATGGTGGAGTTGGTGAGGGGGGGAGGGGGTCATAACTAGTTTACGGCCTTGCCTAATCCTGTCAATATAATTCAGTGACTTGGAAAATTATATTTTTCATACGTCAGTCAGTCAGTGAGCCAGTCTGAAAGAGAGGAGAACAAAAACATGGCACGTCGCTCAAATAAATCCTTGCCGCGCACATAAATAATGAAATTATGGAGATTAGAAAGTGTTCCACACACACACACACACTGTTAGACAGGATGCTCTGCGCCCAATTGATTATGGATCCGGCTTGTTTACTGATGTCGCCAAACAACAATAACTGAGTGTTGCTCTCTGTGTGTACGCACGTGTATGTGTGTCTGTGTGTGTGTTTAAGAGCCTTTTGTTACCCCGATAAAAGTAATAAGCGGCATTTTATATACATACATACATATCCTTACGGTACTCATACTGATCTCCTTTCACTCTTAGCTGTTGTCTATTCTACCAAAATAAAATTCAATAAATACGGCAACAACAACAACAACCACTTAGCCATGTCTTGAGGGAATTATGCATCTTGGTAAGACTGGCTGCTCATTTTTTTCTTTTTTTTTTCTTTTGGGGTATGAGAAATCGTATAATTTATTTATTAATTTAGTTTATTAATCAAATGTGGTTTACCAGAGCTGACACAGATGAGTTTAAGTGGGAAAACTTTGTCTTAAAATTGCTCTACAAGCGGAAGGAAGAAAATTTTGTGTTGTTTTTTTGGTATAAATAATTGCTTTAGCAATTATAAAATGGCTAAAGGAAATATGCAACACTCAAAATATATGTACATATTCTTGCATCCACAAAACAAATGCTATAAGCACCATTTTCCATTTTTCCACTCTTCTTGAAGAGGGGGAGGGAAATAAAAGCAACAGAAGTGGAAAACAATTGTGTATAAACCACAAAATTTACATATAAATATCATTTTGACTTTGGTATACGGGGCGTATGAGTAATGTAACTAAAACTGCAACTGTAACTGTAACTGCATTTACAATTGCAAATGCAATTGCAATTCCAATTACAGTTAGAAGGGAAATTCTTGTGTTTTACCTTTTATAAAATCCACAGCCATTTCCAAACCATAAGAGTCCTTATCACAATCATCCAGGATATGTGCACCCAATGTTATATTCGGCAACAGTTTGTCCTCATTAATGCGATCAATGGTATAAAGCATGGCCTCTAACGCTTGTATGCCCCCCTGTGGCATAATGGGACCACATGTGATGCTATCCTCACGTGAATGGACCATCATAAGTCCGCCCAATATTAAATCGCCTTCCACTATGGCTTCTCGCTTAACTGGCCAATGTCGTTGCGGTTGACTTGCATAGAGACGATCGTGTAGAAAGTTAACTGAATCCGGCAATGATCGAAGGAACTTGCCACTGACATCAGCAATTAAAGGCATTACCATATTGTTGTTATTGGGAGGTATATGACGGCCACGATGTCGACCCGAACGAGCGGAGGCAGGGGAATTGAATAGTGTCTCGATATTGGCATAACGTTGATAGCTATCCAAATCAAAGTGTTGATCATATATGCCAAAAGATTGCTGATGTTGATGATGTGGTTCGTCCATTATATAATCAACTGATGATGATTGCTGCTGTTGCTGTTGTTGCTGCTGTTGTTGTTGTTGGTATTGCCAGGATTGTTTGCCCATTTGCTGTTGCTGCTCTTCCAATTTCAGTTGCTCGTAATGACTGAGCACTTGATTGTGTTTGTCTCGTTGTTGAGTTTGCTGTTGTTGCTTTCTTTGCTGATAATGTTGCTGATGGTGTGAATGATGATGATAATGATGCTGATGATGATGTTGCGGATGGCGTCGCATTCGCAAAAAGATACTAGCTGTTGTTTGTTGTTCACTATCATCATGATATGCTGCTGCTGCTCCCTCAGTTTCCTCTGATATATCACCAATCACAGCATTGTCCTGTTCATCAGCAACACTTAATGTTGCTGCCGCTGCTGCTGCCATTGTTGTTGCTGTTACCATGGCATTCAGCACAATCACAACACAAAGCTGCAGTAAGCACCAGCAATTGCTATTGCAATTTAATTTCATTGTTTAAGCTTAGTTTAAAATTCACTGATATATTTTTTTGATTTCGTTGAACTCGTTGCAATGTTGCTGCTGATATGATTCACTCATATTTGTATTTATTATTAACCGTTATTATTAAAATATTATTGCTTTTTTTACGTTTTAACATTTTGATTTCTGTTTTGTTTTTTTTTTTTTTTATTACTTTGTGATCTATTGATGAAGATTTTCAATTTTTATTATTTCCAATAAATTATTTTATAATTTTTTTGTTGTCAGTTAAAGCTTAAAGTTGTGAAAGGGAGTAACCTTTTCTTAAATTTTTTTTTTTATTTTTGTTTACCAATTTTAATTTTCTTGTTTTATTAACAACGTTTTTGTCCTGTCATCTTGCCTAGCCTTTCCCCCTTTTTTTTTTGGTTTTTTCTTTTCTTTTTTAATACCCTCTAAAGTCTTTTTTCGCTGGGACCCAGCTTATGATTGTCAAACTGCTTGCAAAAAAAAAAAAAAGGTAGAAAAAGTGAAGTAGGCGTGGCCTACGGCCCATGAGTTTTGTGTGCTCTGTGCCTTGAGGTAAATTAAATTTGCATAAAAAACGAAAAAGGAGGCAAAGTAAAAGTGTAAATAATGCAGAAATCCTTTGCAGCATAGAAGTGGCAGGGAAAGTAAAAAATATAAATAAAACTTGAGCGAGCTTGAAACGGTAATTAATCAAATTGTTGGCGGCGTAATGAGCTTGTCGGCTTCACACCCTCCTTCCCAGCAACCAGCTATGCAGCCACAGAAATGAGTATACAAGACCCAAGACCCAGACCCAAGACCCGGACCCGTCAGAAGACTAATCAAGGAAAGCGTTAACGCCGCTTTAGACACGGCCTGCAATTGGAGTTTTGCAAAATTACTTATCATCAGCATAATCAGCAGCATTATCAACCAGGATTGTTTATGAAGAGAGGGGGATATGGTGGGGTAAGTTATCATTACCCAAGGCGGACGTTGTTCAACTGCTTGTCACCGTCAGGGTTCCTCTCTTACTCTCTCTCACTCTCTCTCTCTCTTCCTTGCAGCATCTGTGCCAGAGGCAAAAGAGGGACGCATCTAATAATGAGATTGCGTTAAACAAATGATGCTCTCCTTTTATTGCGCTTAATAGACACCGGAGGCTGCTTACATGCTCGTAATTTATTTTGATTACATTTGTCTCTTTTGCTCTAGCTTCCTTACTTCTCTCTCTCTCTCTCTATTATCCACTCTCTTTTCTTTTTTGTTCCATTCCAGTCTATTTCTGTAAGGCTATTTAAATAGCTTCTAGAAAAGGTATTTCTTACATGGACAAAGAGACAAATTCTGCTTTCTCTTGCTATTACGTTGAGGAAAAAGAATACGTAATGGAACTTACGTATATTAAGAGTTTATAAGTTAAAGAATTTCCCTCTTTTTACAGTTTCATTTAAATATAATTACAAAGTATTTAGCTTGTCTAAAGATTAAATTTTGTTTGTTAGAATTAGTCCTTCCTTCTTAATAATAGGATAAAAAAATAAATCAAATTTTTCTTTAAAAAATCTCAGTAGATTTATCTTAGTTCCAAAAACATTCTTTGCTTTCTATGTAAAACAGTTTTATGGCTTTCTCATTAAGTTTAAATACTTGTTAAGAAGATGTAGAGCATACAAATGCCATTACACATTCTCAGGAAATCCAATAATTTGACTTTGAGGGGGGTAAACCCCCCACCATTGCCATTTCACACATTCAGCAGAAGCCAAGAGACAAGAGTGTAGCTCTGACACTTGGACCCAAATGTGTGTGTTGGCCAAGTTTGCCACGATTGTCAGACATTGTCTATGCCACTTTAACATTCTTTCTTGTCTTTGTTTTATTTTGTATTTTCTCCCTCTTTCTTTCTCTATATTTCTCTTTTCCTGTGTGTGTGTGCGTTTGGCTTTGATTTGATTGAACATTTCGCTATATTGTTCCGTTTGTCCCTTTCATGCTGATTTGAATTCTTTCTGCTTGTATTAAAATAATGTACATTTTTTTTGTTTTTATTTTGTAAAGCTTTAAATATTCTGCTGTCTGATGAAATTGATTTTCATCGATAAGAGTGCAAAAGAGGCGCATAAAGTTGACATTTTATTGTATTTGTTAAGCTGTATAAAGGAAGCAAAATGCCGGTCCGAGGTCAGTTTGGCACTTTACAAAAAAAAAAAAAAAAGAAAAATAAAAAACAAGAGTATTTTTCATTTGCTATAATATAGCATTTTATATGAAGCGTGTAAAATAAACTGAGTGCAAAAGCATGCTCTATCTTTCCCATTCTCCCTCATCCACTGTCTTTTACTATAATTTATTCATTTTAATTTTCATATTGTGGAAAATCGCGAGAAAAAACACATCTGCCTGTCTGTCAATGTTTCATCAGGCATTAAATTGCCTGACAGAAAATCAGATGAAAAGATATTTATGAGAAATATTTTTGTATATAGTTTTATGATGCAGTGCAATGATGCAGCATAAAATGAAGTTATTGGAAAAAGAAGCAGTAGGAAAGAAAATTACAACAAGGGGATTGCAAAAAGTAAAATAATATTGACATCGGCAGCAAGTAAGTGTTTAAAATGAAAGCCTTTAGTGGATCGTTAATCTGGGCAAATATTTATACGACACTTTTCAAAATATATAACACAACTACGACAACATTAACAGTTCTAGAGTGAGAAGTGAGAGAAAGCAGTTGCAAGTACAGTATATGTTGCCTATATGTGACGTTAAGTACGTTGATATTAAATTGATATGTTAGACAACTAAACTAATGCTTTTTCTCTATTCCATAAAACTGATATTTACAGTAGTTATGAGCGAGAGAGAAATGAATTGTTGTTGTTATTCTAGCTCCATGCAGAGAGCAGCTCAAAAAGAGCAGACCACTGACTTGCACATATGTATGTTGTTATTGCAGTGCTAGCAATAGTGGAATGGACCACCATTGTTGTTGTTTTTTGTTTTCACAATTAACTTCGGCTTTGGGGGTTCGTTTTGTTTCGGTAAATTTAACAAAACACAAGATTGCATGGCATAACATAACGGATTTTGTTTCTGTCACATTACTCCTACGTTTCGTTTTATATGTATGTAGACATGTTTATAAAATACTCTCTAAGAACTCTGACAAATTTGGTGGCATCAAATCACACGCAATTACAGGTTGTCGTCATCTGTTTGCTTGTGCGGCTAATGTCATTTGGCAGCCTCTCAGATTATACAGGGGTTTTCTTGTGCAGAATAAAGAATTAATAGCAACATATGTAACACAGACACACATACATATACAGGCACATACCGGTATACACAGGTGAAAATATGAATAATTCTTGGGGCAGATGAATAGACATGCAAATTTTCTTTTGGTTGTCTGTGTCAGTTACAAATGTCTGCAAGCATATGATAAATTTCGTTGACAGCAAAACGAAGGTAGTCGAGAAAGACACATGAGAGAGTGAGGTGGAGAGAGTTGGAGTTATGCTGCCGTATGCTTCCAGTGTAGAATGTGATGGGCTATAGTAGGCTCTATCTGCTGTCAGAGTAGGACAGACAGGTAATCAGCGACATGTTACACATTTCAAATTCCATGTACAACAAGAATTTTCTTTTTTGACAGTTGTGCCGTGAAATATATTTCTAATTTGATTAGCAAACAGATGTTAAAAATGAAAAGAAACCCATTTGAAGAGCGCCATAAATGGTTAAAAGTTGTTTAAATTAATGAATATTGTCCTTTCGTCTATGTTAAAGTACATATATTGTATCTAGGACCCGCATAAACTAAGTAAACTTCCAGCGGCTTATTAATAAGTAAAAGTAGGTAGCTAGTAGGCCCAGCATCTTATATAAAAGGATCCTGGCCGTAGGCGAAATGCGTCAAATACACAAAATCAATTACATTTTAGCATTTTGTTTGGCTGAAAAGGTTTTTTGTTTAGCATTCACTAGACCAGAACACAAAGATTTTTGGCCTATTTTTCTGAGCACCCACATAGACGTCAAGTAAATCTCAGGTATTTTGGTAGCTAATAAAGTTTGCCTTAAAGTATTTACCAAGACAGCAAGGTAGAAGCTTGAGATATATAGGAGAGAGAGGGTGTGGGTGAGTGTAAGAGGGCAAAATGAGATGGTAGAAAGGTAGCAAAGTTTTCCTCAACATATTTGTTTTAATATTAGTTGGCCTTAAGCATGCATGAAATGCTTTCCATCTATATATATATTTACTTAGTTCAGCTGGCTGTCTGAAGTTGAGAGGAGTTAAGGAGCCCAGACACACACACACACATACTCAGACTCACTTATACAGACACGTGTATCCTTTCCGCCCTCTTATAACCATACCATACATTGTGAAGCAATTTTTATGCTTGCCATATCAATAATTTTGTAGGTTTTATTGTTATTTGCGCATATTTTTATGGCATATCGAAGCTTTCTATATATACATATATATATGTATGTATAGCCCTGAACCTAACCCTAATTCAGCTACATCGGCATTCTGTTTAACGGAAATGAAACAGAAATTGTTTGTCGTATTTATGTCCTTGGTCCTTTACTTTGTTTCCTCTTTTTTCTTTCGATTGTAAATATAATAATGAAAATGTGACTTGACTTGCAATTAAATTTAAACTCAAAGTTTATACAACATTTTTATTCGACAAATAGCCTTTAATTTGTAAATTATCGATAGTTAAAATCATATACAAGTGTTTCTATATACTTGATATATTCAAATTGATTGCATTCATTTGTATTTTCATCAAATGAAATCAATAATAAAAAGCAATCAATGAAATTTATGAAACGAAATCAAATAAAATACAGGAAGCAGAATGCAGCGGATGTGCCAGATAAATACGCAATTATCACACACCTACAAAAGGCAAGAGCTTAAAGAGGGAATGGGGGAGAATTGGCTGAATGAGTTCTCGACAGGAAATGGACAGGACAGGCAGTGCCATGTGGCAATTTAGCAGTAAATTGCTTTCCCTTTCATCTGACAGGTGCAGGCATCATTCGTATCAGTAGTCGCCTCAACTTAATTAAATAACATGTTGGCTAGTGTACAAAAATACAAAAATACACATACATACATACATATGCAAACATTTAGTAATGGTAAAGTTTATAACAAATACCAATGACCATAACTGTTAAATGTAATAGCGTTTATTTTTTTTCATATCATTAAAACACATAAATACCCCATTTAGTTTGTTGCTCTTTGGAATTCAATTAGCTAAATGGGCCAAATGGGCCAAATGGGCCAGCATTATGGCCTATCTTTTTATATAGATAGGAGTAATGAACACCGTAAAGTATGCTATGCAAAATGTGAATATTCTTTTTTGGCATCAATAATTCAAAGACTTTGTTTCTCATATGCGTTTGGTTGTTAGACTTTTTCTTTAGCCAGCATAATAGGTGCGGTCAACCGCAATGCCAAAAACACACACACACACACACATACACAGATACACACTCTTGCTCTAATACTATTTCTCATTCTATTGTACAACTCTATCTCTTTCTCTATCACTTTCACTTTGACTATCTCTTTCGTCTCTCAGGTGTGAGGTTTATTGTATTTTTGGTAGAAAAAGTTTTCTCCACTGGACAAATTGTGCGCAAACATGCCAGGGACAAGAGCTAAAGGGCGGGCCAGCAAGCAAGGGTAGGGTAGGCATATACCAAAGGACTGGGCCGAGATGCCGACGCACAAAAACACAAAAATTAATTATGAAAATTTTCACTTTATGTCTCGGGCTCTTTCTCTCTTTGGTGTTGCTGTTGTTGTTGGTGGTTTTTCTTTTTCTTGTATTTTTTTTTTTTTTTGGGTAACTTGTAACTTAGTTAAGTTAATGCGTTTATTTGGCGTGCGAAATTTAATTACGAAAATGTCTCATATTTCACTTAAGCAACATGTTGAGAAGTTTTCCTTTTTTGGAAAATGGAAACTACTACTGATGATAATGGCACCAGTCCACACCTCACCTTTCCCCCCCTTCAATTGAATGTTATCTTTAACTGAGCCACTGTAGTTGATATAACATAAAAGAGATTTGAAAGGATTGAATTATCGTTGTGTTGACTTTGTTTTCCACCTACACATAAATCAAGACCTACACCCTAACATTGACCAGTCACAAATCATTGACAGAAACAGCAGACGATGCTGGTATAGGATCTCTAGATTCTGGGAACCAGAGACTAGTAGTAAATGGACCTGTAGCTGTTTGGTTGTCAGCAACATTTACTGCGAAAGTCCGTCAATCTTGCTTGCACAATTTCATTTGTGCATTCGTGTTAAGCCATAAGCAATTTTTCTTTTGACAACACCAGGCAGAACTCCCCACCCATCCATTTCCTATTGCTATCCCCATTTCTTCTCTCTCTCTCTCTCTCTTCGTATACCTTACTCGTCTAACTCTCGAGGCTTATCAGCGTCTGTTCACACTTTTTGATTTTTTATGCTTTTCTGGCTATATATTTTTTTTTTCTCTGTTTTTTTTCTTTTTGGTAGGGAGCGCTCTTAAAATGGGGGAGCCAAGTTTGCACAAATCGTTGTGCATGGCGCTGTAAATAATCTATTTCATGTTTACTTGGCAACCCTGTAAGCAAGTGTGTGTGTGCGTGTGTGTTTGCTTGTGTATGTGTCTGTCAGTATCAGCAAACTGCCAGCCAGTTTGCCATTTTGCCAATTTTTACCAGTTTGCAGCTGGTGTGAAAAATTATTATTGATTCTGACAAATCAAATGTTATTGCTCGTTCTTTGATCCAAAGAAAAATTGACTTTGACTTGGACTTTGGACTTGACTAAATGCCCTTCATCCGTCAACATAAAATATCATTTTTGATTGTACTAAAAAACTGCATAAAGTGCAATTTGGCCTATTGCATATGAATTTTCTCATGTTCTCATAGCAAAAAGTTCTACAAAATTGAAGTTGTTGACTTTATTTGAAGTCTACTTGCTTTTATTGCAAATTCTTTCCGTTGACAAATGTTCTAGTTGACAAATTTTGAATGAGTTTTATTGCCCCTTCTTGTTATTTACTTCTGCTACTATTTGCATTTTATGACTGGCGACAAAATATGTTAAGATTTATATGTTTCCAGCTAGCCATAACTAGTTTTCTATGCAAATTATGTTAGAGTTTATGTTTAGTGCTTACATTGCGGATAGCGGAAATTGCACCAATGTTACCCCATTCTTGATAGAAAAAACGAAAAAACAAATTGTTTTTCTTAATTAAACCCAACATGCACTTGCCTAAATAAATCACCAAAAGAATGTTTCCCCTTTACACAATTTTTCTTGTTTTTTTAAAGGGAGGAAAATTTAACGCCTTCCAACATGCAACAGGGTCAAATAAGAGAGTGTTGCCTGAAAATGCAAATTCACTGGCTGCAGTAGAGGCAAATGTTCACTTCCCTTTTTCGTTTTTTTTTTTTTTTTGCTTGCAAAGTTTACCAAGTCTATTGAAAAAGAGCCCACAAAATGGTTTGCCAATCTAGCATGTCCTGAAGTAATCTACAGTGGTTTGAAAATCACCAAAAAATGAAGTTATAAATTTTGTGGCATTGCCAAACAGATTTATTCAATCGTAACGGATTTTATACACTTTGGGATCAATTTAAAGGTGCCAACAATATGCCCTTCAATAGCCATGGGAACACTTTTGATTTTTAGATGAATTTCTTTTTTGCAGGCATTCGGAAATGTTACAATTGGGAAATGTATTATAGAATTTTTGTGTAACAGATTGCACGTTTTTAGCAATAATTACTATGGGGAAATGTATAAATTTTCATTTTCTGGCATAACAATTGTGGTAGCCTAAAAGTATGCCACACTATTCACACATTACATATTACATGTAGGACACTCAACTGCAGTTTCGGTCTCAAAGGACTGTCATTAACCCACAACCGCTATCAAGCTCCTTCACATGCCCAATTCAGACTATGCCCATGAATATTTCAAAAGGTTTTCTATTCTAGCACCAGTCACAGGAAGTCGTCGAAATTAGGTGCAAACTGTTGACGCCTCGAAAATAAAACAAAACAAATAAAATGTTCGGTTTAAATTACACTCACACACACTTAAACACACGTGACTCTGGCACCATATTTAGTTGGATATATATACATATATATGTATATATATGTATATCATTTGAGTTTTTATTGCGACGACACTCTCGTAAATAATTAGTCAGTAAAATGAGATAGAATACAACAAAATGTAAAAGTTGACAAGAGAGATACTTGAGTTGACAATATTTCTTGTTTTGTCATTTTTATTTTTATGATTTATGTAAAAAAAAAAAATTTTTGCATAATAAAGCAAAGTTTATGTCTCGGATTATGGTGCGTATGTGTAACTTTTGATGGCGGATTGTAAAATTGTTGTCATTTAATGGCCAGAAAATTGCATGTATTAAATGAAGGAACATCAATATAATACAAATTTTTTTTATTCATAATGCCTAGAGAAGAGTAAGAGCAAAGAGTTCTCCATGTGTTGACTTTAAAAAATTGTTTAAAATATATATCGAATGCCAGTTTTTTCAATTTACCAATGAGTCAAAGAAATGTTTTTTAAAATAAAAAGGCAAAAGCATATAAAAGTCACCGGCAAAGAGTAAGCCCGAGGACAACCTGCCAAATATTTTAAATGGCAGGTGTGTTTTCAATTTAAATTCACAGAGAATAACCAAAAAACAAACGTCGAAACTCAACTCCGACCCCAAAATAAAGATGAAAATATCGTAAAAAGTAAAAAAAATTGTTAACAATTTTGTTTTTTATATTTCTTGCCATAAAAATTGAGCAATCAGTGGAGTTAAACTGAAAATGGTAAAACCGACAGGTAAAGTGCAAACAGCTAACTGTTTGCTTTATTAAAAACGGCTTTAAGGGTGTCCAAAAAGTCAATTTTGGTAAAAGAACCTGCCAACCAGGATGTGGTTGAACTTTACTCTTCACCCACTGACAGTTTGTGGTTTTCGTATAAAAAAAAAATTGTTAACCGAATTATTCATAAATATGTATCAGTAAAGAATCAGTCAAAATAAAGTAAAATTATTTAAGACTTAAGCTGTCTTTTGCAGACAATTCGTTTTTATTTTTCCTTTTTCCCTCACGTTTTTTAATTAAAACTCATTTGCACATTTGTGAACTATGGAAAAAGTTTATCAGAGGGGAGAAGGCATTGTTGAAAGTAATATGATATGTATATATATATATATTTATCTGTATACATATATGCATAGAGAACACAGACTGCCGTTTGGTACGTGCCTCTCCACATTTATGTGTGGCATTCGCAATTCAAATTAAAAAGCAACTAAAACACGCACACAGAGTTACAAAGCCAGTCACCAGTTGTCACCATCCTGTTGGACTTTTGCAATATTTATTATGAGAATTTTCATACATTTCGAGAAACGAAGAGCAAAAGCACATAAAGAGAAGAAAGAAAAAAAAAACGAAATGATAGCCAGCACCAAGAACTTCAAAGTGACTACTCGGGCGTATGATTATTATTGCGTTTCATTTTATCATTTCTTTCTTATACCATAAAGTAAAAGTTTTCTACCATATTTTGTCCAATATTTTTTAAGGTTAGGTCGTACCATAGAACAGAAGATACTCTGTTTATATGAAACTATAAAATGAATATAGATTTCAATCAAATATTTGCTTGGAAGTTATAAAAAAAGTTAAAGTAAATAGAATCATATAAAACTTTTAAAGGATAGAGAAGTATTAAAACCTAAAATCATTAGTTTATCTCCTATATAAATGGAAATATTTTTAAAAGAATATTTTCTATATTTTTCAACGTTTTTAATAATATAAAAAAGTCAAGAAAAGATAATATTTTGCTTCTAATCAAAAGGATTTAATCTTAAGCTTCATAATCTAAGTTTTCTTCTCTCAACCCTCTCAAGTATCAATATCAATCAATTGTGGTTAACAGTGTTGGTAGATCATAGCCAAAAATTGGGTTTTTGGTATCATGGCAACTTGGCTTTAAAATTTGTTTAAGCCAAAAGCCAATTAACACACCTAACTGCTCTCCTTTTAGGCACTTTGCATAGATAAGGATAAATGTAAATTGTATATTGACGTCATTGACATTTAACTTCACTTTCAGCACCTATAAAATGACTAGACAGAGTCAACCTCAGTCGTTTACATCCTGCTTGGGTTTTGGCTCCTTTAGCTCCTTTGGCTCCTTTGCTATCAACAGTCAATAAATAAAATCTCATTAAGTTCAAGCCGCAGGAGTGTGCATAAAGTGTGTGAGAAAATTATAAAATTTCCATTTTATTGACATACAAAATTGACTTATATATCAGGCCCAACAACGAACCCCAGAAAACAGGCTAAAATACAAGGAAAAAAAGAAAGAAAGAAAGAAAAATATACCGGCAACTGCCAACTGGGAACTGAGAACTGAATAAAAAAATTTGGCCACTGGAAAATGCGTGCAGCGACTGGGTTTAAGTGTGTGTCTTAAGCTAATGCCAAAGCAAATTGTGTGGGTAACGAAAGAGGCAGCGAAAGCAACGACTCAATCAGGTTCGATCGACAAAAATGGTTCAATAAAGTCAACACCCCTGGGGGGCTGAGGGCCTGGTTAGTTGATGGCTGGCGGTTAGACATACAGAGTGCGATTGGCAGGGGGTAAAGGGAATGCGCGGTCTTTCTGTGTACCGCCTTTGTAAAGTTCAAACAAAAGAGCTTTGGAAAATATTTCTTGGGCTTCCAAATTACATTAACGCCGCACCCAAATGAGCGCAAAGGAAGTGGAGCGCAAGTGTCGATGGTTGATAACAGCCGGAAGCCAAAGACAGCAGCAGCGGCAAAAGCAACAGCAATAAGACCAACCAACAACAATAATAATAATAATATTTACCAAGAACAAAAAAAATGCAAAAGACAAAGACTAACGAAAACATTTTTTTTCCCATACCCTTACAAAGGGTATACAAATAATGATTGAGTATTTGCAAAGCAACGAAAAAGTTATTAATAAACCAATAAATTATATTTATTCTTTATCAGTGTGAAGATCTAGAACAATTTTTTTTATCAGTTTGCATTATAGCCTTACAGTTAAAGTATGTTTTAGGAGTAAAAATATGCAGCCACACTTTTCTCGGTCTGTTAGGCTAAGCTTAAAATATGCAGCCACACTGTTGCTTGCTAGCTAGGTAAACATGTAATAAGGTGTAAAAATATGCAGCCACACTTTTCTCTGTCTGCTTAGCTCAACGGTGTTTAGGTATAAAGATATGCAGTCACACTTGTTTAAGACTGTTAAGTCAAGCAGTAAAAATGAAAATAATAATAGGATAAATATCTTAGCTGGACTTTTTAATAAAATAATAATAAGTATATTTAAAGATTCGGCTAAATTTAAATTAGCTTCTAACTAAAGTCTTCTCATTCATTTTGGTGACAGGCGAAAATTTCAGTCGAATTGGCTAAAAGGCAATTTTTAGCTCGCCAAAGGTGTTTGTGTAGTGAGCTGGGGCTGTAGGCTCTTTCTGTGCTCTGATGGGCGGTCAGGCGTTGATGGGCGTGTCACAAATTTAGACATTTTGTTTAGAATTGACTGAGATGGATGATGGGCCAATCAATAATTCAAATTTTGTTTGGTTTTGCGCGGCGCAGCGCGGTGCGCCTAAACAAAAACCTCAATTCAAATTCCAAACCAAAAAGAAAAGAAAATAGTTAAATAAAAAATTGTTGATGTTTTCTGAACAGCAATTTTATAATTGTTGCCAAAGAACAATAATAAAAATGTGCTCTCGTTTACTTCTTTGTTGGTGTTTTTTTTTCTTTTCTTGTATTTTTCATTAAAATTTGCATTTACAATGAACTCGACTGTGAGGCCATTGGCTAAAAATCAACAAAAAACTTTTGCCGAGACTTGTAAACAATAACAGAAAATTAATAATAAATTGCCTAAACATAGAAATTTTGCCCCAAACAACACAAAAAAAAAAAAAAAAGAAATAAAAACACAAGAAGTAAAACACTAATCAAGTTAAAATTTTCGACTTATAAATAAACCATAAATTAAACCACAAAAAAAGTTAAGCAACTTGTTGTTTTTTTTTTGTTTTCTATCCATGTCATAAATCAGAACAAAACCTCAACAAGTTAAACTGAAACTGAAACAGAAGACCGAAAAAGAAACAAATAAGTTGACTTGTCTATGGCAAATTTTGATTTATGGCAGTATGGGGTTTTTTTTTTGGGGTCTTAATGAAAGGTCGTTCGGGCAGGTCAACTCAACTCGTTTTTTTTTTTTCATTTGGTTATGTACAAGGAGATATGCACGTCCTGGCATAGACAAAAGGCACACAAGAAATCTGTTGCCAGTGGGACACTGCCTGATGGACAACATTCGACATTTGACTTTTGTATTTTACTTTATCTTTTTTCTGGCTTTTATGTTGCTTCTATTTACCAGGCACGTTTTCGCCATGACTCAAAGAAAGGACATCAGCTCGATCGCTTCTGCTTTAATATTAACACATTTGCAAATGAAATAGAGCAAGAACAGTTTTTCACTTTTCTGACATGGAAAATTTATTGAATACATGAAAATTTCTATGGCATATGCTGAGAAGAGAGAGAAAGAGAGAACTCAAAGAGTTGTTTTAAAGAGAGATCCATTTGAAGTTTAAGTTTTCATTTTAAAGTTGTTTAATTGCAAAGTAGACAAAGTCATTTTCAATTTAAAAACTCTGTCTTCAGGCAACAGAACAAATTAATTGCTAAAATAAAAATTGTAATTATTATCTTACTTTTAAGATGAACATTTTATTTACATCTTCACAAAAATTTAGACTACAAATTATTCTCTCCTTTCACAGTTTTTGATTTCAAAGGATTCTCGTTACCATGGAGATCAAATTCTTTCTTATTTTCTTTTTAGTTTCAAAGTCAATTTTAAATGTTTATAAGTTAAATTCCTTATATCTCAAACATAACAAAGGATAATAGGTCGAAGCAATTGAATAAAAAAATATTAAAAAAAATGCAATTTCTTTTAAATTTTAATTAAATTCCTTAATTTATTATCCACCTTAAGAAAAGAAACAAAACAAATTGTCCATATTCATTCTATATAGGCCATTGTTAAATGATGAAAGTAATCATTATTACACAAAAACAAAAGGATAGACTGGTACCAAGCACAATTGTACACACACACACATATATATATATATATATATATTAAGAAAGTGAAAAAAAGGAGAATAACAAGTTGGAGCTGACAAAATCAACATCATAATATAAAAATCAACATCAAAGGGCCAGGCAATGAAAGCTACAACGACAGCAAAAGCGAAAGCTCAACTTGTCGGCCATAAAACAAATTGGCATTTTTATTATTATGACAAACAGTCAGGATGTCACACACACACATACACACACTGTCACACTAAGCGTTAAAGGAGTGGTGGCAGAGAGGTATATGAGGCAGATGACTTTGGTTTGCTTTTGCTTATCTTTGGCAAGCAGCTAAAACGCTTTTGATTATACACAGCTGGCAATTTTCTAATAAATATATAAAAAAAAAGAGATGAGAAGAAACGAAAAGAAAAGAAACATGACAAAAATGGCAACATTGTTATAACACATACTCAACACAGGACACGCCCATTATCACACGCCTTTCTGTTTTCAAGCGTTTGGCCACAACAAATGTTGCATACATTTTGTACTCAGTGTGTGAGTCCTTTTGGCTATTTTTTAATGAGTTAACGCCCACTACTCGTCACACATTTAAAGGACGTTAGCATGGGCATGCTAAGTGAGTGTGAAAGAGAGGGTGCAAGAGAGTGAGACAGCAGCATCATGATGTTGCAACAAACTGATTTTTCGCCTTTTATGACACACTGACGCATGTTTTTTTTGTGTGTGTAAAAACTTGGTAAATTCAATGGCTGGCAAAAGCGTTGAATTTAGTGCATCGTAAAAGGGTTTTTGTGGCCGGAATAACCGGGGGTTAGAGATTGGAGGTTCAAGGTTGTAGGTTAGAGGCTGCTTCTGCTGCTGCTGATGGTTGCTCGTGCCCCTGCCAAAAAAAAAAAGTTTCTGCTCAAAAGTTTGCCATTAAACTTTGATGTGCAAATAGTTGACAAGCTGACGTAAACGATTTCAACGACAATTTAAGGCGGTACCACATTTCAAATCCTTTTGAAATGCTACAAAAACATTTGCTCATAGAAAAAAATAATACATTGGCCATGGCCAAAAGGATATTAATGTACATCAAAGCATAGAAATATTAATACTCTCTCTCACTCTCTATACAGATGCTGCTATTGGCAAACTAAAAGAGGCTTATTTATTGTATATATATATATATGATTGATCAGCTTAAGAAAGAGAAATGTTTCTGGCACAGCTGACTATGGCTTCACTAGGATCAAATAGAATTAAAAATTTTTTACTAAATAAAGATAATTTGATAACATTCAGATTTCCTTTTGATTAAGCCTTGATTTTAAAAGAAAAATTTCCTAATAATTCTAGAGATTCATATAAGTTATAGTTCATATGTAAAACAGATTGAGAATAGGTAAAAAATTGTTTTAAAAATATTTAAAAAATATTGTATGATACCATTTAAAAACTTTTGCAACCATTTTCTATACCAGAAAAACTAACATTGCCCTAAAAATGCTTAATGCCTTTAGTAATACAATATAAAGGAACATTTTCCTTAACAAAAGTAGAGTATTTCCCAGTCGTTGTTACCCAATTCTCCTCACATAATTTGCAACTCTTTGATTTGATATTTTATTATTATTATTTTGTAAAGGTGCTTTCTTCTAACTAAAAGCTGACAGGCAACAATTTTGTGAGAATTGTCTACGGCATTAGCAATTGAGCCTCTAATTGTCCTTTTTTGAAAATTGCGCATAATTTGCCAGCTCATAAATAAAAATGGCCAAGACATCTGGCATTTAATTGCTTTCGTTTACTTCTGTTTCAGTCTTCTTTAATGCCCACACTGTACCGTTAGATTCTTTTGTTTGTTCCAACTTGCAAGTTCCTTTCTGTTTTGTCTAACAACTTAAGCAGCTTTTTAAGCCATCAAAAGGCTTTAAGTTTTTTCCACTTTTTGTTTGCTTAACAAGGGAAAGGGGAATAGAGGAAAGGAGGAAAGGGGTGGAAGTCATGCCGTGTTATTTTTTTTGTTTTTTTTCTGCGGGGAGTCGCAGAGGGAACAACAAGGTCTGTGTCCTGAATTTTAATCGGCTTTTGTCTATGGAAAATTCAATGTGATGGAATTAATAAAGGTTGCCTTTGCCCAGGCTATAATCAAAAAAAAAAAACAACAAAAAACAAAAACAAACACAAAATATAAACACACACACAGACAAAAAAATCTCTGCGTACGTCCTTGAGCCACGAAAAACTCCTTTCCTGGTTGCTGCTGCTGTCCTTTTAATAGATCCAAGAGTGCGCTCATAAAAATCAGGAAAAACCAAAAACTCCTCCCCCACTCCACCCCCTCTCACCATCCTCTTTTTAAACATAAGGCCGAGCTGCATAAATATTTTTATATCTATTTTTACGATTCTATGAGATAGCAACGAACAACAAGGACAAGAACAAGTAGAACAAAAGCGAAATGATTTTTGTCGCTTTTTCTGCCCAGATGCCAATAGTTCTACGCCACGCCCATAAAAATATGCTGCCTCCCCCTCGAAAACGGCAAAAAACCAAACATTACAAAGACAATAAAGGCAATAATAAGCGGAGCTTGTGCCAGGAAATTGTATAATTGACACAACCTTGTACACAATGGATATATATATATATAAATATATATATATATATATGTGTATATGTATATGTATATATAATGCCCCCAAGCTGTTGAGACTTTTGCTTTGTCGAGCAACCCAAAAAAAAAGGGTCAAACTAATATTTGGCTAAAAAAAAAGAAGACTTTAACACAAAAAACAAGCAATTGTAGGTGAAATAAAAAGAAAGCAAAGGAAAGGCAAGTGAAAGTTAGTAATAAAAATTATATTTGAAGAAAACGCTGTACACCAAAAAAAAAAAAAGAAAAAAGAAATATAAAATGTTTAAGAATGTTAAAAAAAAGAAAAAAAAGGTAAAGATATATTTGCCAGGGAAAAAGACTTACTTAAA
Source organism: Drosophila neocordata (assembly GCA_018903615.1). Classification (NCBI taxonomy): domain Eukaryota; kingdom Metazoa; phylum Arthropoda; class Insecta; order Diptera; family Drosophilidae; genus Drosophila; species Drosophila neocordata. The sequence continues at coordinate 1,112,838 of JAEIGI010000014.1, forward strand.
GATATTTTTATAGTTTTAGATTTTGGCTAAAAATTAGCTAAAGTGATCTTTGCTATTTAAGAGAAAACTTTATTATATAATCTTTATAATTATATTTTTTTTTATGGCAAGTCATTAGATTAACTAAGTAAAATATAAATTATACAGTAGCATTTGGTGAGGAATCAAGTGACTTGTTTTCCTTATATTTTTGATGTATACTCTATTCTATTACTCATAGATCAGAAGATCAGTCATTTGGCTACTTTTTTTCTCTTTACACGCCCTTGCAATGCCAGTAATAAGGATACAAAGGAACGATAAAGAAGCGTTTAAGCTAACATGATTAAGTTCTGTACAAGTTAAACTAGAGTTCTGCTTCTTAAAACATATTAAACACAGTGTTTTATTATTCAACAGTTTTTTTTTTTAAATAAATTTATTTTCTAGCTTTAGGTGCCAAGAAAAACGTACCTTTATAAATTTTCTTTAGAACCTTTTTAAATGTTGAAATATTTAAATAAATGCAAAGTGCATAATTCACTTTCTAACATAGCATTTGAATAAGTTATGTACAAGTAACAGTTTATGTTAACCTTTAAGCTTCGCTCTGTAAATGAAATGTTACATGAAGCATTCGCAACGAAAACGCTGTTTACTATTCTTTATATAAAAAGAAAATATCTAAGATGTAAAATGTGAAACGAGGTATTGACAAAAAAGTAATTTAAGGTTTCAGAAATATTTATGGGCTGACAAGTTAAGAAAGAAAAGCTTTCTTCTGTTCTTTCAACTATTTATTTATTTTTTAAAAATTTAAAAAAAAACTAACTATAATTACTACTCTTCCAAATATTATTCTTAAATATAGAATAAACTTTAGTCCATTGATTTGTTTAGAATTTCAACTGCTTTAAACCCTTATATATACTTATATAGAATTAATCAGACTTTATTATAAGGCCAAATAACATTTGCCTTTATTAAAATTCGATGAGTTTGAAAGTCGTTCAAATAGACTATCTATTGTTGAAAAATTACAAATGAAACCCTAACAATCTTTAACCATTTTTATTCTCCTGTTTGGTAATAAGGAAAATCATTTTGAACAACAACAAAAAAAAAAATGTTTTTGTGTGTTTTTTCCCTCATTTTTTGTTGGATTTCAAAAACAAGAATTGGGCACTTTTCAAGCCATTTGACAGGCCATTTTAATATGGCTCTGAAACCAATATTCATTCTAGACACAGTACAAAAGTAAGGAAGGAAGAAAAGAAGGAGACAACAACATCTGCCTGCATATGCGTAAATTTTGATTATGCAAAGCAAAAGAGTAAAAAAAAAGGGTCAAATGTGTCGCACACATTTTTCGTTTCTTTTTTTTTTTTGTCTATTTGCTTCTCGTGTTCGTTTTTTTTTTTTTTGGGGTGGTCTAAATTGTATTTTATGGTTGAAATACGCCTGCTGCTTGCCAATGACAAGGTCGCCTCAGTTGCAACTGAAGCGAACATTTCATTTAATTAGAATGGGTTTCCCAAATAGAAATAAGGAGGGGAGAAGAAGGGGACTAGTCTTAAATATTTGTAAAGGCCACTAATTAGGCTTTAGAGTTAATCCTTTCTTTTTTTTTATATACTGATGAGGCTTTAAATCTAGATTTAGTGGAATTTAAAATATGGCTATAAAGTTTTGTTTTATTTTGTAAATAAATAAATTTAAAAAGAATTGAACTTGTACAATTTTTAACTAAATAAAGTGATAGAATTAAGCAAATTGTATATGAAAGTTTTTTTTTAAGTTATTCAACACTGTTTTGTAGTCTAATAGATAACTGTTTAGTTCTGGCAATCGGAGTTTCTTTTGGTTTCTTTTTGTTTTTACTTTGTGAACCTTTCACTGCCAACTGGTATAAATGTAAATGAAATATGTCACATTCAACCACATGAGATTCTTGTTTCAATGTATTTGGACATTTACAGTTAGCTGTCAATGGCAACCAGTTACAAAGTGCCTGAACCCAGTGGCTTCCATTTGAGATAATATTTATATTGCAATTGACAGTCCCGCCATACTTAATATATCATTTCTTAGTGTGTGTGTGTGAGTCTTTCTACTGTCTCCTTTTCAGTCTTTGCATACTTCTCTGCTTTCTGGTTAATTAATTTAATACTCTGTCACACTCTCGACACGCTTGCCATACATATTCAATTAGGCGCCGGAGTAGACACCTTCACAAAATATGCATAATCATAATTATCATCATCGTCACACACACACACAGACAGACAGACACACACATGCAGCATAAATGGCAGAAAAATGAAATAAAGGAGACACAAATAGAGACTATAAAAGAAACAGAAAAAGAGAGAGAGAGAGAGAGGGAGTAAGGTATACTGGCTTGAGTGAGTAAGGAATAAATCCAACATTTCAGTTAACTTTTTGGGTCTAATGGCGTCGGGCGAAAGTGCAAGCCAAGCAGACGCCATAAATGTGACGCTCGAGTGGCAATTAAAATGAGTGTGTATGAGTAAGTGTATACTTGTATATGTGTGTGTGTGTGCGTATCTGTGTCTATACATGACGACACGCTTGCGGCTTTTTCTTAGAGATGGAAAACTATGAAATCACTCAAAGGGAACAAATTTTGGAAAATATTTGTGAATTATTTGGAATAAAACAAAGTGTATTAAAAAAGTTATATTATTTTTCATATGCATATATATATATATATATATATATATATATATATATATATAGGAGTATCCATGACTGGTATACAATACTAAACTTAATGCTAGATATTTGAGAATTAACTGTTTACTCTTCTACTCTTTGTAATCTTTATTACAATAAATTAATTAAATATAGTTATAGAGATCTTTGTGAATTTTGGAAATGTTCAAAATTTTTCATTGCCTCAATAAATTTTCAAAATTTATGGAAAGAATTTTCTAATTTTCTTTAACTACAATTTCTCCTTTGTGTAAATTCTTTCTCAAATTTTTTCCTTATTACTTTTTTAACATTTTACCAGAAATTTATTGAAAATAGTTAGTTTCTGGATTCAAAAAAGTATGTTTGAAAATGTATCTTAAAATAGTCTATATATTGATTCTTCTATATTCTAAATGCAGTTATCTAAGTGTTATAAAATGTGTATTGCTTATATCATATAGAGTGACTAAATAGTGCAAAAATTATAACTTTAGGGAAATATTTTTATGAAATGAAAACCTAAAAAGACTAAAGCAGCTTTTGAACATGAGTTGAATCTGTTTTATAAAAAGAATTTTGGATAATTTTGTTATACAAATTTCCTAATTATGGTAAAGCATATGCGTGGGAATGGTATGGTAACCCTGGATTGCCAGCCCTGGTACAAAAAGGTGGCAAGGTAGTTAAGTTGGATTAATAGAACAAGAGGAGTTACGTGAAGCAGAATAACTACAATCTTTGTAAAGCATACGATGTCAACGAGTTAAACTAAAACAATATTATACTTAAAAAAGCAATAATTAATCCAAAATCATATAAATTTAATTATATATCCAAGGTGAAACGGAAGTATGAGTTCTCATATCTATATAATCGATTCAGATATAAAAGTTTTACTTTAAAAAAATACTTTCAACTAAAAACAGAAATGCAATAGGTCACTCTCAGCTCTATCTTGAGGACTCTCTGAGAGTGAACAACCCTACTAGGATCGAAAGCTAACAGAGAAAGCCCATTGAAAGCAATTGAAGTAGAACAGTCAAAGTGATCTGTAGTTAAGATTGCAAAAGAAATAAATATCTTGGTGTTTTGTAAAAATAGATCCTCTTATAATAGTTTGTTAGAGATCCCTTGAAAAATAGTTTCTTTTGGTCGTGTCACGTTACCATCACTAATTTAAACATTTTTCTTTCCCTTTACTCTAACCTTGTTTAAATGCCACTGTGCGTTGCCTTCACTGCCTAGTTAGAAGGATGTTCATGTTTTTCGCATAACGTCGCTTAATTATTTTCGCTTAGAAACTGCCTTTCACATATAGATGGAAATCCTGCCGTTAGGTTTCTTTCTCTCCCTTTCTGTAACTACTTCTTGTTCTTTCATTCTCGTTTAGCGCCACCAACGTGTCTGTGTACACGTGTAGACCGCATAACGTTTGAGATAAATAACAACTAGATGGAATGGTTTAGAAGGTGAATTGATGGGTGGCTCTTGAGGGGGGATGCCTAATGACTAACATTTGATAATACACATGTTTCTGGTTTGCCTTTTGCCAGGTGTTTCAACGTAATTGCCAAAAAATAAGCCAAAAAAAAAGATAGAAAAATGTAATTAAGTTATTATCTGAGCTGCTGCCGCAAGTTGCTGTAGTTTGTGGCAGTTGGCTGATTGCGTGTCAGTGTAGCATAAAAATTCTGCAACTTCTAAACACATTAAATATAGTTAGTCCTGTCAATTGCCAGTAATGCTTGCAAGTTATAAAGATTGGATTTAGACTATATATATATATGAAAAGTAAAACCCAAAGCCAAAGATAAAGAGATTGAGAAAGAGAATATGTAGGTATTGGGGGGAGGACAAGATTTGAACTTTAAGTTCTTAAACATTTTTCACGTTGCGTCCTTTAAAAGCAATTTCTTGCTAGAAGTTTTAATTTGATTACTTGCCACAGACACGCACACTCTCAGCCACATTTTCTAGATACATGCGTGAAGTAAGGCTATGCAACATCAACATGATGTGCCACTCGTGCCTCAACTTTGACGCACCAATACACACACACACACACACACACACGTACGCACATAAACATAGAGACAGCCAAAAAGTCCAAATTTATGGGCTGCGTAAATATAAATTTCAATTTTTTTTTTCTTGTTTATTTTTTTTTTCTTTTTTTGGTCCGTTTTTCTGAGGGCGTACATCGACCTGCCCTGACTTTACCTCTATTTTTGGTTATTTTTTTTAGGGTGTGGCAGTAGGCTTAGGCTTGTAGTTTCATCCAAGCGACTGCGTAAATATTGTTGGTTCATATATGTATGTATGTGTATGTGTGTGTGTATGTTAGAGCCAAGTGCCTGAAGATGCTTGAGGCTTCTCACAGCAACCAAAAGAGAAAAATATGAGAAAGTTATGGAACAGATGTGGGCAGACAGGACCAGGGCACTTATACAGCTACTTTTACGTAGACAGATAGACGGACAGTCTGACAGACAGACAGACATTTTCATATGTATGGCATTTATGAAATAATGAAGGTGGAGTCAAAACTCAAACCCAAGTCAGAGTTCTAGCTATCAAATAGATAGAGGAAGAAAGCCAACTCAAGTGCTTGGCAAACGGTCGGGTACCCAAATCATCTTAAAGATACCTCTACATACATGAAAGTGGTCGGAAAATGCTTTCAACATGCCTTGAATCGCTAGAAAATACCCGGAAAAATGCTCACCAAGTACATCATTTTGTCTCTAGGTGTTCCTTATATATTTCTTACATTAAAACTTAAGAAACAATTTTATCAAAATGAAACTTTTATTTCTTGGTTGGGCATAAACTTTGCTTTGGCATATCAAATATTTCTGTAATTTTTAGGTGGCCAAACAAGTTTTGTGATATAAAATATATATATTTATATATATTCTTTGGAAAGTTAGAAAGATGTTTTGGATATTTCAATCGAATAGTTGTAAATCAAATGAATGGCTCTAATATGTTTTAACTTTATGTTATTCCAATGTAGATTTTGAAATTTTTATTTTATAGATCTATTTTAAAGATTTTAGGATCAAGTATGTACCTATATATATGACAATAATCATATAGAAATTGTTTAAAAGAAGCTTTTTAAACTATTCAAAAAGAGTATATAATATTTATTACATATTTGCTTTAAAAACAGTTTTCATAAACAAGCTAAAGAAAAATTTAGTTAATTATTTAAAAATGTTTCTTTAGTTTCTTTAAGTTTGAGTTTGCTGAGTTTAGTGAAACAGCAACACAAAGTTTTTTTTTTCAAGTTGTTCTTTAAACTTTGCCACACAAAGTTGCAGTTTTTTACTTAAGTTTTTAATGCTTCTTTAAGAAACATTCTATAGAATGTTTTTTTATAGTTTTCAGTTAATATTTTTGTATTGATAGTGAAAGATTTCAAGAACTATATAGTCATTGTTTTATCGGGTTAATCATATAAGATCCGAGAGAAGTTTCTTTTAAGGTAGAAAAACTAAAGCAACCAGGGCAAGGACAAGGAATGTTTTTCATTTTAATTGTTGCTTTCATTTCATATGAAAACTTTGTAAGGATTGACTCTTTAGTTCTCTCGCACTTTGCTTCTTTCCCTCTCACTTCCTGATGACCCAAGCCAAGGATCAGGACAGTAAAACTGCTTATGAGGAGCAGTAAGGTCCCTTCTGATAGATTAAAAGAACATCAATTTAAGAAACTTTTTTGTATAAGCTACAAAGATATAGATATATGTTATATATATTCCATACATTATATATATGATTAGATATATTTAGATATGGAATATAGTTTATAATACTCCCAACAATTTGCTTTAATATTTACTTAATTTTTATTAATTAAAATTTATTAATAAACCAAATTGTATCCGTAGATAATCAATTAGACCTTTGATTCAAAAGTTTTCTATAAAGAAATATTTTAGAACATCATCATACAAAACCATATTACTTCTTAGCTTAAATTCTCATAGATATAGAATATATATTCCAAGTCCCAATCAATTATCTATCTACTATCTATGTCATATAATTCTCTTCTAATTCTATCTAAGTTCTTAAAGCTTGGAAATGGAAATGATTATGCCTAAGTTATGTCAAGTTGTTTTCATATTTTATAGATGGCTGCGTTTAATTATGTGTCTATATGTATGAGTAAGTTTGCGTGTTTGTGTAAATGTGTTTGTGTGCGTGTGTGTGTGTGGTTTAGCAGTCAACTGAATTCATTGACCTTCAAAACGGCTAAACGCAATCCCCTTTAACATTTTGGCCCAGTCAGTGTGTGTGTCTGTGTGTGTGTGCATAAATTTACTTAACTTAAAGCCAAATAAAAGTCAGTATTGCATATTAAGTATACGCACTGTAGAATCATTTCAGTAGATTGTTTATGCACAACTTGTGCAATTTCCAACAAGTTAGCTGCTGTTAAATGAATATAACAATTCATTATAGTTTATTTGTTTTTTTTTCTTCGTTCTCCTTCTGGAAAAAGTTTTTAATTATTTTCTTATTTGTAACTGATGGCAGACTCATGATGTCTGTGCAGCTGCACAGCTGCAGTTGTCTTTTCATATGCTTTTTTCTTTCTTTCTCTCTTTCGTGTTTTTTTTCAACATTCTTTTACTTATCGTTTGCTTTAATGAAGAGTTTCTTTTCATGTCAATTGGTTAAAGTCTGTCTGTAACAGAGCTGTTGAAGAGTCTAATTTAAAACCAAATTGCATCAGTTATGGCCATCAATTTCAATCAAATGCAAGTATCTTAGACTGAGTACATGGTAAATATGCGTGTGTATTGGTGTATATATATATATATATATGTTTATACGTAGAGCTGTTGACAATAACAAGTCTTGGTTGACAGGGAAAGCATCAGAAACAAAAGCAAAATGTTAATGGCATCCAAAAGGCAGGCAAATAACTCTCGGTCTTTGTGTGGGTGTGTATGTGTGTGTCGCATAAATCAAAAGAGCGAACAAATAAGGCCGGGCGACTGAAGACTTATGGAAGGTTTCCTATTCCATCGCCTTTTTGCTTCTGCTTATTCTTCTCTCTCTCTCTCTTCTGGCCCATTGAGCAAATGCCTTCTCAACATTTCTCTTCCACTTGGTTTTTCTTTTTTTTTTTACCTCCTACCAATTTGTTTAGCCCCTCGCCATATACTTATTTAGATGGTATATTCTAGGCTATATATTGGCGCGTGACTTGCATAACATTTGGTAAGTAAAGCAAATTGAAAAAAATCCATTGCCTACCCCTGCCAGCATATACCCCTACATGCCTTATGTTACCCATTACAAGGCCAAAGACGTGTAAGACGTTTTTACTTCAATCACTAACACCAAAAAAAGAAAGTTGCCAAAAAATAAAATATTTTTTGTGGTCTGCTTGAATAATTTATGTTGAGTGGTAAAAATCAAGAAAAAAGGGAGAAAGAGAGCTACAAAAATGGGTCGTAAAATTATTTTCCACCTTTTAAAAGCTACAAAGAGGGAAAAAACATATTTTGTTTTTCTTTCACTAGAACTAAAAGCTAGATTTTTCATAAAAAACTGTTGACTTAAGCAACAAAATAATAATCACACCCTTTAGACATGCCCCGCCTACTTTTTTGGGGGGGTGGGGGTCAAAATATATGCTAACAAATGCAAACAGCCTGCAAATGTACACATATATGGCTAAAAAGGGAGACAAAGACACCGAAAAAAAAACCTTTGCCAAAAGCGCAAGGTCATGACAAAGGAAGAGAATCAGGAAAACAAAAACCAAAAAACCAAAATGAAATGAAACAACAACAGCAACAATAACAACAACAAGGACAAAAAAAATATATATTACTTTGTGCTCGTGTGTGTGTGTGTTTGCTTTTTGTGTCACTGTTTGCCAACCATTTTCGTGCCCTTAGATAGCAGTACCCAGTTGCCCCGTTAGCTCTAACCCACCCGACCACCACGACCACAAATACATGTCTATGTATGCATGTGTGTGTGTATGTAACAAAAAGATCATTACGACTGCCTGTTGTTGTTGTCTATTGTTTGGCAGTTTCAAGCATGCTTAGCATTTTGCCAGAGTTTTTATTTTTGGCTCCGCATACAACACGCTTAATCCCCAACAAACACATACAGACACATACACAAAAAAAACGCACCACATAACTAAGCACTAAATATTTTATAGCATACTTTTGTGCAGCGACCGCGCACAACTATATAACTCATGGCTCACACATATAGAACTGTCAGAGAGTCGTGTCGTGTGTCATGTGATTGTCTCCTTGTCAATGTGTGTCTATTTGGCAAAAAAAAAAAAAAACCAAAAAAGTAAACGCAGAACTATCAGTTTTGTGTGTTTAGTTGGCACTTTTTCGATTGTCATCGTATGACTCATGGCCGCCTTTAATTTAACTTCATAATTTGTTCAACACTAAAAGTTACAGTTACCCCCCTAATCTTTATCCCCTTACGGACATTAACTTTTGGTTTTTTTCCCCAAAAAAAAGAAACACCATTAAATCTTATCTTAATACAATTAAAATTAAAGCTTTGTCCACTTACTGTGGACGCCGCCATAAAACACCAACAAAATCTCTCGCACAGTTGGCAAAAACTTCCACACAGTCATAAAAAGGTCGTAAAATTTACGCTCAGAAGAGAAAAATGAAAAAAAACTCAACGGCTACGAAGAAAAAAAAAATAATTGCATAATTAGCGAAGCTTATCTCTGAGGCCAGCAAAAAGTTAGTTATGCCAACACACTTTTAACAAATGGCTAGGCAAATGCAATTTTTTAATTCATTTTTTCGTTTCAAAGAAGAGATTTGCATTAGTATTAGTTTTTACCTAGCATGTGTCATAGAATGTTTGCAATTTGGCAAATTAATGTAAGAAATTTTTCAGTATTCTGACAATGCTGTCAAAACTACCTCACTTACACACTTACACTTTCTCTTTCTCTTTCTGTGGCTTGTCAAATTGACTTAATCACAAAAGTTGCGGTCACAAAAGCAAAAAAAAAAAAATGTCTAGGAAATTAACTTTGACTGTAACGAAGTTGATATACCCTTGTTAGTTTTTCTAAGTCCAAAATATTATAATTAACATCTTGTCAAGCTTTGAAGTTAAAACAAATTTCAACAACGATTTTACCAATATTTCTATATCTTATAATAGTCCCATCTAACCTATTTTTATACTTGTTAAACTTTTTCATCTAAACAACTTATCTACCAAGTTTAGTACTCATAGCTTAAAAAATAATATCCAAAAGCAGCAAAGCAACAAACAGATATGTCTAGCTTGACTCGGCTATTGATGCTAATCAGATTGGTAATTCTTATTTCTCTGTGTTTCAAACATCTCGGAAATTTTTATATACCCTCAGCATAAGTAAAAATAAAAACACTAAAGTGAAATTCTCAAAAGTGGGAAAACTTTGCCCACAAACATTTTTAGGCGAAAAATTCTAGGTAAATTGCGTGTGTACGAGTGTGTGTGTGAGGCACAGATTTTCTTTAGTGTTCGGAAATTAGTGTACTTAAAAGTAATGTGAAATTTTTATTTAAAAAATTTTTGTGTGCCAAGTTTTTTGGTGTTTTTTTTTTTTTGTGGAAATAGTTTGTGGAAACATCTTTCATGCTTCATATCTGTGTGACACATTTCTGTTTCAGACATGGCAAAAAACTTTTCTCTGTCACTGTGTAAAAGTTTATGGACGAGTTAAACTTTTACGCCACCCCATGCGACCATTTTAGCCATTTGTGGTAACGTTGGCCAACAGAGTTTACTACTTATTTATTTGATTTTCTAATTATTTTACTCATGAGAATTTATGGCGTGTCTGGGCAACAGGTAAAAAGACTTATATATATACATATAAATTAATATAGTTGTATGTGTATCTTTATCGATGTGTGTGTGTGTATGTTTTGTTTTGTGGTGTTTTTGTGGTTAGTGTGGGTGTGTTTATGGGAGCTGAATGTGTGGGTTTGGTCATCTTCAGAACACATTGCATGCTCATTAGGCGTATTTATTTATTTTAATTATTGCGCATACGCCACGTTGCATGTCGGTATAATTAATTATGTTGAGAGGGGATATAAAAACAAACACAGAAAGCGAGAAAGAGAGAGAGAGATAGTAAGACAAAGGTTGTGCAGAAAAAAATGTTGCTTATTTTAATCGAAATATTGCCATTGCCATTTATATAAGTTGATGTTTGTGATAAAATTTTATGACTGAGTGAACAATTTCAGCATATTAACTTTCATTTCATTTGATATATGTGGGCATGTACTTTGTCAATTATATGTTTATATATATTTATAAAAAACAAGAGGATCAACCCAACCAAAAGAAGCTATATAACAATCTTCTATTTTTGCTATATGAGATTTCAAGTACTTTATCCCTATTTTCCCTTGGTAACAGACTCAATTTACTTAATCTTATCTAATAACAAGGCCATCTAGCCCTCAATATTCTATAACTACTTTTAGTATAGACACTTTAATACAGTTAAATTCAAGGTTACAGCTTTCTAGGTATCAAATATTTGTTCATATAAACAATCAGTTGTAATATCAAATTTCATTTCCATGTAACTTATATTTTAGCTATTCGTATATAACCTTTTGATACCCTTATAAAAGTAGAGTAAAAGCTAATGTTAGCTACAGAACTTTGCTTATAAATGATTGAACATTAAAATGCAATTAGTTTAAAAAAAAAACTCATATGTAACTCAAGTCTCTGTGGTCTGACCGAATTAATCTCTGGAAAAATGTTAACAGTTTCTTTTTGGTAATTTATCAATTTCATTGGTAATTTATCAATTTCAATGATGATGATTTTCTATTGAATATTATACAAAATATATGATTTATTTAGCAGCAGGTGAACTTAAAACTGTCAACAACAGGCAACAAGGCGATTGTCTCTTGCTTTTGGTCATATAAAATACGTTTTGTTTTCTCTCATTTCTTGTTAATAGGCAGCTTTATAATTAAAGAAAGGTCAAAGCCAAAGAACCCAAACGAAAATTTGTCATTTAAGCTGACCCTCAGGGAGAGAAGCATTTATCACAGGACTACGTGACCAAAACTATCATGAGAAATGTTAACCCAAAGTCCAGCATAAAACTTGAGAGACTTTTTTTTTCCAATTACATGGTATATATATATATATATATGTATGTGTGTGTGTATGTATAATTTGGGTTGACAATCATTTGTAATAAGCTTAAAATTAGGATGAATGCAGAAAATAAAATTACCAACTGTCAGGAAATTGAATATCCTGACAAGAAAATTTAGCACAAACAACGAAAACTGTGGCAGGCCAAATAAGGACTCTTATCTTTCATATACCTGATGTACAGTTCTATTCTACTTTTACATAATTTTCCCATAATGGACATAAAAATGTGTCTAATTGCACAAACAAAAGATTCTAACACACCTGTGGTAGGGTATGCAAAAAAAAAAAAACATATCATATCACTTCTCATTAGGTTTTTATTTCAACAGAAAATTTTTGTATATTTTGTGTGGGTCCTTTTTTCTTTTATTACTTTCTCTCTATACACAAAATTTTCATTTCAATTAAAATACTTTAACTTTTTTTGATGATACAAACTTTTTCTATTTTAAAGTACCAAAAAAAAAGAAAAGAAAAGAGAAACTGCCTACTCATCATTAGATTGGCTAAATTTAAAATCAGAAAGATAAAAAAATTTGTAATTAAAGGTAGAAAAGTTAAAGCAAAGAAAAATCAAGTGGAAAGTTGAAAAAGAAAGAAATAGTCTTAAAACTTTGCTTTACGCTTTTGTATTTTTGGTATTTATATTAATTAATATTTGTTTCGTCCTTGTTTTAGAATGAAATGAAAGGTTTCCATGGTCCAAGAGTCAGGTCTTAATCTTAAGCTTTTTTTTTTTCTTTTGCTTTTTCTTTCCTAATGAAATAATTATATTTTAGCTTTTGAGATTAATCTTTGAATGTTTGCTTAAGATATGCCAAGCTGAAATTTTTTTCTTTTTTGTTTGCGGTGTTTGAAAAGATTTAATTAATTAGAAGATTATATTATATATAAAATATAAAGTAAAATTTAAAGAAAACTTTTTATAATTCAATTGAATCAGTTTTTAGATTCATTTAAGTTCTTTCTTCCAGTTTTTTTATTACTTTTTTAATTTAGGTTTAATTAAGGAAATTTATTTTGATAAAGGAAAAGTTATTTTAGTTATTTTTAATATGCATTTAAGTTTCTTTTACTAGATTTTAGTTCCAGTTATGAATTATCTTAAAACAAATTAAAAACTTTTCATAATTCAATTAAATTAGTTTTTACATGCATTTAAGTTCTTCTTCTTAGTTTTTAGTTTCATTTTTAATTTAGTTTTAAATATAAAAATTTATCTTTAATTAAAGATATTTGTTGCACTTTAATTTTGTTGACTTTTAAATTTTCTTTTTTCTTTTTCAAATTTCACTTTACATTTTCCGCTTAAACACAATACGCGCCAGAAGATGTCTAATCAATTGATAAGAATTTCCATATCAATTCTAATTCTTATCTAGCGCAAGCAACGTCTGCTTGGTTGAAGGACCGGCGTGTAACTGCTGCCACTGCTGTGGCACCACCAATTGTGTGCCACACATACACACACACACACCAACACTCTATGTGTACTAAAAAGGAAATGGCAAAGAGGAGTAATGTACTAAAAATCGTAGAACAGTTGATTCGGCTGTTGTCGTTAAAATTTTGGCGGGCCAAACAGTTCGGCAACAATTTATGAATGGAACAAACACTTGTTAGCGTGCCCTGGGGTAAGTTGTTAATACATAACTGTTATACTGTTATACCATCCCCATAATATGATTTGAGGGGTAAAATTCAAACAAAACCCCTAAGGTTTCATAAATTATTTGCCTTTAAGTCCATCAAATTTCCACAAATGGACTTTTCTTTTTAAATAATAAAAAAGCAAAAAAATCAAAACCATAAAAAATAGTAAACTGATATATAAACATATATACAAGTAGTATATGCCATATCTACATATATATATATGTTTTTTTTTTGTCATTGCCAATGAAATTAACAGTTGCCTGGCCATGAAAAGCCGCTTAATTGTGTGAGCCATTTCTCTCTATATGTTGGGTGAGAGTAAATCCACTCTGGGTATTATCTTTGTATAACTGAACAACAGCAAACTAACGATGCGTATACGCAATGTTGCAGATTGACAGTATGTCGTGTGTGTGTGTGTGTTTGTGTGTGTGATTGAGGCCAAAATAAATTTAATTTATGCCTGCAACAGGCACAAAATTTTTCATTGAAAATACATTGTATACAGATTTTTGTTATATAAAATTATATTAGCTAACCAACAAAATTTGACAAGGAGAGAGTGAATGATATAATAGACTCAAAGTAAACAAAGGCAATTTAAAATGCTATAAAATAAGCTAAAATATATAACAAACAAAGTAATCATTATTTCTAGAGCTCATATATAACATTGTTTACATAATAGTTTATTATTCTAACATCAATTTTCACATTTTATCTTTTAAGATTGCTAAAATAAGTTGAAAATTTATATCAAATAGAATTTTTGCATTTCCATTTTTAAAATTTCATCATAAATCATCATCTTTTCTCTTTTTTCTTTTTTTTTGTGATTGCTTTTTACATGGCAAATCTAGTCAACTTGTGCATAGTAGAACTATAACTCAACCTTAAGCCAATGTCAGACATTAGATTTACTTGATTTTCAAGTGCATATATATAGTTCTACATAGTATATTAGTAACTGCCAAAATGCACAGCTCCGAGTGCATAAAAATCAAGTTTTACTCTCAGATAATGCAAATAATGTGGCACAAGTGGCACAAGAAGCATCAGCAACAGGAGTTTAAGGGGGGTTAGGAGGAGAAGTAGCATTAGCAACATCTTTTGTAAACTGAGTCGACATTCAAGTCCCTTAGGGCAATCGACAAAATAACAAATAAGCAAAAAGTCAACGATCAGCAACAACAATAAAGCATTTTGGTAGTCAAAAAAGAAAAGGAAGGAAAAGAAAAAAAAAACAACTTAAGAAAGTAACAAGGAGCAATGAGCTGGTTGCCTTTGTTATATGCCTTTAAGGCAATAGACGAAGAAACATTACAATCTAAAATTACCAAAAAACAAATAAACAAACAAAAGGACCAACAAAAAAAAAAGCACAATGTAAGCTGAGAAGAGAAAACAACTTAAGAGTAATTTGTTTAAACTTGTATTAAGCTATATGTAAATATTGGATTTATGCAAAAAAAAATCAAAAATTATGTGATTTAAATTTCGATTGAAACTTGGGTAAATAATCTGAAGCTTAAAGGGCATATAAATTAGCCATTTTTTTTTTGCTGCTTTTCAGGGGGTAAAAGAAGGCCAATAAAATCTTGTTAGTCAAAGGGCACACGCATAGCATATGTGCATGCTATGTGAAGGAGTCTTAAGGAAGTCACAAAACAAAAGCCAAAAAAAGGAAAAGAAAACTTTTACAAAAAGAATTCGTATACACACAGAGACACACATACACGCACACCTACTGGGAAAAGAAAGCTCAAATTTCACAGGAAACAGACAGACAAACAAACCGAAAGAGGCAGACAAATAGACTGAGAGACTGACAGAAGGCAGCAGGCAGCCAGAGGCAGTCAGGCAGGCGTAGAAAGGATAATGCGCGGCATGCGTAACGCATAAGCGGCAAATTCCATTAAGTGGCAACAACAAGCAAAAAAAAAATACAAATGGTGGGGCTTCCCATCGAATTAAAATGATGTGAGAGAGAGAGGGAGTTTGAGCATCCCAATGACCAGAGTTGCCACAGTTGCTCGCGTCATGGAAAATAAATTCTTTTTTATGCCTGCCATTTTGATGAGGGTTACGCTGCGTATGAGTATCCTGTATATATGTCCTCTGGGTGTCCGTGTGTGTGCGTGTGTGTATTGGGTAAAATAAAATTTCAATTTACAAGTAACTGGGTCAGTTCAGGCCTCATACTCAGATTCGGTTTGTATTTTAGCCCTGGCTCGTAAACCATTTTCTTCATTTTTAAGACAACATAAACAATTTATATTTTGAGTAGCTTTCATAGATTTATTGCCATGGACAAGGAAATGAGGCATCCGTATAAAATTCTTACACATTTTTATTTATATTGAAGTTCATATGAAATAACTGTTGCTTGTGCATAGATATATACATATATATCTATATGTATATATATATTCTTAAAGTTCTTGATATGAAAATGCTTAAGAAATAAGTTAGAACTTAGCTAAAAATTTACAGTAAAAGATATAAATACTTAAGGAATTGTAAGCATTTATTATTAATGGAAGTTGACCAGAAAGAAGAACAGAAGAAGGGGTTAAGCTGTCAGGTTAGAGCTTAAACACAGTGTTGGTAAACATCCGAAATTCTTGAAGTGAATGCTCTCATATAAAATCTTTTAACGTCTAACTTAAAGAATTTTCCTTGAAAAATACTTCAGCTAACTTAAATTTATAGTCAACTAACTCAACGGAAGACTCAATCTAGAAAAATTGGCCATATATCTAACAAAAACAGCAATTTTTAAGATTTAATTGTTACTAGCTTTAATATATATGTAAAAAGAACAGCCCTAAATATCTTAAGAAATCTTTTTCATGCACCCAAAGTAAAATATTCTTACAATTTATTGTCCCAAGAAAACCTCTTCAAATTCCTAACAGAACCTGTTAAGCAAACGTTATCAAAGACACAAACCAAGCTTTTTAGTAAAATGTTAAGTCTTTAACAGCAGCTGCAAAAACGTTCCATTCAACTGTAAGTTAACATTTATCTACTAAAATAGCATCCACATCAATGTTAACTTCACATTTACCCAACTGTCAATGCATTTACTTAACCCAATTAATACAATTGTCTAACCATTAATTGAATCTTACAGATAACTGACAAGATAAACAAAAGTGCTAATTATATGCGAGCAAACAACTCAGACATTTCCCCAACACTGCTCAACTTGCATTTCAGGATACAGCGGGATATGCAAATAGATAAAACCCAATCTGAAGGCAAAATTTCATTGTGCCTTCTCTGACAATATATTGTCAATATTGATAAGACCCAGGTTTCAGGCATCAGCGAAATTGAATTCTAATGAAGTAACCGCCACTACCACAGTCATTGTCTATATATTTGCAAAATCTGCTAACCTTGCCCTTCACCACCCACTGTTAACCACACACACTCACATGCCCATTCAGTTCGATTTACACAAAAGCCAGACCATGTACTTGGCACAGATTCAATTGTCAAGCGGACAATGAGTAATGCTTAATATAATCAAACCCATCGAGTACCTGCAAATGTTTTTACTGTACTTTTTTACCTCTCTTTCTCACTCTTTAGTGGTCCTCTTTTGTTTTTTTATTTTTTTAAAGCAATTGAAAAAGTCGAATGTAAAAATTTTTGATCCTTAGGCTACACTTAAAGCTCATTAAAACTTTAAATTGTAAAGCACTTTAAAGAAATTAAAATTTTACTTTAAAGTGGGAATAATTTTTTTTGAATTGGTGACCCCGACGTGCTTACTAATCGGTTTTTTACTTAAAGAATTTAATGAAAAAGAATGTTAAATTCATAAAAAATGATTCTTTATTAAAAAAATTTAAGCCAATCTTATTTTCGTACAAAATTTATAAAAAAAAACCTTTAAAATTTTGAAATTTGTACAAAAAATTGCTTTACTTTAAATTTTTTGTTGTGATTTAAAATCCCTCTAAAAATTTAGTTCAAAAGGAAACATAAACAAATTCAAAAACAGATTAACATATAAACAAACAGTCTTATAATAACTTTGTATATATTTTTTAAAACTCTTTAAGCAAAAAGAAATAAACTTGCCCAAAATTCAAATTCCAGTGCATGAAAATTCCCCAAACAATTAAATAATTCTACCATGAAAAAATACTTCTCTTCGGCTGACAAATTTTTATTTCTGTTTATATTTATGCATGAAGTTTCACACTTTTTATGAGATTTATATTCATATATGTCTGGATTTACACGAATTTGTCATATTTATATATATAAACAAACATATATTTTATATATATATATATTTTATGAATTATCATATGAAAATGGTAGTAAATAAAAATGGCTGAGCAGTCATAAAAATATTTCGCATGATATATTATCACATACTCTACGTACAGAGGATTCTCTTCTACTGCTTTTCCTACTGATATTTATTTGCTTTTCAATTCACACATTTCATTAATGTCCTAAAAAAAAAAAAAAATCACAAAAAAAAAAAATATGTGTATGCAATAAAATATCTTTTATGGGACACGGACCAGCCATAAGTAAAAATTTTAAATATTTGACATATAACTTTAAAATAATTTACCACAAAGTTCAGCATAAATCAGACTGAGGATATGGATGTGGTTCAACTTTTAATTTGGCAATTAACATTTCTCCATTATATAAAGAGTGAATACAAATTGGTAATAAATAACACATACTTAAAAAAAAAAAATATATATATATATATATATGTATTTATATATATATGCTTAATCGATCAGAATGGCAATTAGAAATGCACTCACACAAATAGAGATTTTAAACCGTATTTATCACGCTTCACTGGCGAGTTTTGGCCACAAAGCAAACTCTGTGGTAAAACATTTTGCCGATTTATGACCTTACACTGTGTGTGTGTGCGTGAATAACGACACATTGAAAGAGAAGGAAAAAGAGGGAAAGAGGAAAAAAAGCAACAAAAGGAATTTCAATTTTAAATCCTAAATAAATAAAGAATGTTACCCTATATACATATAAATATTGTTATATATATACACACACACAACATATGTTAACTTGTGATATATGCGAAACATATATTTGAAATGGTTAAACAAAAAAAAAAAAAGAAATAAATTACATAAAGTCTGGTTAAATAGTCTTAGGCATATATACATATATTTATCTATATATATATATGTTTATGTATTCGCAAACTATATCAGCTTGTTAGAGTAAATTGACATTACTCTGATATTTGTCCGACTTTTTAAATGTTATTCATGAGAAACATAAATTGTTGGATTATATATAAAATTTATTATAGAAATGCTTTCAGAAAAAGTTGAATATTTTTTAAGATTTTCTATTAAAAAGAATATTTTTTAGCCTATCATATCGGCATATCAGAATCATATACCTGTCGGTCTGTTACAAATATCCTATAAGTATATATATATATATATATATATATATATATATATATATATATATATATATATATAATAACTAAAGTCCTTTAACGAACCTGAAGTTCAACAATTTTAAAGTTGAAAAAAGATTTTTAGTAGAGGATAACTTTAATATAGAAAAAAAGATTCATTAAAGAGTAGAAAACCTTTATTTTTATTCATTTTTCCAAAGTTGTTGAAGAATTCTGATTTAATTTTATTAAAAACTTTTCACTTAATTTTTTGTTACTTTTTTTTGTGAAAAAGCTCTACTTACCAACTGTTCTTTTTGGTTTTAATAACCAATTTGTTTTTATTATTTTTTTTTTTTTGATCAATCAATTGAAATTTCATTAACGCTTAAAAACTTTTTTCTGGCCACTAAAAATGATTAAATACCAAAAGAGTTTTCCTTTTTTTAAATTTTCCATAAAATAGATGGACGAGTGGGCTATTTTTTTGGTTCTTAAATCTTTTTGCAAAAAGAAAACAAATAATTTTCCCCCGTTTAAACTTAATAGTTACGAATTTCCACCCAACCGACAATAGGACAATAACAGCATAACTTAAGGTACGAGTCGAAAGAAACAATTGAGTAATACATAGACTATATAAAGTAAACCACAGCTATCTATGATTAAGATACAAAGTAACAGTAGTTTTTAGTAAAGCGAAGGAAATCTCTGAACTAAACACAGTATAGAGATGATTATAAAGAGAAGACAGGACTCGAAACAGGTCCATGCCAAGCTTCTTTAGTGGTGCAGTGTACTAGAGATAAGTAAAGGCCTAAAAAAGTAGGCCTATCTAGATCAACTTGATATAATAACTCAGGCGAGTCAATGTCATTATTTAGGAGCTTGGATATAAAGATTACAACAAGTATAGTTCTATGGTTGGTAAAAGAAGAAAGGTTTGTTAAGAAAATTCTACAAGAGTAAGATGGCAGTTTGATATTGCTATGTCAGTTAAGACCACGAAGAGCAAAAAACTGAAATTGATTTTGCACAGAAACTATTCTAATTTGATGTGACTTATATAGAAACGATCGTTTAAAATCACCTGACACTAAAATAGAACGAACCCAGAAGGTGTAAGGAAGTTTAATATTAAGCTAGCCATGGAAAACTTGTTTTAAAGTGTCTTGTTTCTGGTTACTAAAATTCATATTAATTTTCTATAATTATAGCTCTATATTCTCGATATAATAATCACATTTTATAAGTTACAAATATATAAAAAAAAATATATTTTAAATTTAAAAATAAAATAAGTAAACTATAAGTAAAAAAATCGAAAATTGTAAAAACTTTTTGTTCCTAAAAATTCCTTTTTTACTTCTAGTCAAATACAATTAAATGTTAAGTATTTAATAACAATTTTCTTTAACAAAAAAAAAAAGAAAATAAAATATAATTTATATAAACCTTTAACAACTTTGCCATATACATTTACTTTTCATTGCTATACAAAACAGAGTATAGCAGTCTTTATCCTTTTTTTTTTTTTGTTTTTATGCATAAAGCCGGCGGCAATTTATTAAAAGTTTAACAATCCCAAACCTAAACTCCTAAACTCTATATTATCCCAAAATGATGACCTTAAAAGCATATTACATGCTTGGCATAGTTAGGCGGCCATAATGACCATTGTTTGGCAAATGCAAATCAAATGACATTAGCTGCCAGCAAATTGGCGCATTTAGATTTAATGGACTTCCTGTTCAATGAATAATGTTCAGAATAAATAATACCATATATAGATTTGTATTACTTACCCTTGATAAAATCGACAGCCATCTCTAGACCATATGTATCCTTGTCACAATCATCCAACAAATGAGCGCCTAGTGTAACATTTGGCAATATTTGCTGCTTATTGACTTGATCCAATGTAAAGAGCATGGCCTCCAATGCTTGGATGCCACCTTGCGGCATAATGGGACCGCAGGTGATGCTATCTTCGCGCGAATGCACCATCATCAGGCCACCCAGGATAACATCGCCCTCAAGTACTGCAGCATGCTTTACTGGCCAACTGGAACTGGCTGCCGATGTGGCTGTTGTTGTTGTTGTTGTGGGGGAACTTGCCAAAGGATTGCCCCAAGCATTGGCAACAAATTGTGCCATGTTGTTGGCTTTTAGCAATTTTGGTGTGGGTAAAGTTTTGCCACCTACAATTGATGTTGCTGTCGTTGTGGTTGCACTTGCTGTTATTCTTGTTGTTGGCTGTGTTGACAATGTTCCTGGTGCTGTTGTATCTTCATGTTGTTTGCCTTTATTTGTAGCTGTCACTGACATTGGCAACGCCTTTGCAGTGGCCTCAAACGTTTTCATATTGAATTTGATTTCAGTTTTGCTAACATTTTTATTAGCCAAATGTGTTGCTATTGTCATTGGATTTTCTGTTACTAATGCTGGCTCAGTTGTTATTTCAGTTACTGTTGCTGTTGCTGATGTTGCTGTTGTCGTTGATGCAGTACGCTTAGCTTTTATTGATATTCTTGCTGAAATTGCTGCTGTTGTTGTTTCAGTTGTCTGTGTCCTTGCTATTGTGGCTATTGTTACCGGGTTTTGTTTTGTTGCTGCTGTTGCTGTTTTTTCTATATATTCTGTTTTTACTATATTCTCTTGTTTTCCATTTGATATTTGTACTGAATTTGGTTTTGTTGTTACTGTATGCCAAGGTGTTGCCGTGGTATTTGCAATATTTTTAATGCTTGATGTTAACTTTTTTGTAGTTTCGGTTAACATTATAGTTTTGTTTGTTATTGTGTTCCTTTGGCCCAAATGTGTTACAGTTGTAGGTATTGCCACCTGTGGGTCATTAGTTTTAATAGTTGTTGTTGTTGCTGTTGTTGTTGTAGTTGTCAAGGTTGAATTTAAATTGCCACTTGCATTAGTTGACATTTTTGACCTTTGACTTGCTGCAATTTTACTGAAATTGCCTTCTCTATGCGGTAACAACTCTAATTGCTGTTGCTGTTGTACAGTTGCCTGCAGCAGGCAACTCAATAGTAGAAACAGAGCAAATGCTCCTCCAACTTCCATACCAAATCCTCCACCAGCTCGGCCGCCTCCAGCTCTTTGTTTTATCATTTTTGGGGTTGCTTTAATGAATGCGGGGTGGGGCCGTTGGATGTGATGGAATGGGATGTGGTTTTGGGCTATGTGATGCGATCAGTGCAACAAATGTGACCACATTTGTTTTCTTTTACCCGTTTGGCAGAAAACGCTTGCAAGACAAATAAATTTCAATTAATATGAACCGCAGAAAATTTGTCTACCCAAACGCGTTTTAATTAAGTTTTCTTCAGTTTGTTACCAAAAATTGCTTTGGGCATCTAAAACGAGTTGCTGCCGTTGTTGCTGTTGTTCCTCCGGTTGCCGAGCATTTTTATGCGTCTCAACTTTGTTGCATTGTAGTAAGAGAGGGGAGTGGGGAGGAGACCTGCAAAATAAACCGTCAAGTGAGAAACTCCATTTGAGTAGGAAAATAAATAGCCAAAAGAACAGAAGAAAAAAAAAATATATAAGTAAAATTATAAATGTTCGTTGTTAAGCGAATTTAATGAGCAGTAAAAATGTGCAACAAAATGGCCAAACATTTGTACACTTCGCACATTGTTGTTGGTGTTGGTGTTGCTATATTGTTAACATTCTTGTTGCCGTTTGGGGGAAACGTTAAAATAAATGAGAAAAATTAACGTATTTCAAGCAGAAGAAAAAAAAAAAACCTTCAAGTAGAAAGATAAGAGTAACTTTTATATTAAAGTTAAGCAAAGTCGAGACAAGTCAATGTGGCTATGCCTATGCAATCTTTGACCTAAACCATTATCTTACTAAGACACCATATATACATCTATTTGTCTGTCAGTCCTTACAATATATGTATATATATATGTGTGTGTCTTGACCATATATCACAAACAATGAGCCTGTCCAGATGCTGTCAATTTCCCTTGCTGCAAATTGATAAGTTTAATTAAATTTACACGCCTTTAGCCTCAGCGTTTTCATTAGTTTCGTCAGTAGCCAAGCAATTTATGGCCACGTTTCGACAATTTGTGGTCACCCACACAAAACCACACAAACCACATACAAAATATTTGTATATATATATATATATATCTATTTTTTTCACACCTATTTTCAACCTTATTCCTTTGAGGGGTAGAGAGAGAGCTGTTTTGTACGACCTTCCTCTTTTCCGTTGTTGCCTTTGGCTATTTTTGGGTAAACAAATATTTATTTTTTTTTTTTTTTTGTCAGAGCATGCCAGGTATTTGAGATAACGTCAAGCGTATTAAAGATTGTACGCCTTAACCACTCCCCCTTAACCATCCCCTTCCTGCATGCCATTTAATAAAAGCTGAAAATATGCTAGAGGCTTTGGTATTTTTATATTATATGTAGGTATATTGGTACTTATTATGTATACGCACTGTAGTCTTCAATAAATTTTAAAAATCTAAATTGCTTTAAAACTTTATTGAGGATATATATTCTTAAGATATTCTTAAGATATTTTGCCTTGCCCAAGCTTATTGGACCATAACTATAAATTGGTAGTCCCAAAAACATTTACTTTTTCCGCGTCCCTTTAGCACCTCCCCTTTTTGGTCCTGGCCCCGTCTTATGGCAATAAATGCCATTATCAAAAGCTCATTAAAAGGACATTTCCAAGTAAGGAAAAAAAAAAGGTCGAGATGGTGACAAATAAGGCAGTTAATTGGCTTTAAGCAATAAACCTTTTGTCCCGATGGCAGTTAACTAATTAGCTCTTAATATTTAATGAATCAACCGTGATTAGATTGCCATGTAACTTGATATCCGGCCGCCAACACTATCTATTTTTGGTTCATAGAATTTAGAATAAAATTTGTGTAGAATTCTATTCTTGGCTATATCCTTTAAAGGAATGTCAGTGGTGTGAGCAACATCATCATCAAACAGAAAGAGCAGATGACAAGCATAAGGCTTTTCATTTACAATTTTCTATTAGTGTTTATTTGCTTAGCACAGAGCAAAGAGGATATCCTCATTTGACTAGAGGGTAGATATACCCTGAGTCTCTTACTCTCTCTCGCTCGCTCTCTCTCTCTATTTATGGCTTAGACTTGGTCAGCAAATTCCGTTTACGAGCCCATTTACTTTGGCATTTTTCTGTGGGTAAGAGATTTGTTTACTTTTTGCCATTGAGCATTAAAACTTGAATGAACTAAATTTTACGAAAATATAACACACACACATACACCTACCCACCCACACACACACATACACACTCACTTAATGGTTAACAAATGTGAAAAAGCCTAGAGCTTAAATTTTACCACACGCAAATATTCACAAAGATTGAATGTTACATCAGTTGGATTATTTCTCAAAGACATTTGTTCTTCAATTGAAATCTATTTATCCATTCTTTGAAATATTTAACAAATCTCCAATGGCCTTTTTATCGATTTGCTGCTGGCCTTTTAGCAATCCATTTAGCCAAATAGCCATGGACGGAGAAATGAGATGAAATGAAACAAAGAAAAAGGGAAAGGTTAGTAATGGAGCTATCAAATGAAATCCATTTATGTCCCTTACTAAGGGTTAGTTTTGGCCTTAAAAGATTAGGAATGATCATTTTTTTTTTTTTTGGTAATAAGCCAAGTCATTGTCATTGCAATCCTCTCATTTAGCCAGTAATCAAGTGGAAGGGATGAACTTTATGTTAACCAATAGTCATGTAGAAGAGCTTAACTAAATTGTTGGTCTTTAATTGCCAAGAGACTTGAGAAGTTCCATGAATTGAGGTTAACTAATGTGGCTTATCATATCCTTTTGAAGTTAAGAAATAGGATTTTCTAGGCCTTTGTAAAGCCGAGTTAAGCCAAGCAAAGATAATTTTAAATTATCTTAAATAATTTTTAATATATTTCAACTTAAATATTTAAGTTTTTGTTTTTCAGAATTTAAATTCATTTTTAACAAACTTTTTATTTTTAAAGTTTGCTTAAAAAGAAATTATATATTTATTTTTGCAATTATTTCATTTTCTGCTGTTTTTCTTGGTGATAAAAAAAATCATTTTTAAAATTGATTTTCAATTCGTTGATAATTAATAAATGATACACAAAAAAGAAGACTCAGAGAGAGAGAGAGAGGGAGAAAGAGAAGGATAAAGTATCAGTGAAATTGAAAGAACTATCAACATGATAAAAATCAATATGAGAAATATTTTCATTTATCAAATAATAGTGAAATTCTCTTTGTAGATGAAAATTTCTTGCAAAATGTCATATTTTGTAATACAACATGAAATATTTTTATATATCTGATGAATTTTATGCTTTTACGAACAAAATTTAATTTCATTGCTAATAAAATTTTCCATGAAAATTTTGTTAGTTTTCTAACAAATTTTTGTTTTTTTTTTTATATTTTTTTTTTTTTTTGGCTACGCTCATGGAATTTAGTATGGTAAATATTCAGAGCATACCTTTCGGTCATGAAATGGACACATAAAGCAAAGCTTTTAATGTTACAAACCCTAATGCCACCACACAGATACAGATGGATACACACCGATAGACACACATACAGTTATACACGCACACCCTCAGGTAATATGCGTGTAACAGTTTTGGTCATGATTTTTTATGCGCAAATTATGCACAAAGTTCAGTGAGGAAAGTGAAAAAACAACAACAAGAATAAAAGGCTGAAAAAAAAATACAAAAAAAAAAATGCCTGGAAAAGGATGCAGCAAAATGCAAAATTAATGTGCCATGGCCGTAACCAAAAACCCCCTCTGTGACCCATGCCCAACAGCATTCAGGCAAAAGACAAAAGACGCAAGCAAAACAAAGGGAGAAAGAGAGAGACAGAGAGAGACAGATAGAAAGAGTGATAGAGGGGATGAAAGGAAAATGGTGGAGCTCATTATTGAAATATGTATTATGCATAAGCCAGATCCACTTTCCATTCATTCATTCTCTAATCCCGTTCCATACCCACCATTACTCATCTCAATTTCATTTCATTTCGTTTCGTTCATTCATTCACTCATTCATTCGCTCATATTCATATGACGTATACGCCGCGTAATGCCCAAAACGTGACAGAATGAGTCCTGTTGGCCATCTAATGCCCGATTATCCATGGTATAATGAATATGCAATGAGCATCATAGAACAAAATTATGCCGACTCTTTATTTATGAAATGAAATACGCCATGATATATATATATATATCTTTTCTTGCTTGTCTGCTAATTTATTAAAAAGAGTAAAGTTAAAGTAAGAAATCAAACGTAATTAATTTACAAGTTGAAACAATTTTAACCACTTCTTCAAGAAATTTTTACGCAACTTTCGGTTTTTGGCAACCAAGAAAAAAAAAAATAAAACTTTTTGCAATATTTTTGGTCCCAGTACAATATTTTCTTTTTTTTTTTTTGTTCTTTTTTGCTTTTCGTCGTTTAATTTCATTTATTATCATTTTTATTGTTTTGCCAATTAAAAAGTTTTAACATTTATTATGCGCGTGTCTCCCCTCTGCGTTGCTCTTTTTCTTCTTTGAGGGTTTTTTTTTTTTTTTTGGTTTTCTTGTCTTTTGCTTCATCTTGTTGGCCAGAATTAATAACAGAGACTTTTTATACTAAGTTGGTTTATGTTAAATTTTCAATACTCTAGGAAATTATAATTTTCAAGGAGCAATTTAATGACATTGTGTAAGGCCAAGTATTAAAATTTTTTGCTATATATAGCAAATACCCTCACTAAGGATATAATAAAATTGATCTGAGGCTTGTAACAGTTAGAAGTCTACCTTTCAGAACTCTCAAAGTATATATATTCTTGATCAGCATTGACAGTCAAGTCAATCTAGCCACATCTAACTTTCCGACCTTCTATCTGTCTATTCCTTTGCACTTTTAGGACCTTAAATTTCAAGCTATATGGTTGAAACTTGGTAGATAAGCTTTTTAGATGAGTAACTTTGCCAAGTAGGTAAATCAGTCGGATCGGACTACTATATACGATTTTGTAAAGCAAAGTCTTTATTTTATGCATTAAAAGATGTGTAACAAAAAAAGTTTCTAGGACTGCAGGGTATACAGGCCTTTTCAAGTCCGTAGTTAACTTTTCTTTTTGTTTTTTATAGATTTGTTAGATCGAGTTTGAAAAACTCATTATAAAGTCTGTGTTGGACTGAATGTTATATCTATAATATATACATGATCCTTAGAATATTATAAAAAAGTTATTAAAAAGTAAAAGCCATAACAAAATTGATTTTTAATATTTAGTTACCTAAGTTTTAATAAAGTTTTGAGCCAGAAGACAGCTGTTGCCCCTAAATTGACCAAGTTTTGGCTACTTAATGATTAACTTGGCTAATCTACTAAATAAGTAAGACCAACAAACTCACAAATACAAAACCCTAAAAGCAGAAAAACAAAAAAAAAAATTCTTAAGACTAAAGAGTTATTTTTCATTCAGTTGGATAAACAAACAAAATGTCAGGGCCAACACAAAATACCGCTGATCATTTTATATATAATATACACTATATCTATAGTCGACCATGCTGGTACAACAACTTTTGACCAATGTTAATGTAACTTTTTGGCAAAGTGAAACAGGGGGGAAAAAAAATGGAAAGTTTTTAAATGCGAATTTAAGCAAATTTTTAGCGCACTTTGGTGACAAAAAAGGCAACGCTGAACGCAACGAAGAAGACAAAAAATATAATAATAATAATAAAAAAAAAAAAAAAAGTTTTTCTACAAACTTTTAATTAGGCAGCTTCCCAATGTAGGGGAACGGAAATCAGCCACCAGTCAACCACCACCTGATGCTTCTCCACCTCCTGCCTCTCTACTTTCTGCTGACAAATGTTGCTAACAAAAAAAAAAAAGTTAAAGTCGTTTTTTTTGAAATGCAAAAAGGAATAATATTAATGTTGGCACTTTAAAGTTTTTTTTTTACTTTAGCCATTTCTTTGGCCAAAAGCATCATGGACTTGAGCCAACAAATTTCTTCTTTATGAATTTAATGTCTTCAGCTTTCGAGTTGAAGGATTAGTTGGCCACTTGCCATTTAACTGAACCGTGGCAAGTATTTTTGATTTTATGCGAATCAAGGTCAGAAATGAAATTTGGCAGCTTCACTGTCAATTGTCCACTTCATGAAATATAAGAAAGAGAGAGAGAGAATTGCCTGAGTATGAAAATATTTAGACCATGGATAAGGCAGACAAATGGCGCCCGCTATTCCCATGGTCCCGATACGATAATTTGCCAGCGATAAAATGACTCTAGGCATTCAGTCCCGACTATCTAGTAAACAAATTAATCCAATTTTCCAGCAGATCCCTCCCCGCCCCCTGTCTGTCTGTCCACCAGTCTATGTATCTGTCTGTCTGTCATTTCAGGCATAAATTAAGTAATTAAGTCGATTGGGGCTCTAGTTTGGTTAATTGATGCTGTGCCAAAGCGTTTATTTAGTGCTTAAATGTGCGTAAACAAATTTTTTTGAATATAATTAATTTTCTCTTTTTTCTACTTTTGATTTTCTTATTTTTATTTTTTCTTTTCGATTTGCTCGCAACTGTACCACATGGCGCATGATTGATTTGTTTTAAGAACATCAAACGTGATGCATAAACTTGGAAGCTTGAAATTTTTCTCAAAGTATTAAGATTTCATAAGTGGATTACACGATGTAAAAAAAAAAAACAAAAATTAATCAAAATTAATCGCATTACACAAACAGATAGGAACAACAACAACAGCAACAACAAACAGCAAACGAAAAAGAAGAAGCAGAAGCAGGAGTAGAGGAAAAAGTACAACAGCAACAAAAGTAATTTACAATTTCTCAACTTGACATACATGGCGTATGATTGCTTTATGCCCAGACACGAAACTGAAATGAGGAATTCCAAAGCACTTTTAAGTGCAAAAGGGAAAACGATTCACGGAGAGTAGGTGGTTATGAAGGGTGGTAGGAGTCAGAGTGAACTCATTACGGAAATTACTTAACACTGCCAAAATGAAGGAAACAATCTTTATTATATTTTTTTTCCTTTTGGCAAGAGCCACAAACCAAAATGTAGTCGAAACGATATGCTTATTGAAGTGCAAGAAAGCTCCTGAGCCCATCAAGAACACCATCATACACACACACTCACACACACACGCACTCTCTTTGTGGTAAATATACTCACAGGGCAAATAACAGGATAACGTTGAGCCACCAATTAGCGTAAAAGTGATGAAAGTGAAATACAATGGCCAAATGTCAAAGATCCTTCCATAAAAACTGCCTATGCATGGGTTATAATCTACAGAATATCCTTAAATTCTAGGAAGCAAAAATAATCTTTATTACTGTTAAACAATTAAAAAAAAAGATAGCAATAAAGTTGAATTTAAGTATAAGCATCTATAGCTTAAAAAAATTTCATTTTAATAAAGTTCTTGTTAACATTACTAAGAAAAAATATTCGTAGGAGCCAGTAAATTCTAGCAAAGATAGTGGAAGATGTTCTTTAAGTTTGGAATTCACAAAATTAGATAGAAAATTAAGGTAGAATAAAAATTTTAAGCTTTTAGAATTTGAAAGTTGGTCATAAAGGTAATAAACCTATAGGAAAAACAACCTATACTACCTCTATACTATAGATAGATATCTTTTTTATACTTCTCGTATGATAAATTTTACTTTAAAAAGTCTTTACTTAATTTTTCTAATATTAATAACAAATATTCAAAAATTTTTTATAATTAGTTAAGATTGTTTAAGTTCCAATAAGGTTGATATATTTTTTTTAGTTTTTTACTAGAATTTAAAGAATTTTTCAATTTTATTTTCTATTATGAAAATAATATACATTTTTAAGGATTTTGGGAAATATTAACACTTAGCCTTTTATAAAAAAGAAGTATATGAATTTTGATGAAATTGAATATTAAAAGTAATCATTTTTAAAGGTATTCAAAGAGATATTTTAAATATAGATTTAAGCGAATAATAGATGAATATAGACAGCTTTTATATGCTATTATTTAATAAACAAATATAGATAGCTTTTTTATGCTCTAAAAGTTATATTTTACAAAAAAGTTAAAACAAATTTTTTGTTGCATCTTTCATTTACATAAATCTGGAAAAAAGTTTTCAAATTGCGAAAGATTTCCAAGAAACTTGCCATAAAAATGAAAAAAAAGAAGATTGTATTATAATTCCACCAAAAATTTACATTTACAACTGCAGTAACGTGGTAACCAATCATTTCAGTGATTTATCTGTACCACTGTGCATTTGAAAAGTGACTTCAGAGTATGTGTATGCAATTTTTTTGGAGCATATGCCAAAGGTTTACATTCAACAATGCGAACCGAGATGACAGAGACAGAGACAGAGACTGAACTGGAGAAGTAATGAAATTTACTCCTACTGAATTTCCAAGGACCACCCAACGAGTAACTTTCACTGCCTTTCGTCCTGTTTATACCCTCTGGCTGGCTGTTTTTTTTTTTTTTTTTAATTTTCTTCATCTGTCTGGCAGTGCGGGTTTGTCTTGTTTGTCGGTCTTGATGTGTGTCTGCCATTTCCTTACACTGTTTACTGGGTTGCCTCTTTACTGTCGGCATGCTTTTTCCTGGGTTTATTGATTTTGGCCACCACCAAAAAAAAAAAAAAAAACAAAATTCTGGCTCTTACACCTACATATACATACATATACATATACATATGTGTGTATGTAGATTGCCACTGATAACATTGAAATGATATACACGCCACATTAAATGGATTATTTAATGTTGTCACTCATACGTATGCCTTGGCAAATGATGTGTACAGCTGATAGCCAGGATTCCAGCTGCACGCTTTTTTCTTACATTTTTTTTTTCTCCTTGTCCTCTTCCTCCCCTGTCTACTGGGTGAATGTTTTGGCATTAAAGTCGCTGCCACAGAGTCGACGCATTTGTCGATTACACCAGCGGGAGTCGTTTTTATTTGTCTTTTGTTGGTACGCGTACGGCAACAAGAATGAGTTTGTCGTCGCCATTTGTTTGCTTCGACTGTACAGTCGAAAATCTTGAAGAAGGGATGTTATGTGTTGGATGGTGGTTAAAGTTGATTGTGCTTGAAATTGGGCGGTTTGGGTGGTTCATCTGTATTACTACTTATATGTGCGTGCCAGTGGCCCATAATTGGTGATATGCTTTACTCCTAGGACACACATACATGAGGCATCACTCTGTGTCTATGCCTGACTGGGAGTTGAGTTACCATAAATTTTCTACAAAACTTTTGAGGTGAAAATAAGTTGTTTAAGTATGTTGTTGTTGTTGTTGTTTGTTACCACCTGTGGCATGATCTACTTACAACATATTACCGCAACTTAAGCAATTTCCCCTTTGAAGGATATTTAAATAGCATGAATATGACTTTTTCATATAGAAATATTATATCAAATTTATTTTCGATTCACTTGCTGGCAATAATTGGCTTAGAGGGAGGCCTAAAATACAAAACACTGAAATCTCGATTACATGGCAAAAGTTTATTGGCTTTGAGAATTGGAGTTTATGAGGCAATTTATAGGCTGCTTGTGCTGCTGTTGATAATTAAACCAGCTTGAACTTTGACCCCCAAAAATATAATTAACCGCATTATTCAAGTTCATTGAGAATGTATGTGTGTTAGTGTGTGTTTACTTGGTATTACCAATGGCCATTTATCAAGCACGAAGCCTCTCCAATAAATTTGTACTACACAAACAGAATAACATACATAACGAACACATAAAAACACACACACACACACACACACATATATATATACATACATATATACAAACATGACAAAACAAGAAGAAAGAAAAGTTAACACAAATGGCAAACAATGCGAATGAGTTTAAGCCACTTGGCAGTGTGTTAAGCAAAAGAGGGAGGGAGGGAGGGGTATGGGGAATAAATGGATATGTAAGAGTCTTAGGACAAGTTGATCTATGCTATTCTATATACTTGAGTCGCGCATTTAAATAATGCCAAATAATGGCAAATGCGTGAGCCAAGTTGACTAACAATTCTTAACCATGACCAAGCCAATATTTTTGGAGCTTTTGTTTTGTCCCATCCTCTGAGTTCCCTACCTTTCTTGTTGTTGTTGTTGTTGTGTGGGTGAGTGTTTATATGCGTGTTCATAAATCAAAAGACATGTGTTCATAAATAAATAAATAACCATTTAATGTAAATTCAAGACACATGCTGATACCGTTGTGAAAAATATATAATGAAAATTCTCAAACAATATCAAAAAACATATATATATATAGAAAATTGTGGCAAATAAATTGTAATAAAATATTTAAAAGAACAAAGTTAAACATTTTAAAAAGTGTGAAGTTTGACCTTAAACAATTGTGGTTTTGTTTTAAATCATAAAAAAATTTAGGTCATGTTTATAACACTCAGTTATTCAATGTAAACATTGTATTAAGTAAATATTACATTTTTTTATAAAAGAACTAGAGAACATAACAAAGTTTTAATACTCTTAGAGAATCCTTGTGATTCCATCGATTTGGTGAATTATTTTAAAATATTTTAAACAAAATTGCTGATAGAATGGAATCAGTTTTGTTAGTTCAGAAAGTTTTCATAAGATTATCTTTTGTTTATAATTGAATATATTTACTTTGTATTTAAAGCTAAAATAATTTAAATGAGACTGAAGTGAAACCAAATGATGTAAAACCAGCAACAAAAACAGCTAAAAACTATCTAGTTGTTTTTTCAAATATTTACTTTAATTTCGAGTAATTTTTTAAATATTTTTTAATATAAATTTTTGATTCAATTTACAAACTATTATTTTTTTGTATTTTTAACTCTTATTTAAGCCCTTTTTCTAGTTTAATTCTCCTTCAATATAAATTAAATTTATATATTCTGCTCATCAAATGTTGCAAATTTTACACATAAAATCTTCAAAATAAAAACAAATTGAAGTCTATATAAATATAATATATTTGAATCAAAGAAAAATAACTTTCCTTTTTTAAGACTTAAAAAAATTTAATAAACAAAAAAAAACCCTTACTAAAAATAAACAAAGTAAATAGGCTTAAAATTGTTTGCTACCTTAATTTAATACCCCCAATTAGTTTTTGGTTTGCTCTTAGTAAATATGGCTAATTATATGTTTTTTCTATTTATAATGTTAATATATAAATTATAAGTAAAATTCCATAAATTAGCACTCTAATGGTAAAAGCCATAGACTGACTCTTTTATAACTTGATACACTGAGGACTTAACTTTTAGTCATTGCTTTAATGACTGTAAAAGCCTGGCAAAATTGAAAATGAAAATGTAATTGTCTTTAATGTAACTCGCACACACATATAGAGAAAGAGATAGAGAGAGAGAGAGAAAGAGAGTGACAGCATAAGAGATAGATAGAGACAACGCATCCAATTTTCCTTTTAACCACTATTCTCCAAGCACTTTGGCAAATGCAAGCACCAAAATGGAGCTCATTATGGCAAAACTTTATTGTTATTATGATGCTTGCCAAGAAAGCTAAAAGAAAAGCCAGAAAAAAAGCAGACAGAAACCAAAAAATTGCTAACAATTGTATTAAATTCACATTTCAAATGCAAATGTCAGCCAAGAAATGCAACTGCACCAGATGTGTCTATTAAGTTTCTACATTTGGCTTAAAAACTTTAGCGGATCTCTCTTTGAATGGCAACTGTTGACTCTTGGCCAAAGTAGAGAAAAACAATAAACTAAACCTTGAATACGCTTGTAATTAAAATCATGTTGATTTTCACTTCATTAAACTGCTATAGCAGCTGTTTGTTATCATTAAAACCATTTAAAGCCAACTTTAAAAGCTTCATGCAAAATTTTATAAAATAATAAATATTAATGTGAGACGGCTCTTTGCATTTGGCCTTCCTTAAGGGTCGTCGGGTTTTTTTTTTCTTTTTATATAAATTTTTTGTGGCCCGCACCTCAGGGCAAACCTCATTTGGGGCAAACTTTTTTTTCTTTTCTTTTCTGATGTTCTTTTGTTTTGTTTTTTTTTTTTTTGTGTAATTTATTTCTTTATTTATTTACGCCTTGGGCATCATTTACATGCAAACACTTATTGTTGTTAATCTCATAGAAAATTTAATTAAGTCCCCTTTGGCCCTTGCTGAATTTCAATTTATGATTATTTAAAAATTCCAACAAGTTGAGCATCAATCAAGTGTGACCAAAAAAAAAAAAGGTGGCAAAATTCTCTATGCAAACAATGTAAAATATTTACTTAAAAATATATAGAAAATAAAAAACCATCAACTGGAACCATTTTTACTGATTAAATTTTATGAAATGACCTTTTTGGCACACTTTAAGTATAAAAAGTGTGAAAAAAAGAGAAAATCGAAATGAGAGAAAAATCAACAAGGAAAAAAAAAAAACAAAAATCACATAATTACAGCGTGAAGGCGGAAAAAGCATGTTAATTAGTTAATGTTGGTGAATAAAAGAGCTGCCCCTGCACTACACTTGAAAAAAGGGTGGCAAGAGGCAAGCGGGGGTAAGTAAAGTGTTTAGCACAAGGACTCTGACGGAATGAGCACTTTGTATAGAAAGGGTAGAAAGTTTTCATAACCATTTTATATAGTTGGACTCATAATTAAATGAGTTAAATAAAGCACATTGAATAATAGAGAAATTAAAAAAAAAAAAAGAAAATATGAATATTCAAGGTACATTAAGTATACGCCAAGTGGGGGCACAAAAGATTAAAATTTAAAACCAATTTATATGCAGCAAATATAAATTTAATTGAAAAAATAAAGAATTTAAAACAATAAAGTGCAACTTAAACTTTTAGCTCATTTACACAAGCATTAAACCATCACCATAGCACATACAGTAAGCCTAAAAAGTTTAGCCACACACACACACACAAACGCATATTTAGTTTCAAAGCAAGCAGATGGCAAAGAGAAACTAAAAATTCTTGGTAGCAAGGCAAGTTTTCTTCTTCTTTTTTTTTTTTTTTGTTCTTTTCTGTGACAAAAAGTTTTGCCTTCAACGAGTTGAAAGTTATTAGCAACAGTTTACCTTTTTCTGCTTTAATTACGGCCCCGAAGAAACTGCTACTTTTACCTCAAACACCCCAACAACAACAACAACTCTTCTTTGGTCGATTCGCCTAAGCCACGAACAACCTTAAGCTGCCTGGAATCTGACAGCCAAAAAAAAAAAAAAAAAAAAAATATAACGAAAAAGGTGAAAAAAAAAGGAAATGAAAGTTCTTTCTGCCTGAGTTTCACTTAACACCTTTTCTACGTTTTTTTTTTTTCTTGTTTTTTTCTCTTAGTTTACCCAAACCAAATGACCCAAAACTAATGGGTTTTCAAAATGCAAGACATTGGCAAAACGTAGAAAAACAAAGTGTAAAATGGCAAATGCAGTTTTGGCCATCCAATCAAGTGGAAATGACTTAAGACCATGAGTAAGTAAAAACTTTTACATAAAGATGTGAAAATAATTTCATAAGATAACAAGTTTAAATAGAAATTCTATATATATAATTTTATTGTTTGGCAAACTTTCACTGTCAATATGGATAAATGTATTGAAATGGTTTTGCATAAATTTCATACGCCCATTAATTTTCCATTTGTTGTAGTTGCTTTGCTTTTTTTATTTTTTTGTATTGTAAGGATAATTGAAATTTGCCTATCATCTGTCGGGAGAATGAAAAAACATTTCTCACTGCTTTTCACTTGGCAGCATGAAATTAATTTTCTTTTTTCGCATTTGTCAACCAGCCAGAAGACCAGCAACAATAACACTAACAATACTTGAGTTGGCTTCTTCTTCTTCTTCTTCTTGGTGTTAACTTGGTCGTAAATCAGCTTTGTTGCATTTTAACTCGCAATCAGCGTCAACGGATTTGTTCCACAAAGCAATATCAACAATAGCAAAAAATAAAAAATAAAAAATGATAGTTGCAAAAGTCTTAAGATGATGTCCTTTGGCTGTTGAGTTGCTCAACTTTTTAGATTCACTTGAAAGAATTTGCACTTTTTAAAACTTTGCAAAGTGCTCACCTTTTCTTTTTTTTTTTTGTTAATAAACTTTTAACTAAGCCGCACACAATTATACTTCTCACTTTCAATTGGTTATCCTTTCTTAATATCAGATTCAATAAATTTCTCAACTTTAACAGATTTTCCCTTTTTGGAAAACTTTTGCACAAACTTTGCCACTAAAACATTCTCAAGAACAAATTTTTTTCCATTCGATAATATTTATTTGATTTTAATATAGATTTACTTGAGGAACTTTTTAAAGTTTCACAATTACATTGGTTGTAACCGAGACACGAGTCCTGTGTCCAGGACCATTCGGCTTGAAAACGCGTTTACAACTGAAACAAGCTGCCCGAACACAAGGACACGATACAAATCGGGATGCTGTTCAACTGTTGTTTTGGGAAATTCTTTTAACAGAGCTCTGTTAAGTCACAAGTCCTGCTATGTTATAGACAATTTGATGTTCATGTTTTCATTTTGATAAGGCAGCATACAAATGAAAAAGGAAATGAAGAAAGTAATTTCCATATGCAATTCTCCAACTCCCAAAGAAATATTTTAAATGTACCCAAGCGATTTGAAATGCATTTAATGCTTAAATTGCTGTTTGCATTTATCATTTGGAGGCCAACCATTTGGGAGTTAGTTAAGAAACATTAAGCATACGCCATGTATGTATATATGTTTGTGTGTGTGTGTCATGAAAAAGTCATCACAGAAACTAACTAAATTCTTTTAACTGACAAACATTAAAGTTTAACACTGACATAAGCATAACTGATGAGCATGGGCCAAGTTATGGACCACTAAGATGAAGGACATTCATCATTTTGTAGGCCGGAAATTTCAACATATGTGTAAAAATCTCATCATCAGCAGCAGAAGCAAAAAGGATAATCATCATCATCAAAGTTAAACAGATAAATCAAAAACTCTTGTGACTAGGTTTTTGTTTACTTGGTTAAGGCAAAGTTTACTGCTGCAACATCTGAGATTAGCCAAGCTAATAACCGAAAGGAAAATTTAAATAGTTAAACAAAACACCATTTTGTGTTATCATAAATGTTGAAATGAGTGAAATTATATGTTTGTTTTTAAGTAGTTTTGTTAAGGATAAGTTAAAACAGCTTAAACATTTACAATTTTAACACCTTAATACACAATTGAGCATTTGATTTGATAATAAACATTAAATTAAATAAATATTTGCTGTTGGCGTTTAGAACGATTTCCACTTTTGCACGTCGTTGGTCAAGTAGAACTAAGCTGAAGACACGACAGCTAACTGATGATGATGGTGATGATAATGATGATGCTGATGGAGATGCTGATGGTGATGATGACGCTACTAACCTCGAATCAACTCACTGACCAAGTCCAAGACCAAGTTTTCTTCTGTTTGGTTTTTTTTTTGTTTTGGTTTGTTGACAGCATAATTACGTTGATGACAGGCGTTAGTAAGTAGATGGGAGGGATGGGGGAATGGAGTGAAAAAGAGATGAACAGAAACAGAGAAAAAGACAGAGACAGAGATGGTAGACTCTAAGTAAACACAGACACTGCAATGGACATGAACGTGGATATGGACATGACCAGGCGCCGCCATTAAGTGACCCCAGAGAGATAGTTGCTTATACTCTCAGTATGTATAGATGTGTATGTGTGTGTGAATGTGTTTGTATACATATGTGCGTGTTGTTATTCGTATCTATACGCAGGTGTTTTTTTTGTGTTGAAGCAGTAATTGAGCACAGCTCACAAAAGTATGCTATAAATAAAGTGCAAGCTGTAATGTGCGTGTATAAATGTGTATGTATATGTGTGTGTATTTATGCACTATTTAATGATTTCCCATTGAAGCATATAAATTTACCCAATAATAGAAAAACAAAACTTTTAAAGAAAAATATACAAAAAAAAAAACAGATGGCAAAACAAAGAGAACTAGGAAACCAAAAACTATCTATTTTTGATTTATACATTTATTCTAGTGGTCGTATACATTTGTGATTTTTGAATACCTCAAAATGGTAGAAACAAGAACCACAAGTTTGTTTTTTTTTTAACTTCAATACATGGATCATATATATATATATATATATATAATCAACCAACTGCACCTGCAGTGCCTGCAAGTGCCACAAGAAGAAAACCACTAACAGAGAAACCAAAAAAACCTCGACAGCAATTTGTACAGCAGCCAAGAGAGCCAAGTGCAAAACAAACTACAGATTTTCACGTAAAATAAAGAATAAAACTACACGCAGACATGTGTGTTGGATGTTTTGCAAAAGAACAAAAAAAACAACACATAGTTTATACAGTAGTAGTAACCTGACAGACCACAAAACTAAACCAAAAAACCTTCTTGTAGCTCACATTCCACCATCGTTACTCACTCATACTCCCTCAACAGAACAAAACTTTTTCTTCCCTTGTTGTTACACTACACGTCAGCAGACTAGATCCACTTGATATAGTGTGAAAGTCCTTTAGAGTAATTTTTAGCTTGTGGTTTCTCTTCCTTTTAAGTTTTATTAAATATTAAGCATTGCTTTTACTCTCCAAACAGTTAAACAGATTAGACTACTATTAAAATAATACAAATAAAATAAAAATTGTCCTTATTCTGGTGACTGATTATTTGAGTATTCCAAGTTGTTTTTGAATTTTACTATTTTAACATTAATTGATTAGGAAATCGTATTTGAAGAGACATTCATTGCGAATTATTTTCAATTTTTACTTTTTAAGCTCTTTCAATTTATTATTTTTCCTGCCTTCAAATTGATTATTATTTAAACCAAATTATTTTTAATATTTTTCAAATGAAAATTATTAAAGAAATGTAACTAAAACAAATTTTTTTAACGCAATTGAAATGTCATAGCTAATTTATTATAGGGAAAAACTCAAATATAATATTTTTTATATATATGTTTTTTTAAATTTAAAATAGTAAAATAAAAATAGATTTAAAATAGACAGAGGATGTAAAAAAAAATATACTAATAATATAAAATTATTAATATTATTAAATAAATTAAACAAGGACCAATTGGAAAAAGAATTTATCATTAAAAAACGATTTCTTCTTCAAGAAAATCATATAAAAAAAAAATAAAAAGTTTATTTAATATTTTTAAAAAGATTTAAAATTACAGAATTAAATAGAAATGATTTAAGAAAATATTAGAAACAAAGCATAAAATTTACAATTAAAAAAAAAAATGTTAGACTTATGTAAGAAGATTTAAAATATTACAAAAAGTAAATTAATATAGATTATATAAGTGAAAAAATAATAATATTATTTACTAGTTTGAACTGGTTGCTAAATTAATGACACTCACTGTTATTTAGTTTCGTTTATCTTACTTTCCCATTTTGTGGTCTAAGGACACAGTATATTCATTTTTGGGGGATGAAAAAAACTTTGTCTGCAAACGCGATATTGTGTTTGACAATAATCCTATAATGGCTGTCTCATAATCCCAAAAACGCCTTTTGGGTTAGCCATATATATGTATATATATATATCTCATAATTGCCAAATTCAAGTGAGTTTCAGTATCAATTTTCTGGACTGCTTCTTGTGAATCATGCATATATAATATAGAAACTCAACTTTACCTCCTTTATGACTTGCTTTTGTCTTTAACAAATCACAGCCAATTAGAGTGCATAAAAGTTATGGTAAGTGAAAGGGTAAGAAGAGAGGGGAGAAGTAGTAAATGAAAGGTGCAAGCCATATATCGTGGCATTGGCAGTCAAAAGGCAATGCAGAAATGACTGACAATTAATTAGCTAAACAAGAAATTTGCTTCCGACAGCCAGAGGCATAAAGAAAAAGGAGAGTAAGAGAAAAGGGGAGATATTTCCTGGAATGTTAACTTTAAAGTGTTGGCAATTTAGTTTTCACTCCATGCATAATTGAATTTAATTTCGAGCAATGTTACATTTATAGCTAGTCTCTAATACATTCATATTCATTTTGCATGCAAATACCAAGAAGGAAATCCACGCAGTCATGCCTTGATTATTTTCAATGTACTGCAAAATATGCAATTTTTATAAAATGAAATGAAATTGTACGAAAAAATAGTAGAGAGGAGTAGCAATTCCCAGTTACCAGTCGCCAGTCGTCAGTGGTTCTATGTTCCCTGATGTCCGTTATCCTTGTACGCCATTTTGCATGAGATTTGCCATGTTTTTGCTGTACGGGCGCACTCTCGGTGGCGTATACGTGTTTGGAATTCAGTCCAATTGGTTAGTGGAAAATTTTTAAAGAAATACTCATCTAAATTTTGTGTATTTCAATTTAGGTAAAATGAATAAAAAGAATTGCAATAGAAGCAAAAAAAAAAAAATACTTTAAGCCCTCAAACCATTTGCCTTTACATTTTAGTCTCTTAGTCTTTGTCTTTTGTCTTCTCTATCTCTTACAATGTCTGTGATTTTGGTTTATTTTTTTCTTCTCTGTTAGCATTTGCATAAATATTTATATAAAGAAATAGCAAAAGAAACCTTAAACAGGTCAAAGAGAGATCCTTGACCACACTGGGGTTAACAGAGTCGGACTCTGGCCTATACCCAAATCACAAAACACATGGCGCCCGTCGGCTTTAACTTCTACAAAAACAAAGAAAAAGTAACTGAAAATAGGGTCCAAATAGTCCAAATTCAACCTTGTCATAAATATGTCAAATCGTAGGCAAAAAATCTACGATGGGATCCATGGATTACATAAAAATTTAGATTAAGCCCACACCAACAACAAACACTCACAAAAAAGAAGCAACTAGAAATGTATCTTTAATTGCTTAGAAAATATGTCCACAAAATAAAAATTGCCTTTCTTATCTATAAAGTAATAAATTTTCAACAAAAACTCGACTTAAAGTTGAAATTTTTGGTTTCAAATGTTGAAACTATAATCGGTTTGCATTTTACCCACACACATTAAGTTAAGTAATGAAATTTGGCTTAGTTTATTTACTCAATATATTACTTAATCAAGCTAAACATTCATCCCTCTCTTTCTTCTACTTTAGCTTCATCTTTATCATTTGTTGCCATTTCCTTTTTTTGGGAAGGCAAGAGAGAAAACTTTGTTGCAAATTAATTTGAGTTAATTGTTTTTACGTTTCGCGTGGGCAAACTTTTTGGTTTACATTTCGTTTCACGAGCCAACACTTTGGTCTTACCAAAATACTAACAGATATAGATATACCAAGTGAGAAAGAGAGATAGAGAGAGAGAGTGAGGAAGAGATAGAGTAGTGGTAAGAATTTTGAAATTTGTTTCTGGGTTTCTTTGCCATTGCGGTTTGAGGTTTCCCAAGGAGCTTGAACCCATTTTGCTCTTTCTAATGAAATTCACTCTTCTTGTTTTCCTGTTTATGGCATTAACTTTAGACATTACATTGACTCATAGTCAGTGTAGTTTTGGCTCTTAGAGTACCCATCATGTCCAGCTTCTGTGTCTGTGTTTGTGTCACTTAAATGATTAAAGATTTTTCATTTTATGGCTGGATGTCTGCTACTTTTTGCTACAATTTATCAAGTCTCTTTCAAGGTTTTTCTCACTCTCTCTCTCTCTCTCTCTCTGTTTTTTTTTTGTAGTTGTAAAAAACTTTGACATAGATACCTAACGAGAGAGAGGGAGCGAGAAAGAAGTCAGGGAGTAGACCATAAAATTTCTAATTTAATCAACTTTAAGTTGTGACTTGTTGGCCTATACAGACACACCCACACACACACACACACATACACAGACATAGACATAGACAGTCGTAATTCACACGAATGGCCATAAAAACCACCTTTGAATATTCTATTGACTTTTGACCTCTAACAAATTTTTAGTGCCATTCAAAAAAGGGCCCATGAAATATGATTAATGATCGGACAAGTTTAATCTACATTATACAAAATAATTTTGGGCTGAGATATAATCAGTTTACATATATATATATATATATGTATATATAACCCATTTTTGGAATTTAAGCTTTAAAATTTTTGCTTTATCATTTAGTTATTCAGTATATCATTATAATTATTTTTTAGCTTAAAGAAAATAAGATTTAAATCAAAATTTTTTTTTGGCAATGAATTGTAAATTTACTAAGATTTCTTGCAACAAAATCTTTGATTTCCAGTTCAACTATTTTTGTAGCTTAAAGCAATTGTCTTGGCAATGGCAATAGTTAAGTTTCCTTAAGACTAGAACTATAAGCTCTGTGACTGTTGCCAAGCAAAGGATTTTAACTTGACAGCTTTTCATTTTTTTCTCCCCCCTTCCCTTTTTTCCTTTATATGTTAGAACTTAGTTTTTAAGGGAAATTGTCATATGCAAGTTTATAATTTCCGCCAGAAGATGAAAAGCTAAAAAACAATTTATATAGAAATATATATATACCTATATAGTAGACATTGTCTAGATTTTTCATTTATAAAAACAAAAAGTTGTTTGTGGCATTTGTTTTTCAGATGAGTTGTCAGTGTGGAAAATAGAAAGAAAAATAAAACGAAAAATAATAATAAATTGCATAAAGTTTTTTTTGTGATGTGAAAATTTAGTTGACGAACTTGGTTCTAATGAAAGCCCAGACTGAAACGCATGCAGATAAACAAAGAAAACAAGCTAGAAAGAGAGATATAGTGTGAAAGAGTGAGTGAGTTAGGCATAGTAGAAAACAAATGCAAATCAACAAGCGTATATTTTTCAACTCGTATAGCTTCTGTTTAATATGCACGATTCGTATGTAAACAGAGATAGAGGGGGAGGGGGGCTAAAGCGAAATTCTAAAACGTGCGGTGGCCCACTGTCTGGGTCAAGTGGAAAAAGAAAATAAAAAAAGAAATTTACCAAAAACAAAAAAACTTGCCATAAAAAAAAATCAAAAAAAAATGAGAAAATGGCTTCAAGTGTAAACGTAAAAATTCTTTAAATGTTAATCAAGTTTATGAAGAGAATGTGTCTGGGATAATATTTCTATACTAAAGCTTCATATTCATATCCCCAGTTGACCCAATTTTATGTCCAAGATGTACACATACACACACACAAACACACACATTACATGTTACATGCATAGGACATTAAGTTAACGTTGCGTATACGTAATGTGGCCTGCAGTTTATCATGCTAGATGGCTAAAACTCTACAATATGTTTCGCAGTCCACGAAAGTGTCTTGTGCCGCGTGTTAGAAAACTGAAATGCTATTACACACACACACACACAGATAAAAGAAGAGAGGAAGAAGAAGAAGAGAATATAGAAAGATATGTAGAAGAAGTTGCATAGAAGAAAATGGAATTTTCCATTAGATTGGCTTTTGGAATCATATCGAGTCGTTGGACAAACATAAATTCAATTTCGCTAAGGCTAACATGCAACAATTGTTGCCACGTTTCTATCTATCTCTCTTTCTCTCTCTCTCTCTCTCTCGCTCTCTCTGGAAAATTGCCAAAGACACACACACATACAAATATCTGTATATAGCAAAACATACATTCAAGTTCATGTTTGGACATTAATCAGGCTACGGACACGCCTACCATAACCAAACGCCTGTTCA
This sequence comes from Drosophila neocordata, assembly GCA_018903615.1. NCBI lineage: Eukaryota > Metazoa > Arthropoda > Insecta > Diptera > Drosophilidae > Drosophila > Drosophila neocordata. Next base: position 1,156,561 of record JAEIGI010000014.1, read on the forward strand.
CAGTTTAGTTTTAAACGACAAGCACTTAGCCCCAGCAGTAGCAGCCACGTTGTAAGTATTACAAACCGATAGAGTTGGCTAAAAAGAGACAGCACAGCAAAAGTGAGTGGGATAGAGAAAAATGTGAAGGCACTCTTCCGTGTCACGATTGCGTTTTCTTGTTGTAATACTTCACGTACACATCAGGGTTAAGTGAGAGAACCGAAGAGTCGAGGAGTCTGACTACATGTCAGTTCCATAATGCCACATGCTGTGACTGCAATGCGAGAAGACATGCCCTGTTTTAAGCCCCTAACTAACCACCCTTTTCCTACACACACACACACACACACACATGACATCCACTTAACTCTTTTGACCTTTTTAGGCCAAAATGACTTTAAACTTTTCACAGCAGTTAAAACTAAATTTCGAAAAAAAAATGTTTCAATTGAATTATTTTAAAGAAATATTTCTATTTATATCAATTTAATATTTACATTTAATTGAATATTTTACTAACTAGTATAGAAAAATTTATATATTTTTATATTGTGTCAAATGCCAAACTAAAGTTGTTAAATTAATTTCAATTTTTATTGTTTTTGTTTATAATTCAATTATTTTTTATTACATAAACAAAACAGTTTTTGACATCTTTGCTTTTTTTATTTTTATTGCAATTTGTTGCATTTAATAATTAAATTAGTAGAAGAAAAAAAATTGCTAGAATATTAAATTTCCGGCTAACTAATTTAACATAAAATACAAAAGAAAAAAAGTAAATTGGCATGGCAAATGTTAAATGTAAAAAATGAAATTGATATTGATATATATCACTGCTGCTACCACAAAAAAAAATATTATATATATAGAAGTCAAATATAGTTAGATCGATGGCTTTAGATATTGGTCTATGCATAAACCGAGCTGTCAAAAGAATTTATATAAAAGTCTATGAAAATAAAAGAATGATTTTTTTGTGCTCTTCTCTCTTTTTCTTGTTGGGATAAGCATTTTTTTTTTGTTGTGTCATAAATATATATATCTCATTTATCATATCAAAAGGCTTTCTTTGTGTTATCTTTGATGAAATCCAGTTCAAACCAAAATGCAATTTGTTATATTTTTAAATAAAACGAGGGTCATTTAAGAAATATACCAAAAATAAAGCAAAAAATTTATTTATTTTTAATTAATTTTATTTATTTAATTACGTATTTAATTTTAGCTTTAAAAAGAAAAGCTTTATATTTTTTTAAGAATTCGAAATTAAATTAAATAAATTATTTAAGAGGTTGTTTAAGAATATAACAAGCAACTAAAATTTTCATTTATAACTTTTTAACAATTTTTTTTTTTTTATAATTTTTAAACATTTTTTTAGGTTAATAAGATTGTACAAAAATTTTTAATTAGAAATTACAAGCAATTGGAATTTTTTTATAATTTTTAAAAAAAATTGTAGGGTAAGAAAATTATAAAAAAATTTGTTTTAGAAATTAGAAGCAATATAAATTTTTTAATAATCTGTTTAATAATTTTTTAAGTAAATAAAATTATAAAGAAAATTTGGTTTAGAAATTACAAGCAATTTGTTTACAATTTTTTAGGTAATAAAATTTGTAAAATGTTGAAAAACAATTTGTCTTAGAAATCACAAGCAATTGGAATATTTTAATTTATTTTTAACAATGTTTTTGGGTAATAAAATTGTAAAAAAATTATAAAAAAAAAATATAGATTGCTATAAATTTAATCAACAACTTCTTAAATGACTCTCGTAATTGAATAGAATTTGGATTTTGTTCATTTCTTGCCAAAAATTTAATTGCTTTTCATTACATTGGCATTACAATTGTTATTGAAGTTGCCAAGGCAATAATAATTTTGATTTAAACTAGACAAAAATTTTACCTTCCCCTTTGCAGCAATTTATTCTTGCCTCTTCATTTATCTCTCCCTCTCTCTCTCTCTCTCTCTTTCTCTTTTTGCTTTAATATATTCCAAGTCAAAGCAAACAATTACAAGTAGGAAAAATCGAATTTAATTTTTATTAGTTTTGGGATTTACATTTTACTCACAGTTTAATTAACTTTTACAACTCAAAAGCAATTATCTTGTTATCAAATGTCAACGAGAGTCAAAAAGGAATGCAATTTAAATCAATAAAAGTGTAAAACAACAACACCAACAACAGCAACAATAAATATATTTCATCATATTTATACTTGTTTAATAATTGAAGTAATTTTCTTCTTTTTTTTTTTGTTGTGCTTTCAACATAAATAATTTATGCTTATGCCACAAAGAGGAGAAGACACTTTTTGATTATTTTATATCTGCATTAGGCTAAAACCAGAAGTGCCTAGTCAAACAATAAAATCTGCTCATAAAAAATACAATTGACATAATGTGCCCGACTTGCCATTTGCTCTCTGTTGGGAGGTTCTTTTACATTATCTTTTTTTGTATATATATTTATATATTTAAGCTGTATTTTTTGTTTTTCTCCATTGATTTATAATTTATGAGTATTTCTGTGAGTTTCACTCCAACTGATTGCAATTACACTTTTCATAGCATACATTTTGGGGCTAGGGGGAACCAACCGCATATACACCCAAGCTTAAAATTAATTGCATTGCATGTTGCGAAATCTAATTAAATTTAGACATGAGCACTCTGCTGTGGCATAGAGAGAGAGAGAGAGAATGAGCTAACATATTTTTACTTTTAATTAACAAGCTTAATTTAATGAGTTGCCCCAATCAAGAAGCAAAATTTATATTATAATTGATGCATCATTAGATAACTGTATATAAGCAACTGTTGTAAAGATTTAAACACTTAAATATATTTTCTTTTTTTTTTGAAGTCTTGTGAAAAATTTAAGTGAATTTCTGCTAAATTTGTATGCACTTATCTAGGGGACTTTTCTATGGTTTTGCGTTGTCAGGCAACTTAACATAAACTGGCATAAATAACGAGCATGCAAATAATATGCTACACAAACCAACTGTCGACTGCACTCACAAAACACCCACACACACACACGCACACATCCACCCACACACATATGGCAAAACACTTACACCTACACACACGCACGCACATACTCAATTCACACCCATATTCAAGGCGCTCATGTGTAAAAGTTTTTTTTTTTGTATGCAGAACCATTTTAACACTTCCGCCAAGGCGAAACGCCTGAAATCTATCCTAACAACAACAACCAGATATGTATATATATATATATGTACAATATATCGTTGACATGCTGTGACTTTTATGGGCCCGACCCGTATATATATATATATATTGATATGAAGAATGAAAGAAAATGAAAAAAAAAATGAGGAAAATTATTTTCATGCTCTTCTGCCTTTCAATGCACAATCAAACCCATCATCAAATGCAAAAAAAATGTACAACAACAACAAAAGTGGGGCGTGGCAGTATCATAGATTTTTAGTATACGCTTAAACAGTTTTGCTTCTAATATATTTTTTTTTTTCTTTTTTGGCCCAGTTAAGATAAGCTTCCGCTTTGTTATGCTTGCTGCTTACTTTTGATTGACTGAATTTCGAGTTGTTGGTGGCCATTATTGAAGTAACTAGGCATATCTACATATAGAGAAATATATATATATATATATATATCTACATATCCTAACAAGACCATTGTCTGTTTGTTTGTATGTACTTTCTGTCAAGTTGGCAGAAAAAGAGACGAAAGAAATGGCCAACACCAACACAAAATTGGCAAACACTCGCACATAAAAACGAGCATCATAAAAAAATGGCGTCAATTATCAAGACGTTAGCCCTGACAAATTGCTGACAAAAAAATACCCACATTGACAAACAACAGTCCAACATTGTCTCTTATATTCCGAAATCGGAATGTGGTTTCACTTTTCAACAAAATGCCAATTGACATACAAAGTTCAACATGCTCGTAAAAAGATTGACAAGAAAAAATGGTAAAAAACCAAAAAAAAAAAGCCAAAAAATGCATAACAAGCGACACCTAAAATCATCAATTCCCCCGAGGTACAGTAAGTTCTTAGAATTAACAAGAGAAAAAAAACAAAAGGACATGCTTCAGCATTTGTTTGATATATATCTAGAAAGTGGTAGCTAATTTAACTATCGTTTAGTTTTGGTCTTTTTGGGTAGTTTCTTTTATTTTCAAGAGTTTTTATTTTACTTTATTAATATTATTACCTATTTATGGAGATAAAATCTATTTTGATTGAAGGATAATTACAAATGTGGGAATTACAGGTTTGGTTACTTAACCAACTTTTAAATTCAGTATTTTCTGTTTATTTCTTTTAAATTTTCTTTTAAATTAATATTAAAATAGAAAGACATAAGTAATTTGTATTTTTCTAACAGTTACTATACAATGAATCTAACACTTTAATGCAAATCGAGGAAGATTCAACAATTATATTCTTGGTAGGCTTCTTTTTATACTTTTTAGTAAATCGAAGACTCGTCTTTAATATATTATATCTCCATAAACTATTATTTGGAGAAATAGAATATAATTTTTATTAAAAGAAATTCTCTCACTCTTTTATTTACCTACAAGAAATTTTGTCACTCTTCAATTAAATAGTGTCCTTTGGACCCATACATAAGGCCATTTGAGTATTAATTCACCTGAGGTCTCTTTTTTTATCTACTTTCATGTTTTGGGAGTCCCTTCGATCAAAATCTGACTCCCAATTTTCTAATTCTTCCTTGGACCTTTGTTTATTTCTCTTTCGTTAATATTTTACAAGTTTTCTATAAAAAAAAATTTAAAGGAAACAATTAAAAACCAACTATTTATCATCTATAAGTTCTGTAGTTCAACTTTCTTTGACTTTTGATAAAATGGAATTATAAAAGTTTCCCCTAGTCTCAACAAAGTATTTTGAAGTAAATTTTATCTTGATTATTTCTATTCTCAATGTCATGAGAATTCCTTTGAAAAGTGCATAAAAAAAAAAAACTGAATTTTATTGCAGAAGAAAAATTCATTTATTTAACATTTTGAAAGTATATAAATTCATCATATTTTGTTAATAAAAATCTTATTTAATTTCTACTTTGTTGATGTTGCTTCTCTATTCAAAAGCATATCAAACAATATTTGAGCACTTTAAAAGGGAAAAATTGCAACTTTTCTGCTATTTTTACTTCTTTCTCTCTCTCTCTCTCTTTCTCAGTCTTTCTTCGCTTGTAAAATGTGTCCGGACATTTGTTGGCCAAAAGCCTTTTTTGCCAATTGCTTTGCTTTACTTTGGGTAGCCTTGGCCATTGTTTGGCCTGTCAGAGTGCAGCTTTAAGAATTGTTTGATAAGCGTTAAGAGTAAAGGATAGAGAAATGTTAAGAATACTTGAGTCTTGGACCCACAAAATGCATGTTGACTTTCTGGCTTGGTGTGTATGTGTGTGTATGTGTGTGTGCCTTTTTTCATTGTTTCGTTGTTTATGGGAAAAAGGAATGGAAACAATTAAACTGCAGTTGTAAATTGTACAACTTTTACAAACTGGGGCAATATACTAAAAAGGTTAACTGTGTGGATAAACTGCCAGGCCATTAGCTAAAGGGCAAACTAAAGTAATTTTCAGTTTAGGATGAAAACCCTCGAGTCTCAACATTGATAAATCCTAATTAGTCTAATTAAATAAATTTTGAATTGCCTCTGAGCAAAAAATAAACTGAAATTGTAGATGATATGAAATGTTTATTTTTAAACTTTCTTTTATTGGCATCATCAATCAAATTGAACAACTAAAGCTCTATTTGCCACATTGGCTATTGTACAATATTATTTTGGTTTATTTTTATTTATTTTTTTCTTTTATTGGTTGCAAATCAATCTAGCAGAGAATAAAACTCTCAACAAGTTTAAATTGATTTCGTTTTTTTTTGGACAATTCTTTGAACTAAATCATGATAAATGTTCACAGTTTAAGTAGTAGATGGAGACACAGAATTCTTTTTTTTTGGCAATGGACTCCACGGCTTAGCCATGAATTTATGTTGTCAATAAAAACATATTTTATACTTGTTATTTTCCATCTTGTGGGTGTATTGGTAAATGGATAAATATACAAGTAAAAATCGATGCATTTCAATCATATCGCTTTATGGCAAACAATTTTTACGATTCCCGCAAAACTTTCTCCATCAATTTTGGCATTTTATGTAACGCAACAAAAGGCTATAAGAATTTACCACATGAACAACAAAATCGAAGCGGGAAGTCTTTCCATTGCAAAAATTGCCAAATATATCTACACTATAGATATATAAATGCATTTTTATTACATTATTTTGGTTGGTATTTTACTATAGTTCAAATTGTTATTTATCCATTTGTAATGAGTGTAAGGTAAAGTTTTCTTTCTTTTTTTTGGACTAAATATAAGTTACTAAATTGTTTAAGAATCATTGATTGAAAGAAATTAGTCTTGAATGATATTAGAGTATCTTTTATGAGTGCTATTTGTGAAATTTCAATGAAATTTCAAGTATTTAAGACTTTTATATATTACAAATGAGAAGCTAAATTACCTTTTGCTAAAAGAAATAACTTAAAATAATAAAACTCATTCAGTTTGATTTTTGAGAATTTTTATTAAGTGACTTAACAAAGTAACAAAGTTCTCTGTATTTTTTTGGAACCTTTCAATCACGAAATATTCATTTATATTAAAGGAAAATGTTAAACATAGATATAAAAGTATCTTTGAATTTTAATATAAGCTATACTATAAAGTATCTGATAACTTCTTCGTCTTCCTTTTATATTCTTTGCTTTGTTTGTTCTCTCAGTTTCCTGTCAGCCTTTTATGGCCTTTCGTTAAATTTAGTTTAGATTTAAATTACTTTAAATTAGTTATCAAATTGTTTTATTTTTACATAGAAGAGATATAGCTCCCATTCAAAAGAATCTGTTGAAGATCGATATGAATCTCCCTATGAGTATCGATATAAACTATCCAGTATAAAGTATCTGACACATATCTCGAGTTCTAGACTCAGTTCTTTGTAAACCTTTAACCAATTAACATTGATCAGAATAAATTTTAGTTTTAAATTAGTTTGAAATTAGTTTTTTTTCCAAAAATAAAGAAAAAAACCCATTCAAAATAATCTGTTAAATAGCGTTATCTATGAGTATCGATATAAACTATTCTCTATGAACTATTTGATATATCTTATTATTTAGATATATACTTTGCTTTGGTTCTCGTCTCAATTGGTTTTCATTTCACCATTCAACACAAAATTAGTTTTTTTTTAGAAATAGCTCCCATTCAAAAGAATCTGTTCAATATCGATATAAAACTATGCATGAACATCTATCTATGCTATCCACTATGAAGTATCTGGATCTAAATATCTAGATGTACCCATTGGGTTGCTTCTTCTTTTAGTTTCGTTTCATCAGTCAACATTGGTTAGATTGAATTTTAGTTTTAAATAAGTTTAAATTAGTTTAAAATAAGGTTTTTTAATCACAAAAAAGAAACAAACTATAAATATCAATATAAACTATCTGCTATGAATTAACTTATAACTTTTAATATTTAGATGTATTCATTGCTTTGCTTCTTAGACTAAAAGCTCATCTTTGATCACTGAACTTTACCCATTCCACATTGGGTAGATTAAAATTTAGTTTAAAATTAGTTGAAATTAGTTATAAATTAGTTTTTTTTTCCACAAAAGAATTAAAACTAACTGCCACTTAATGATGCTCTAGATATAATTGCTTGTTATATTTTAAAATAAAGAAATACATTTGTTAGAAAATTACTTGGCCTTCGGCTGTAAGTGTTTATAAACTTGGCCTTTTTCAATGGCAAATTTCTACAACAATTTTATTGCAAAACGTGACACAATTATAAAACTTTGCTTCAAACCACAAACCAAACAGTATTAGACACTTGAAATTCACAGAAAGAAAAAAAAAGAATTATTTGACACTTGAGATTTCTTGTTATTTTATATATCTCTTTGATTTGTCTTTTTATACACATACATATTAAAGCTTTATGCCTTATCGGGCAAGCAATGAGCCAAAAATTTAATCCAGATCATAAAATTGAAGCTGGAAACACTCTTAGATGTCAACTGGTGCAAATGCCTCTATGGTTAGGGAAATGAAAACGATTCCAAGAAAAGCGAGAATCAAAATGGAAACAAGAAAAAAACTGCAAACAAAAAATATTGATGGGGAAGGGAGACGTTGGCAATAACAAAGGAAAAATCCTTTGCAATAGAAAGCAAAAAAAAAAAAAAAACACAAGAAAAAAAAGCAACGAAGCGAGCTTTGAAACAAAATGAAAAACGGAAAAGCAAAAATATTTGCGTATGTCAAAGTGCAAGGCAAATAGGTATATGGCATACAATTCAAGCAACTAAGCCGCAGTTATACATAGCCCCACACACACACACACATCATAGTAGTTGACGGCCCCTTACTGCTTGAAATGTTTAAAATGGAGAAATTGTTGTTGGTTGTGCTACAAGGAGAACAAAAAAAAAAAAAAATAGGAAGAGAATTGTGTCAACATATTGCCGGAAGTTGTTTATGTAGATCAAAATGTTAACAAAAGCCCAGCACACATGCTCCTTCAGCGTGCAACATGACGCAATGAGTAAAGTAGTGTCGTCAGAAAATAAAGGATATAAAGGGGAAAAAACATAAATATATCAAAATAATATAGTTGGTTAACTCATTGTTGCTTTCTGTTTAGTTTTTATATTTTTTTAAATATAAATCACTTGAGACAAGTCAAGTGCTTTTTATACCCTTATAAAATTGGTCAGAAATCGATCTATCTGTCTGTTTCTTCGCCAGAAATAGACCTTAAATTTATAGCTATTTGGTTGAAACTTGGTAGAAAAGCTCTTAAGTTCATCAGGCAGATAAAGTATGAAAATTAGTCGGATCGGACAACTATAAGATATAGTAAATTGACTTTAACCGCCAAAAATACCACAAATATCAAGAGGTGGTAAGTGGAAGAGACAAACAGCATTTAAATTTTGTTTGCTGAAACAATACCATATAAGTGCGTTTGATGGCATAAAAGGAGACCCGCCACAAATAAGTTTGGTTGTGTAGTAGGTGATGAGAAGTCTCTCTTTTCTAATAATTTCTTTAATTATTTAAATTTTTAGCATGTAAACCCGAAGTGACAGCAAACATAGTTGATTAGTCTATAATTTTAAGGGTATACAAATTTCGGCAAGACCGAAGTTAACTTCTCTGATATTTATTCTTAGTTATAAAGACCTACTTAAATATTAAGCATACGCCGTGTGTTTGCAAATGAAACATTTCTTAAGATTTAATTGGCTTTAAATCAAGCTAGGGGACAAAGCAACTAATTAAAGAACTCCATTTGTTTAATTCAAGAGGTCAATTAAAAAGTTGGCCGTTGTTTTTTTTTTTTTCTCTGAGATGCATAAGTAAGTGCGGCAATGAGTCTTGTGGAAAAAAATAAATACTCGAAGTTAATTGTATTTTAATTGTGTGTGTGTGGGACAAGAATATAAAAGAGAGAGAGAGAGAGCATGCCATAAAACCAAACAGTAGAGCATTAAATATAAGATATGGAATTTAAAAGGTAAAGAAGAAAGCGCAAAAGCCAAACAATGCCAACAACCAAGATCCAGTTGCCAGTCAACAGTATACTACAAGAATGGTGCTTTAATTGCCATGGCAATAATAAAAAAAGGAAAAGGAATTTCAGTGAAAATCAACATAAGTTGATTACAATATGGAAAATAAATGCATATATATATATATATGTATGTATACGCCATAAACTTTTGAATAATGGCACATTGAAATTTATACATATTTCTTTACTTTCACTTCTTCTTTTTTTTCTTTCTCCTTTCTCTGTTTCAATGTTGTTATTTATTTTCTCGAAGCATGTCTCTTCTCTCTCTATCTCTCTCTTTTGTATTTTGCATTTCAAGTGTTGAAAATAGCTTTGCGAATGGTTGAAATGCATACATATTTATATATATTTATCTTTCTTTGGTTCTTTTTTGTTGCCTCACGAAATATGCATTTTGTGCATTTTTTTTACAATATTTTCAATTTGATGGGAATCTGCTTAACAGATGCTATCGCAACAGAAGATCGAAATTTTTGAGAAATAACAATGATACATGTTTACATATTTAAGCTATTTATTTTTTAAAGATTTTTGCATATTTGTTCACTTTAATTAATTTATTTAATAATTGTGTCAAACTCAAATGATTTCAATATAGTTAAAGTTTTGCTGAAATATCTCATTCCATTAGCCAAAGTTTCATCATTTATTTAATTTACCAAAATATTTTGCCTTCACACACATGCCAAAGTACACACATCCCCACACTCCAAGTCACACACACACACACACACATATACTCATTTGCTTACATGTGCTTTGAGGTTGGACCGTCAGCTGTGGCAATATATTGCCTCTGCCTTTTCATCCTTGCAATTGGCCCAGTTGAAAATATAATTAGTAATATCTGCCACATAACCAGAGAGGCAAAAGGAATGCCTATTGATAGTTATATATATATATATATATTTATAAATGTGTGTGTATGTGTGTTTGTATGTGTGCTAAAACTCAGAGTTGGCAGAATTCTCTATCGAAGTTTTCACTTGTCTTGGTCATAAGATTGTGTTGTGCTTTTGGCAGTTAAACAGATATCAAACTAAGCAATATTAATTATGAGAAAGTGGCTAAGATATAAACTCTGACTGCATAATTTTACTAATTATTTAGTTAAATGTACCGAAGTGGAATATTAAATTCAATGAATTTGTAAGAAAATATTTATTTAACAAATTATTTCACACTTTAAATGAAAAGTTCTCAATGTAATAAAGTATTTTAAATACTAAATTAAATGTTAACTACTTGAAGTGATTTATTATATTCAAATAAATTAAATTTTATTACAGTTTAAAAGAGTTTTGTTGTAACCAAATATAATAAATATTTTCCTAATGAAAATGAATTAAAATTTCTTTATATAATTTGTTCAAATAGAATAAAATTGTATTATATAAAGATGGAACTAGAGAAAATTTGTTATATATATATATAGATAGAAAATACAATTTTGCTCAAGTTATATATAGATAGAAAATACAAATTTACTCTAGTTAAATCTCCATTAATGTTTTTCCATATTTGAAAGATAGATAGATCGTTTTAGCTATATTATAAACCTATAAAAACCTTTTATTAAATGCCCAGTAAGGAAAACAAAAATGTTTTTAACTATTACTCTGTCAAATTATGGAGTTTCACTTATTGTTAATGGTAAATACAAAAACTTAAAAAATAAATTTAATTTTTTCACATGTTAATACTGTTTTATATTTCTTTATAAAGCTCTTAATAAAAACTGAGATCAATAATAAAAAAAATGCAATTTTTAAATCAATTTGCCATTGTACTCTTGGAAACTTTCTTTTTACTCTTGACCTTCTTTCTCTTACTAATGAATAATTGAATAATTCTTTGGGTAATATTTATCTTCCTATAACCACCTTCATAGTGAAATAGATTCACCATTGAATCACATAAATTTAACAATTCCTTGTAGAAATTTTATTCCACTATCCCTTCCATTTTATCTTTACTACTAACTATTCATTGCACGAACCATTTCGTGTTCTTTGTTCTGATTATAATCGCCTTTATCATGTAATCAGCTCAGAGGTCTCTCTTTCTTTACTTAAAACTTCTATTCTCTCATTTTTAACTGTATTTTTATGTGTTTTGTTTATTGTTATTGCAATTATAGCTGTACTTTTTAAGGCAGGTCAACTGACCTGTGGCTAAGATATAAGTGGACAGCTGTAAGCAATTAGTGTTTCTGTTAGGAGACAAAAGACTTGAAATAAATACATTATTATATAGAAATATAAAAAAAAATTGTCTTGACATAAAACTTGTCAATGGAATTTTAAAATTTTTTCTAGTTATTCTTCATCAAACTCAAAAAAAAAACTTTAAAACTCTTGCTCAATATATAGAAGATGAGTAAGGATTCACTAAACATTCTTTGACTACAAACTAACTATTAAAAACTCTTAAAATCTCATTAGAAAAATTTTAAAAAATTTTAAAACTATTTGATCAAATTCCCAACTTGAGTATTTAAATATTATAATATGATATTTTAAATATAAAAAAATTATAATATTTTTTATAGACAAATTAAGACTCAAGACTTTGAATTTTAATTCTTTAATATTTAGGATCTATGAATTTTTAACTTTATCAACATTTTTTTACTTTTTAAATTAAAATCTTTTGAAATTTACTTGTCAAGGACAAACACAATCTTTTGATATGTGGCCAGTGCATGGCTTAACCTTTAACCTTTTTGGTTGAAATTCCCATAAATCTGACAGGGCATTGTATTGCCACACAAAACATCGACACCTGCATCATTTTGCAGGATATTTTTTGTTTTGTTTTTTTTTCTTGTTTTGTTGCTGTTGTTGGTTTATGTCAGGTCACAAATTAAATGCCAGCCTAATTGTTGGCTCAGTGAATAAAACCTTTGGCCATTAAAGTGTCAGCATTGGAACAAAATTTATGCTCTCACTGATATGCCCAGTATTTGTACATATGTACCTTAACATACAGATATACATATATATATCTTTGTCTTTTGTCTTGTCATGCCTAATGTTTTTTTTTTCTAGGGCCACATCTGTGTTTAGATGCAGAACATAAATTAGCTAGCCCGGAAATCTATGTAATTTATGCAAAAAGTCCTTTTTGTAGCAATCTGTCCGTAAATTGTTTATATCTATCTATGTATGAGTCTGTGTGTGTGTGTACCTAATGTTATATTTGTCAAATAATCATATCATTTGCCTTGGCAAACGACTTAACACTTCTGCCTATCATTTAAATCATCATTCTTAAAGTTTTAGAGAATTAAACAAATTTAATTTGTTTCAAGCCAAAAAATTAAATATTTTGAAAAAAAAAGTTTTAAAATGTAAGCGTTTGCTCAAAACGGAAACCCTTTTTACGAGGGTGGCTTTAACAATACTAAAAGTCTAAAAAAAAAAGTTAAAAAGCAAAGTCTGAAAAATGTATTAAAATAGATTTAAAAAAAAGGAGAAACTATTTGTCGAAATCGGTTTTATTTTTCATTTTTATTGATTTTAACAAACTTTTCAATCCACTGATGTCACGATTCAATTGTGTTTTTTGTATGTTGCTGATGTTGCTGCTGCTGTTGTTTGAAAACTTAACAAACTAACTACAGTTGACACATGATAAAGGTTCAGATATGCTTTTGGTTATACCTCAGTCAACCCAATTAAACTGGCTTGGGGTTTGACTAGGTCTTGGCCTGTTTGTCACACAAGTTGACCACAAAAAAAAAAAGAAAATGAAAAAAAGGCAGCTTTTGCTGTTGCTGAAGCTGTTGGCTTGCTTGGTTGAGATTTATGATTGCCGGCGTCTCATTCATTCTGTGTGAACTTGTAAGCCTTTTGCCTGCCACTTGAGTTGACAGCCAAACATAAGCAATGTCTGTCGAGGCACACACACAGATAGACAGACAGACACTAACTCAGCCACGCACACACACTCGCACAGACAGAATGTTAGAAAAGCAAAGCTCGGCACGCTCTTTGCCCAGAACGTGCAATTCGAATCCAATGACATGTTTATGTGGCATACTTCCAGGCGCCAGCACTGTTTTTAGCACAAATTAAAAGTGACATTCGCTTTGAAGCCAGACTTTCGCTTCTGTTTGCAGCAATTAAAAAATATTTTTTCTTCTGCACATGTAAAACTCGACAAATTATGATCTAACAAAAAAATCCGTTTACCATTAACCAAATTAGATATTTGTCTACATAACTTAAGCTAAAATAGAATCATGCAAATCATCTAGCAAATAAAATTTGTAACGCCAAAGCGACACAAACAATTTAATAAAAGAAGAAAAAAAAAAAAAACTTTGAGCTGCTTAAAGGAAATTTACATGCTCCATGGCACTTTACAGTCAGTGAAAGACAAAAAGTCACAGTGGGGGTGAAAAAAAAAATTTCTTCACATTTTCTTTTATTTTTCTGCTCAGTTTATAGTGAAAAGTTTTCATTCTAGGTTTTTCTTTTCGTCTCTATTCTTTGGATGACGCCTTAACTTTTTTACCCCGCTGTCCTTGACAAATTCTTTTCTATATATATATATATATATATATATATATATATTCTAAGTTGAAAAGTTTTTTTTTCTGCATTTCTGCCCACCAAATCGAATTTATTCTCAACAATTTCAGCTTGGTTTGCTCTAAATAAATGTTAATAAGCTCAGTTTGAAGTCGCTGAGACAAGAAATCCATTGAAGATAACAAAATTATGTGATTATTTAAATCAGTTTCACTTAAGTGGTCCGTAGGGGCTTTTTAAGCAAAAGCAAAAAGAGATGAAGAGAGTGAGAGAGATAGCTTTAAAATTTTACAAGCAAATATTCTCTAAATACTATTGATTATTTAGAGCAACTGCTTTTAGGCATTCGATAGCTCTTATTTAACTTTTTGCCAAGTTGCTTAAATTTTCACTAATTTGTAAACAAATTGATTTTAATTTACAATACAAATCAAATTTAAATCAAGAGCAAGAAATAATCGTATCTTACATGGTCTTTGCATATGCAAATCACAATGTCTGCCAAAACAACAATGGAAATCTTATTATAGGGCAACCTTCTTTATCATCTGTTCAACTCATACTGCCAACTGCCAGGGTAAATTTAAATCATACAATGAAGAAATATTACACCTGCGGTGAATATTTCATATTCTTCATCCTTGCTATTTCTATACCTAATACTTATACATACATTCACACACACATACATACATACATATTTCTCGTTTGCCTTTCATTTGCAACAAGCTCAAGACTCAAGTCTTCAAATCAAAAATAAATTTCTTGCCCCAAACAACAATAACAAAGAAAAAAGCAATCATCAGCTTCAATGTAAGCAACAACAAAAAAAAAAAAAAACAGGAGTATGTATATATGATATAAACAACGACTATTGGGTTTCCCTATACTAGGAATTTATATTACTTTCTCTTAATAAACTTTTTCCATTTGCATCTAAGTTTTTATGGAAATTTATTTATTTATTGTTTGCTTTAAAATATTTTTGAGAATATGTTAAGAAAATTTATTATTTAATAAAATATTTTTTTATAAATTTAATAAATAAAAATACTAATTTAAAAGCCTTAAGCTAAGATTTTATGATACAGGTAAAAGCAATAAAAAATATTTTTAAAAAATTTAAGAAGTAAATAAAATGAATCAAAAGACTTAAACTAAGACTTTATAATTCAAATAAAAGCAATAAAAAATATTTTTTAAATTCAAATATCTGATATTTATAGAACAAAATAAAAAGTATATAAAAAATTTTAAAAAAAGGATCAAAAATAGTTTCAAGAATAGAGTACACGAAATCCTTTACCTTTACCTGTTGGATCAATTCTAAACAATTTAACAAACTCCTTGACCCAACATTTTCTCTTCAGGGTATAAAAAAAAGGTAAAAAAAAAAATGAAAAATAAACCAAAAATATGAAAACCGAATCACAACTAAAATATGATAAAAATTTGAATAAATTTGTTAAAGTTGCAAGAAAGGAAATGGATCCAGCATAGAAATGCAAATATGCGTGTAATCAGCTTATTTACGCATGTTTATTATAAGCAAATATTAAATTTCTCAAAATTATATTTGACAGCCCATAAACAACTTGTCCCTTAGCCGTAAATGGCAAGGGGTATGGCAATTGGGTTCATTGCTTGCCCAGACTAACTTTATCTTTGTGGGTCAGTAACAAACTTTTCTTTGCTACATTTTTTGTGAGCAACGAGCTAAATTAACAATTAAAAATATGAGCGAAACGAGTGAATGTTGACTGCTTATGGAAGAGAATTTACATAAATTTACATGACTTTATTTCAGTCGAAAGCATGAGAGAGATGTGAGTGAAAGCAAAAGCGAGAAGAAAAAAAAAAAACAAAAAAGTGTGTCAGCATTTGTTAGCATAGCACCCCTAACATCACCTCCTACGCTTCCTTCTATCTATGCTTGTCCAACCCTTTTTTTTCTTGTGTCATTCTTCATTTTGGTTCTTGTTGCTGTTTTATATTTCTTTGAGTTACGCCTCCTACATGGCGTATGCGCAATGTCTTTATTGCCTTTTTGCCGACTCACTTTACTTTCTTCGTTTTGTATTTTAGCCTACGTTGAGCTAAGTTTTATTTACCATAAAAATATAACTTTTTCTTTCATTTTACTTTGGATTTTTTCCCCTTCCTTTTATTTTTTTTTGTTTAGGTTTTATTTCTCAAGTGGCTCGTTTTGTATATAGAATTTACAGTTTGCCAGCTGTCAACGACCGCGATTTTGCTGACAAGGCACAAGTCATGAAGAGAAGGATGGCAATTTAGAATCATGGAATACAGAATAGCAGTCAAGTATATTATGATAAATTAGTTCAATTCAAACTGTATACAAAATGCATGACTACAAACAGTTTGCAACAGATTATAGTTGAGTTTTGTTGTTGTGATATATATACAAACACACATACACAAACACATACAATAGGTAAGGATGGGATAGATTTTTCATTCCAATTTCAAAAAAAATAATTCAAATTTGTTGCTGACATTCTTGTTAAATTATAAAAGAAAAGTTGGGTGTTGATTAGGAGGGAAGAAACCAAGTGGCAGTTCTATATTAAAACGAAGAATTTCATGGGATTATATTTATATGTAATGAAATATAAAAGAAATCTTTAAATTTGGTTAAATCAACTTTGGAATGGAGCATAGAAAATTCAGAGAAGTCTTTAGTATAATGGATCTATAAAATTTGTAATTATATAACATATTAATTATATTATTATATATAGATATATAAATAACATAAATTCTAAAAGATATTGTTGTATTGAAGCTAATAAAGCTTAATAATATATTTTACTTAAGGTAACAACATGTATTTTCTGATATCTGACAAATAGTCCTAATGAAAAAATACTCAGTTACCTCTTTGCATTAGAATGGTGTTTGCTTAAATACCTTTAGTTGTCTCCCTCAGACACTATCAAGAGTGCTCGACTAAAACAGTTTGAGAATTGTAAGAATATAATTGTTTAAACAATTACGTAGTGTGCTTTTAGGGGCGCCAAGTTAGATATCCTGATTAGTAGTTAAAGTTAGGGTTAAGCTAATCATCAACTTAGGGATGTAAAAGTAGAAATTGTAAGAATGTAGGATCTACAACAAGAAGAGTATAAAACAAAGAGAGTGATCGTTAATGCAAGTTTTAAGTGTGAGTATCAAGCAGTAGCTTAATCAAGCAGTAGCTTGGAATGTGGTATCTGGAACCAGAAAGAAAGAACAGTGTGTCCAGATCCAAAATAATATCAAGTGTCTGTAGTTTAAATAGTCAACAGCTTAGGGCCGTTAACCTTTATGTAGGAATTGTAGGATCTAGAACTAGAAAGCGAGGATGCTAAATCTTCACTTCTTTTAACAAACTTATTTATCATACACAAACATTATAAACATTTATTTAATCTATTCATTTCTGTATCAGTGTTATCGATTACACAACGAAAGGCTACTATATAAATTGTCTATTTTCAACTTGTTTCTTAAAGCTCTCAAACAGAATCTTCAACACTTTTAGATTAAAGCGAATCAAATTAACAAAAACTCGTTAAGCTAATCAGTGAAGTCCATCAATTAGATAATGTGATTATACTTTAAGCCATTTAATCTCTCAGTAGTTGACAATTATGAAAACCTTAGGATGAGTAGGGTCCATCTAAAAGCAACTGTCATTGAAGTCTGATCGCTTCAGTAGATTCCGCTTGTCTCTTATTAACCATTTTAGCATTATATAAGTAGTATTTTTATTTGGTAAAAGCAATTTTGGTTTATTTTTTTTGTTTTTTGTCTTTTTTTTAAGAAAACTGCTAGATAATTTTCCGCCTGATTACACAAAGGAGGAAACAATGTTGGGCAGCATTGCCAGCTGGCTAATTGGAAAATGTTGTCAAGCATCTTGGTTGGCCATTCCTTATTCCTTATGCTCATTCCCAAGTAACCAAGTTGTTTTTGCTTTTAGTAACAATCTCTTGGCCGGCCATGGTTCTTTTATACTTTAGCATTTGTTTTTCTTGCTGCACACTTGACTGCTACTCATTAATTAAGTAAAAGCAAAATCAAGCAAAGATTTGGGTCAAGCAGAAACAGAAACAGTTAATTAATTTTGGAACTTACCATGTGTGTGTGTGTGTGTGAGCGAGACAGGGGGACTGTGTATGCCTCTGACATCTTGACTTCACTTTAAAGCCACAAAAAAAAAAACAAAAGAAAAGTGAAACAAAAATTAAAGAAAAACTGTGAAATTTCAACAATGTATGGCGCCCTTCTTTTTGTCAGCCATCTCTGGTTCTCTTTCTAATTTAACTTCAATAATGGACAAAAAATAAGAGCAAAACTATACAAAAGCTATGACAGTTCTATGGCCATCTGATAGTCTTCATGATTGTTGTTTTTGTTGTTATTATTATTGTTGTTGCTGTTGTTGTTTTTATTGTGATTGTTGTGGTTGTTGCCTAGGCCTTGGCGCCACTCAAATGTGTTGCGTATGCGTGTGCGGCAAACGATAGGAAAAAAAAAAATGGCCAAACCATATAAAACATATGAGCCAAGTTTGGAAAAGGAGTGAGAAATATCTACAATACAGTGGCTTACTAACAAGAGGGTTTTAATTTCAATTAATTATATTAGACTTAAAACTTAAAACTTATTTATAATGATTAATCAATTATTACTTTATGAAAGAAGTCAAATAGAATCGCAATTTCGGTGTTCAAAACTGTTTAACTAAATAAATATTTAGAAATTTAACTAAGTAATGAAATTATATTTAAGCAAAGCAAAGACATTAAGTAATTGTATTCTTAGTAATAAAAGAATGAAAGTATCAGAAAAAGCATCAACAAAGCATTTAAAAAATATTTAATAAAATTCAATAAAAGTTTGTATTTAATAAACTTAATTATGTTATTTTTAATTAGTAACCAAACCAAATTTTTCTATCTGTTATTATTGAAATATAATTACCTTAGCCATAGATAAATAAACATAATTATCAGTTTATTTATAACATATGTTTTTATAGACATTTAGAAACCGCCCCTTATTGGGCGGCATGTTAACTACAAACTTAAATTATATCCTATCATAAATAAATGAAAATTGAATTATAATCTATAAAAAACGAATGGAAAATATCTAAAAAAGAATACAACAAAAAAAAAATATTAATATAAACAATTGTTTATATTAAAACACAATGGCTTCCCTATGACTACTTATTTATAGCAACTTATAACAGCTTTAGAACCAACAACAACTTTAAGCCAAATAAGCAATTGATGAAAATCCTTCAAAATAAGGAAAATAATAAGAAAAAAAAATAGATTTTTATTATTTAGTATTATTTTTTATAATTAATAAAAACAAAATCAATAATTTTAAATAAATTTAAAAAACGAAGAGCCTGATAATAATAGATGGGACGTTAGTCCGATATAGATACTCCCTGAAATCAGTACAAATAAGTTTGTAAGCGTATCTAAGGTGATAAATTATAAATATGGAAGAGTAAAACAAATATTAAAACCATACAAAAGTAACAAAACAAGCTTCTATGAGGAATTTTGGAGGATCATTTCCTGATTGGGAACGAACTATCCATGGAGATTTACCTAACAAATGCATCACCAAGAATAATTATCTTAGCAATAGTTTTTCTTTAAATTTATTCATTTTAAAAAGGGATTCCTGTATATTATTATATATAGCTTATAGGATCAACTAAATTACTTCGACTTTAATCTACTAGCAAATAGCACTGCCACGAGAAGACTAAACAGGATACATACCTTGGTTCTACCCAAGACTAAATGTATTCTTTTTTACTAAGCTTCAAATATAACTTTTAAAAATCATACCCAAGACAAATAAAAATAGAGAATGAAAGAAAGTTTCATGAAAATACAAACTAAAACAAAATGTTTATATCATCAAAGGTTAAATTTGTAAGTTCTTTGGCTTTTTGTTACCCCATTTTGTTCTTGACTACGGCTCTGTTTAGATAGCAATGAAAACTACAATGCTTTCTCCCTCCCTCTATCAAGTACTTGTCCTTTCCATCACTTCACTCTTGCTTCTTGCTACACTCCCTTGTTGTCCTTTCGTCTACAATTCACTATAAATAAGCGCCACATGCTCAACATTTTTATGCTGTTTTATTGCATTGCGCTAAAAGGCAAAAGCAAACCAAAAAAATAACCGAAACTCAAGTAAAAGCCAAGACCATGACCATGAGAAAGAGAGAAGTAGTAATATAAGATTGAAGAAAAAGAGACAGAGAGAGAGAGAGAGTTCCTTGCTCTGGCTGCCAAAACCTTATTATGTGCTACATTTAACGCCCAGATAGCCGAACAGCATTCGAACGAACATCATGGCAAACATTGTGATTGCGTTTGTCTGTCTGCCAAAAAATAAAAGAAAAAAAAGAAAGCAAGAAAAGAAAAGGGAAGAAAACCTCTTCTCCTTCTACTCAATTCTTTGATTCCTTCGAACCAATTCCTTTTATTCTATGGCCAGTAAGTTTACACACTTTCTATTGTTTTTCTTACACTTTTCTCTCTCTCTCTCTCTCTCTCTCTCTCTCTGTTTTTCCTCATTTTATTCGTCGTTGCAATAAAATTAAAGTTGGCTTGAAAGTGAAATGGCACCTGCGGTAAGTGTTTTCGATGCCTTGCCTGCAAATCGATTTGCAGTCGTAAAATGAAAGTAACGTCAAATTTATTGCATACTTTTTGGGGCTTGCAGCATTTCCGATTGGCTTAAAGAAAGGCGTAAATTTTATACGTACTCAATTGTAAAACATTTCCTTTTCCTGATTTCCCCTCTCCGCACCACCACCAAAAACCTCCTTTTTATTTTGTATGTAGATTTTTCTTCATTTTGTTTGGTTTTTAATAAATTTTCTCACTAATGGCAACAGTTAATTGAAAATTAATTTGAAAATGAATGGCATAGCTGTGATTGTATCCCAGCGGGTGTATTTTTAATCAAATTAAAATCAAATTAATTACACAAAATCAAATTAACAGAAATCGTGACGAAATAAACAAATCCTTTTATTTAGAATTTACACAAATAGATTAACACATGAGCACTAACACACACACAGGCAAACACATCTTTATATAAAAAGGACACTTATGTATAAAAATTACATGCCAAGGTACCACAATGCAACAGTTGACCCACTCAAAAGTCTCAACTAGCCATGGCAAGTGCAGGTGAACAGGACACTAACGAACAACTACAACACTTCACACTTAAGTACAAGTCAATGGAGGCGTAAAAATGTTGTCAGATAACCACAAAATGTGAAAAAGATGAAAGAAGCCATCTTACTGTAGTAAGAGAGGAGAGAAACTGCCTGGCATAGATTTATCCTTAAATGGCAACTTGAATGCGTTTTTTATTTTTTGTCCTTTTACCCTGTACTTGACATTCTTTGTGGACTATATAAAAAACAAGTTATAAATGATCCAAATTGAGAAGATAGCAAAGAAATTTACTTTAAATAAATGTAATTCAGATGCACAGAAGATTATCCTACAAGTTAGAAACTGAACAAATGTTTAGATTTTCTTTTGTATGTAAAATTTTTAGTTAAAAAAAGTAAATTTTCCTGTTTAGATTATCTCTTGTATGTAAAATCCTTATTTAAGTGAAGTAATATTCTTTTTTCTTCTTTTAATGGAATCCTTAGATTGTGTTTTGTTTGTGAAATCCTTTTTTAAAATAAATACTTTTCTTTTTGAAATATTACGAGGACTAGAGAACTCTTCCTTTTACTCTCTTCTAAGCTAATCTTTGCTGTCTATTAATTTATAATTTTAAATGATTTTAGACTGAAAATCTGAGAAGGAAAAGAAGCAAGTATTATCTTGAAATTTAAATAAAAAAAAAATATTGTTTTTAAATTTATATCAGTTTGAATTCTTAACTTTTTAAATTAATTCACTTTTTATCCAAAAAAAAGTATTCAATTTCTATAGGTATAAAATTTATTATGCTATAAATGTAACTAAATTTAAAAAGTAAAATCAAATTAAAAAAAATTAAATGAAAATTAGCAGGTTTATTTTATATATAATTTTATATTAAAATTTTATATATTTTATAATTTATATATAATTTTATATTATATTTATTACCAATAATATGTGCGATTAGATTTTTTGAAAGTTTTAGACTCGGAAAAGGATCTGTTTATAATTGTTGATAATTCAGTTGCTCAATTTAAAAAACTATTTATAAAAAATATGTCTTAAATAAAATATCAATAAATATTTAAGAATTTAACAAATAAATTCTGATTTAATAATTTTTTTAAATTTTATGCATTAAGTATTTAATTTTTATAAATATTCTATTCACTGAACTTGGCTTCTTTTGTGTCTTAAGGGAAAGAGTTAATATAGATGGATCTACCCAATTGGAAATTTTTTAAATTTCAGCTTAAACTTACTATGCATTTAAGCCAAGTACAAGCCTTTTTGCTGCACAATATTAAATCAACTAAAGTTTTTGCCAACTAAACACTTACAAAACTCTACTGGACATGTAAAACAAAAACTTTGACTTAACTTTGGCAAACTTAATAAACAAAAAATAACTAAGAAAAATACATACAAATATTTTTAAAGAAATTTTATTAACTAAATATATAAAATATAGGTATATACTCTACATATTTTACTTAAGGGCCCATTTAATAATTTAATTTTTTTGGTTAGTTTTTTTAAACTAGTTTTTTCATTTTTCTAGATAATTTCAAATGATGTTGACATCGTCTGTCAAAAACTACCAACTGTGTCTATTTCAAAAAGTTTGCTGACATTGCTGCTGATGCTGTCAGGGTTGTCATGAAAACGTTTTGGTTTCTTTCTTTGGATTCTTTCATAAAGATAAAGATGTAAGTAAGAAAAATGTGTAAGAAGAAGGACTAATCTTCAGCACCAGCGAACATTAATTGTAAGTCTTGAAATCTAGTAGAAAAAAAAAAAAGAAGAAAACATGTTTCTTTGAATTGAAAGCAAGTCTCAGTATAAATCCACACACACACACACACAGAGCCGCAAATGCAAATATTTGTATCATCCTGACAGGATGGGATGGGGGGACATGCTCGTCTCAATGATTGGAATGTGGTGGAGAATGACAACGCGCAACTGAAATCACGCAGTTCGTATACGCCATTGAATTTTAAATGAAATCCGTAAACCCCATACTCTTTTTCCTTACAGGACATGCCTCCTGCTGGCAGATCCTTCTGCTGGCATAGTGATATGTTTATAAAAATGCAAGACAAGACAAGACAAGAAAACGAAAAGGAACATGTTTGTAAGAAAGCAGACAAAGTCCTTGCCAAAGCTAAAAGCCACTCGGGCCACGCCCCCTCACATTCCTTAAACTCATTCTTCTCCCTCCCCTCCCCCTACTTATCATGAAGCATAATTGGTGACGTGTGCACGTCGTGGTCGTTGGCGCCGCCTGCACATTTCATGCTTATGAAATTTTTACCGTCACTTGAAAGTAAAATTTAACCAAGGGAAAAAATATCAAGTACCAAAACCTTATACAACCAATAACTGGCAATGGCAAAAATTAGCCAAAGCTTAAAATCTTTGTTGCAAAAATATGCAAAAATAATCTACATTTTGCGCATCATTTCAAATTTATGAAAAAAAAAAAAAAAAAAAACAAACAAGCAAAACAGGGAAATGCTTTGTGAATAGCAAAAAGGAGAAAAGAGGAAAATTTAAAGTATTGGAAAAAGGTAAACTCAACCAAATGATAATAATACTAAATTTAGATGTATATATATATTTAGGTACAAGGTTATTTTGATTTGAAATGCCCAACAATTTATAGAGTAGAGTATCATGTCAACGTTTATGCAAATTGTCAGAAAGTTTTCATTTCTTGGGTTCATTTTTTCCCCTTTCTCTTAACCAGTCTACCTTTACATACTGGTTAGTGTCTTTTAGCACAGACACAATGATTGCCTGACAATGATGTGAAGGTTTTTACTACGTTTTGCCTTACCTATTTTGGCTTATAAATTTTTGAAAAGGTAGCCACAACTTTTCAGTAGCAGCAAGGAAACTTTTTTTTGCCAAAAAAAAAAAGAGAAGAGAAAAGGAAAAGGCAGCCACGAAACTTTCCATTTTTCTTCTTGTTTCTTTCTTTATTTATTTTTGTTTTTCTTCTTCTTCTGTTCATTTTGTAAATTTCATAAGGAGCAGGTGAAAGTTTCTGCTTTTGCACTAGATGCAAATACTTTGGCGACAAACTGTTAAGAATAATACGTTAGCACATAAGCTAAGGGCCTGAGGGGTAATATAGAATGCCGTTGCACTTGGGCAATAGTTTGTCTTTACAATATACACCAGATGAGCAAAAGTTTCATACAACAATTTGCAATAAGTATATAAATTTTATATAACAAACTAAAGTTAGTTGAGAAGTAGAAAAAGTAGACATATTAAGTTTTTTAAGTGCTTCAGAGAAAAACCAAAAAAAAAAATCCAAAGAGAGACAAAAATATGCCTCAATTTTCAATAAATCTCTGACAGCTCTTATCTTTCCATTTGCTGTCATTTCAAAAGCAAAGCAAAGGTAAAGTAATTTTCCTTAAAAGCCAATTTCTAAATGGTCGAAAAATGAAAAATCAAAATGTTCCATTTACATGCCAAAGTCATAAATGGCAAAGGATTTTTTCAAAATGTTATAGCCTGCATGCATGTTCTTTGTTGTAGAAGCTCTGCAATTACTGACAACTTGGGAACAACTGAACAACTGAGCAACCAACTGATGATTAATTGTGGTCCATAGACATAATAAACGAAGACCAGTAGTATTTTGTATGCAATTGTTTAGCCCCGCAGGACATGCATGAATAGAGCACTAACAATCACAAAACAAACACACATACACACACACATTTTTATAGAATTTCATAGGAATGGCATTTGCCAGGATTAAAACTTTAAGCAGCTTTACCATAATAACAAACAGCAAAAGATCACTACACATACAAAAATTCAACTAAATTGCAATTTTACTTTAAAAATAGCAAAACATAAAAGCTTTTTAGTTTAGTTCCCTTTTTTTTTAAACAAAGAACGAGTCCATTAAATATAATTTAACACATCAGTCTATGTTTCTATCTAACTTTATAATGAATGCTAATAACCGTTAAATGAAAATTGCATGAAAATGCAGTCATGGTAACAATGAAAATTACATAATGAAAATAGTTGCTGAGTAAAACAGGTAGCTAAAAACAAGCTGTTCATTAGTAGTAGATAGGTAATGAAATTATATTGCTAAATAGTAGTAAAAATAGAATCTTTTTTTTTTGGGTCAACATTTTCTTTTTAGCACCAACATAAAATAACCAAAAAAAAAAAAAAAAGGGAAACAAAGGGCATCTTGAAGCAAAAACAAAAATGTTTTATGACCTTTAGCATTTATGCTTTTGGGGCAAGAGACAATAACCTCGGGGAATGGACCTTACCAAACTAAATCAATAGCCATAATTCTAGCTTGGCACATACAAATTTTGACCCTGAAGTATGCAACAATATATTGGTTATTTTTTACACACACACACATGCACACTTACACGTTTTGGCCATAAATCTAGCTGTGGTCGCCCTTTTTTTGACGCTTTATTAAGTGGTCTATCAGGCGGACATGTGCCTGTTTTGTTATATTAAGTTTTTCCTTTATTTATTTATTTATTTTTTTTTTCCATTTTTCTAGCTTACTTCTTGCTATCATTTTAATTGTGGTAAATGCTTGTTGGCTTGGCTCTTGGCCAAGTTTCTTAAAAACCTCAAAACGGATGCCATTTAAATGTTTTCAAGGAAGTTGTTAGATCCAACAAAAAAAAAAAAACGAAATAACTGAAACAAACCAAAAAGATAAATGGCTCAAAGCAAAAATCAGGAAATTGTTCTGGCAAAAGAATATGAAACTTACTTAAGTTCAGATTGAAGAAAAAACCACTTTCTGCCATATGTGATTTTATATGATATTTTTTATATCCTTTTAAATGGTTAAATACTTAAATTCCTTTCAATTTCTGCTTAAGCCGAACGGTCATTCGATTTCAATTGAAAATTTAAAATCTTTGGTTTTTTTTTGATTTTTCATAGCATAGAAAAAGGGGCAAACATATAACAAGCAATTCACTCACAAATGTGAACTTTATTCTTTTCTTTTCGTTTCGTTTCCTTTTTATTTTATACCATTTAAGCGGCTTTTCTAAACAATGTTTACGTATTTTTTCACATGAAGTAACCGTTTTTGGTTAAATTTTTTCTTGGAAAAACACATACAGTGACGCGTTGTGTGGGTAAAGCGTATGAAAAGCCGACTGAATTCTGTTTCGGCCAAGAACGAAGTTGGTCCAGCATATAGCAGATGGGAAATTTTTAACAGTGAAATAAGATAAAAGCGAAAGCTAAGCAACACGTGCAATGTTAAACCAAAAGAGAACTCTTACATACAGATTCTCTTAACTTGGCCTGTCAACTATATGAAAGTGTTTATAAAATGGCATATTTTATTAAATCTTTCAACTCTCTCATACACACACACACAGACGTACTTTTTTGCACATATCAAGTCAAAAGGTGGCAAGGTTAGACTATATGAAGCCACAGGTGTGACAGCAGTAGCAAATTAAGTTGAGACCATATATAACTCAACATACAAGGAAATTGCCTTCTATTTTCAAACATAGAAAAGAATATATTAAGTATACGACCCATGCTACTTTGCATATAGACATACGCACCTTGAATTTGTGTGACTTCTTTAAGGCCAACAAATTGCAAGGACAAAAAGAGAGAGAGAGAAAAAAAAAAGAAAACTTGGCCATGGGCCATTGTCTTAATCCGCTTAAATTATGCCATTTAAGTCGACAAAAGTGTCAACGACTTTGAACATAACTTGGAAAGATAATTCAGTTATTATGAGCCAGGCGAATGAACTTGTTAACCATACATGACCCAACATACTCACACACACACGCACAACAAATGGTGCCAAGTATTTTGTTAGAGTGGGAAATAACTTTCGTTAGAGACAACTTAATTCGGCCTGTCAAGAGTGCCAAACAGAAAAGTATATACAAGTCAGCGACATTTTTGGGATCAGGTTATTTTCATTTCTCCTACAACATTTATTTCTTGGCTTTCTATTTTTTTTTTTTTTTTCTTGTTTGCCACCATCAAAAGGTTAATGTCATTTGGCATTGAATCGCAGATAAAGTTGGCAATTGGCTTTTTCTATGAGGTTGGAGGTGATGTGTGTGTGTGTGCGTGTGTGTATTACAATTGTCGGAATTATTGTATTTTTAGACATAAATGTTAACGACTAAAATGAATGACTAAAGTCTACGGAGTAAATTACTGTGAAAATTTTCTTAATAAAAGCAATTCTGAAGAAGAAAGAATATTTTTAGATATTTTTGTTTAATTTGTTAGGATTTTCAATGGAAGAAAAAAAATTTAAAACAATTTTTTACAAGCAAAAATATTATTTAAAATTTAGTAAATTTTTTAGGATTTTTATTTGGCCAGAAAAATAATTTAAAAAAATATTTTAACATATTCTATCTTTAGGGCAAAAACATTTAAAAAAAAATTGTGAAAAGATTTTCTTTATAAGATTTTCATTTTAAAGACTAAATCTTTTTTGGTACCAATTGTGTTTTAACCACGTTAGGACAATTGCAAATACAAAACCCATTAGCATTTTGTGTAAGGATATAATTAAAAGACAAACAGACAGATATATAGCTGCAGCTTCTGCATGATTGGATTTTGGTTTGGAAAAAGCCTTGGCATTCAATAGACTGTAAGTCAAGCCGACACCCACAAGCCCAAAGCAAACCACACACCACACTGTCACACACACACACAAACTCCAAACACCTACATATACCAAAAGATAAAGGACAAGGTGTTAAGCCACTCTAATAATGTCTACCTGGCTGGCAAATTGTAAAGTGCATCACGCAATGGGTACATTCGAGACACGTACAGTGATGACAACTCGTTGACGATTCTAGACAATGCATACCAAGTAGTTTAGGTGGGTGGGGGGTGTGCAATTTTTATCAAATTGCGCATACGCCATGTATAACCAAACTAGTTTAACAGGTAAAGCATCATTCAAGTAATGCCATTAATCAATGAGCTGACATAGCAAAGTCGAAAAGGATTTGGTTAAGGATTTTGCCAATGGCAGTAACAACAAATCGTTGACATTTACCAATCGGCTAGCCAACTAGAATACAGTTTCTGATTTAGATACAGATACAGATATATTCTTTGATTTGATTACTGATGAATTGCCAAAAACAAACTTAACTCAGCTATGTGATGTCTTCTGCTCCTTCTTCAAGAAGTAAGTACATGTGTCCATTTGACAGCTTAATGCGTATGTTTGCCAAACGATTTGGAAAATTGATTATACACATGGATACAACAGATACATATCGCTCTCTCTCTCTCTGTTTATCGTGTTCGTTTCAGTTTTCTTCTTTTTTTTTTTTGGCAATGCAATAAACAATTCAGCAGCTGCATTTGAAATTGAGTTGAAGCAGTGAATTATAGTGGAAAAAAAATACCAGAGGCAACTATTTGCCTGATATATATCTAACTGTGTATGTACTATGTATATATATATATATATTTATATAAATAAAAAATATTTTATGGCAACTGTAGAACATAAAAAATCTCTGTAGTAATAGAGTTAAATATTTAATTTATGGTTATGGCTTAACATATATTCTTATTTTTAAACAAAAACCTTAAAAAAATTTCATATTTTAATGCTCTTTTATAAAATAAAGTAAAAGAAACATATTTTTTATTGTTTTAATTATTAAAAATATTTTTAAAATTTTTTATATCTCCCTCTTTAAATATTTTTTATATGAAAAAACTATTTCTGTATTTGAATTTTTAGTTTTAGAGCATTTAAAAGTCTCAATGACCAATTCGAAAACAAATTTTAGTTTATTCTTTCTATTTTAATACCCTTTAATCCTTATTTTTAATGGGTATATCAGCAAAGGCAAACATTTTATATTATATATATCATTTATCTAACCTTTGGCAATATTTTTTACTGCAATCGTTTTTACTTATTTAAAAAAAAACTTCATTTACAATTCCCCCGTTTTACTTTTTACACGGTATTAAGAAATTCGCATTTTACAATTTTTCGTTTCCTTTTTTTTCCTGACTCCTTTGCCATCGCAGTAAGCCACTTTCATTCCAGTTGAATGCTCCATGTTTGTCATGCCAATGTAGAAAACCATTTTGCAAATGCTTTGGTTTTTCATTTTATGTTTTCTACACGGTATTCTTCTGTTTTTTTCTTATTTTTTCTTTTGCATTTCGTTTTTGCTATTCGCCATTTATTTAATATTTTCCACGTAATTTGAAAAAGAAAAACACAAAGAACAAAAAAAAACCAAGCAACTCCCATAAATTACATTATGGGGGTGTAAATGTGGTTGAGCAGAGAGGGGTAGGTAGTCATGTCGGATGATATTACAAAATGCTTTGTCACCATGCAACACTAGGAACTTCCTGAAGCGATTTTTTTTTTTATTCATTTATTTACCGTCTCAAGTAATTAGCAATTTGTATTACTTGCGACTTGGTCAATTTATTTGGTCGAAAGCTTCTATGAAAATGGCCACTTTACTTGGGTCATAAAAGTTCAGAATTTGCTGAAACACCTTTTTACTATATATATAGATACAAAACCGAAACAGAACAGTAAAAGTAAAGTAAAGTGTTCGTGTTTCGTGTCCAAAGCATAATGAATGCGACCTAAGCATGATTTATATCTATATACGTAGCCCATAAATTTCAGAAATATGAGTACAAGTAAAACCAAATAATGTTATTTTAATACTCTTTCATTTAAGATGCAGAAAGGTGTTGAAAGGTGATAGGAAAATAAAAGAAAATTTGTAAGAAAAAAAAAACTCTAAATTTGTTTTGTTTTTTAATGAGAAATTATTCATAAAAAGAGCTAAAATTAAATCACTTTGATTTCTATAATATTAAATTGGTGGAAAATATTTAAAATCACTTTAATAATTATAACCATAAATTGACTTTAAGCATTATATATTTAATTTTTATTCCTAAAGTAATTAATAAGAAAATTTATTCATTAATCAGAAATCTGAGATAAAAATATGAAATTAGGTTCAATGTATTGTATCAAATTATTTTATATAATAATTTAATATTGAAATAAACTATTTTTTAAATCATTTCTTAGGTTACTTAACAAATAACAATTAGAACGAAATATAAAAATAAAATTTACGGAATTATTATTATTTATTGTTAGTTTTTTATATTTCTTCGTTAGTTATTTTTGAACCAAATATATAAATATATATTTCATATATAAAATAACATAATAAAATATTGCAGAAATTTTTGCAAAAATATAAAATAAAATTAAAAGAATCATAATTTTTGTTTTTAGATTTTTTGTGCATTTGTTTTTAGATAATTTCTAACAATCATCTTTAGGCATAAAATTTATATAACTTTAATTTTTAATTTTAGTTCTTATAGTTCATATTTAACAATTAATTGAATTAAATTTATTTTTCAGTTTATATTTAACAATTAAAAATTGTAACAATTAACTAAATTAAATTTAAAATATTTATAGATTTATTATAGATATAGTTAACTGATTTATTATTTCTTTTATTTTTATTTTATATAGTTAATTATTTAATTAATTTCTAACAAATATCTTTAGTAGAAATATCAAAGAAATGTAAATCTTTTAAACCATTAATTTTTATTTTTATTTGTTTTTGGTTTTCTTTGTTATGGAAAATTACAACTTTATAGAAAATACTTTTTTATTTTTATATAATTTAATTTATTATTCAGCTTTTTATTTTGATTATTTCTAACAATTATCTTTAGGCAAAACAATAGAGAAATATAAAATAAAATTTATAGAATTATTATTCTTAATTTTTAGTTTTTATATTTTATTGTTTATATTATTTCTCCTATATGTCTTTAAGCAAAATAATAAAAAAAAAAAAAACAGTTTACACAATTATTATTTTTAATTTTAAGTTTATTTATTTTATTTTTAAAATTATTTCTAACATTTATCTTTAGACAGAATATTACAGAAATAAAAGGAAAAAGCTTGTGAAACCTCAGTAAAAATTTTCTCATTTTTAAAGTTATTCCAAATTTTAAATTTTTATCTTTTTCTAATATATCGATTCTCCATATAGAAATATTTCTTAGTAATTGATTTTATAGTTCTCATTAAAGTTCTATTGGTTTCTAGTTACTAAATTTAAAATACCAATATTCTTAGACAATATTTTGCCAATTTTAACTAATTTAAGTTCTCTTGAATAACATTTTAGAGTAATCTTTTTTAATGCCTTAGTGAATATGCCTTATTGTTTATATTATGGCACCTTTTACTATGAATATTTCTCGTAATTACGCTTGCATTTTAGCACCTCATGATGATGTCTTGTCTTCTTGTGCCCTAATAATATTGTGGGTGTATAGGATTCGGACACTTTGACCTTTTGGCCACAATGTTCGCTCGTTAGTCAATGTTCAGCAATTTGTTATGAATCAATAATAAATGTAAATAACATAATAAGTAAGTATGAACAACAACAACAACTGATAATAATGATTATAATACTGATGATAATATAAATGTTGATGATGATGGCATCATCTTTGGACAAAAAAAATAAAAAAAAATAAGGAATTTTACTTCAAGTGAAATATGGGAAATAACGTAAAGAAACACGCGCTCATTCAATATAATTTTTCCGCCACATCATGGCAGATGTTTTGTTCGCCAATTGAGCGAAAATCAATGGAAAGGACAGAGAGCGAGGGGTGGAGAAATGGTAGACAAGAGTCATCAACGTCCACTGGGGAAAATTACATTTCTTTTCTGCTTTTGGCTTTAAAAGGCGACATCAGAAAAAAAAAAAAACACTAAAAAAAAAAGATGCCCACACACACAGAAAACAGAGTGCACAACCAAAATACAAATGCTTTGCAATTTAACAACTTAATGGAGATAAAACTCTCTGTAGTCAGCATTGTAGCACCTTTTTAACCAAGTTTTTCCATCACACACACACACATAGACACCTGTCCAAGTTGGCCTGGAGCCAGTTGGTTTTTGTTCTTCATTTAGCTAATTATTCCATTTGTTCATTCTTTGTCTTTTTCCGTTCCTTTTTCTGTTTTCATTTTCATTCTCAGTTGCTTTGGCCCCGCAAGGGTTAAAGTTAAACATATTCGTTGGTTGGTAGTTCACTTGCCGTGACTGCACTACACAAAATGTATAAAGCTAAAGTTGGCAACGGCATTGGGTCATAAGTGTATAAAGGAAGTGAATATTAGAGGAAACTAGGGTAGGGTAGGGGTGAGGGGCACTCAAACTTAGCCATATGGAAGAGACTATCAAAGTGGCATGGCTGCCAGTGAAACTTCAAAGTAGTTTACTTTAATTTCTAACCCAAAAAGAAAAAAAAAGAAACTTTTAAACTGATTGAAATAATTTTTTAACCAAAAGTAAAGATTTTTCAATTCAATTTAAAGCTAAATATTGAATATCAATATTTAAGTTTCATCCTGTTCCATATATAGACATATGTACATAGAAAAATATATCTATATATATATATATATATCTGTAGAAAGTAGCAAGAGAAAAGAAAGTTTTCTCTTTTTTTTTTTATCTTCACTGGGACAGAGTATAACGACCAATTGCTTTTGGCGTCTCATTGGCTTGATTTGTAATTTGCTAGCTTCCAATTCAATTTCATTTATTGGTAACAGTTTCTTCTCGCTTTCGTGTAGACCAAACAGGATATATTATATATATATATATCTATGTAGTATCGTATAAAATTGCCATGCGTCGCCTGCTATAAATTACCCGAAAAGGAAAATGTCTATACAAAAAGTTATTTTCTCTTCTTTGGAGAAAAGTTAAAGGAGTTACTATAAATTGGCAAAAAGAAGACGACAAATTTGATTACAAACTTGACCAAGTTTTTTTGATGTTTATACACTTATAAAAGTGTTAGATTTTGGTTTTTCTTTTCCTTTCAATACAATGGGAGTTGAATGTGTTTTTCTATTTGGTTTAATATCAAGCTGTGAATTTTATGCCTCATACTTCATAGCAAAGTTGCCAGTTTTTTTTTTTTTTTTTTTGTTTTTTGAGGGAGATTTTTATGTCCATTAGCGGCATAAAATAGACCGTAAGCATTAGACGTGAAATCCCTTTAAGCATCCGCCAAATCACACATACGAGTTTGGCAATAGAAGACGTTTTTACCACACATCTCTTAGGCGCAATGCTATTTTATTATTTACCCAAGCCGCCTGCACGTGCCCCACAGGATACACAGCAGGAACAGGAATACGAACTGGTGCCGATGTAAAGAGAGAGAGAGAGAGAGAGAGCCTATATGGAACAGTCTCAGGAGTCTTAGGCTCTTTAAATTTCTCCTTCAAAATCTGCCCATCAACATTTGGCATTTAATGTGCCTCTAATCGCTTTCGCATAAATTTTCTCGCGATTTTCTAATAAATTTTTGGGTATGCGACTTAGAAGGGAAGGAAGCAAGGATAGAAGGGAGAGTAAGAAAATTAAGCTTACAATTTTATGTTAGTTTCATAGACTTTTGCATGATTTGTTTTTAGCAGCAAGTTTAATTAAAGGAGAAGGGCAAAGGGCAAATAACAAGAGCTGAAAAATCAGCATTTTCCACAGGCCTTTGACATTTCAATTAGTAAAAGCAAATAAGACTAGAATTTAATTGAAAAATTGCCACTGCAGAGAGGAGAGAGTAGGTCAAAAAGATTGAAATCAAATAAAGCAAATATTGAAATTTAAAGCAGGCAAAGAGAAGTTAATCTAAGGGAAGTAAGAAGTTGTTATAGGAATATTTTAAAGTGTATTAATAGCAATAAATATAATAAAAAGTGAATTGATAAATGATTCTAGATGCCTCTAAAGAAGTATTTTCTTATCTTATTAAATGATGATAAAGCCAGTTTTAAATGTTTCCTTAAGGGACTTCCAAATTCTATGATTCACAAAAGGTTTTATAATTTAATATCGTAAATTCGCTTTGGTTTTGTTGTCTTACCAATTGCTAAATTAACAAACAATATTCTTAACACTTCATTTGACACTTCGTTTAGGTTTCCACTGAAGTTCAGGCAAAACAATTGTATTTTAAATACATATCCATATATGATGCTGAAAACTTTTCGATCTGATTTAAACAAACGTAATTTGAGTTAACTCATATGATTTTTTTTTAATTTTTTTTCTGTAAAGAAAATAAAATTTGGTGACCAAATGTCGATTTAATACTTTAAAAATGATATGTATCCTTATCTATATTATAAACCATAAAATTTGAGACCAATTTCTAAGATTAAAGCCGAAAGTCTATAGAGTATTTTATACTGCATAGATACATATATGCATACCTTTAAAATACAGTCACACCTAAATAAAATTAACTATAATAAAAAAAGTTCTGAATATTATAAGTTAACTTTAACTATATTTCTTTTAGATATATATCATTATTTCTCTATAATGATGTATCTATAAATTAAATTGCTTTTCCGGTTCTCTACTCGATTACTGGAGTAAAATTTTGACTGCATAATAATACAATCTAACGTATCTAAAGTAAACTTTTATATAGTAACTGTATCCATATAATAAAATAACTTCAAAGACACAGCTTTCTTACTCTATTTTCTGTGTATATATCAAAATTTCTATATTGGTTTTCATATTCCCTGCAATTTCATGATAGGCATTCTAAAATTGTTAGTGATAGATACACAATAATTGTTAATTTTAGGTTTCCAGCTTTAAAGTGGAGGATTAACATTTTAAAAGATAAGATAAGATCTAGAGGTTCTAGAAAGATAAGCAACCTCTAACTTCTTTTCTTTTTTTATTTGGAATACCCACTATCATATAAAAGTTCTTTAGTTCCTCTCTTTAAGCTTAAAGCTTAATAAATCTGCAATCACAAATTCTTTCAAGCTTGTCAAAGCTTTGTATGCTACTACTCTCTACTCCCACAATAAGAAGCATTTTTTGAGCGAGCTTTTTTGATCCCAAACATTAAGCAAATGTTCTCAAAAGTTTTAGAATTCAACTAATTTCTTCTCTTTTGTTGTGTTTTGAAATATTTCATTGTATTTGCCCACTCGAACATCATATTTAAAATAAACAAAATCTAATCTATTGACTTGAAAGCTTTTTGCCTTTAAAACTCGATGGATACGAGAATATTAAAATCAGTAATCATTTAACGGCGAAACAAGTGAAAACATTATGGTGTGGTTAACATTTGCTCTATTGGGTGTGGTAGTGGCACTTGCCTACAATTATTACCAAAAAATTTACAACTATTGGGAACGTCGTAAAGTCCCAGCCGATCGTCCACTACCGTTTGTTGGAAGTATGAAGGGCATTGGGACTACCAAACATTTTCGCGATATAAACCAGGGAATCTATGACAAATTTAAAGGAAAAACACCTGTTGCTGGAATGTTTATGTTTTTCAAACGAGCAGCTGTAATTCTGGACTTGGATTACATTAAGCAGGTGTTAATTAAAGATTTTACCGTATTTCATGATCGCGCCATCTTTAATAATGTAGAAGATGAACCACTAACGGGTCACCTCTTGACCCTTCAGGGCGAAGAGTGGCGTTCAATGCGTAACAAATTGTCCCCAGTGTTCTCTTCCGGCAAGATCAAGCATATGTTTAATGTGGTGGAAGAGGTGGGCCAACGTTTGGTCACTGCCATGGCAGCTGCAGTAAAGACAGCAGCTATTGATGATGGCGATGTGGAGATCAAAGAAATATGTGCTCGATTTACCACCGATGTCATTGGAAGCTGTGCCTTTGGGCTTGAATGCAATTCGCTTAGTGACCCCAATGCGGAATTTCGGAGGAAAGGACGCATGATTTTTGAACAGCCTCGTCATAGTCAGCTGGTTCAAGCTTTTATCTTTACCAATGCAAATTTCGCTAAGAAATTGCATATGAAAATATTTCCCGATGAGGTTACCTCATTCTTCTTGGAAGCTGTACGCAATACTGTGGATTATCGTATCAAAAATGGTATCAAACGAAATGATTTTCTTGATCAGTTGATTGAACTTAAGGCTGAGAACGAAGAGTTGGCCAAACAGGGCAAAGGTATTGATCTTTCTACGGGTTTGACCATCGAACAAATGGCTGCCCAAGCTTTTGTATTCTTCATAGCTGGTTTTGAGACTTCCTCAAGTACTATGGCTTTCTGTCTCTATGAGTTGGCGCAGCAGGCGGATATTCAAGAGCGTTTAAGAGCGGAAATTGAAACAGTTATAAGTAAAGTTGAGGGTCAACAATTGACCTATGATGCTTTGGGAGAAATGACATATTTGGATAAAGTATTGGCAGGTAAGTTTTAAAAAGCTTTAAAATAGAAATTTTAAGTAAAAGAATTTTTTTTATCTCTTTTAGAAACCCTACGCAAACATCCCTTATTACCTCACCTGATAAGAGATACTAATCAAAATTACAAATTTCCGGATTCAGAAATTGTGTTAGAAAAGAATACGGCAATTATAATACCAGTACATAATATACATCACGATCCAGAAATATATCCTGACCCCGAACGCTTTGATCCAAGCCGCTTTGAACCGGAAGAGGTTAATAAACGACATCCTTGTGCTTACTTACCCTTTGGCGATGGTCCACGGAATTGCATTGGTTTGAGGTTTGGCAAAATGCAGGCAAAGATTGGTTTAGTTTCATTACTACGCCATTTCCGTTTCAGTGTTTCCAAGAAAACTGAAATTCCATTAATTTTCGATAATCGTACATTTATTTTAGCCACCAAACATGGTATACATCTGAAAGTTGAAACTTTGTAAATAATATAATATATATTTCATATGATAACAATGGAATACTTGTCTTTATTTCTCAGTGTCAATGCAAAAGCTTTTGAGAAGAGGCAAGTTTTTCTCTAGAGCATACAAAAAAACACTTCAGTTGCATTTTACTCGCGTAGCAGAGACAATGTCAATAACTTTATATTTTCTGATTATTATTGTTGCCCTGATTTGTTTCTGGTTACATCAGCACTATGGTTATTGGCGTCGAAGGGGCGTTACCCAAGAGCGTCCTCTGTACTTCCTGGGTCACATGAAGGGATTTGGCCGTAGTGTTCACTGGACCGACATTAATCAGAGAATCTATACAAAATTCAGTGGAACTGAACGTTATTGTGGCTTTTTTACTTTTCTGAGTAAAGCTCTGTTTGTAATGGATCTAAACTTGATAAGCCGAATAATGATCAGTGATTTTGCAAGCTTTGCCGATCGTGGTCTCTTCCATAACGTGAGAGATGATCCATTGACTCGAAATATTTTGTTTTTGGATGGTGTGGAATGGCGTTTTCTGCGGCAGCATTTAACACCCGTTTTTACTTCTGGTAAAATTAAATTTATGTTCCCCACCATGGTGGAAGTTGGCGAAAAATTGGTGGAAGTTTGTAAAAACAATTTGGGTGAAATGGAGGTCAAGGATTTGTGTGCACGCTATACCACCGATGTCATAGGTAGTTGTGCCTTTGGTTTGGAATGTAATAGTCTCAATGATCCCGAATCACTGTTTCGTCGTATGGGTCGTTTAGTGACGGAAACGCCTCGACATTCTGGCATCGTAATAGCTCTCATGTTTGCCCAACCAAATTGGGCCAGAGCTTTGGGTCTAAAACTCTTTCGAACCGAGGTTAGTGAGTTCTTCCTAAACACCATGAAACAGACATTGGAATATAGACGGCGCGAGGATATACATCGGCAGGATCTAATACAGTTACTTATTAAATTAAGAGCTGACGCAAAAAACCAAGATGGCTTTTCCGTTGTACAAATGACAGCCCAAGCTTTAATGTTCTTTCTCGCTGGTTTTGGTACCACCTCGACCACAATGTCATTTTGCCTCTACGAATTGGCCTTGAGTCCTCGTATACAAGATAAATTACGACAGGAGATATATAAAAAATTAGGAGCAAATCAACAGATTACTTATGAGATAATACAAGAAATGCCTTACCTGGATCAGGTTATAGCCGAAACTTTACGCAAATATCCGGTTTTGCCACATTTATTGCGACGCTCTACAAAGGAATATAGTTTACCCGATTCTACACTAAAGCTGGAACCTGGAATCCGTGTTATGATACCTGTACATAGCATACATCATGATCCAAAGCTCTATCCTGAGCCCGATGTATTTGATCCCAGTCGTTTTTCGCCTGAGGAGATCAAGAAACGTCATCCCTCTGCCTATTTACCGTTTGGTGGTGGTCCACGCAATTGCATAGGTGAACGTTTCGGTAAAATGCAAGTGAAAACTGGCATCGTAGCTATGATAAGAAGTTATCAATTTACCAAATCCCACCGTACACAGATACCCTTACAGTTTTCCAAAGATAAATTTCTTATTGGGACTGAGGCTGGAATTCATCTAAAAATAGAGAAAATAGAAAAAATAATTTAAATAACAAAAGTTGTTTGTGTATAAAGAGCAATAAAAAAAAAACTAGCGTTACTTTTTATGTTTAGTTGTTTGTGTTTTTACTTCTCTCTTTTTCTCTGTTTCTCTTTACTTATGAACACGCTGAGAGACAATTAGCTGTGGCTCAATGACATGCCGTTATTTGCCGGTAGCTTAATCAAGTTCATGGTCGCTCTGCTTGTGGTATTCTCTTACACCCACAACTCAGCATCATTCTAAGAGAGTGATAGTTAGAAAGAGAGAGAAAGAGGGAATGAAAGATTATTCTAGCGCTGTTCCATTACCATTTCATTTTTCATCTGTCAAGCGAAGCTATCGAAATTAATATTTTTTCTTTCTTTAATTTTTTTTTTTGTATTTGATTACACGAGGTTATCAACTATTGCTTTTATGCTTTACTTGTTTACATTCATTACTGCACTTTGTTCTCGCTAGCGTTTTACATCTTTAGCACTCTCAGTTGAAAGTGAAACGTCGTATCAAAATGCTGGACATGGTCGCTATGCTGTTTGTGGCTCTGGCCGTTTCCTTTTGGTTTGTACGACTCCGGCTAACTTATTGGGCACGTCGAATGATTGGCCATGCGAAACCATCATTTCCTATGGGCAACATGAGACTTGTTCGGACAAGAAAACATTTCAAGGATATTTTAACAGCACTGTATGAAATGTATAAGCATAATATTCCTCCATTTGCTGGCTTGTATATTATGCTCCGTCCGGTGGTGGTGATATTGGATCTGGAACTGGCGAAACATATATTGATAAGAGATTTTGCCAATTTCGAAGATCGTGGCATGTATCACAATGAGCGTAGTGATCCATTAACCGGACATCTATTTCGCATTGACGGACCCAAATGGCGACCACTTAGACAGAAAATGACACCGACTTTTAGTTCGGCCAAGATGAAGTACATGTTTCCCATAGTTTGTCAAGTTGCTGACGATCTGGCTGATGTGTGTATTGAACAAGCAAATAATTCCATACGTGGTATAGTGGATATAAGTGATCTTATGGGTCGTTACACTACGGATGTTATTGCACGGTGTATTTTCGGCTTGGAATGTAATGGTCTAAGAGATACTGAGTGTGAGTTTGCCATAATGGGACGAAGAGCATTCACCGATAGGCGCCATGGTAGATTCATTGATGGCTTCATCGAAACCTTTCCCAAATTGGCACGCATGCTGAGAATGTGTCAAATACATCAGGATGTTACCGACTTCTATGTGGGCATTGTTGAGGAAACTGTAAAAATGAGGGAGGAAGAAGGCATCGTGAGAAATGACTTTATGAATCTTCTTATTGAAATGAAACAACGTGGCGAGCTCACAATAAAAGAAATGGCAGCACAGGCATTCATATTCTTTGCCGCTGGCTTTGACACTTCTGCATCGACACTGGGTTATGCCCTCTATGAGTTGGCAAAGCAGCCGCATCTACAAGAACGCCTTAGACAAGAGATAAACGCAGCCCTACAACAAAGTGGTGGAGTGTTTACCTATGAAGCAATGCAGGAATTGCGCTTTATGGAACTGGTATTAGCAGGTAAGCTTATATGTAATATACAAATAGGAATACTCTTTTAATTTAATATAATTCTGTTTTTTAGAAACTTTACGTAAATATCCGGTTCTACCACATTTATCTCGCGTCTCACGTCAGTACTATGCATGCAAGGGCAACAAGCGTTTCTATATTGAACCCGGCCAGATGGTCATTATTCCAGTCTATGCCATACACCATGATGAACGTTTTTATCCAGAACCAAATAGATTTATGCCCGAACGATTTTTGGCCGACCAATTGGCACAACGACCAACAGCCGCCTGGTTGCCCTTTGGCGATGGTCCACGAAATTGCATTGGCATGCGTTTTGGTAAAATGCAAACCGCTGTTGCTTTGGTAAAACTTTTGCATCGCTTTAACTTTAGTGTTTGTCCCCGAACTGAGAACACAATTGAGTTTGACAAATCGAATATTTTGTTGTGTCCCTCCAAAAATATTTTTTTGAGAATTCAAGAAGTTAACAAAATGTAGTATTTGCCAAGATAAGGATAAGTACTTTACTTACATAATAACAAATACTCAGTTACTTATATGGTTACTATGGCCAGCTGATTAGAAAATTGAACTCTGTTTTGCCATTTCATCATAACCAAAAATACAAAGAGAAGTCTCGACTTGAATTTCAACAGTTACAGGGAAAATTACATTATATCCATAATTATATAAAAATTTATGTAAAATATTAAACTGATTTATTTGAACTTGAACTATGTTGGAACTATGGTGTTATATAGTTATATATGTGTTTGATCAGTTAAGTATCTGCTTAAAAAGCTTGCAATTTCTGAGAGAGAGCTTTTTCAGCTTTATGTATATAAATCAACTGAATTAACTACTCAACCGTTCAGTCTTGAACGAATCGTTGAAATGTCGCTGGTTTTAACGCTAATTGCGCTTTTAGTGTCGCTTCTGTTGTTTCTTGCTCGACGACGTCATAGCTATTGGCAGCGTCGCGGTATTCCCCACGATGTACCACACCCACTATCGGGCAATATTGGTGAATGGCCTAAGAAGAAACATATTGCA
Organism: Drosophila neocordata; assembly: GCA_018903615.1. NCBI lineage: Eukaryota > Metazoa > Arthropoda > Insecta > Diptera > Drosophilidae > Drosophila > Drosophila neocordata. Next base: position 1,198,097 of record JAEIGI010000014.1, read on the forward strand.
TACATCTTTAAAGACTATTATAACAAATATAAGAGTGCAAAGAGCCCATTTGCTGGATTCTATTTCTTTTTCACACGAACTGCTGTAATTACCGATTTGGAACTGGTGAAACGTGTGTTAATCAAAGACTTTAATCATTGGGAAAATCGTGGAGTATTCTACAATGAAATCGATGATCCTTTGACAGCTAGCTTATTTAGCATTGAAGGACAAAAATGGCGACACTTGCGTCATAAGCTTACTCCTACATTTACTTCGGGTAAAATGAAACATATGTTTCCCATTGTTGTGAAAGTTGCCGAGGAAATGGAAAAGGTCTTTAATGATAAAGTGGGTGATGGAAGCGGTGGTAAAGTCTTGGAAATTGTTGATCTAGTTGGACGTTATACATCCGACGTTATTGGAAATTGTGCTTTCGGCTTGAATTGCAATAGTTTGCACGATCCTCAAGCGGACTTTGTTCAAATGGGCAAGAAAGCCATTACCGATCATCGTTACTACGGTCTCCTAGACTTTTTCATCTTTGGTTTCCCAAAATTGGCAAGACGCATGCACCTGAAACTGAATGTTCAAGAGGTAATGGACTTTTATACAAGGATTGTAAGGGAAACAGTGAGTTATCGGCTGAAGTCTAAGGAAAAGCGCGGTGATTTCATGGACAGTTTAATTGAAATGTATCAAAAGGAACAGGAAGGTAATTCAGAGAAAGGTTTAACTTTCGATGAACTATTGGCCCAGGCTTTCATCTTCTTTGTTGCTGGCTTTGAGACCAGTTCTACAACTATGGGTTTTGCTCTCTACGAATTGGCTCAGAATCAGGATATACAAGATAAAATAAGAAAGGAGGTCAATGATGTTTTGGCTAAGAACAATAATGAATTTACCTATGACAGTGTCAAGCAAATGAAATATCTTGAACAAAGTGTAATGGGTAAGTCTACAGGAAAAATTCAAAGTTGCATCAACTTTATCTTTCATTTATCGTTTCAGAAACTCTACGCAAATATCCTGTTCTGGCTCATCTTACACGTCAAACCAATACGCATTTTACCCCCGAAGATCCCAAGTACTTTATTGAAAAGGGCACTATCGTAGTCATACCAGCTTTGGGCATACACTATGATCCCACTATCTATCCAGAGCCTGAGAAATTCAAGCCAGAACGTTTCACAGAAGAGGAAATACAGGCACGTCCCGCCTGCACTTGGTTGCCCTTCGGCGATGGCCCACGGAATTGCATTGGATTGCGTTTCGGTCTCATGCAAACCTGTGTGGGTTTAGCCGTATTGTTAAAAAACTACAAGTTTAGTGTTGCCCCAGAGACTAAAATACCAATGAAATTAGTCATTAAAAGTATTCTGATATCAGCTGAAAATGGCATTCATTTAAAAATTGAAAAAGTCTAAACCAAATGTGGAAATTATTAAACTTATCTTAATGACTTTTAAAAGAGTGTTGTTTCTTATTATAAATTAGAATAAAATTGATATTATACTATATCTGTAATTTGGCTTTGATAAGATAAAGCTCATGGTTTCTATTGGAACAATGTAGTGAAGTATCTTATCAAACAATAGTTGTTCTTAGTCTAGGACACTTTTTATACGCTTAGATAATAAGAAATTATGAATCGGATTTGTTGTTCTGAAAATAAACTATTTGTGCTACCATAAAAATAAACTATATTTTTCTAAAAAACTCATTCAAAAGTTGTATTTTAATTTTGCGTTCACAGAACAGTATATACTCTAGTAAACACTAGCTGAGTTGATATATCGACATTATACTGCACTAGGGGTAAACTTAAGCCCCTCCATCTGTTTATTTCTATGCTAATTTGTCGCTCAGTTTCAAAGCTATTGTACTGAAATTTTGTACAGACTTATTATTCTGCTCTACACTTTATATATTCTAGAGCCGATCGAATCAAGCAACTATATCTCATAGCTTTCATAGGAACGACCAGTCGAGAGTAAAGTTTTATGTAAAAAACTTTGTAGATTTTTACGATTTATTTTACACTGTCTGGAACTCTGCCGGGACACTCGCCATTGTCACATAACCGCCTACCAAATTATTTTTATTATCTTTTAAATCTCTTTCAAGTCTTTTTTAATGAATTGCAAAACCAACAAATTTAAAGAGTACAAAGAGCAAAGCATATAACTAAAAACAGTTGAGCACAAATTGAAATCAACGCGAAGAGAGCCAAATTAACTAGACTTTGGTATAAAAGCAACAAGTTCGTCAGCCACAGTATTCAGTCTTCTCGAAATGGCCGTGTTTATCGCTCTAGTAATCGGTGTTGTGTCACTCGCTGTATGGTGGTTATATCAACAATTTAGCTACTGGAAACGTCGTGGAATTCCACATGATTCGCCTAGTTTACCAATGGGAAATATGTCTGAGTTAATGAAAACAATGCAAATATCCGACATTTTTAAACGTACATATTTTAAATACAAGAACAAAGTCGATGGACCATTCGTTGGCTTCTATTTTTTTTTTAAGCTTTCTGTCATTGTTGTTGATGTAGATTTTGCAAGAACTGTACTTTTAACAGATTTCGATAAGTTTCACGATCGTGGTATATTTCATAACGAACGCGATGATCCTTTAACCGCAAATCTGGTAGCCCTTGAGGGACAAAAGTGGCGGAACCTGAGACAAAAACTAACACCCACATTCACATCCGGCAAAATGAAACATATGTTTCCAACACTCTTAAAAGTTGGCGAGGAAATGGTTCAAGTGTTCAATGAAAAAACTTCTCATAAAACACAACCATTAGAAATTACGGATTTGGTGTCCCGTTTTACGGCAGATGTAATAGGAACTTGCGCTTTTGGCCTGGAATGCAACAGTCTGCGTAATCCTGAAGCCGAATTTGTCATAATGGGAAATGCAGCAATAAATGAACGACGACATGGCAAGATTTTAGATCTCTTCCTATTCGGTGCCCCTAAATTAGCAGAGAAACTGCACATGAAGCAGTTAGTGCAAAGGGTTCATGACTTCTATATGAATATCGTAAAAGATACGGTGGAATATCGTATAAAAAATAATGTTAAGCGAAATGATTTTATGGACATGCTAATCGATATGAAACGAAAATACGATGAAGGCAACAAAGAGGATGGTTTGTCCTTCAATGAGTTGGCTGCCCAAGCCTTTATATTCTTTCTGGCTGGCTTTGAAACAAGTTCAACTACCATGGGCTTCGCTCTCTATGAGTTGGCCATAAATCAAGACATTCAAGATAAGTTGAGAAATGAAATCAATGAGGTTTTGGCCAAGAACAATGGAGAGTTTACTTATGACAGTATGCGTGAGATGAAATATCTGGAAAAGATTATTGATGGTAAGTGAATAAAATGGAGAAATGGAATATGACTTTATGTCTCTGATTCATTTCCTAGAAACTCTGCGAAAATACCCTGTAGTAGGACACCTTATTCGTGAGACAACGCAACATTACGTTCATCCCGATAATCCCAAATATTATATTGAGCCTGGGACTGCAGTATTTATACCTGTCAAAGGCATTCATTATGATCCAGAATTCTATCCGGAACCAGAAAAGTTCATACCCGAACGATTTGATGAGGACCAAGTGAATCAGCGTCCCCCGTGCACCTATTTGCCCTTCGGTGAGGGTCCACGCAATTGCATTGGCTTGAGATTTGGACGAATGCAAGCCAATATTGGATTAGCGAAACTCATACACAATTTCAAGTTTGAGGTCAATCCAACTTTGACCTCAGTGCCAATGAAATTTAAGGTTGAAAATCTTTTGTTGAGTTCCCAAGGGGGAATTACTTTAAATGTAAGCAGAATTGTAAAAAACTAATAAAAACCAACTAAAGATATGAGAAATTACTATCTAAACATAGAGCAAGTTTCATTTGTATACCAAATTAGAATCAAGAAGAACAAGTAGATCTTAAATTGAAATTCGACAATAAATTTTGTTTATCAACTATATTTGCGTGAAGCTCTGTTAATAAAAAATTTGAGTGTCAACATGATGTTAGTATGAGGTCACTATGATGTCATAAAAATTGTACAATAAAAGATTAAAAAAATAAAAATTAAATTAAAAAATTAGATAATAAATAAAAGAAACTGACAAGTACCTCTTAAACATAAAAAGCCTCCTCAAAAATGCCCCAAATTATTATCACAGTTTTCCAATCAGATTTTTTTGTAACTGATCAATCTAATCAGTTTTCCATTAGGTGCAAGAAACTGTATACTGCAATCGTCAAAGCACTTGGCAAAATCACTGTTTGGAGAGCTACCAAGATTATTTGAGAACCTGTATTAAATGCGTGATTGCTGGACGACTTTATAAAAGAAGCGAGTGTGACAGCCATCACAGTTAGTCTATTCAGAATGGTTGTGTCAATCGCATTAGTTATTGGGGTACTATCACTCGCTATATGGTGGTTACGTCATCAATTTAGCTACTGGAAACGTCGTGGAATTCCGCATGATCCGCCAAGTATTCCCTTTGGAAATATGATTAAAACAATGCAAATATCTGATGTTTTCAAACAAACGTATTTCAAATACAAAAACAAAGTAGATGGACCATTTGTGGGGTTCTATTTCTTTTTTAAACGTTCTGTAATGGCTGTCGATGTGAATTTCATAAGAACTGTAATATTGAAAGAGTTTGATAAGTTTCCCGATCGTGGAATATTCCATAACGAACGCGATGATCCACTTAGTGCAAATCTAGTGTCCATTGAAGGGCAAAAGTGGCGGAACCTCAGACATAAACTGACACCTACTTTTTCGTCGGGTAAAATGAAACAAATGTTTCCGATAGTGCTTAAAGTTGGGGATGAAATGGTTCAAGTTTTTAATGATAAAACTTCAAATAATACTCAACCATTGGAAATTACGGATTTGGTGTCCCGTTTTACGGCAGATGTAATAGGGAATTGTGCCTTTGGTTTGGAATGCAATAGTCTACGTAATCCTGAAGCCCAATTTGTCATTATAAGAAATATGGGCATTCATCAGAGACGGCATGGCTGGTTTATAGATTTGTTTCTTTTCGGCGCCCCTAAATTAGCAGAGAAATTGCGAATGAAACAAACTGTAAAAAAAGTCGAAGATTTCTATATAAAAATTGTTAAGGAAACAGTTGAATATCGTTTAAAAAATAATATTAAACGGAATGATTTTATGGACATGCTCATTGATATGAAACGGAAACACGATGAAGGCAACAAAGAGGATGGTTTGTCGATCTATGAAGTGACTGCCCATGCGTTTTTGTTCTTTTTAGCTGGCTTTGAAACAAGTTCAACTACCATGGGCTTTGCTCTCTATGAGTTGGCCATAAATCAAGACATTCAAGATAAGTTAAGGAAGGAAATCAATGAGGTTTTGGCCAAAAATAATGGAGAATTCAACTATGATAGCATGCGTGAAATGAAATACCTGGAAAAGGTTATAAATGGTAAGCATAAATTACAAATGAGGTTAAATGAAAATTAAGAAAAATGCTTTTTATCTTTGTGAGTCTTAACTCTTCTTATTACACCACCAAAACGAAAGGTCACGATCCCACTATTTCAGCATTTATTCTTCATTTAGATGAGTGTGTTACTTTTGGCTAAAGCTAATTTATTGTAATAAAAATTAAGTTTTATAGAATTAAAGTTTTTCCGATTTTAATTTTATTTGTTGTAAAGTGTATCAGTACTAAAAGCGTTTATCAGTTAGCCTAAAACCTGTTTTTTTTTCTATAGTGGTTCATTCCAACTAATTTTTTAACTTGCAATGCGTAGACAACTAAAATGCTTATATAACAAGTTTGATTCACATAGCTTTAAGTAAAAGATTTTAAAGCCGCTAAGAAACAGACAGATAAACAAGCTGACGAACAAAGTAAACACAGTGCAATGTTATTTAAACTCAACAAATTAGGTTATAACTATTAATGTCTCATTTTATTTACAGAAACCCTTCGAAAACACCCTGTTATAGGCCAACTCATTCGTGTGGCAACGCAACACTATGTTCATCCGGACAATCCCAAATATTATATTGAGCCAGGAACTGGAATACTTATACCAGTAAGGGGCATCCACTATGATCCAGAATTCTATCCAGAACCAGAGAAGTTCATACCCGAACGATTTGATGAGGACCAAGTGAAACAGCGTCCCCCGTGCACCTATTTACCTTTCGGTGATGGTCCACGCAATTGCATTGGCTTGAGATTTGGACGAATGCAAGCTAATATCGGATTAGCAAAACTTATACAGAATTTCAAGTTTGAGGTCAATCCTACATTGACCTCAGTGCCAGTAAAATTAAAAGTTGAAAGTCTATTGCTATCTGCGGTTGATGGAATTACTTTAAATGTTAGCAAAATTGTTAAAAATTAATAAAAAAAAAAAAAATTAGAAAATTTTCTGTTTAATTTATTTATATTTTTCATCTACTACTATTTAAACTTCGATTTTGGGCCTTGTTTTGAAATGCGGTTTTACTTGCATGAGTTTAATTTAATTTATGCATATTAAATATAATATTACCCACACAATTCAAAAAGCAATTATTTCTATTAGATTTTAAAGTATGATAGCAAAAGTTGTTAGTACTAACGATTGTTCTCTTGGCAGCTATATATGGTCAATCGATTACTTAGTAGGGGTAAAGCAAAATACTTATCACTTAAAATATAGCTAATAATATAGTCATAACTATAAGGTTATATTCTTTTGAATGATTTGGTTATACTTTATATAGTCTAAGATGCATTTTTCAAATCACTTTACAAAATGTGTGGGAAATCATGTTTAGCAGAAAGCAAACGTTAAACAAAATATTGTTACTCAAAAAAGACGGAGAAATATCCGTTTCATGTTAATATTTGTGACGTCATAGTTAGATTTTGATATTGTTAGATTATAAGGTAAGGTAAAGAAACTATTTTAGAAAGCCAAATTGAAACTTTCCCAAATACTAAGGATTGATTTATCTGAAAGTACTACAAAGTAAAGTCGTTCCAAAATTGAAATTATAACTATAAATTCAACTTACTATTTCCACTTTTGTGGTTAAAGAATTCACTTATCAACTATTCTAATAGAGTTAATAAATAAAAAAAAATAGTTTTTTAAAATCATAATGATTAGACAGTTTACACACATAGTAAAGAATTCTTTTGGGAAACTCCTTACTTAATTGTATTGTTCCGTCTATGAATAATCTAATCATTTTCCCTTAATCTTGAAATACACGTTTAAGAGTACAAAAAGCAAATGTGCAACTAACTGTATATATATATTGCAATTGTCTAAGCGCTTAACGAAATCAAGAGAGGGAGACAGAGAGCGAGAGCGGTTATTTAAGAGTCTACGTCACTTGTGTGTTTGCTTTGGCCTAGAGTATAAAAGAAACCTGTTCGACAGCTACAGTATTCAGTCTTTTTGAAATGGCCGTGTTAATCGTTCTAGTAATCGGTGCTATATCTCTAGCTATATGGTGGTTACATCAACAATTTAGCTACTGGAAACGTCGTGGAATTCCGCATGATCAGCCAAAATTTCTATTGGGAAATATGACAAAAACAAAACAAATTTCCGATATATTCAAAGAAACATATTTCAAATACAAAAACAAAGTCGATGGACCATTCGTGGGCTTTTATATCTTTTTAAAATGTACTGTGGTAGTTGTCGACGTAGATTTCATTAGAACCGTTATAATAAAAGAGTTTGATAAGTTTCACGATCGTGGAATATTTCATAATGAACGCGATGATCCCCTTACCGCTAACCTGGTGGCCATTGAAGGTCAAAAGTGGCGGAATCTCAGACATAAACTGACACCCACATTTACATCGGGAAAAATGAAGCAAATGTTTCCCAATGTCCTAAAAATTAGCGACGAAATTGTTAAAGTGTTCAATGATAAAACTGCAAACAAACCTCAACCAGTGGAAATTACGGATTTGTTATCCCGTTTTACGGCAGATGTAATAGGAAGTTGTGCCTTTGGCTTAGAATGCAATAGTCTTCGCAATCCTAAAGCGGAATTTGTTAGTATGGGAAATGCTGCCATTCATCAACGACAAGGAAAACTACTGGATTTAGTCTTCGTTGGCGCTCCCAGACTCGCGAAAAAATTGCGCATTAAACAAACTTTGAAAAATGTTGAAGATTTCTATATAAATATTGTTAAGGATACTGTGGACTATCGTATAAAAAATAACATTAAAAGGAATGACTTTATGGACATGCTTATTGATATGAAGAAGAAACATGATGAAGGCAACAAGGAGGATGGTTTGTCGATTAATGAAGTGGCTGCCCAAGCTTTTATATTCTTCTTGGCTGGCTTTGAAACAAGTTCAACTACCATGGGTTTTGCACTTCACGAGTTGGCCGTAAATCAGGACGTTCAAGATAAACTAAGAAAGGAAATCGATGAGGTTTTGGCCAAAAACAATGGAGAATTCACCTATGAAAATATACGTGAGATGAAATACCTAGAAAAGGTTACTGATGGTGAGTGAGCTTTGTTTTAGAAAAATAGAATCGGATTTTATGTGCCTCCTTTTTTTTGGCAGAAACGCTGCGTAAGCATCCTGTAGTAGGACATCTTGTTCGTGAGGCTACAAAACACTATGTTTATCCCGATAATCCCAAGTATTATATTGAGCCAGGAACTACAGTAATGATACCCGTTAGAGCTATTCATCATGATCCAGAATTCTATCCGGAGCCAGAAAAATTCATTCCCGAACGATTTGATGAGGACCAAGTGAATCAGCGTCCCCCGTGCACCTATTTGCCCTTCGGTGATGGTCCCCGCAATTGCATTGGCTTGAGATTTGGACGAATGCAAGCTAATATCGGATTAGCGAAACTCATACACAATTTCAAGTTTGAGGTCAATCCAACTTTGACCTCAGTGCCAATGAAATTTAAGGTTGATAATCTATTGTTGAGTGCCCAGGGGGGAATAACTTTAAATGTAAGCAAAATTGTTAAAAAATAATAAAACAACAGAGAAAATATATTTACAAATGAAACAATAAAGTAAGCGTGTGAAATTTAAAAGGGGTTTCTGACCCATTTTTTTATTGCTTAACCCCTTTTCCAGTTGCGGCTATAAAACCAGTGGCAGAAACTCGAATAATTTCAGTCAAGTGTTTGGATATGTTAGTTCAGTTCATTTTAATCGGATTGTGCGTTTTAGGATCCTATCTATGGATGAGTTATCGTTTATCTTATTTCGAAAGGCGGGGAATTCCTCATCGCCGACCCTTACCAATTGTGGGTAATCTATGGGGTTGGCGTGTTACCAAACATAGCTCGGAAGTGACCCAGGATCTGTATAAAACCTACAAGGATAAAGGACCTTTTCTTGGAATATACTTTATGCTATGTCCTGCTTATATTGTAATGGATATGGAGTTACTAAAACGGATATTCATCAAGGATTTCAACAACTTTGACAGCCGTGGTTTGTTCTATAACGAAAAGGACGATCCTTTGTCGGCTCATCTATTCGCCATAGATGGACCTAAGTGGCATAATCTTAGACCCAGAATGACACCCATTTTCAGTTGCTCAAAGATGAAAATGATGTTTCCCTCTGTGCTGAAGGTAGCCAAAGATCTAACTCTGATTTTGAAAGAACGTTGCAGGGGATCAGTCAATGAGCAGGAGGTAACCAAATTGTTGGCCTGTTATACAGCTGATACCATAGGCTTAGCCATATTTGGCTTGGATTGCAATAGCCTGAGGAATCCCAAGGCCCCGTTTGTACAAATGGGTCTAAACGCCATGTTAAAGAGACGCTATGATTATCTATTCTGTTTGCTCTTTCCCAAGCTGAGTCTTAAATTGCGTCTCAAACGTACACCTCAAGATGTGGAGAATTTCTACTTAAGTCTAGTAAAAGATACTTTAAAATATAGAGAAGAAAACAAGATCAAAAGGAATGACTTTGTCAATATACTTTTGGAGTTGAAGCATAAATATGATGAAGGAAATACTAAGGAAGGACTAACAGTAAATGAAATTGCTGCCCAGATGTATGTATTTCTTGTTGCCGGGTTTGAAACCACATCGACAGCCTTAAGTCTAGCCATATACGAGTTGGCCAAAAATAAGAAAATACAAAGCAAACTGAGAGCTGAAATTATAGATAAAATAACAATATATAGTGAGAAGAATGAGTTAACCTACCAAGCAATGCAAGAGATGAAATATTTAGATCAAGTTATATCAGGTAATTATAAAAAATTTATATAATATTGTAAAAATCTTATAGTATTATGATATTTTCTTATATAGAAACCCTTCGCAAATATCCTGTGGCCACTGAACATTTGCGTGCCTGTAATAATGATTATATTTTACCAGAATATCCAAAATTTTATTTACCAACTGGTGCTAGACTTATAATACCAGTCTATGCTATACATCATGATCCTGCATACTATCCGGAACCGGAGAAATTTCGTCCAGAACGTTTCACCGAAGATGCCATACAACAGCGTCCCACCTGCTCCTATTTACCCTTTGGTTTTGGTCCTCGTATATGCATTGGAATGCGTTTTGCTCGCATGAAATTGGCTGTAGGTCTAATTGAACTAATAAGACAATTTCAATTTAGTATTACTAACGAAACACCACAAACTCTAAAATTTGAAAAACATTCATTTCTATTGCATATAAAAGGAGGCATAAAGCTGCAAGTAGAACCCATAGAAATGTGAACAATTGTATAAGTTAAATGCATTATAGCAAACTCAACATGATATAGCAAGAAAATAACAAAAAAAAAAAAAAATGAAACCGGTTAACTATTGAATACCATATTAAGTGACGTAATATTAGTCATGATTATCAATTGGCGCTGCGCCATATTAGAGAACGAGAAAGAGAGAGCGTGTGAGCTTTTATAGAACTATTCTACAATAGAATTTTATAATATTTAAGTTCTCTGAGATAAATAAAGAGAAAGAGAGAGAACAAATGTACTTGTAGGCTCTATACATGTAGTTACTATAATTTTGATACTATTCAAAAACAATTTGTCTATTATATAATATATATGACAATTAAAACTTGAGGTCGTTCATCCAAAGCAAAACATGTTCTCTTCCATTCAAAATTACTATATAATTACTATGCATATATACAGATGACCTTTGCCCCCTATTAAAATATAAACTTACAGTAATTTACAACATTTATTACATAAAAGCAACATTTTACTATATATAGAATAGTTAAACTCGTTCCACTTTAAGATAAATGCCCGATTTACTGGCAATCAAAAAGCTTTCCTTGTTTAGTTCAATTGGTATTGGTGTATCTTTGCATACAGAGAATTTATAATTCTTAATTAGCAGAGCCAAACCAATTCGTGCTTGCATTTGGCCAAAACGCATACCAATACAATTACGTGGCCCGTCACCGAATGGTAACCATTCAACCGAATCGCGTGACTTAACATGTTCCGCATCAAAATTATCTGGATTAAAGACATTTGGTTCGGGATAGAATCTCTCATCGCGATGAAAAGCACCAGCTGGTATTAGAACTGGCATTCCCTTCTTTATCACATATTTTGGATTCTCAGGGACCACAAAATCTTCAATACATTCACGATTTAATATTGGCAAAACCGTATACAAGCGAAGAGTTTCTAAAAATGAAAAATAAATTAAATTTAGTTATATAAAATAGAACTTTTTTTCCAATACTTACCAGATATAACTTGATCTGTATATACCAAATCCTTCATACACTCATAGGTAAATTCACCATCACCCAAAACATTTTGGCATTCATCTCTCATTCGCTGTTGAATATCCTGATTTTGAGCCAATTCATATAAGGCAAATCCCATAGTTGTAGATGAGGTCTCAAAGCCGGCATTGAAGAATACAAAAGCCTGAGCTGCCACCTCCTCAATGGTTAGACTTAAACTCTCTCCAGTCTCGGATTTCATTAGACGATTGTTTTTCAAATCGATCAATTGATCCATAAAGTCATTTCGTTTTATATTATTCTTTTCCCTATAGGCAACAGTTTCTCTGACAATGCGCATAAAGAATTTTTCTATATGTTCGGGTGTCATCTTCATATGCAAACGTCTGGCCAATTTGGGAAAACTATTCAAAAAGGCCAAACCAAGGGAACCATGACGCATATCGGATATAGACTTGCGTCCCATTACACGAAATTCGGCATCCGGATCCTTAAGACTGCTGCACTCAATGCCAAAGGCACAAGTACCAATCACATCTGTGGTGAATCTGGCCAATATTTCCTTTACCTCGATTTCTGATGATTTACCCACCATTTCGCCAAAGACTTCATTAAACTCATAGGCCACTTTCACCACTGTGGGAAACATATACTTCATTTTACCGGATGTGAAAGTTGAAGATAATTTATTTCTCATGGTCTTCCACTTATGACCATCAAGTAGAAATATTTGTCCAGATAATGGATCATCGTCTTCATTATGAAAGAAGCCACGATCTGTGAACTTATTAAAATCCTTTATCAACACATGCTTAGCCAAAGAAGGTTCCAAAACAAATACTGATGGTCTTTGAAACCAATAGAAGCCAGCAAATGGTCCTGTGCCACGGAATTTTTTATAATATTCCATCCATATTTGGGGAAAAGAACGACTTGTACGGACTCCAGCCATACTACCCAAAAGTACATTTGGTTCTTCACATGGAATACCCAAATTCTTCCAATAGCTAAGTCTACGTCGAAAACTTAAAATAAAATAGCCAATAAGTATGGCTAAACCCGTCAAGAGTACTGTGCCCACACCCATTTTATGAGTATATAGTATTTATTTGCCGAACTTTGGAAGAAACGATCTCGTGTCTGGAACTATGGAAGCTTACTGCTATACTGACTCTTCTATCCATTTGTTGGAGCATTATAAACTAATGGGCAAAAAGCTTTTTATTGCCATGCCCCACATGTATGTGAGTATGTCACCAAATGTTTGTGGGCAAATCTTATCGTTTGTATTTAATCAGTTTTAAAAGCAAAATATTTTGATAGTCAAGTGCGAACACCTGTTCTTAGAATCATAATGATGTACTTGCTAAATTCATTCATCGTTAGACAGCACATTTTTTACCTACCCCCAAATGTCTTAGTGAATCAACTAAAAAGTATATTGGGCCAGGCCTTCATTTCAGTAATATTATCAATTCTGCTTTTTGACCTATCCTAATTACAAAATTATTAACCAAGCAAACGAATCTCATCTTCAATTATCAACTTATCATTGGTTTTTATAACTTTGGCTTACATGAGAAATCAGACTTAAATGAGATTGCTTTTCTTAAATAGTTTCTATTCTAAGGCGTATTCCATCTCTTACGCTTAAGACAAACGACTTGGGATCGAAGACCAAGTTCTCCGGTGTCTCCGCACAAGTTGAGAACTTGAAATTCTTGATCAAAAGAGCAAGACCAATCTTGGCCTGCATTTGACCAAAACGAAGACCAATGCAATTCCTTGGACCATCCCCAAAAGGTAGCCAAGCCACTGATTCCCGTTTGGCAACTTCTTCGGGAGAGAAACGTTCAGGAAGAAACTCTTCTGGATCAGGATACAGCTTAGGATCACGATGAATAGCTGTTGCAGGAATGATTACAGATTGACCAGCTTCTATAACAAAGTTGGGATGTCCTGGAACCACATAACGTTTCAAGGCCTGACGATTCAGATGAGGTACAATAGTGTAAAGACGAAGGGTTTCTATTAAAGTAAATAAGAGATTATATTAGCCGTAAATTCAGCATAGACTAATAAATAAAATTTACCTGATATCACTTGCGTTAAGTACTTGAGATCCTTCATGCACTCATAGGTAAATTGTTGATTGTGACGTTCGAATACCTCTTCTACCTCTGCCCTTAATTTGTCCTGAATATGTTGATTTCTAGCTAGTTCATAGAGAGCATAACACATAGTTGATGAAGAAGTCTCGAAACCAGCAACGAAAAACACAAATGCCTGGGCTATCACTTCCTCAATGGTCAAACCTTTCGAATCTTCACCGTTCTTATTTTTAAGTTCAATAAGAAGATCCATAAAATCATTTCGCTTAATATTTTCTTTTTCGCGAATTGCCACTGTTTCTTTAACAATCCTTGTATAGAACGCCCGGACACGTTTTGATGATTTTACTAATCTCAAACGTCGAGCTAACTTTGGAAAACTTTCCATAAATCCTGATATCAGATTGCCATGATTTTTCTCTACTAAAGTAGCTTTGCCCATTATCAAAAATTCAGCATTCTCTTCACGCAAACTATTGCACTTAATTCCAAAGGCACAAGTTCCAATCACATCCACAGTAAATCTGCCCAACAAGTCACGAATTTCCACAACTGAGTTTTTCTTTACCTTTTCATGCATTACGGCCATAAATTCATCAGCTACAGATACCACTGTGGGAAACATGAACTTCATTTTACCCGAAGTGAAAGTGGAAGACATTTTGTTTCTCAAAAGACGCCATTGTGAACCGTCAAGGTTAAATAAATGTGCTGAGATTGGATCATCTTTTTCATTATAATAGATTCCTTTGTCGGAAAAATTGGAGAAATCCTTGATCAATATATTCTTGGCCAACTCCAAATCCATGACAAACACAGATGGTTTTTGGAGTAAAAAAAAAAACCAACGAAAGGTACTTTCAGATCCTTAAACTTGTTGTAGTAGGCCTGAAAGATATCGTGAAAATTATAAGTGGTCCGAAATCCTTGTAAATTTCCTTGTAACCAATGCGGAGTTTCGTGTGGAAAATTGAAACGTTTAAAGTACGATAAATTGCGATACAAATAATAGGAAATAATGGCTAAAAGAGCCACTACTATTTGAAAGAGTAAGAAAGTTAATGCCATGGTTAAGGCTGGTGCGAATATGATGACAAGCCGCAACTGAGGCGACTGCCGAACCACCGACTTCTATATATAGTGCCTCGTTATCAAGTAAATAAAACTCAATCTTCATTCACACTAGTAACAATTTTGGACCAAACACAAGTCCAGACTAGGCATGACACAGCAATATTTCTAGACTAACCGGCTTGAGGCGCTACCAAACAATAACACAACGTAAACACGAACCTTATCAGAAATCAGGTTTTCGCTTCTAACCGTTCATCGTGATACGGCACATACACTTGCAAATACAGTAGAACTTAGATAACATGATTGCTTAAGAAAGTGAAAGTCAGCGTTAAGCATGGAATATATTAAGAATCACCAGGTGTAGCTGAAGACTTTGACTTCAATTAAAACTATCAAAATTCTGATTCACAATTATCATTTCTTAGATAATGACAAATCGTACGACTTTATTAAGTATATAAAAGTAAAAGTTATTTAATGGATGAGTTAGGAATCCCCTTATCACACTTGGTGACAGTTTCAAAATGTCAAGTAACTTTATTTTGTCATATATTATACAGTGATGACTGTAACAAGACAGGCCCCATACATTGTTATTACATAATCAGCTGTTTGTATAAAAAAAAATCTTAAGCCTTTACTCATTATTTAAGTCAAGTTATATTAGCATTTAGTTCATCTCGTTATGTCACTGAGTGAGTAAATATTCAAAATCTGGCAACGTTTGCTATTTAGATATTTACAGTTACAGTTTTTTAAGTGAATTTTAGGTTAAGGTGAAATAAGACAATAATTTATATTACATTTTTTTAGTTTTGACTCGTGTGGAATTTTACAAAGAACAATTTGGTTTCCTATAAACTTTTGAATGATGAAAATGTTTAATAAAACTACACCAAAATTTGAAGGCCCATACAAAATGTCCTTTGCCAGGGCTTCGAAATTATTAGGTAATCCCATTTAGTCAAGGAATGCTTGTATTAAAACAAAAATATTCAATATCAAATCATTAATATCATATCGTGTTATAATTAATAATACAATATATATTACATATATATACACATTTTATCTACATATAAACGTGAATCTAGAACAAACAATAATAAATAATACAAATTTAATTTTAGTAGTCCTTTCCTTTTTCAAATGGCTTCCACTTTCAGCTGAATGCCACCTTTAGCACCAAGCACAAATGAATTGGGATCAAACTCCAAAGTCTTTGGTGTCTCTGGACAAGTTGAGAACTTGAAATTCTTGATCAAAAGAGCAAGACCAATCTTGGCCTGCATTTGACCAAAACGAAGACCAATGCAATTCCTTGGACCATCCCCAAAAGGTAGCCAAGCCACTGATTCCCGTTTGGCAACTTCTTCGGGTGAGAAACGTTCAGGAAGAAACTCTTCTGGATCAGGATACAGCTTAGGATCACGATGAATAGCTGTTGCAGGAATGATTACAGATTGACCAGCTTCTATAACAAAGTTGGGATGTCCTGGAACCACATAACGTTTCAAGGCCTGACGATTCAGATGAGGTACAATAGTGTAAAGACGAAGGGTTTCTATTAAAGTAAATAAGAGATTTTATTAGGCGTAAATTCAGTATAGACTAATAAATAAAATTTACCTGATATCACTTGAGTTAAGTACTTGAGATCCTTCATGCACTCATAGGTAAATTGTTGATTGTGACGTTCGAATACCTCTTCTACCTCTGCCCTCAATTTATCTTGAACATGCTGATTTCTAGCCAACTCGTAAAGAGCATAACCCATGGTTGAAGAAGAAGTCTCGAAACCAGCTATGAAAAACACAAATGCCTGGGCTATCACTTCCTCAATGGTCAAGCCTTTTGAATCTTCACCCTTCTTATTTTTAAGTTCAATAAGAAGATCCATAAAATCATTTCGCTTAATATTTTCTTTTTCGCGAATTGCCACTGTTTCTTTAACAATTCTTGCGTAAAACTCTTGGACACGTTTAGGAGTTCTTACCAATCCCAAACGCCTGGCTATTTGGGGGAAACTTTCCATAAATCCAGTTACCAAATTGTTATGACGTTTTTCCCTAAATGTTGCAATTCCAACTTGCAGAAACTCGGCGTTCTCATCACGTAAACTATTGCACTGAATGCCAAAGGCACAAGTTCCTATGACATCGACAGTAAATCTGCCCATCAAGTCACGGATTTCCAATACGGAACTCTTTTGGGCTTTTTCATGCATTACGGCCATGAACTCATCAGCTACCGAAATCACTGTAGGGAACATGAACTTCATTTTACCAGAAGTAAAAGTGGAAGACATTTTGTTTCTCAAAAGACGCCATTGCGGACCGTCAAGGTTAAATAAATGTGCTGATATTGGATCATCTTTTTCGTTATAATAGATTCCTTTGTCGGAAAAATTGGAGAAATCCTTGATCAATATATTCTTGGCCAATTCCAAATCCATGACAAACACAGAAGGTTTCTGGTGTATAAATAAGCCCACAAAGGGCACTTTGAGGTCCTTAAACTTGTTGTAGTAGGCCTGAAAGATGTCGTGAAAGTTGTGAGTGCTTCGTAATCCTTGTAAATTTCCTTGTAACCAATGCGGAGTTTCATGTGGAATATTTAAACGTTTAAAGTACGACAAATTGCGATGCACATAATAGAAAATAATGGCTAAAAGAGCGACAACTATTTGAAAAAGTAAGAAAGTTAATGCCATGATGAGGCTGCTGCTGAACAACGTTAAACTGTAACTGAATATGCACAGCTACCATAACTGGTATATATAGTATGTTGTTATCAAACAGACAAATAAAACAATCTCCAATTCAATCTTTTCGGAACAAAGTCTATCTGAAAGTCGCAATGACTAAGCAAATTGTCGAAGAGAACCCAACTCTCAATGAGACAACTAATATAACTAAGGCTAGTAGTAAAGCAATTGTAAAACAGGTATCTCTCTCATGATATAATCAACTACAGTAGATATTGGATAACGATAACGAAGTTAGAACAAGTAAAAACTTTATATTAATTATCGATTTTAGGTTACTTAAAGAGAAGTCAAAACAAATTATCTTATGAGTATAAACTCTTTGTTGTTTAATTTCATCGTTTTAAATTTTATTTTATTTATATAAGATCAACAAAATTTAGATCAGATTCTGATATAATTTTATATTTCTGTTAAATATCTCACCTTACACAATGATAACTGTTTCTTAAGTAGACCAATCTACAGACATTATCCGACATTATCTTTATGAATCTCAACTAATTTCTTTATAAAAGTTAGATCAGCGTCAAGTTTCTATTATTAAACATTGAGTGCATACAAATAAAAATATGTGGCAACGCTTTTCTATTTACCCCTTCTCAAAGTTTAGTTTCGCTTTTGGGCTATGATTAGATTTCATGAGAGGATTTCGATACGTAATAAGAACAACAGCAAACAAACAACAAATAATATTAGTTGACAGCTTTTTTTTCGGCTCGTTTGTTTTTTTTTTCGTCGTGGACGAGCTTTTTTTTTTTTTTTTTTTGTTTATTTATTTTGCCATTTAAACGCTAATTTGGCATATAATTTAACAGGAAATACATTGAAAGAAAAAACTTGTAAAAAAATAAACTATATTATATTTGCATAATAATAATCATAATAATAAACTTATATTACTTAGTTTCTTAAGAAATTAAACAAATTAAGTAATTTTTATAGAGGATGGGTAAACAAGTTTTTTGCTCAGTGCAAAGATGCCCCACCCCAAATGGTCTAATATATAGTAGAGCGAACAAAAAGAAAACCCAATGAGCAATTTTATCTACAAAAAAAAAAAAAAAACAAAAAAGTAATAATAAAAGTCGCTTAAAAACTGATAACAAATGAAAATGAACCTTCAAGTGGCAAGGAGGGGTGAGATGGCGACAATTGATATTGGTTATACTAAGGCGACTAAAATGTTAGGCTACATTTTAATTCTTTATTTTGTACCATTTCATGATTATTATTTAACGCATAAACAGTTGGCATTTGGCACTTGGAAAGCATTTAATTGAACCACCAACATGCGGTACTTTTAATAATAATATTCATCATGTCTCTATACAACTGGCCTCAGACGAACGCCCACAAATCGTAACTTCTACTCTCAATCCATAAGCTTCAGTGTAGCGCACTTTTAACTGACAAAAAAAAAAACGAAAAAAAAAGCTTCCAACGGGGTCTCGGAAGCGTATCGTAAACAGTCATTCAGTCGAACAACGCGTTTCGGTAATGAACGTAACACACTTGTTGCTTAGAATACGCTTCGTGCGTTGCATTAGATCATAAAAGACGTCGTCGGTTGGTTAACTAAAGAATATAAAGATATATAGTATATATAAAGTAAAATCTGTAAAGTTATTTTAAAAATGAAGAATATGTGGATTATATTCTTGATTATTGGTTTAATCGTATTATGTTTGCTGATTTTACTTATTATGGCAGCACGTTATCAGCGTGACTATTGGCGTTACTTAGGCATTCCACACGAAAGGCCAAAAAAACTATGGCCCATAATTAAACAATTGGTGACGCAGTCTTTAAGTACCGAAACTATGAAAGCAGCCCACTATTCGGCGCTATATACTAAATTTAAGGGTAGTGGTCCCTTTTGTGGTTTCTATGCTTTACTACAGCCGCGTGCCTTGGTTTTGGATCGCGAACTTATACGACAAATTATGATTAAGGATTTTTGGAATTTTAATGATCGTGGCATGTATTGTAATGCTAAATCGGATCCATTGTCGGCAGATTTATATGGTTTACGTGGCGATAATTGGAAGGAGATGCGTCAAAAGTTAGATCCCTCCTTTGAGGTTGATCGTATGAGTAAACTATATGGTAATCTATATGAAGAGGGCGAACAACTATTGTTGGCAGTGAGCTCAACATTGATGAAACAACCGCATTCCACTCTACATATACAAAAACTAATGAGACGCTACATCCTATCAGCTTTGGCCAATAGCGTTTTTGGCTTGGATGCTCAACAGCGTCAGAAATATAATCTAGAACAATTTGAACAAATGACAGAATTGGCTTTGAGTACACGTAAACATGGCTATTTAATGAATCTAATGATGATACGTTTTCCCAATTTCTGTCGCATACTGAGAATGCGTTCAACACCCAAAGAGGCAGAGACTTATTTTCTCAATCTACTCAAGGATATAGTGGAGAAACGTGAACATTCTGGTGTACGTCGTCAGGATTATTTGCAATTATTATTGGATATTAAGTCTTTAGAACTAACCACTCACACTTACGAATCGGACAAAGAGTTGATAGCTCATTTGGAAAATGAATTGGCAGCCCATGCATTTGTCTTTCTCAAAGCAGGATATGAACAAACAGCCAATACTTTATCCTATGTCCTGTATGAGCTGGCACTCAATACTCACATACAGACAAAGGTGCGGGAAGAACTTAAATTGGCCCTGCAAAAGCATCAACAAAATCTTAGCTATGACTGCATACAATCCTTGACCTATATGAATCAAGTAATATTGGAGACACTACGAGTCCATCCCATAACGCCATATATACTCCGTCGAACACTCCAAGACTATCCAGTGCCAGATCATCCTAAATATGTGCTAGTCAAAGAGCTCTTTGTGATAATACCCACACATGCCATACACCGCGATCCAGATATCTATAGCCAGCCAGATGATTTTCAACCAGAACGTTGGGGTGGACCAAGAGATTCATTGCGGGAGCAAGGCACTTGGTTTGGCTTTGGTGTCGGGGCACGCAATTGCATTGGCATACACTTTGCCCAATTGCAAATACGTTTGGCCTTGGCTCTTCTCCTGATGGAATATGAATTCACATTGAATTCAAGGAAACCACTGCTAACCATAGAAGATGGCATTGCCCTACAACTGACACCATTGGGTGTAATAGAACCTGGAACTGAAGAGAGAGCCGTCTAAGTTAAAGAATTTAGCCAGAAGCCAGAAAGTGAAAAGCAATATGAATAAAGAAGAAACAAAAAAAAAAAAGAAAAACAAATTAAATAAATATAGGTAAATAATATTAAATATATTCAGTAAATTTATATGTTTATTTGTTTTCTTTCTAAATATAAAATTAAACACATTTCCATTAATATATATATATAATAATTATTATGAATTTATGTTTGAAGTTCTTTACTTTTGATCTTCTCTTTTTTTGCATACAAATAAATATTAAGTATTTGTTTAAAATTACTATTAAATACAATTTAATTTGATTTTATTTTATGTATGTATGTGTTATTTATCTATGTCATTCGGATTTAGTTTTTTTTTTATTTTATTTTATGTAAATTTAAATCGTTTTTGCATTGTCGTTTTGCATTTGATATGGTTGATTGGCGTCTACTTGAAGTAGAGCACAGGCTAGAAAAGTATTTAGAATTTTATTTTTATTTTATTGTTTTCTTTTTAAAATTAAGCATTAGTATTACATTGTAGATGTAAAATAAATATTATGTATTTTATATATATATATATATATGTATATATATAATATATAAAAACAAAAAACGTATCTAAGTATTTGCTTTCTTTTTTTTGCGTTTTGGAATGGTTAATATTTCGACTACTGTACTACTGTATACAATTATGTCTACTTTTGCCATCAAAAATGCTAATTGAAAAGTTCTATGATTAAAATTGTTCAAAAATATTATTTTTGTTTTTATTATTCTTATTAATTCTTGTTCAACATGGCTATTCCTTGGATTGACGTTTGAGACGTTCAGCGGTCAATAATGATGATCTTGTTGGCTCGCCACGATTTGGCAATTTGCTGCGTAGCATCTGTTCATGGACATATAACAAAAGACCAACATCACGATGACCAGCCTGCCAGGCTATCTTAAATGCTGTGCTTTTATCCTAAAAAAATAAATTATTAAATTAAGAAATATTTAAGATTTCTTTCGTTAATCATACCGCATCCTGTATAAGTGAATCGCAGTCGGGATGTGATAGCAAATACTTTACAATATCCAAACGTCCATGTTCGGCAGCACACATTAATGCTGTACTTCCATCCTCATCTTGTATATTTATATCAGCTCCAAAGCCCAATAACATATTAACCATATCGCCATTACCATGCGACACAGCGAGCATCAATGCGGTTTGGCAGTGCTATATAAGGATTAAGAGATAATAAATGGCAGGGTTTCGGGTTAGTAGGGGAATTATAGATACATTTGAGCAACATTCTTTTAAGTGTCCTTACAATTGTGTGAGGACATCTTACCTACCTTTTTTGCCCTTATGTTGACATCAGCCATCTGAAACAGTCGCTCAACGACAGTTCGATGTGCCGGTTGTTTTAATTTTGCCAACGAAACGAGCATTACACAAGTGTATCCGGCGTTATTCATTTGATTTACATTGCAAACCTTCGAATCCAGCAATATGGATACAACATCGAAATTGCCATGCGAAACCGCATAGTGCATAGCTGTGTTACCCTAAAAAAATATAAATTCAACCAAAAGATAAACAAATTCCTTTATGAAATAATTTTCTTTTATAACTCACATTGGCATCGGATAGATTCACGCAATACTCAAGCAAAGGAACTGACAACGTTTCAAAATAATCCAAATAATCCTCTACCTCATTTGGATCAGCTTTACCAGTACTTGAATTACGAAACCATATATCCCTAATGGTTTCCTTAGACGTTTTAAGGCTATGCGATGAGAAGGGCTTAGAGCCTAACTTTTTGAGTAGCGAATCGTTAATCACTTTGAGGGCATCCTTAAATTCTTCGCTCAACTCCGTTCTAAAAGTGAAAAAACAACACAGTAGGGAATTAGAAAGATAGAAAATTTTGGTATTTAAATATTTACTTTTGCCTAGGCTCTGATGGGGCTTGAGCCAGTTGATGCAGTTGAGCCTTAGTTGGTGGCCTCTCTATCACAGTGACTTGTGAATCTTGGCTTTGACTAGATTTTAGAGGGGTGATTGATTTTTTACGTGCCCCTCGAGCTACCTCCAGAGCTGCTTCCAGAGCAGCTGTTGATGCACTCAGTTTACTCATATAAGTGTTTGATGCCGCCCCTTCTGGTTCCTCTTCTTCGTTTTGTTCTTCTTGTTCCTCTTGTTTATCTTGTTCCACTTTTGGATTATCCTCCGGTGTTGTTGATTTTGTTGAGGATACAGTGAATGAAGTATTCATCAATGGTGCCGGTGAAGCATCTCTGGACCAACTAATGCTAACACGTTTCTCCTCACGCACCACTAACTCATCATCTCCCAATTGGGAGAGATCTAATTGATTGCCTAAAGGCTTACTGGACGGCTGTTTGATAAAACTCTGTGACTCCCCGGATGAATCAAGTGTTTGAAAACTAGACACACTTGGTGGCTTCTCCTGTAGCGAACTGAAAAATAAAACAAAATTTAATTTTTTTTACTAAAAAAGATGTCTTAAAGTGAAGACCCACGTTAAGACCAAAGCTGAGCAACCGCTGACCAGCAGCGGATAGCAGGTAAAGCCACTTAGACTGGAAAACATTGGGACAACCATTCAGAAAACAAAAAACACACACAAAGACTCAAAATGAAAACGAAGCAATGAAAATAAAAGCCACAAAAGAAATGCAACTGAAGCTGCCAAAGTAAAAATCAAAACTGGGCCTGAAGGTCAATGGCAGATTTCATATTATCAGATTTAAGATTTTTTTCTTTTGCATTTTCAATGCGCATGACATGCGGTTGGTGTCTTGGCTAAAAGCTTTTTTATGCCTCAACCGCGAACAGTGGAGCAAGGCTAATTAGATTAAGAGTGAAATGGCTTAGCTTTTTTTTTTTTGGTTTTTGCTCACCTCAACATAGTTTCTTTTTCCGTTTTGGGTGATGGTGTGGCCAGAGTATAAGTATTTTGCCTCTTGAATTCCCTTCGTGCTGGACTGGGACTAGTTATATGTTTGGGTCTTGGTATACGTGAATCTGCTGATGTTGAACGACGAGCTTTTGTTACTGCCGGCACAGGTGTTGTTGGTATTAAAGTGTCATTGGCCTTGAAATCTTTAGCCAATTCTTGTATGGCCTCCTTGCAGGAATCGCAATAGTTGGCAGCACAAGCTATGGATATATGTGGCTTAACTATATCGCCACAGCCCACATCACGCTTATCCACTTGCTCTGTATTGCAAGCAGAATGGCTAGTTTCACGGCGTTCCACTTTATCTACCACTTCATCCGTATTACTGGCCGTGTGACGTGTGCTGGGAGGTTTGAAGGGTTGTGCAATTTCCAAGGATTTTGTTAAACTTCGACTTAGTCGTTGTTGTAGGTCCAAAGTGTCAGTTTGACGTGACGATCGCTGTACTTCACATTGCACCGATGCAGGTTTCTGGTCTGGAGTAACTTGAGCTCCAGTTGAACGTACAGTGGTTGCAGATGTTTGACTACTAGAAGTGTGTATATGAGTTACCGGTGTCTGACAGCCGATAGTTTTGCGTTTAATGGCAACCGATAGGGATTCACCTTCACCCAGACTGAAAGTATTGCTACGTCCTGGCATTTGTGGAGCTGGCTTTGCTTTCTCCGCTTCTTCAGGACCGGAGGCAACACTGCGCTTAGTCACCGCACATTTCTTGCAGAGGACATCAGTTATACGATCCTCCGAACTGCCCACTGTACGTACCTCTGGCTTGCAATTGGTAAAGTTCTCTCTGGTCGCCGGTTTAACACTTATTCCCACATTGTAAGTAAGTTTTGGTTTTTCCGCCTTGGTTTGGTTGCCCATATCCCGTTGCTCACGTTGCGGCACATACATTTGGGTTCCCACTGAGATTAACTTCCGCAATTTTTCCTTATTTTGATTTCTCAAAGCCTGGTCAATCTTGTCCTGCAATTGAAGTTGGGAGTAAATGGCATCGGTTTGTTGGGTAGACACATGACGAATGTTCGTAGTACTGCCCACTGCTATATCCCGTGTGGCTAACACCTTTGCGGCTGCCTGTACGGCCACATCACGTCTGATGATGGGAGAAGGTGAAGCAGATGTAGAGCTGTTGTTTCGTATACGAGAACCAAGACTCTCCAGAGAGACAGGACTAATACGTTGAGGAGTAAATTGAACAGGAGATGGCACCGTTTTATTACCACCCGGACTGGGTGGTGAAGGAGTCTGTCGTTGACTACGCAACAGTTCTTCATTTTTGCGTAAAAGACGTTGTTTTTCCGTACGCAAGGAAGTGAGTTCCAGCTAATGGATAAATATAAAAATATTAGTTGGATTCACTTTGTTTATTTTTACTTGAAAGCTCACCTCCATATCGGGTATTACTTTAACCTGTTCCTCCAAATCCTTTAATCTCTTTAAACTTAAGGCCATTTGTTCGCGTATTTGATACAAGGCCTGAGCATCGGCTGTTGTCTGTCCTGTTTCCGAAGTAACCGGCGACTGCAAAGGACTCTGAACTGCTACACCATTCTCCTTGTCCTGCTTTAGCTTATCCGCATGTTGTTGTTGATGGCGCCTTGGTGGCGGAGGCGGTGGTTCCAAAGTTGTTGGTGATTCATCCAATTGTTCCACTGGCGATTTTGCATTGGCAGCCACTGTAGCCTGTATATAACTTTCATATTGCAATTCCGCTGGACTGGGTCGCTGTTGCAGTGGCAAAGTGTTCGAACGTATAAAAAGTCGCGGCGTACTTGTAGGTGAACGATTGTTACCTATACAAGAGTCTATATAAAAGATAAGTATAAAAATATTTATTAGTTAGCCAATAGACACATGTTTTTATAAGGATCTACTTGGTCTTGCTCTATCATTTGCCTTCTTTAAAATAATTTTGATTTGTAAACTTGCCATGAACACTGTCTGTGAACAACTAAAAAGCTTAGTGATAAAAAGTCATCTACATTATATGAAATCTAAATTTAATAATTGTGCCAAAGTTCGCATAATTTGGCAAACAAAAGGCACTCATAAAATATGCATAACAATAGTAAAAGAAAAAACTAGAAGAACAGCCGAGCAGAGGTTCGAATACCCTTTCGACCTATGTTTTTGATTTATATATAATTTAGCTGGATCATAAAGAAGTATCTAAAACTAATTAAGAAGTCTAAATTTAGTTTTTGATGCTTAAGAAAAAAGTTTATTATACTAAAAATTATCTTTGCTTCGATTGTTCCTATGACAACTATTATATATAGTCGACCGATTTTGTTGAAATTGCATAGATATACTTCTATATATACCAAACTTTGTGAGAGTTGCTTGTAAAATAACCAAATTATTGATCTTGAACTAAATTCTTGACCAATCGTTACTATGGTAGCTATATGATAAAGTCAACCGATTCTGATAAAACTTGGTAGATATGTTAGCAATATGTTAGTATATAAAACTCACAAACAATAAAATTTGTAATATTAAATTGGAAAACAAGAAAGTTATTAAGCTGGAACGATTGTTCCTATGACAACTACATGATAAAGTCATCTGATCAAGATGATTTTGAAACATGAAATATCTACAGCAGAAAGAAGTCAATATTACATCTCTATACGTTTCTAGGTTTTCGTAAAAGACAATATTTATGCAAACAGATAGACAGACAAATGGAAAAAATGGTAGACGGATAGTGTTAAATCAACTTAACTCATCTTACTGAATATATATATGCTTTATATAGTCAAAAATGTTTCCTTCCACGCTTATATACCCTCTTTTTGCAAGTGTATAACAATAGACGACAAAAAAAGAGTCACTCGATCAAGCAGGTGTTGTTGCTGTTGCTGATAAGACAAAATGGAGAGCCAAATAATATTATTTAATATTAACTTTGTTTATCACTACATTTTGACTAGAGGAGAAGGTTGAGAGGGTTGCCACTTGAGTTTTGATATACTTAATAAACTTCTCATACACACAGTGCAAAAAATGAATTACTCATCAACAGCAACAACAACATTGTTGTCAACCTTGCCCATGTATTTTTATACATTTATGTATTTTGGTTGCTACTATTACTTAAAATACTTATGTGTATATATATAAAACATATGTTCTAGGCCTATGCAGTGTGAACTTTTAGTGTTAAAACAACAACAAGCATTTTCTATTTTCTGCCAAGTTGGCTAAGCAGTGTCTCTTTTGGTTGGTCAAGGCAGAGAAATTTGGTCAATAGCATTGACCGCTAGCATAACTAATTAATCAAATGGCATATAATAATAACCGTTAGCGAAAAAAAACCTTAAAACTAAAAGCTTGTTAGCTTGAGAACATACAGTCACTCCACCAACTTTTTGTTTTAGTTTCCGCCTTCATTTTGGTGGTCCTCTTCTGACGTCTTCGCTGTGGCAAGGTATCATTAGATGTGGCAAACATTCTGTAGCGTTTTACAATTAATATATATATATATATATAAATATTATATATATTATTTTCTAGAACGTTAATTAAAGCATTTTGTGTATGCAAAAACAGTTCAAAGCGGTTATCATTAGCTTTCTACAGTGGCAGCAATAACAATTCAAACACACACAAACACTTGCATTTATTTGCATTACAGAAAAACGCGACACTCACTATGTATGAATTCGTGTTTGATTTTCTTTAAAATTGTTAACATTTTTGGTGTCCTTTTTTTATATATTTTTTAATTTATTATATTTATTTTTATAGTTTTATTTTTAGATTATTTAAGTCGGTTTACTTAGACACGTGTAAAATGTACTTTGTTATATATTTCTATAAAATTTGTTTTTGCTCGCTCGAGATTCGTTTTGTTTTTGCCCTTAACTGTTATCGATAGTGCTTTAACTTATTTTATCGTTAAATTTTTTTTATATATATATTTTTTTAACATTTAATTTCGTTTTTTTTTTTTAGTTAATTATGAAAAGCATTTAACAGACACATTTTTATGCGTTTCGTTCGAAAGTTGTCGACAAACTGCTCTGAGATTTTTCAGTTTGGCCATCAGCAGCAGCAGCAGCAATCATTTAGCAGTTGTGTATTTTGTTATTATTTAACACAGCTCTTTGGTTATGTATTACTAACAAAAACAAAAAACCAACAACAAAAGTCTTTTTTTTTTTTTTTTTTGGTTTTGAGAGCATGAGAGCGATAAGGTCGCCGGTTCCCTCCCCCCCCTCGTTTCAACAAAATACAAAAAAAAAAAACAAACTAGACACCATTTTTATTATTGTTATTGTTGTTGTTGCTGTTGTAGATAAGCTAAATGCACAATATTATTAACACACGTTGATAATGTTTATTACAATGCTGATGACGTTAACAATATATAAAAGCCAACAATTTAAAGAGGGAAGAAGTTCTTCTTCAAGGTGGATCTCAA